>OY978505.1:10408972-11608972 GCA_963854855.1 Nasturtium officinale
GAGGAAAGTAGCAGTCAAACCGTGAACAACTCCATCAACTCATGGGTAAATAGTACATGGGTAAATAGTAGAATTAGGGATTGAATTGTATTGAATTTGAAATTATTTAATTGAATTGAATTTCTGGATAAGTAGAAATGGTATAACTAGGTAGAACTGAAAATGTTATAATTTATTAATTTGTTTTTGTTAGTTAGAAAAATTTGTATGATTTCTTTGCTCTTTTTAATGTTATTTGAAATTAAAAAATCATTTTTCTGAGTTTTAGGTAATACTAGTATAACTAGGTAGAACTATAAGCCTTAAAATATTTCTAAAAAGTATAACTTGATAATATTTAGTAATTATTGCAGGTTTCTGAGTAGGAAAAGACAACACTTCAATCTCTCAAAATGTAATTTCTGGTAACAAAATACAAAAAGGTCAAACTATCAATGAAATACACAAAGAAGAAGTAATATACAACAAAGACAAAGAAGTAGAAGACGAATAAGATGAAAAAATTAGAAGACGAATGGATTCAATCGAATTGAATTTAGAATTTATGAAAATGATTTAAATTTTTTGGTTTTAAGTAGAACTAGTGCAATTTGGTAGAACTGGTGTAACTTGGTAAAACTGGTATAACAAAGCTTATATAAATAATTTGGGTTTAGGCACCTGACACAATTCCCCATGTGCACCGTCTCTTATTTGAGTGAACTGTCAAATTTACATATAGTTTTACACCAGTTAGTAGTTTTACAAAAGTTCCAAATAGTTGTACTTTATCTGTTTTAAATTTTAATTAGTATTACATATCTATCAAAAAAAGAAAATTAGTTTTACATATGATATATCTCGATTAACATTTATTTCTTAGTGTTTTATATATTTCTATGCTTAAAACATACTTTTAGAACTTTTTTTATCCTAAGTTGGTTATTATTGATAAAATGACCTTAAAAGTATAAGAGATATATTGTGTGACTTATTTCATATGATAAAGTTTCGTAATTTTATTTCTTAATCTACATTATAATATTTATTTCCTAAGTTTACAACTCCTAACATTTTATTTTTGATACACAATGTAATAATTATCTTATATTATAAATTTTATTAGTTTTACTAGTTGTACTAATTTACCAGTTGTACTAGTTTTACTTTTATGGTGTTATTCTTTTTTTTTTGAATTTTTCCTTAGCTATATCAATAACATCAATAGTTAGAGAAACAATATATAATATTACATAACATAAATCCAGTTTTACGTAGGTTTCCTAACAATCTATAGCATTACAGTTTCGCATAATTTTTTGTGGATAATATCAATGATAAATCTAGAAAGTGGAGTTTCTATTTGTCATAAGTAATCTTTAAGCAAAATATGTGGAATCTCAACATAATCATTACTACTATCTCACATATTCAAATCTATATTGTTACCCATACCTTCATTGCATGATATATTTTTATCCTCTATATTATCATCATCATCCATTATCTCCTATTGTTGTTGCTTTGCTTGTTTTTTCTACGTACAGAGTCATGACATCCGATTTTATTATCAATTAAATGCAACTCATCATAGTTTTTATCAAAAGAACTTTTGCCCCATGGTCTCGATTATTGCTCGGGTAGGTCCGATATAGTGATGAATTCAACAAACAAAATACATATATGATTTTCCTTATCAATGGACACTTGATTAATACACACATCCTCATCATCGGAAATGTTAATTTGTTCCTCACATTCTACAAGCAGTGGATATATCCTAACTTCTATAATCGATAAAGTTACATCTTTAACTGATGTATTCAACATTTAATTACATATGTGATATTGGTATTTAAAATATATGATGACGTTGTTGCTCATTGTATTCTGCCAAAAATACAAAAACAATCGGTATTACTAGTTTTACTAATTATACTACAATTTTCAGCAGTACTAGTTTTACCCATTTTTATGATCTACTTACATCGTTTCTAGTTTTAATCTACAATACACTATGATTTACCCATTAAAATAGACTTGCTACCAATTTAAAGTCATAATAATCAAGTAAAACATGGAAAATACTCAATTATCACAATTATTAGTAATAATCGAGTAAAGCCATATCAGTTTTACTATTTACATTATATTTACCAGTAATACTAGTTTTACCTAGTTATACTATCACAAAAAGTCTAATTTGATTGTTTCAATTTCTAATCTACAATACATTATGATTCAACAACTAGAGAATGTTTGTTACCAATTTATAGAATGAATCGACCCATAAACCATGGGCAAAGATTCAACAATGTGCCTAGAGTAAAATCAAATCTTCAATTTGCAAATCTAAATCCAAATTGAATCCAAAGAAAATAAGAAAAACATGGATGCATATCGATGAGGAGACAAAATGAAGTACATGATTTTAAATCTAGCCGCCGGTGATGGTGACGGCGACGGTGATGGTGACGGCGACAAACGGAGAAGAAGATTGATAATTTTTTTTTATATAATTATTGAATAAGATAATAAGAAGTGGTAGTTTTGTCTTTTAACATTTAAGAGGGATATAAGATATTAATTTAGGAAATGTAGATTTTAGGAGGATATAAAAGAATTCTTTTCAAAATATAGGGAGATTTAGGAAGATGGCTCGAAGAAACTCTCCTATGCGGGTAGAGCACAACTTATTGCTTCACTTATTTCGGAAATGGTAAATTTTGGATCTCCACTTTCATGCTACTAAGGGTTGTATCAAGAAAATTGAATCACTATGCTCAAGATTCTTATGGTCTGGTAACTGGGGAATTGGATAACTATCCCATATTTTATAAATTTTTTGAAAACTATACCCTTATTTATTAACTATTTGATTTTTAAAAATATAACAATACTTTAATTTATATTTCAATAATATGAATATAATCATCAGTAATTTAACTATATTATGAAAAATTAATACCCAAGTATATATATTGTTGATTAATTTTAAAAAAAAAATATAAAAAATCAGAAGACTTATATTATTTAAGGTTAATTTATTATTAAATTTGATTTATTAAACTGACAACTTATTTTTTTACTTCTCTCAACTTATTTTTTTGGTGTTGACTTATTTTATATCAGTCGACTTATTTAGATTGATTGATTTATTTAAATAGTCAACTTATTTAATCTGTTAACTTATTATGATTGCTTGTTGATTTAATTTATTTTTTGTAGATAAATGTTTTCCTGATAGACTTATATTATTTTATATTGACTTATTATTAAAGTTGATTTATCTAACTGTTTATTTATTTTTAATTATTTTATATATAAAAAATATATTTTAAATTTTGAAAATTTTGGTGTAGTTTTCAAAAATTAGAAAATAGGTAAGGTATATTAGCAAATTTTCTCTTTACTAACATTGAAAACTCAAAATCAGAAGGTAGTTTAGGACTCAAGAGCTTCTCTATGTGGAATGCAACTCTCTGACTACCACTGATATGGTTGCTTTTCTCAAACAACGACTCCTTTTGGGTTATTTGGCAACAAGACTATCATCTTCGCGATAACTGTCTATAGGCTTTAGAACCTAGAGCTGCTGATTAATGGTATTGGAAGCAAAAATATTCATTAAATATTCACTGCTTTTGTTCTATTTCCCCTATCACATTTAACGGATATTCGCGATAACAACCTATCGATTTTAGAAATATTCATTAAATGTGATATAGCAAATGGAAAAATCCAAATTCTGACATGATTCTTGGACTTCTCTTGGCCCTCTATAAATTAATAATGTCGGGATCGGAGAATTTTATTAATTTAGAGAGGTATTAATTTATCTATAAATTAATAATTTATTAATTTATCCATAAATTAATAATTTATTAATTTATAGAGAGTTTTCCAAATTTTTAAAAATATATTACATAAAAAATAAAAAATGATAACAATACTTTGATATATTTTAATGCATTTACATATTAGTAAATGATTATTTCATATCAAGTTTTTAAATTAGTTTCTGATACAATTTAAGAAAATAATATCATATATTTTTCATATTTTAAGCAAAATTAAAATAAACTCCATTTACTAATAAATAAATAAATTTAAACCATATTTTATTAAAATATATTATATATAGTACATTTATATGATTATTAATTTATGATATTAATGAGACTATATATTTACATAGGAATTTCAAAAAATATATTATCTTATTATCTTATCGAAATGTATCTATTATTACACTGGTCCCAACTCGAGACCGTGATAATTTATTAATTAATAGAGGTTATTAATTTATCGAGTATTAATTTATAGAGGTTATAATGTATATGGAGAAGGGCTACTGAGATTGTTATGCATCCCTTCTTCAAGATCAGACCATACCCTGGCCTTGCATGTGCATCTGACTATAATTAACCATCCATCTAACTCCTCCTTGTTGGACTCAGCGTGGCTGTTATATTGATGGTGCTAACTGTTGAGGGTTCTCCTCGGCTAAAACCTGGCATGTTCTTAGGCCAAATGATTTAGTAAAAGAGTGGCATGATTCTGTATGGTTTAAAAGAGCAACTCCAAAGCATGCCTTCATGTTCTGGGTGACTCAGTTGAATAGACTATCGACAAATGATCATTTTGTTTCCTGGGGTATGTCGATTCCAACAGCGTGTTGCTTATGCAATTTGATGGATGAGACAATGAATAATCTTTTCCTAGAATGTTCTTTCTCCTTACACATTTGGAGTGCCGCACAGCAAAGTCTAGATTTTCCTTTCTCACTACTTTGATCATTGTTGACTCTAACGAATTGGACTAAGGAAGGTTCCCAATCTAACCCTTCTTCTTCGGAAAATTGTCACTCAATCCATTATCTAGACCACTTGGAAGCAGATGAACAACGTTCTCTATAATGCTCAAGTTATTTCATTGTCTACAGTTTTAAGGGAGATCCATAAGCTCGTGCGAAACACCATATATGCTCGAAGACACAGCCACAATTTCTTAAATCTTGCTGAATTATGGTCATGTTGATTTTGGAGAATCTCTTTTGATACTCTTTTATATATGCTACAGTGTTTTTTTCTTGCTCAATTATGGTTATGTTGATTTTAGAGAATCTCTTTTGATACTCTTTTATCGTATTTTTTTTTCTCTTTTTTGGCATCACAACAATATTGAAGTACCATTTCATGTAAGCCAAAACAATATATTTTTAGTGATATCTACAACTTTATCAAAAATATAATAAAAGTTAAAATTAATTCATCTTTTCAGGCTAAATTTGTTAGGGTTTTTTACTCAACTAGATTAAAACTTCAAAACATGGCATAGCCCCTGACCAAGAACATCCCTGACCAGTTGCGTTGATGTTTCAAAGATGATCTGAGTAAATCACAGATTATTCAAACTCTCCACCGACCACCATAGGTTTAATAGTTCATACTCCGTCAACTAAGGGACACTGGGGAAAGCATTTCTGCCATGCATAATCAGATTCATTATGATCTCTGATTAACCAGGCAGACCCTGCTAAGTGATTATGCTCGGACCAGGGTGAAGCAATATTGCATTTGATGAAAGGATCAGGGGGGAGGTTTCCACCTATGTGAGACAAAGATTTATCCACTACTTATCTGCGATTTGCGATGAACCACTCCTCAACTTCATCATTCGCTTTAGCCACCAGATTATCAATGGAGATTCTGGATTTCTCAAAAATAAGTATGTTTTGAGCTTTCCATATATGCCATAGTACCCACGGGAAGGACCAACGAACATCAGATCCTATCTTAGTGTCATCGCAGCAAGCCAAAAGACGATGCAAGTTCAGAAATATAGAAGATAAGGAAAATCCATTTATAGGAATTGGTAGTTTCTTCATTTCCCATCTTTTTTTTTTTTGAAAAAAGGATACAGGAATAAAACATGACAGATAGTTTGCATTGCAAGGCTGACACAGAGCATTAGCATTTAAGTTTCTGGCTCTGCATTGCAAGGCTGACACAGAGCATTAGCATTTATACCACGAGTTCTCAATTGATCCGTCACCGCTAAAGCATCCTTAGATGACCGTCAGAAAAATGTCTTATCTTAGGGGATATTTTCAGCTTCCATATACTTGTCCATTGTCTTCTCTCTACTGGTGGGATTTTATTTTTCTGGAAATCTGTAGCTTCTACTAGAGTTTCACTTAGTTTGTAACCCGATTGTGGAGCCGATTGGTTAGGAGTTTTGCTTTATACTTTGTCTAAGGTTTTGTCTGTAAAAAATATGGGTATAAGGATTTTAACTGTAAAAAATGTGATTTTAAATATTTTTAAAATCTAACTGTCAAAATTATAATCTTATATAAATTAATTTTATTATATCATACTTAAATAAAAAGTAATGACATAAATAAATTTTATTAATAAGAAAAATTGTAACGAGTAAAACAAAAATTCATAATATATACCAATCAGTGTTATTAGTGAAATAAATTGATTGTTAAATATAATAGTACTAGATTTTATTTATTAATTATTGAAGCAATTTTAATGTAAATAATTAAAAAATTTATTAATATATTATATTATTAGAAACTATTAATTAATATTATTTATCTGTTTTACAAAAAAAAAAACTAATTAAAATTATCTACCTAGATTTTATTCTAATTGTATATATTTAAAAAATAGTTGTTATTATTACGTAGGAGAAAGAGAGTGGTAATTGTTTTAAAATAAAAGAAATTAAGATTAAAATAATTTAATCCTACAGCCATTAAAGTCTAGTTTTAGGGGCTTCTAAAAAAATAAAAAATTTAAGAACAAATAAAAAAAGGCAGTTACAGATGTTAGAAACTTTAGAGAAAATAGGAGAGTAAATCCTGAGTGTTTGTAAAACAGATGTTAGAGTATTAAGATTATTTAAATTAAGCCCTCAAACCCTATAACCAATCACCCTCCCCTTAGGGAGTAATGCCACACAGACTCATATTCCCATAGCACAGCATGCCTAATCTGAGATATAAGGATCACATCTTGAGCGTAAAATAATGTCTGAGCATGGGAAGGTTCCAAACAGAGGAGTTAGGAGACCATAGCTCACGTACACTTAAATCTTCATCCTCCACAATGCCTTGAGAGATTGCATGTCATGGGAAAGCATCCAACAACCAGTTATCTGACCACACTTTAATCGATTGCACGTTACCAACTTTCTTAAGCATTCCTTTTAGAAGAAGTTTTCAGTTACAACAAACGTATATTGGGCTTAAATCTGCCATTCTTGTAGGGTTATTATTGACCTTCGGGAGAAGACATATATTTGTGAAGTTCCATTATGGCGGAAAATGGATATCTAAAAAAAATGCTAGAATTTATTCATTCCGCTTAGGGTGGACAGGTTGTATCCCCACTCAAAGTTTCAATTAAGGGTGTATCCACACGAAACTTCGACTTCCAGATGTAACCACACCATGAAACTTATATGTGTTGTATCTCCACACAAAATTTTAATTAAGGTTGTGTCCACAAGAAACTTTAACATCGGTATGTAACCACACCATGAAACTTAGATAGTTTATATCCCATAAAACTTTCAATTTGGGTTATATCCCCATACATGTTAATAAGTAAATTTCTGTTAAATTTAACTTTAAACCGGATTAAAATTAAATTTAACCAATAATTCGGTTTTAAGAGATTTTTACTCAAAACTCAAGTATTTTAAACCATATATTTGATATCAAAGGTTTAAGAAAAAACTTAAAACTAAAAAGTAAAAAAACATGGGTTTTGGTTTAATCAACATCACCCCAACATGGACCTTATCTTTTCTTTCTAAAAAGGAATATTCACTTTTGTCTTCCTAGAAGAGATTTTGTTCTTCTCGTCTATATTTATAACTATTTAATGGTGTTTTGATGCTTTTGGATCTTCCTCTTTAAACAAAAAATCATGTCGTTTAAAGTTATAGGTTTTAGGTGTTTTCCTAAACATTTGATATCAGATATAGAGTTTAAAATATTTGAGTTTTGAGATTAAAATCTCTTAAAACTAAATTATTGGTTAAGTTTAATTTTAATCCAGTTTAATGTTAAATTTAACAGAAATTTACTTATTAACATGTATGGAGATATAACCCAAATTGAAAGTTTTATGGGGATATAAACTGTTTAAGTTTCATGGTGTGGTTACATACCGATGTTAAAGTTTCTTGTAGACACAACCTTAATTAAAATTTTGTGTGGGGATACAACACATATAAGTTTCATGGTGTGGTTACATCTGGAAGTTGAAGTTTCATGTGTACACACCCTTAATTGAAACTTTGAGTGGGGATACAACCTGTCGACCCTTCTGCTTAGGATCTATAGTTTTCTTAATGATTTGTCTTTCTAAAAAAAGATGAGAATTTAAAATGTACTGAAATATATTCAAATATGCATATGATAACGTGTTTTAATATTCTGTTTTATTTGGCATGAAGTTTTTACAACTAATTTGAATTTAGACGATTTAAAAAAAAGTTCTTTAAAGTTAAGTTGTATTCGATGTAAATATATTTGGTCATTATTTAAATATAAAATTACTGAATGCTATCGAAGCACTATTTTTGAATGAAATTTTTTAGTAGTTTAATACATTATTCAAAACTAACATATACAAAATTAAAATATAAACTATAGAAATCATAATAAACTGTTTAGAGTAAAATAAATTATATATTATAAAAATGATACATTCGAAAAATATTATATTTTATTCTAAAAATAAGATTTTATTTTGATTTAAGAAAAAACAAAAGAAAATTCCAGAATAGTCTTCTTGTATAAGCCAGACTTCAAAAATATAGGTCAGAATTTATTTTGGTTCTGATTGGTAACATGTATTATTAAATTTGAGTTGCAGTATTTATTATTATTTGATGTAAGTTGCAGTAAAAATTATGTAGTATCAAACTTAAGTTGTAGTAGATTTACGTGGTTAAAAAAAAAAAAGAGTCAAAATCATAATATCACTCTACCACATTCTACCACATGAGATTGTTGATGATGTTGAGTTATCATTTGAGTTATCCATTTTACAAATAATATACCTCATATAAATCAAAGATACTACATTCATAACTCAAACTTAACTTCAAAATTCCTAAAACTTTATGATTGGTGACATTTTTGGGTTATACTTGATTTATGGACATACATCAACTTAAATCAAATGTACATCAAATTACCAATGAGAGCCTTTATATCGGAACAGGCCCAACTTAAAACATCTACAGACTACAAATGTTGGGCCGGACTAACATACCTAACCTAAACTACGGCCCATATAATTTATCCCATCCACGGTAATCAAGGGGTGGGTAAAAAAATGTGAAATCGGAAAACCTACTCCAAACCAAATCATATATCCATTTAGACATGATTAAAATGTAACCGTAACCATATTTCATATTGTAACCGTATCTGTTTTCAACTGTAATCGGATTGTAACCATATAAAATGGTTAATAATTGTAACAGTAACTGTAAAATTATATAGTTATGGTTAACCGTAAATTTTTTAACCATAACCGTTAATTAACCATAACCATATAAAAAATATCAGTTAACCGTTTAGTTAACGATAACCATTTTAAAAATAAAATAATTATTTTTATTGTAATTTTATATATTTTAATTTTAAATAATTGAATCATATTTAACCGTATATAACCGTAACCGTTTTAACCATAACCGTTTTAACCGTATTCAAATGGTTGATATCAAGGTTAAAAAAAATCTAACCGTAACTAGTGGTTAAATAACCTTAACCGTGATAACCGTAACCGTGGTCATGCCTATATCCATAAAATTAGAATATATTTTAAATTTTCCTATTCCAATTATCAAAGACCGAAAATGTATTTGAAAATCTAAACTAAAATTATTTATATAAAAATACTATTTATATTTTTTAAATTATACAGTATATTACCAAATTTTATAAAAATTGAACATATGTTTATTAAAATTGAATATATTTTTCTTAAAATCAAGTGAATTTTTAGTATTTTTCCTAAAAGTATATCCGAACCCGACACCTATGCAAAAGGAGCCTGAACCAAATATTTACAAAACCCAAACAAATAGTAAAATCTTATATCCAAATTACCCGAATCCAAAACAATTTGAACCGAAAACTATTAAAAATCTGAGGAGGCCTAGTAATCCTAAATAGTCATACAAAAGATTGAACAAGATAATGCCACGTGCACCACTCTACACCATAAATTAACGCTTCAGATTTAAATTACATAAACTCAAAATCAGAGTCCATTCAGAGAAACAAAAAAAAAAAACTCTTTTGCTCTCTTTTGACCCCAAAAAAAAACTCATTTGCATTTTTGCTCTTGAAAATTGAAAGACGTTTAAAAACAAAAATGGCAAGCAGAGGAGCTGCTGCTTTTATGGCTGCGTCCATAATTTGGAAGCACCAACGAAACTCTTATCTTTGATCACAACAATTCAATCCCAACTTCGATCCTCGTATGATACCAACAGCTAACCAATTATTACAAAACTGATCTAAGATCGATGTAGTGTAACATAGATTTATGTCCAAATCCATATCAAGAAAAAATTGCATTTGAATAAATTAACAAGTTGATATATTTTGGCGTATTTGATTTTTATTGTAGGGTTTAAATATCAAGTTAGAGCAATACAAGGAACAAGTAATGATTCTGTTACACCATTGAAGAACAAAGATGAACAAGGACCTCAAAATTGGAAAATCAAAATGCTTTATGATGGAGATTATCCTCTATGTATGCATGAGGTCTCTATAATAATCTTCTCTATTCATAAATAATTTGATTTTTTTTTAAACTGTTTTTTTTGTCTTTTTGTTGTTCAAAAATTCAGGTTAATATGCTTATGAAAAGAAATGAAAAATATGGAACTATAAAGTTTGTTGACATAACTTCTAATGATTATTCTTCAGAAGAGAATCAAGGGCTGGATTATAAAACAGTAAAATAAACTTTTTAATCTATTTTTAAATTGTTTAATCCTCTGTTTGATTAAGATCTTTACTAGGTAATGGGACAAATCCATGCTATTCAATCTGATGGAAATGTGGTAGTTGGTGTAGAGGTGAGCTTATTGCATGTCTAGCATTGCTTTAGGCTTTTCATTTCGTATTTATAGATTTGGTGTAATGTTTTAAGGCATTTATGAGATTATATGAAGAAGTTGGACTTGGATGGGTTTACACTATCACTAAATTTGAACCAGTAAGTCTTTCTTTCTCTTAGTGTACATATCTATTGTGTTTTAGTTCCGCGTTTATGGTTAATGCCGCAGTTACTTGCAGATAGGTAATATAGCTGATGCTGTGTATAATGTTTGGGCCAAATATCGACTTCAAGTCACAGGTATATAATATGATCTTGAGAATGTTTTGTCAAAGCTTTTTTTTTTTATTTGTGTGTCAAAACTCTGATATCTTTGTTGATTAGGGAGGCCACCTTTAGAAGATATCCTTGAAGCAAGAAAGAAAGATAAGGTAGGATTTAGGGGCAAAGTAAAACTTTCATTTTTTCGATTCTTTTTGTCGCAATATTTACTTGGGAAAACAGATTAATGATATAGTTTGTTTGCAGGTAGAGACATGTGGTAAAAGCAAGGCTTGCAAGATGTGAATCTTGTTTCATATATATGATATGCTTTATGCTGTTACAAAATAGCAAATGGTCCAAATCCAGACTGGAGTTTTATATTCTTCTTTACCAGTTTTATGTGAGTGAGGTTTTGTATGTGTAAATGATACAAAGCCCCATGCATGTGTTGCCAAATCATCCTTCGAAGACATAATACATGAATATTTTCAGAAAATTTGATTCTGTAGAGTTTTCATTTGTAAGTGTTATTGGGTTTTCACTGATGTTCTTAGAATACTAGTCAAGTCTCTTTCTATCTATTTTTTAAAAAACAATTGGTGAGCACAAGGCTTCAACCACCCATTTTCGCATGTCATTTAATAGTTGATTGAAACCATCATAATATATAACACTAACATTTTATATTTACTAAAATCAATGATATAAAATATGCTATATGACTTATTCTAAGTGATAGACTTGAGAAGCTACGATGGTAAACTTGTGGTTGCCTGTTGCGAGAGTCTCCGGCGTTAATTCTCTTCCTGCTCTGGTGGGCTCTAGTCTCGTTAGTCCTCCCTCTCCTCTTAACCTCCTTCACCTATCCTTGCCCTTCCAGCTCACTATGCCTCATGGCCAGTGATGGTTAGGAGCCTAGATTTGACCTTGCCCTCTTGATCTCTACATGAGGACCTAAACCCTAAAACTGTAGCTATAGCATCAAATTTGGAAATCCCTGATTTAAACTCGGTCGCAGGATTTTTCACAGTTACTGCTCCTTCTCCGGTATTGGAACTGGTCATTTCTCCTACCATAAATCCTCCTTGATGAGAACCAAGCTCTGGAGTCTACACATTTGGATTTTGAAAACAAAGAAGAGCTTCCAGAGAGTGATTGGAAATTTATATGCTTTGAGAAGCACTGATTGAGTGTCTTCACCATCACACAAGTGTGAAAACACCCCAAGTCATTAGAAGGAGCTGTACTCTTTTTTCCTACTTCGGGTTTTATCCCATTGGGTTTACCGAAGGGGTTTTAATGAGGCAGAAAGGTCTAGTGCATCTCCACTTCTTCCCACTTGTTCTCCAGCTTGGAAATAATCCATGACAGGTATGGAAGACAAAAAAGTGAAGATTCTATCCCAAAAAAGCATTTTCATTAAACAAAACTTTCTCTTCTTTATTTTCTCTTATTTTGCTCAGTAGTCTTGGTGTGTTTGTAGATAATGTGTAAGCCCAATTTTGGCCAATTGTTTAGGGCTTCCATGTCTTTTATTGGATAGCCTATATAAAGGCTGAAACTACATTGTAAAGAGGTTGAACATTTTTAGTTAGAAAGTTTAGAGATATTTTTCTCTCTTTTGGTCTCTATGGAGTGTGAAACCCTAGAACCATCTTTTCTCTTGAATCCTTGAGCTGGGCTCGGTTCTTGAGCTTGTTGTATCTCAGATCTGTCACAATCTGAGTGGTGTCATCGACCCATTCATCTCTATTCTTCAAGATCTAAGTTGAGTATCTCCTTACATCTTGAATCCGCTTCTACATCCATCTCTATTTGAAGATCTAGATTGAGTTTCTCTTTGGATCTTCAACCATCCATCAACAACAACCTTGAAGGTGAAGACTTGAAGGCTAGGACGTGTATCATTTCTGGTATCAGAGCTGAAGATCTACACACAAGGTTGTATCTATCTTATCTTTAGTTTCCAATCTTTTCTAGCTTTTGTGTTTTGTTTGTTTTACATTTTATCTTGGTCTTCATCACGTCTTGTACATCTGTTTCATCTTATCATCATATAAAAGCCATAAAAATTTCATCTTTTGTATTGTTTATGCATCTGGTTTCATTTACGTTTGATTTCATCCATAAAGTTTCCATCTTTGACACTTAAGTTGCATCTAGAGTTAATCAATGTTTTCAATCTGTCTTTTGCATTTATTTTCATATAAAACCCATAAAAATGAAGTATTTATGTTAGGTTGATAGTTTGTTCATTCTCTTTTTGTATTTCACCTTCAGAAATCCATAAAAAAATGTTTTTTGTGCTTTTTTTTGGTAAAATCGTTTTCATCAGGTTTTATTTCTGTTTTGGTTCGTTTAATTTTTTTTAAAAACTCTTAAAATTCATGTTAGGGCATCTAGAATTGGTCGCTTGTCCAAATCTCATTGCATTGATATTTAAAAATTCATAACGTTCCTCTGTTGTTTTGCTGGTTTTAGTGTTCCTGGTGTTTTTCAGGTTTAGATCGAGTTTTAGTTGTGAATTTTGAGTTGTTCTCTGTGATCTGGGTTAAATTTGAGGTCTAGTTTAAGTCTGCATCAGAGTTCCTCCATTGTTGCAGCTTCAAGGAACTGGAAAGAGGAAGAAGACTCAAAGTGGTCCCAAAAGTGAAAATGTGTGGACCATCTTTTGTGTTCTTTGTCTTTTTGTTCTTTTAGTTCTTGAGCTTTGACTCAGTCACAATTGGTTTGGAATCTCATTTCCTCACGTGCTCAATGGTGCTTTGATTTGAATTTTGAATTGTTTCTACCTTTATAACCATTAAGAGTTACTTTTACTTTGACAAATTGATTGCATGGTAATTTTTATTCTTTCTGTCTCAGGTACCATCCACCCACGTGGATTATTGCCCCACACACCAATGGCAAGGGTAGTTGAGGAGTCATACAGGAATTCTAGCTGACCGGACACAGGCGAGCTTAGTCATCCATACTCGAACATCTTGAGTAACCTTGTCACCCTCCTCGGGCAGCTCCGCATCATCCGTACTGGTACCATCTGGGATTACCAGTTTCCAACAAGAGCACCATAGCATGGACTACAACGAGAGTACTTCCGGGGAAGAGTCATGGACTGAAAGTGAGGGGCGAGATCTACTTGAGATGGATTCTTATGAATCTGGTTATGAAGAAGAAGCAAGTGAGATCAGCACATCTGAAATTGATTGGGGAGAGGAAAACCAATTAGAGTGGAGTGAGGATAAGTATAAAAGATATTACTCAAATTATGGTCTTGAAAGGCTTTTGTAGGAGAGATAGATCTTGAGGATAGCTATGAAGATGATTATTTAGAGTTTTATTCTGAAGAAATGGTTCTCAAAGAAGAGATAGGCTCTTATGAGAACTATGGAAGCCATTACTCAGGTTCGGGTTTGGAAGGAGATGCTTTTAAGGAAGAGATAGGCTCTAAGGATAAATATGGAAGCAATTATTCATATTATGGTTCTGAAAAAGAGGTTGCCATAGAAGAAATCAATTCTGAGGGTAGCTGTGAACATTGAGGTTTTGAAGTTGAATCTTGGAATGAAGAGATTGATCCAACAAGGCCCCTTGAGGAAGATTCAGGACATGAAGAGTCTGATTTTGGTGAATACTTGAAGAAGAGGAGCCAGAAAACTCAGATCAAGTGTTCAACAATTCCACTATCCAAGAACCATGGGATCACTCAGCTAGTAATGGTGATTATGCACTACAGTTCATCTCTTTTTCAGGTTATGATCAAGGATCAGAGGCATATTTGAAGTGGGTGAAAGACATGGAAAATTGGTTTGAGTCCAAAAAAATCTCAGAAGAAGAAAAGACCACTTATGTTGAAGAAACTCTCATGGAAGATGCTTATAGGTTTTGGGATCAAGAAGACTCTCTAAGGATTCAGTTTGGTGGACCAGAATTCTCTTGGGAAGATATGAAGCAAATCATGTATGAAGAGTTTGTGATAAGTGATGCAGATGATCTAGGTTTAGATCCGAAGAGAAAACAAGAAGAAGAGCCAGCTCCAATCTTATATCAAGATGAGTTTCCAAACGATAAGGCCACCAAATTCGATATGTTCAGTGTGATCTCATTGAAGATATGCCACGTGGGTTCTGTGCCTAGTCTTCAAGAACAGAGATCACTCTTGATACTGGAAGAAATCAGATACCTCAAGGAAAGCCTCCCAACGAAGCAGCATATTTACCCGGAGGAGAGGAGTTCTCCAGATTGGAAATTGTTTACTCTTTCAGCCCCAGCTTAGTTCTTCATTGTCAATGGGCCTATAAAGGATTATTTGATGAAAGAAAAATCTGGTCATACATCCCTTACCCTGTAGGAGCATCCTTAGCTGAATCACTTCTTTCCAATTACCCAAATCCAAAGATAGAAGAGTTTGATCTATCTAGGGAAGCACTTGTCTTTTCCCTCAAACTCTTACTCTTTCCTTTTGATCCAGGTGAGTTGATTGTTTATTCCACTATGGAAGCTGCTGATTTGTTCCCTTTTGACCCATGTATTGAACAAGTTTTGAGGTCAAAACTTCTATAAGAGAGAGGGAATGATGAGAACCAAGCTCTGGAGTCTACACATTTGGATCTTGAAAACAAAGAAGAGCTTCCAGAGACTAATTGGAAATTTATATGCTTTGGGAAACACTGATTGAGTGTCTTCACCATCACACAAGTGTGAAAACACCCCAAATCATTAGAAGGAGCTGTACTCTTTTTCCTACTTCGGGTTTATCCCATTGGGTTTACCGAAGGGGTTTTAATGAGGCAGCAAGGTCTAGTGAATCTCCACTTCTTCCCACTTGTTCTCTAGTTTGGAAATAATCCATGACAGGTATAGAAGACAAGGAAGTGAAGATTCTATCCCAAGAAAGCATTTTCATTAAACAAAACTTTCTCTTCTTTATTTTCTCTTATTTTGCTAAGTAGTCTTAGTGTGTTTATGGATAATGTGTAAGCCCAATTTTGGCCTATTGTTTAGGGCTTCCATGTTTTTTATTGGATAGCCTATATAAAGGCTGAAACTGCATTGTAAAGAGGTCTGACATTTTTAATAAGAAAGTTTAGAGATATTTTATCTCTTTTGGTCTCTATGGAGTGTGAAACCCTAAAACCATCTTTTCTCTTGAATCCTTAAGCTGGGCTCGGTTCTTGAGCTTGCTGTATCTCAGATCTGTCACAATCTGAGTGGTGCTATCGATCCATTCATCTCTATTCTTCAAGATCTAAGTTGAGTATCTCTTTGCATCTTGAATCCGCTTCTACATCCATATCTATTTGAAGATCTAGATTGAGTTTCTCTTTGGATCTTCAACCATCCATCAACAACAACCTTGAAGGTGAAGACTTGAAGGCTAGGACGTGTATCACTCCTCTTCCTCATTCAATCCACTATTTTCCCTCTCCCATCACCTTACCCTAACCTTCCCTGGTTACTCATATTCCTATTAATAAGGCTACCAAGACCTGGGTTGAAAATTTATGAAAATCTGCAGATAAGTCACTTGAGCGCCTAGCTCCTTCCACTCTCTCACCTTCTAGTAAACCAAGAGTAGCAATCCCTGACTCTGTTTTTGCTGAAGGTGCAGACATCCATAAATATTTCATCATCTGTCAGTTCCAAGGCAGAACCCCTACCCACTCTCATATTCAGAGTTTGCTAAGCCCATATGTGGAACAAAGGGAGAAAATTGGGAATCTAACTGCATCCGACTAACTGTTCATTTATCTAACTGTAATTTTTTTTATATCTATCCATTTATTATTTTCATCAATAACTTATATTTTGATTGGTTGATTTATTTATATAGTTTAACTTATTTAATCTGTTGATTTATTTTTTATTTCTGTCTACCAATTGTTTTACCATCAACTTATTTTCTAAAATTCAATTTATTATTTGAATGGTTGATTTAGTCACATAGTCAACTTATTTAAAATGTTGACTTATATTTTTATCTTCATAAACTTATTTTAATAAACTGAAAATTAACAAAATAATTATAATTTTAAAATATTAATTTATATAAAAATAAAATGATTTTCCATTAATATTATTTTTATCTCCATGATCATTATTTTAAAAACAGTAATAATTATAAAGTTAAAATCTAATTATTTCTAAAATTTAATAAATGTTATTGATCCTATAATTTAAATTCATCTTCTCTCCTATTATAAATAAGTACTATAATATTTGTTTCCAAACATTATTTAGGAAGAATTCTTTAATGAGATATTATTATCTAAGTAACCAAACACAATTATTCATATCTAATAATTACATTAAATATTTAATTTCGAAAATGTCTGATTAAGATTTTTCTCTCTCTTCCTATTTATTTTCCAACTAAATAAGTAAATCATATTAATTATTTGTAAATACTCATTCCTCTTCATTTTAATTTGATCATAATTTAATAGAATTATATATACCTTTTCCAGATATATTATGATTCAAAATGAAATATATATATATATATTGTTACAAATATAGTAACCGAATCTATAATTTTTATTATAATATTATTTTAATTATAATTTCATGTTAAAATTATATTATTCTTAATTTAATTTTTCACAAAAACTAAAGTTTATTATTAAAATATATATAATACATAATATCATTCAAAAATGTATTTGAAAATTATAAATTACTGTTACAAATATAAGAAACATTATTAATTATTCTCTCTAATTAATTATGAGCATAAATGAAAATTCTTATTAACATTTTAAAATAAGATCATCATTTCATCATTATTAAATGATTTTATTCTACATTTAAATTTATTTGATCTAATTTTAAATTATTTAGAATTCTTAAATAATAGATAACTAGATAGTAACCCGCGGTTCACCGTGGGGAAATATATGATTAATATTTATGCTTATTATGTAATCATATATGTTATTATTGATGATTTTTTTTTAATTTAGTAAGTGTTTTTAATTTCAATTTTAATTTGTGTATTATTATATATGGTTTGAGTTGAATTAAAATAGACGCATATTCTTTGTAAGTTTCATCACTTGGCAAGAACTCCAAATATACGATGAAATCAATGAAGCAAGAACAATTTCTGTCCTAGAACCAGCAGCTATAACTGGGAGAACCAGTCTGAAATCACCTCCAAAGATAACCACTTTACCACCAAAAATATTTCCATTACCATTTCCAGCAACATCTTGCAAACTTTTATCCAATGATTTAAAACAATATTTACTCATCATAGGGGCTTCGTCCCATATAATAAGAGATGTCTCTTTAACCAAATTTCCTAGATCTGTATTTGGTTTCATAGTAAACGTTGTAAAGTCATCAGGATTGAGTGGAATCCCAAATCTAGAATGAGCAGTTCTTCCACCTGGTAACAAAAGCGAAGCTATACCACTGGATGCAACATTTAGTACAATATTACCATCACGTCTGATAGCAGCAGATATTTTGTTACATGGAGTAACAGATGTTGTGTTCATAAACCCAATTTTCAAAGGATGATTAGTAACCCTGAACTGTCCTCTAACTTGAGTCAAAGAAAAACTTTCAATAACTCTCCAGTCACCCTTTGTTATTAGTCTGTCAAACTTGGTCACAAGTCCTTTTTTGATTGAAGCATGAATCTTGCTACCCTGTAGTGTTCAAAACAAATAAATTTATCTGATCTAAAAATAATATAATAGGTATCCTTGATCTAAATCTTACCCTCTGATCAGCCAACACCATCTCTAATGTTTCACCAGATTGCTTGGAGTATTGTTTCCAAGTATTCAGGACTTTGACCTGGACTTGCCAGCTTGATTTGAATGGCTTAACATCAGCAAGGTAAGTCAGAGACATTGCACCATTCATTTTTTATAAAGTGTTTGATTTCTAGATGCGAATATGAGTTGATGGTTTCTGTTTGAGGGTGTACGACTATATATAGGATACTGAGTCGGCAATATTTTAGGATGAGAATATGCTGTAGATAATTGAGAATATAAGATTTTAGGGGATATGCAAACAACCAAAATCTAAGTCAAAATTGATTTAAAAGTTAATATGAGTTTACACAATAGTTTAAAATAGGCTAGATTCTTAATCTATTTATATTTAGGAATATTAAAATCGTGATTTGTTAGGTAAGTTAGTATGATAGTGAAAGATACGCTTTTGAAAGTATAATTTCAGGTTTTGATTTCAAGGAATTTGAAAGATTAAAATATTTGAGTATTTTAAGGAAATTAGTTGATACATATGAATTATATAATAATTACTATATATGAATTATATTATAATTATTTTGTGGAAATGACTTGTTTGAAGCTATGAATTACTATTTTTCAATGAGAATGAAATGAGAATCGATTACTAAGACTAATAATAATTATGATGATAACTTTGAATTGGTTTATTAATAAACATGATAACATAGGGGTTTCAATTAGACCCGTACACTGGTTTGTATGTATTATTCAAGCTTAATGATCTTTAAATATGTATCATTGTTTGCAGGAACATATATAAGCAATGGATACATGAACTGTATTATTCAGGTTCACAGTAAGTGAACAATCACAAATTAATTTAATATCATAGTTTATTGAATTATATTGGATACGGGTCAATTTTTACAATGATCCGCGTGTTTTGTAAGTAAAGCTTGTTTTTAAAGATTTTAATTTAACTTTGGTTATGATTAAGAGATTGTTAGAAAATGAATGAAAATGTTGTGACAATTTATGTTATATTATACGTAATTAGAAGGTTATTTTGCTATTAGGTATGCTCAAATAATAGTATAGAGATTAATATTTTTTTCTTGCACATACTTTCATTAGAATAATTTTAAATGGATATATATATATATATATATGCATATATATTACAAAATTGATAAAGAAAATATTGTGTTAATTTTACCAATTTCATAATATAAATATCAAAATGGACATGAATATGTCTGCTGGCATAAAAACAATATATACATAAAATTATTAAATAGTTAAAAATTGGATATTGCGGATAAATCACACCGAATTGCAGATTTTATCAGATTATGTTCGTGGATTAACGGACTGGTTTGCGGGTTACAAATACTAATAAAATTAATATATTGTATATTTGTATAGAAAATACTTTTCTATAGTTTAAAAAATATAATATGTGGTTATATAAAGAATTAAAGTATATTAATTATAATGTTACAAGAAAATGTGATATTTAAAATTTATTTAATTTTTAAATATTATTAATTTCAAAATTTATAAAGAAATTTAAAATTAAATATATAAATATTAACTTTGTAGTCAAGACAGTTAATTTATTAGATATAACGAGACATGCATGGACAATGTTTCTTTAAATACAAATTTTACATGCTTCTATTGTAATTCAGAAAATAGTGTCTGACACGTAAAACTATCAATTGGGTTGAACACGTTCATTTTCGACCTATCTAAAATTTTCCATTATAATTATAGACAAATTGCCATTTCCAATTAGGCTCAATCCCATAAACGATAAAGTCTAAATGAGATATCCGCAGGTTCAAAAATTAAAAGGTTCACTCTTTTTTCAAAAATCATGAAATTAGAATTTTGTAAACCAATAGAAACCTAATGTCCTTACTGTCGAGTCCATAAATTTTATAGACAAAACAGATCTAAAACCATTTTGACCTGCTCAAAAGTGGGTTTTCCATGGACGGACATGTATGAACAGTGGGAAACTAAACCCATTTTGACAGTTCTAACTAACCTGTAGTGGTCAGTTTGACAATTATATATCTCAAATTTGATAAAATTTGACTAATAATTTATAATCATATAATGAAATAATTATAATTACAAAATGAGCACCAAAACTTTAAAACAAGAGAAATCAAAATTGTTTAATGATAATAAATGTATGATTTTATAAATATAATATAAATAATACGAAAATATATAGATTAAAAATATAAACAATAATAAAATTATAAATTTTATATAAATAATTTACCCACGGTGTACCTTGAGTTAGAATCTAGTAATTATTAAAAGTAACTACTTTTATTAAATATAAAACAAAATATGAATTTCTGTCAGGAAATTTCATTTCAATATACAAAAAAATTTATTATTAAATTTTATTATATAAATTTGTAAAGATAACTTATCATAGTATAATTTAGCCAAACTAAATTATAAAATAATGATTTTGTGATAATATATCTATAAATTCATAACTTATAATAACAAATGTTTCATGGATTATTTTAGTTTTATATAGAACAGGTTATCATTATCTTTAATCTTAACAAAATCTAAAGAAATCTATTTTTTTTAATTTGCAATTAATTTTTAAAAAGTAGTTATAAGGTTTGGATTAGTCATTATCTATAATTTTATTTATCTAAGTTTATTTTTTGTTTTAAATATATAATTAAAAAGTAGTTATAAGGTTTGGAATAGTCATTATCTATAATTTTATTTATCTAAGTTTAATTGTTTTTTAAAATATCTAATTTTTAATTTTATGCTAACTTGAAGATACAAACTTTTGTACAGATAACATCGTTTTCTAGGGTTTTTGTGAGTGAAGATGGCATTAAGGTTGGTGAAGAAAAGTTTCAAACCAGCAATGATTGGTGAAGTCCAAGAACTATAGGAGAAGTGAGGAGTTTTCATGGTATCGCTGGATTCTATAGTTTGTGAAAGACTTTAGCACTATATATTCTCCACTCACTGGAATCCTTAAAAAGGATGTTGGATTTAAATGGGAGAAGGTACAAGAAAAAGCCTTCCAGTGCCTCAAAGAGAAACTTACTAATGCCCCTATCTTAATACTACCTGATTTTACTAAAGTGGTTGATTTGAGTGTTATGCCTCAAATTTTGGATAGCTGTCTTGATGTAGGATAAGAGAGATCACCTACTTTAGCAATTAACTTGGAGGATCAACCTTAAATTACCCCCACATATGGCAAGAAACTTACACATTGGTTCGGGACTTACAAACATGTCAACATTACTTATGACCAAAGGAGTTCATCATAGATACCGATCATGAATCTCTTAAGCACTTAAGGAACAACAAAAGCTCAACAAGAGACATGCAAAGTGGGTTGAGTTCATCGAGACATTTCCTTATATCATCAAATACAAACAAGATAAGGAAAATATAGTGGCTAATGCCTTATCCCGCTTTATCTGTAAACAAAATTGTTGGGATTTGTACAGCTCAAAGATCTTTACAAAGATGTTGTTGACTTCAAAGAGGTATACAATTCATGTCAAAAAAACTTTCAAGTGGTCGCTAGCTATTATAATAGTTTGTGCTTGCCTAATTGTTCCACTCGAGGAATATTTATTAGGAAAACTCATGGTAGAGAATTAATGGGACATTTTGGATTCGATGAAACTATGAAGGTAATCCAATATCCCTTCTATTGGCCACATATGAGAAAGGATGTGGAGAGAATTTGTGATAGGTGTCTCATGTGCAAACAAGCTAAGTCTAAAGTTTAGCCTCATGGTTTGTATATTCCTCTACTTATCCGTACTCATCCTTAGAATGATATTTTTATGGACTTGTGTTAGAACTGCCACTAAGTATGAACGGAAATGATTCAATATTTATAAAATGGCACATTTCTTTGCTTGCAATAAAACTGATTTGGTCTTTAAAGAAGTGGATAGATTGAATGGAATGCTTAATTCTATCATGTCATAAAGGGATACCAAATTCTTGAGCTACTTTTGGAAAATATTATGGTCTAAACTATTATTTTCTACTACTTGGATATCCAAACTGATGGGAAAACCAAAATTGTGAATAGAACCTAGTTAACATTGTTACATGTTTAGATTAAAAGGAACTTAAGCTCATGGGAAGCATGTTTACCACATGTACAGTTTGCAAATAACCATTATGTGCATTCTGCTACTAAATATTCACCCTTTGAAATCGTCTATGGATTTAAATCATTGTCTCCTATGGATTTAACCCCTCTACCCTTGAGTGTAAAGCTACTATGGATGGCAAGAAAAAAGCAGTGCTGGTAAGCAGATTCATGAAACTGCCTAGAAAAATATTAAGAAAAGACTGGAGAATATGTGAGGAAAGTAAACAAAAGAAAACATGAGGTAACTTTGAAGAAGGAGATCTCATGTGGATTTACCTACAAAAAGAACATTTTCTAGAGGAGAGAAAATCTAAAATAATGTGAAGGATTGATGGTCCTGTCTGGATCATCAAGAAAATTTGCCACAACACCTACAAAATGGATCTCCAAGGTAAGTTAACCATGTCTTCAATGTTGCTGACTTAGTTTCTTTTTTTGGCAGATTAAGAGGAGTTGAAGAAGAAATATTTTTAACTGTGGGAGTTTAATGCGAATCTGGAAAGTACTAAAGACTTGGAATATGGAGCAGAAATGGGATAAGGTAACTCAGTCAAAGAAGAATCTGTGGAGTAACTAATAGACCTAATACTCGTGCTACGAAAGCAAGAGATGCAGCGGAGATACCTCACAGATCAATGACCACCACTATTCCGATCCATCAACGGTCTAACACAAGATTTACTTGGGCGCATTTTATGTTCTTATTTTTTTGAGTGGTTGATTACCAAGACTTGTCTCATAATAAACTTCATCTCTTTTTCTATCTCGTCTTCGTATTCTTATATGAACTCATGTATTATTAATCTATCTTTTTATTCTCATTTTTATAAGAATAGATCATTGATAATTTTTTTCAAATCTCGATCTCCTATGGCTTATCAAAGTCTCTTCTGCAACTCTTTATGGCATCTATCAATCCTTTACACCTTGTTCTCTGCTGGTTAGCCGAGTTCAGAATGAGTTAGTCTTCCGTATTTATCCATAATTCTCTGTGGCAAAATTAGAGTGTGAATCCACACAAGATTTGCATCAGGGTGAGTGATCAATAATTCAATGTGTTATTGTGGACTGTAGGCCTGGGCACAAAGTAAATATTCAAAAAATTTGCAATATTCGTGATTTGCTTCGCTTCGACCGAATATGTAGTTTGTAGATTCACTTTGATTAGTTAAAAATAATATATAATTTTTAAATATTCAAATTAATTTCTAAAAACTAAACAAGATAGTAATATCATATGGTGGAAATAATATATTTACAAAAAATAAATATAGAAACAACATAATAGGTAAAAATAATTTTCTTATTCTCACAATCTCAAATCTACAAACAAAATATATCCAAATAAAAATATAATAAAATACGAACACAAGTATTTAATATTTTTCTATGATTCTATCTATACAAAACTAATTAATAATAATATATGTAATATGTATATTTATAATTATATATTATATGTATATATATATTCAAATCAAAGAGAATATTCGATATTTTTGAAAATGATATTTTTTGCTTCGTTTTTTATGAATACTATATTTTACTATTTGGTTTGCATCAGAATTTAAGAATACTCAGATTTTTCGATTCGAATCGAAGCGAATACCGAATCAAATCAAATATAACGAATATTTTGCCCAGGCCTAGTGGATTTCTCTAAAATAAACGCACATGCACCAACTACCATCCTTTTTATCACAAGAAGAACTAGTACAACAAATGGACTCATGCTCTTGTGAATATGTCCCTTTTCAATAAGCGCATTGACTTATTTTTGTAACTCCATGGTTTCCACATGATTACTTATGTAAGCTGGTTGATTTGGAAGTGATTCTCTGGAAACAAAATCTATTTGATGTTGAATACCACAAATGGGAGGTAAGCAATTGGGGTCATCTTCCAGAAAAATATATTCAAATTTATTCTAAAGAGAAGTCATTTAACTCGGAAGCACCAGTGTAAAAGAAGTTAAACTTATGAGGGATTCCTTATAAACCAACATTAAGATGGGCTGTTTAGTGTACACATCCTTTTTAATATCACCAGCCTTATAAGAAAATTTGGTCGGCTTTCCCTTGGTGTATCCATGTTCTTTAGATACTATTTGTCAACATAAACTTCATAACACTGATATTTTACCATTTTTGTAATGATTTTGAGATGTTTATTTTTTCATGTGGTTTAAATACCTTTAAGCCAGATTTCATGTATCTCTGGTCTCAATGGGTTTTAACAGGTACATACTCAAAGGATAAAAAAGAGGACAAGACAAAAAATTTACCGACACTGAACTCCAGATTCAAGGCTAAGTTAGAAGAATTTCTTGTGAAGCAAAAATGGCATCTAATATGCCATTGGAAATCTACAAGAGTCACCTTTCAACTGAAATTGGAATCAATTCAATCCGGTCTATCAATAAGAGGTTATGATGCAATTATTGAAGACATGGCGTGCGGAGAAATCAAAGAACTATCGCCGGTCAAGAGCCGCACCGAGGCTGGGAAGCTTTTCTGGCGCTTTTCCGGTGCTTTTCCAAGCCCATTTGCGGCCCAACTTACATTCGAAGGCCCAATGATTCAAAACGACAACAATTCACTTATATCAACCCTAGACAGACTTATGATGCCTTAAGACTATAATACTCAACCTAAACCCTAGAAGAGGGTGTGGACAAAGAAACCAACAACCATAGACTGCTACCTCGTGAAAAAGACCAAAAGTCGGCATCTTGAAGCTATCTAGACCTAGAAAAACTTTGTTCATCATCTCTGAACCCTCTTGATATATTGAATTCGTTTGCTATGAGTATTCATTCATTATCTATGCTTTGTTTATCTTGATTATGTCTGAGTAGTCTTCTAATTAGGTTTAGTGTGGTTAGTGTGGTTATATATTGCTAGATTCAAATTTCTCTCTTATTTTGATTAGGGTTTATCCGTCATACCTTGTTTACAATGCTTAAATACCTTTTACTAACTGTCGAGCCATTTATGAAATAGGTAAGTAAACTAAGAATATCAAATGTCCCGTTACAACTTCCTTGATCTATGTAGAATGGAACAGACGCGTCATGACCATACAAAACATGTATTATGGAATGACTGTGAATTACCGACCACTTGATGTTTAACCGTAGGCAGTTCCCATCGTAAGCGTGTGAAAGTTGACTTACGGACGGATATGTAATATAGGTGGCTAAGTGTCCAAAATTAATCTAGTCATAGAAAATTCCCCTTAGTGTCTAAGTTTTACAACCCTTAAAAGATAAAATCATAGCTTAAACCTTAGAGAACAATGATCCCTGGATAGTATTCCCAATGCCCAATATCTCTCTCTCTCTCTCTCATTGTTTTACATTTGCTTTTACTTGCTTTATACGTTAACATTGCTCTCAAACGCCCCCCCCCCCTATTCTTTTTCTACATCTTAGTTACATCACTCTCTGTGAAATCAATCCTTAAGTACTACACATGATTTGGTTGTGCACTTGCAGCCTTACCATTGTATCATATTAAGATAAAACTGGACACACATTACTTCGGGAGAAGTCATGGGAACCATAATGCTTATTTGCCCTTTTAACTCAAGAAAACCCATAGAGTATGTGGCCCGCTTTCATTAGTAGCAAATTACATAGAACTTCACCCTCACATTGGTCAATAACTATAGTAACTTCTACTTGGTTTTTGAAATTTATTTCCCCATTTTCATTGAGACATTGGAGATTACATGACTGGGGATGTTTCTTGACCTCTTATCTGTGTTTCTTGAACATTATTTCACAAGCCACATTTGTGATATTTCCTCCATCAATGATAAGGCTACATACTTTCCCTTGTACTAAGCACAGGTGTGAAACAAAGTTTCAGTCTGTTCTTGCTCAATGATCTTACTTTGGATGCTTAAGGTTCTCTTTGATACCATTAAATCTTATTAAGCTGTTAAATCCACATGTTTTCCATAGATTTTGGTGACTCCAAATTTTTTTCCTCAGACTCAATTTCCTACCAGAACAACCATAACCCTCTTTTTGGATCACTCAGTCGCATAATTTCATTTTCCGTGACACTTGAAGCATTGTATGTTCTGTGGCCTAGATGTGGTACATTTGGTCTTACCCTTTGCTTGGTTAGGGGTATATGGATCAAACGCAATCTTTAGATAACCAGTCCCTTAACCAACCCCTTGATAGCTGAGCTTATCCTCATTTAAATAAATTAGTTTACCATTGTTGTGTCCAACATTATAACTCAGCTGTGCCAGTCTTCTTCTTTTGTGTTTTTTTCAACCAGAATTGCCTCGTGAGATATCTCCTCAAGATCTTCATAGTTTTTCATTTCCAACATATCTTGAATATTCTGAATCAACCCTCTGAGAAACATTGACATAGTCACTTCACAATCTTCACATAATAATCCCGTATCAAGTCTCTCCATATCTTGGTAGTAATCTTCAATAGATCGTGTTCCTTAGATCAGATCCTTAACCTGTAAAATGTAACTCTAGGTGGTAATGACTTGGTATGAACACTACCTCATAGGGTTTTCATCTCGAGTCAGGTTTTTACCCCATTAATTGTGTCGTCTCCAAGAAGTAACGAGTTGATTCCATCAACTAAGTGTATATTCATAGAACTTGGTTACTTGATTAATCTCGGTGTAGTTATGACAGTTGAAAGCCAACTTTATCTTCTTTTCCCACTCCAAGTAGGCATCGGAATTATTCTTCCCATAGAATGGTGGAACTCTAAGATTAAGTCCCCCAAAACTATTATGTTGGTTGATCTCTTCTTTTCTAATCATATATTTTCCGTCTTTGACTATTCATAAAATCACAAATAAGATTTACATAATACTTGTTACCCGCTTTGTCTCTCGTTCGTCTTGCTAAGTCTATCCGATGTTACGGGTGTTCATCATATTGTACCGGACTCTTTCTGTATTCCTTTCATGTTTGGACTCCATGTTCTCAATCAAAAAGTCGATATAAGCTCAGTCCAAAGAGATTTAATCTTTTGGTATATCAACGTTTCCAATTTAGTGGTGCTTGCTTGGCTATCCCCCATTTTAGGACATCATAGTATGAGAGTCAAAAACAAAAACAAAAACTCACCAGTAAAGTTTTATCTAAGAAATCAAATAAAATTTTAATAAAATTATATAAGACTCGACATGAAAAATGACTTTTCTGTACCTAGTGATCACAAAGACCTCTAAACAAACTCTGCAAATTTTTAGAATACAATTTGTAACTTTGATAAACACAACTCTCACGAAAATTTTGTAATAATTTATATGCAAAAAGGTTTTAATACAACACATATTGGACCGATCTTAAAGAAAACTGCACCGAAATGGAAAAAAACTAAAACGAAGATGTTGCACAGTACCGGCCAGTATATACTGCGCATAAAGCAAAAAAAATATTTAACCCATAAATAATGATATATAAAACTTCAGCAACTAAGGGACATCGAACTCAACACCTCTTCAGTTTTTTTGAAACATTTAACTACTGTACTAAGACTCATATACCAAATTTGATGCCTCTAATAATGTATATATTTTTGGTGCCTAAAACATATGTTTACTCCGCTTTAGCTCAGGGCCCGGCCTGATGATGCAGAAGACCTTTGATAAACCAATGAATATTTTGGATGTTACACATCAAAGATTTCGCGATCTAAACTTGAATCAGAATTTATTAAGAAGTCAGATAGGTTATGATGAGAAACTACTAGAGAAGAGATGAGAAAACAGGGCATGGTTATCTTTGAGCACAACTCCAGTAGTAGTGTTTAAAGCCTTGGATCATGAAAGTGTCATCCTTCCTTCTGGTATAATCAATGTTTCTTCGGCTACTAGCTGATCCTCGGGTACATGCTCTTCCTCAGCTCATTGTTCCAAGTCCATAGAGCCATCCAATATTGCATCGCCATCAAAGATGAACAAGAAAAGAAATAAAATAATATATGTAGCAAACTCGAAACAGAGAGCAATATCTTACAAACCCTTCCATATCTGCCACTTCAAATCCATTGTATCTTCACCGCAGATGTCAGCCAAGATCAAAAACCACTTTCCAACGGGCATACCTACCACTAGAAGAAAAAAGACCTTTGTCGCACAAAGAGCAGCCACATTCCAATACTGGAACAAAGAAGAAGACTCATGGTGATAACGCTGGAAACGGAAAGAAGTGGCTACCATCCTTGTGTTAGACTCAATTAAATCCCAACGTGACCTGAACCAACGCATCCACCAGATCTGGTGAATCGTCCCACTATCAAGTCTCTAAATGGAAGACAAATGAAAAGAAATGAATAATGGTGGTTTCTAGAGCCAGTGCTGGAGAAGCCACCATGCACCAGCCAAGGATTTGTAAATCTTGTGAAGATGCACAAATAAAATATGTTGAGAGAAAATAATATGTGGTATCAATGGCATGTGTTACCTTTACTTAATACCTATTTTAAGTATCACATAATCTCTCATAATTTATATATGAGATTTATGCTTGTTTTTGCTCTAAGTTGTCATTGCACTTTTAATGCATTAAGATTTGTTTATATTTATGTGGTTAACTCGTTTTAACTCTTTCTTCTTGATTCTCAAATTTTCAGACACATATAAGAGTTAAGAATTAAGTGAACTTATTTGTTTTGACTAAAATTAGCCTAAGGTTTTATTTTTGTAAAATTGATTTTCAAAATTAATTAATACACAATGATTGAAACGTTTTGCACATAATATCACTTTTTAAAAATCTCATTCCTCTTCTTAAATTTTTGCTCTTCAATCACCTATAAAAGAGGACATCCTCCACTATACCAAAGATCATACCAACAACAAGATCTTATAATTTAATATTTATTGCTCGGAGAGAAAAACTAGTATTTCTTGGAATAGATGGACAACTTGAATGTTTTCAAAAATACAAATAATCAAGTGAATAGAGAGAAACCTCCACCGCGAAAATGTCCAAGGTGTAAATCGGACAATACCAAATTTTGTTATTACAATAATTATAGCATATATCAGCCGCGCTACTCATGCAAGAACTGCCGTAGATACTGGACTCATGGTGGGGCTTTAAGGAACATACCAATTGGTGGAAGTTCTCGTACAACCAAACATCCAAAGGTAGCTCAATCTTCCTGTTCTAAGGTAATTTATTTTGCTTACCAACAAGTTAATAATCAAACTTTCTTACAGGTTAAAGAAAACAATGATATTGGACCAGTCGTTGCTTCTTCGTCCCCTTCTCCAGATGGGAACCATTTTGGTTCTTTGCCTAGCATTCCTATGCATGGTGGTATGATAGAAAATGTGCATCCAACTAAAAATATTTCACTAGTGGATCTCCAAGATTTTCTTGACAGATCGTTTGAACAAGATTATTGTGATGTTATATCCAATGGTTATATTGGTAATCCTTTGATAAACCAATCATTTGGGGGATATGCTGGTAATTACAACAGCTTTAGCATAAATCAAGTGGATCAAACCGAATGGAACCAGTGCTTCAACAACACTATTAACATGGATCATAATGTCATCACTTGTGGAAGAAACTGTGTGGTGTGTTCTTGTCATAAGTAAGAAATATGGTCCTTGAGTATCAACTTTATTACCCATTTATATTTCTAAATAAGTTTCCTATAAATATTTCTAAATAAGTTAATGTCTCAGTTTTTCTTTTATTTTTTGTTGTGCTTTTATTAAATATTATATTTTCATTTATGTAACCCCAATACATTGTTTTGCAATCCCAATACATTGTTTTGCAATCCCAATACATTTTTGTTTATTTAGTTGTAAGTAGGAAATTTGGGCCAAATCACAATCTAATCTTCAGTATCTATATTAACATGCTATTATTATAGAAAAGAAGAAAGCAACATACATTCAAAAGAAATTGAGATGTATTCTCTATTGGGACAAGACAGTTTAAGTTAAATTCATTTATGCCAGTTGATGATTTCTGGAATTTTTTGTTTCTTTTAACCAAATATATTAGTTTCAATATAAACTATTTTTAACGGTTTGGTAGATATTGAGTTTCTATGGTTCTAGTTAAACCAGATACCTATAAAATTACAATGATATTTATAACTAAAAAAATAAAAAATAAATGTAGATGATTGGAGTCTGATAAATGTAATAAATGCGAGTTGATCGCAAAAGTCGTTTATGTTCATGTAATTATGGTTTATTAAAATATAATTATGTTTCAATCATTTTGAAGAATATAAGTATTTAGTTATAATTTATTAATTCAATCACATTTTCTTTAAAATTTCGGTTTACCATAAGGTTTCTGTTGATACTCAACAAGTTAATCATCAACAACCTTTCTTACTTGTTCAAGAAAATAATGACTTGCTTGATCTCTTGGTAGTTGTTTTACTTATGTTATTGATTTTTGGAATAATTTGAAAAAGAGATTATGAGCACACACAAAATTAATGAGATTTTACAGTGTGCCTACATTCTCCAAACATCCACTAGATATCACTTAGACATTCTTTACAACAAGACCTTGCCCAATTGGAATTACATGATATTAATACACCTTTTAACTTGAAGCTAATCAATATCTAGATACGCACGGTGTTAGTACAATCAGACATGTGTTCCATCAAGTAATTCAACTTGCCTACATGAGACCAAAACAAAGTAACTAGCTATTCTTCTCTATCTCTTTGTCTGCCCTTTAGCAGTACACAAATTCTTTGTATATACTGTATGCTACCAATGAGATATGTCACCCTAGATTTAACATAGATACAAACAAGAAAATGTCATTTTCAAAATAAGAGAATAAATCTTCAAAAACAAGACCTTAAACACGGTTTCTATCTAATTTTCATTTCAAACTTTGGTTTAATATTTTTTGTATTTCCGAGCTGTTTGGTCTTGAGGAATATCTATCTATCTTTTTGTTCCCATACTCTTTGAAAGAGTAGATCATTGATCCAATTTCGTTTTGTCAAAAATTGCAGATCTCTTCTGGATACAAGGAAATATTTTCTTGGTCTTCCTCTAAACCCACAGATTTGATCCGATATATATTTCTTGGAAGACAACGCTTTATTTCATCACACATCATTTGACTAATTCTTGCGGCTATTGCATTGATGAGATACTTATTTTGGTTGTGGCTTGTTTCTTCATCTTGATCGGACATCTTAGCCTCAAAATCAATACAAGACTAACCCAGTAACAAGCTTATTTGTTGAGAAATTAATCTCGCACATAATAGCACAAAAGATCATTGGTATTAAAAGTTAATTTGCGAGGAACCCTAATCACAACTGTGGGAGTTGATCGGTCACGAAAAGTTATCAAATCACACGAAACCAATTCCAAAATAATCTTTAATAATTACTAGAACACTTCTAGAAACATATTAAATTGATTTCACAATTTTATCACACCACAACTATGAAAATCGAAACAAAATATAGAACATAAATCACTCAAACTTCTGAGTGGGCTCTGATACCATTTTATGTGATTCTGGCGAGGAATGGATCCCACTTTTGACGCTTAGATGATCTAGAGTTTATATTCTCGAACTAAAGATGATAAACTGGTAAAAACAAGGTGATGGAACGATTGACGCGCAAAAGATCGCAGAAAACCCCTTTGACAAGCCGTACGAGATTAAGTTTTGACAAACAAAAAGTTGATCAATGATCTATTCTTTGAAAGAGTGAGAATAAAAATATACATAGATAATCAGAGTATCACACAAGAGATTATAAAGAGAAGAAGAGAGAATATGAAGGGTTGGTCAAGAGCACCTCGAGACCAAAAACTTTGAAAATACAAGAAATATTAAAACAAAGTGAGAAAATGTAAATGAAGTCTTGCTAATGGGCCGTTCTTAGGCTGTACCTAGCTATTTGCATAGATTCATATGTGAGCCACAAGCCTTGTTAAAAAAATTTCTCTGGAAAAACCAAAGACAAGGGAAAATGATTGCGAGTAGATTAAATTGAATTTTACTAGTCATCTTGACACAAACTTCATATCTTAAGTGAAGTTTGATTGAACACCATTGCCTGAGACCGGGTCATTGAACCAAATGGTACTTCTAGTGCATCCTTACTGCCTGGAATCGAGCCATGGGTCAATTGGAGGCTTCTAGTGTATCTATAGCTCCATGATTATATATACTTCCTTGATACATCACTGCTAAGTATTTTAAACCCCTCAAACTATCCATGACTGCATCAATTGGAATTCTTGAAAGTCCCTCGGCAAATCTCTTGGAAAATTTCTCTCTTGCCTAACTTGTTCCCCATTTGTTCCAATGTTTCTTTCTTTTTTTTGTTTAATCATATGCCGAATCCAATTTTACAAATCAATTCAGTGATAATCTCCTCACGGAGATAGCTGAACTTGGTGTTTATCATTTGCTCCATCTTTGCCATAATTGCTTCATGGAGAGGTTTGTTGCAGTTGCTGCTTGATTCCTCATTATACTCGGATATCTTGACCTGAAAAATCAAAACAAAATAACCTAACCCAGTAAAAGTTCCTTTGTAAAGGAATCTACCTCTCAAACAATAGCACAAATGACCGTTGGTATTACAAGAAAACTTGTGAAGAACCCTAATCGCGACTGTAGAAGGTAATCAGTCATGAAAAAATATCAAATCAAACTCAAAAATTCCAGAAACAATTTTAAAAATTATTGAAAAACTTCTACACAGAATCAATCAATTTCACAATTTTATCACACTCCAATATTTTATAAAATATCGAAACAAAATGAAGGACAGAAAAGACTTAATTTCTAAATGGGCTATGATACCACTTGATGTGATTTTTGTAAGGAATCATCCTAATTTAGACACTTAGAATATCTGAAGTTGATATTCTTGAACTAGATTTAACCCATGTTTTAAAACTCGTTAGACGCTAGTCGGGCGGTCGGAGTGGGTCTAATGCCTAGACGATTAATCAGAAAATAAACGGGGATTAATCGGAGATTATGTTTAGGTTATTTTAATGTTTTAAAAATATATTTATTTATTATATTAAAGTTTTAAATAATATTGTTAAATTATTGTAAATACATGAGAACTTAGTATTAAGATTTTTTTATAATTTTTATTTAAAATTTTAACATAATTTATTATAAAATATTACAAACTCTCATTATAAATGTCTGAATAACAAAAAAAAAATTCTTTGATACTTCTAACTTAAAAATAATCGGATCATGCATAATTAAGCAGAAAATAATTAGATTAAACGGGGATTAATCGGATTAGGTGGGGAGTAATCGGTTAACTGATTTCTTCGAGAGATTAGTCATTAATTGAGGTGGCGAGGGTGAACCTAGCGACTAGACGGGTATAATCAGAGCTAGTCGAGGATTTTTAGAACATGAGATTTTTAGAACATGGAATTTTACAAATGGATAAAGAACAAGATGATGTAAAGAATGACACCACAAAAAGTCACAGAAAAACTATTTGATAAGTCATTAGAGATAACATTCCAATTACACCTAGCTGCACCATTTCTACCAATAACTTTCTCTTTGCTTGAAGATTTTCAGGTTCTTGTGAACGTCTGGGCCATAGGACGAGACCCAAATTTGTGGGAAAATCCAAACCAGTTTAAACCAGAGAGGTTTTTAGGGAAAGAGATTGATTTAAAATGTACAGATTCTGGGCTTACACCGTTTGGGGCAGGGCGTAGAATTTTTCCGGTATTGCCTTTGGCTATGAAAACAGTGCATCATCTCATGCTTTCTTCGCTTATTCTTCGCTTATTTCTTCAAATTATTCTGAATTATTATATAATGGATATAATTTAAAAAAACTACATATGTTTTGATTCAAATTGAAAAAAAAATCATATTACTCTGTCAATAAAAATAATTTTGTTTGTTTAATATCCCACATCGGCAATGGAATTTGGAGAATTGTTCATAATCATATTATAAAAATACCAAAATGATTCCAAATACAAAAAAATCACGAAGTTAGACTTATCAGGCACCCAAAATAATAATAATTTTTTTGTTTAATCCAATAATTTAGTTCAATAAATTTAAACTTCTTAATAATTTTAAAATATTAAATTATATGAACTTTTAAAATTTTGTAATATTATAAATATTTAAATTTGGTAAGAAGTTTGATATAATATAAATATAGATATAAACTCTATAAAGGTATCAAATATTAACAATATTTAAACTCTATAAAGAGTTTAGAATATTAATATTATTTAGACAGTATAACAACAAGAAATCATTTTGTTGTATTTGACAATTAAATTTAGAAAACTAATTTATATGTTTTATTAATTATAAAATGCTCTAAAGATATACAACTTTTAATATACTAAGAATAGAAAGAAAACAATCAAAATTAGAGATGTCAAGTAGGGTTGAAAACCCGCAGGTTACCCTAAACCCGCACCGCTATGGGGCGGGTTAGAGTTCATGTTTTGATTGCCCAAAAAAAAGTGGGCATTGCGGGTTGACCCATCACGATCTATGGTTTCTGATAGACAAACCCGCATGGGTTACGGGTTAATCCGCGAACTAAAGTTTTTTTACATTAATTTTTTTACATACTGTTATGATTTATGACCCATTAATCTTTTAAATTTGAATGCCCATTAATCTTTTAAATTTTTAAATTTCCAAAATTAAAAAATACCCTAATATATTCTGAGTAACCCTAATCATACTTTACCTCAAATCTATTTGTCCAAGAAAAAAAAACCTTTTTACCTCTTTGTTTCTCTTTATACGTGTATCAATACAACACCTACTGATCGATTAGGTATGTGTTAGTAACTTAATATCATATGATCTTCTTTTTTCCGTTCCGTTTTCGTATGTATAGATTAGGCAAACTAGTATAGATATATTGTTTTTTCTTTTGATTGTACGTTTCTATGTGTAGAGTCATGGACCTATGAATCTTGTAATAGTATTATTGTTCATGATTTTGTACTACTATGAACTAATCGTTTGTTTTACAGATGATATATTGTATCACTGCATATATTTATTTTCAATGATATATGTATATATATATAATTTAATATGTTATATACTTACATGCAAGTTAATGCGTTACATTGTTATATACAGATTGTATTTAATTTATACATCACTGGTTCTTTTTCACGTAATATTATGCCATATTATTTGGGTGGTTTTGTTTCGAAGGTTTTTAATATCTTAGATTGGTTGATCATAGTTTCTAAACATTTTTACGATTACTAGATGAACAACTATGGGGAAAATATGAATTCACCTGGTGATAATCAACCATCCCAACCTATGGGAAATGAAAACAACAGTGGTTCTGAAGCTAAAAAGAAGAAAAGGACTAGAAAACTTTATTCAGACGTTTGGGTGGATATGTCAATTGTTGGAGAACCTGATCATGAAGGTAAAGAAGATATAAGATGCAATCACTGTGACCAGAGATACTTCTACAATCTACATAAGAATGGAACTACATGTTTGAAACGTCATATTGAAGTTTGTAAGGGAAAACCAAAAGATGGAAACGTGGGTTCAATGTTGGTTGATTATGAAGGAAAACTAAAAACGAGGAAGATTGATCAAAAGGCTTTTCGTAAGGTGATAGCGACGGCTATAATTGCACATGATCTCCCATATTCTTTTGTTGAATACAAGAGGGTTAGAATGGAATTTAACATGGCTAATCCTGATATCAAGTTCTGGAGTAGAAACACCGCTGCATCAGATGTCTACAAGTTTTATGAGAAAGAAAAGGATAAGCTGAAGATGACACTGACTGAGATTCCAAGTAGAGTTTGCTTGACTACTGATCTTTGGCAAGCTATTACTGTGGAGGTATATCTCTGTCTAACAGCTCATTATGTTGACAATGATGGCAAGCTGAATAATAAGATATTGTCATTTTCTGCTTTTACACCTCCTCATTCCGGTGTGCGTATAGCGATGAGACTTCATGAATTATTAAAGGAGTGGGGACTAGAGAAAAAAATATTTTCTCTTACGGTGGACAATGCTACTGCTAATGATAGTATGCAAGTTATCTTGAAGAGACAATTACACAAAGATTTATTGTGTAAAGGGGAGTTCTTTCATGTGAGATGTTCTGCACACGTACTAAATCTTATTGTCCAAGATGGATTGGTAATGATTACTGATGCTTTAGAGAAAATCAGGAATTGCTCCAAATATGTGAACGCGTCTGCAACCCGAATACTTATGTATCAAAACTGTGTGGAAACAGTTGGCCTTCAAATTAAAGCTGGTTTGGAGTTAGATGTTAAAACTCGATGGAATTCTACATATAACATGCTTGACAGAGCGATAAAACATCGGAGTGCCTTGTGTCATCTAAACGACATTGATAGAGGTTTTAAGGATCTTCCATCTAACGTGGAGTGGACTAGAGGAGAGTTAATATGTGAACTTCTGAAGCCTTTCAACGAAATCACTAACTTGATTTCTGGATCAACTTATCCCACCTCGAATTTATATTTTATGCAAATATGGCATATTGAGTGTTGGTTGAGGCGTCATCAAAATTCTGAAGATGTGCTTATCAAAGACATGGCCACAGTTATGAAGCTCAAGTTTGAAAAATATTGGAAAGAATATACTGAAATTCTTTCGATTGCTGCCGTTTTAGATCCAAGGATGAAATTATCAATTCTGGAATTTTGTTTTACAAGGCTAGACTCATCTAGTGTTCAGCAAAAAGTTGATCACGTGCGCACTAAAATGACTATGCTCTTTAATTCATACAAGGGTAACTCGGGGCCGGTAGAAAGTGTGAGTTCTTCACAAAGACCTGTAGAAACGTTTCATGAAAATGCTCCACATGGATACAATGTAAGTACATATTATTTTTCTTGTGCCTTCTTAATTTCATGTTTTATTTGTTTTGCTTTTAACATAACATTTACACGATTGATTTATTCTAATAATACAGGACTTTTACAGTTTTTGCTCCCAAAAAAGTGGTGATCATGGAAAATCTCCCTTGGATGTATACTTGGAGGAGGCACCATTAGACATGATTGCATATCTCGTTATCTTACTCATTCTCTTACATGTTGGGTTAAAATAATTTAATACAAAACATGTAATTATATATGTAGATAGGTCAAAGATAAATGTTGGATAACTAATTATATAATATCGGCTAATACATATGTATATATAATATATGGATAAGAATTAAAATTTATTTTTAATTCAAATAGACTAACTTTTTTAATATAATCAATCTAAAACAGATAGTAACAGTGATTGGTTATATGATGAAAAGTTTCCGACAAAAGTACGGGACGAGAAAAGTTTTACATTGCTAAATGGATAGGTCTAAAATAAATGTTGGATAACTAATCACAAAATTAATTCTAAGAAATAGAATATAAATCATCAATATTAGTAATAATTTAAAAAGATTAATATTAGTTTAGAAAATAGGTTTAGGATCATATTCTCTTCAAGTTTAAATTCCAATATATTTATTTATGAGATGAAATTAATTATGCATATTATTGGGCATTTTATTGGTTTTATTTGGTTCAGAAATTTCTTTAATTCTGATTAATTTATCACCCATTTCGGTGGGATTTACTCTACAAGTTTTTAATGATTGTAAATAACATCATTTATTTGGTGTATGCTGTTGTTACATGGAAATAACATAATTCGATGTCAAAAATAAGTTAAATATATTATAAACAATAACAACATATATATAACGGAAAAATATTTATAAAGATTATTATAAAGTTAAAAATTTAGAATAAAATATCTATTTATAAACAGTAAAAAGCAAAATAAATTTACAAATTTATATTAAATTAATTGACATGTAGTGGTGTACTATGGGTGTGAATCTTTATTAAAAAAATCTTATTCTCGCAATCCCAAATTTACAAATAAAAATATCTAAATAAAAATAAAATAAAATACTTATACAAGTATTTAATATCTTTCTATGTTTATAATTATATATAATATGTATATTGATAATTATATTATATACATATATCTAAATTCGAATTGAAGCAAATATTTAGTATTTTTGAAAATGATATTTGTTATTTGCTTTATTTTTCATGATTACTATATTTCGTTATTTGCTTTGCTTCGAAAGTTTACGAATACTCAAATAAACGCATATACACCCACTACCATCCTTTTTTGATCACGAGAATAACTAGTACAACAAATGGACTCATGCTCTTGTGAATATGTCCCTTTTCCATAAGCCCATTGACTTATTTTTGTAACTACATGGTTTCCACATGATTACTTGTGTAAGCTGGTTGATTTGGAAGTGATTATCTGGAGAAAAAATCAATTGGATGTTGAATACCACAAATGGGAGGTACATCATTGGGGTCATCTTCCAGAAAGATATATTCCAATTCATTCAAAAGAGAAGTCAATTAACTCGGAAACATCAGTGTAAAATAAGTTAAACTTATGAGGGATTCCTTATAAACCAACATTAAGATGGGCTGTTTAGTGTACACATCCTTTTTAACATCACCAGCCTTCATAAGAAACTTTGGTCGGCTTTCCCTTGGTGTATCCATGTTCTTTAGATACTCTTTGTCAATATAAACTTCATAACATTGATATTTTACCATTTTTGTAATGATTTTGAGATGTTTATTTTTCATATGGTTTAAATACCTTTAAGCCAGATTTCATGTATTTCTGGTCTCAATGGGTTTTAACAGGTTCATAATCAAAGGATCAAAAAGAGGACAGTAAACGTTTTTTACCGACACTGAACTCCAGATTCAAGGCTAAGTTATAAGACTTTCTTGTGAAGCAAAAATGGCATCTAATATGCCATTGGAAATCTAGAAGAGTCATCTTTCAACTGAAATTGGAATCACTTCAATCCGGTATACCAATAAGAGGTTATGATACAATTATTGAAGACATTTCGTGTGGAGAAATCAGAGAACCAGTGCCGATCAAGAGCCCGCACCGAGGCTGGGAAGCTTTTCTGGCGCTGTTCCAAGCCCCTTTGCGGCCCAACTCACATTTGAAGGCCCAACAATTCAAAACGACGACACTTCACTTATATCAACCCTAGACAGACTTATGATGCCTTAAGAGTATAATACTCAACCTAAACCCTAGAAAAGGGTGTGGACAAAGAAAACAACAACCATAGACTGCTACCTCGTGAAGAAGACCAAAAGTCGGCATCTTGAAGCTCTCTAGACCTAGAAAAACTTTGTTCATCATCTCTGAACCCTCTTGATATATTGAATTCGTTTGATATGAGTATTCATTCATTATCTATGCTTTGTTTGTCTTGATTCTGTCTGATTAGTCTTCTAATTAGGTTTAGTGTGGTTATTTGAATATGATTAATGGTTCAACATGGTATATATTGCTAGATTCAAATTTCTCTCTTATTTTGATTAGGTTTTATCCGTCATACCTTGTTTACAATGCTTAAATACCTTTTACAAACCATCTAGAGATTAATGAAATAGGTAAGTAAACTAAGAATATCAAAAGCCCCATTACAACTTCCTTGATCTATGTAGAGTGGAACAGAAACGTCATGACCATACAAAACATGTATTATGGAATGACTGTGAATTACGACCACTTGATGTTTAATCGTAGGCAGTTCCCCTCGTAAGCGTGTGAAAGTTGACTTACGGAGGGATATGTAATATAGGTGGCTAGGTGACCAAAATTAATCTAGTCATAGAGGAGTCCCCTTAGTGTCCGAGTTCTACAACCATTAAAAGATAAAATCATAGCTTAAACCTTATATAACAATGATCCCTGGATAGAATTCCCATTGCCCAACATTCTCTCTCTCTCTCTCTCTCTTATTGTTTTACATTTGCTTTAACTTGCTTTATATGTTAACATTGCTCTCAAAACCTCCGCTTTTTTACTTGTCTTATTCTTGCTCTACATCTTATATAACTCGGCTTAGTTACATCGCTCTCTGTGAATTCAATCCTCAAGTACTACACATGATTTGGTTGTGCACTTGCAGCCTTACCGTTGTATCATATTAAGATAAAACCGGACACACATTACTTTGTGAAAAGTCATGGGAAACAGAATGCTTTTTTGCCCTTTCAACTCAAATGAATGGAAATAAGCAACCCATAGAGTATGTGACCCACTTTCATTGGTAGCACATCACATAGAACTTCACCCTCGCATTTGTTGAAATTATAAGTTTAAAGAGATTGAAGAATGTTTAGAGACTAAGAGTGAGAAGAGACTATGAAAGCTTGTATGGATTTTTATTCTCTTAGTCATACATTTCTTTACATCACTTTACATGTATTTATAGAGTTTTTACATTGAAGAAGGAGAGAAAGGCGCAGAAGAGAAGAAAGAAGACATGAAGAAGGAAGGAGAGAAGAGAAGAGTTTGCGTGAAGAAGAGAGGAGGGAGCATCTCACCTACTCCAACAGTGGAGAGCTCCATGCCCTGATTCTGGCGCCCCCATGCTGCCCTTTGCTTCCTCTTTTCCACTTAGTTAGTCTTCTAGTTTATTTGTAACAGCTTCCTTTCTTCTAGTTACTTCTCAACTATTTCTCCTTCTAGTTCCTTTTCAACTAGATCACATATTTCAACACTCCCCCTCAAGATTGGTCGGTGGAGATCCTTAAGACCGATCTTGCCATGAATGTGATCACAAGTAATAGTTGAAGTTGCCTTAGTGAAGATATCAGCCAATTGATCCTTGCTTGCTACAAAGGCGGTTTTGATAATTCCTTCTTGTATCTTCCCTCTCACAAAGTGGCAATCAACTTCTATGTGCTTGGCTCTTTCATGAAATACCAGATTTGATGCTATATGCATTGCAGCTTGATTATCACAATACAATAGCATTTCTTCATCTCCCTGAATTCCAAGGTCTTTTAGAAGCGCTTTTATCCATATCAACTCCTTTGTCAATTCTCTCATGGCTCTGTACTCTGCTTCAGCACTTGGTAAGGCTATGACCTTCTGTTTTTTGCTCCTCCAAGTTACTAGATTCCCTCCCACAAATGTGCAAAAACCAGATGTGGACTTTCTATCCGTTTTATCTCCAGCCCAATCCGCATCACAATAACCTTGGACCTTTGTGTTCCCATTAACATGCATCCATACACCTTTTCCAGGGCTATTCTTTAGGTACCTTAGCAACCTCTCAATCATGTTCCAATATTGTGAGGTTGGCTTTTGCATATGCTGGCTCACACGGTTTACTGCAAAGCAGATGTCAGGTCTTGTAATGGTAAGATATATAAGTTTGCCCACCATCCTTTGGTATCTTTTAATGTTCTCCAAAGGTTCCCCCTCAGGACTATCTTGGTATCCTTCTTCTATTGGAGTTTTGGCCGGCTTGGATCCTAACTTCCCGGTTTCTTCCAAGAGATCCAACACGTATTTCCTTTGAGATATGAACATTCCATCTCCAAATCGTGTCATCTCAATCCCTAGGAAGTACTTGAGCTTCCCTAGATCCTTTATATCAAAGTCGGGCTTCAAGAGTCCCTTGATTTGATCTACTCCATCTTTGTCACTTCCTGTGATGATTAGATCATCAACATAAATCAAGACTACCACTACTCCTCCTTCACTTTGTCTTGTGAATAGAGTATGATCCGCTTCAGATTTTATGAACTCCTTCTTCAAGAGACAAGCGCTTAGCCTTTGGTACCAGGCTCTTGGAGATTGCTTCAGTCCATAGATTGCTTTCTTCAATCTACACACTTTGTTGCCTCCATTATGATACCCTTGGGGTGGATCCATATATACTTCTTCTTCCAAATCCCCCTGCAAGAAGGTATTCTTGACGTCCATTTGCCATAAGTCCCATTCCAAGTTTACAGCTACCAAGATTAGAATTCTTATGGAATGGAGCTTAGCCACTGGAGCAAATGTTTCAGTATAGTCCTCCCCATAGACTTGAGTATATCTTTTTGCTACCAGCCTTGCTTTGTACCTTTCTATTTTCCCATCACTTGTGTATTTAATTGTATACACCCATCTACTTCCAACCGACTTCTTATCATTTGGTAAGTCGGTTAAGTACCAAGTATTATTCTTTTCCATGGACTTCATTTCCTCTTCCATGGCTTTCACCCATACTTCACTCTCACATGCTTATTCATATGAGCTAGGAGTGTATTCTTTGCTGATTTTTGTAAGAAACACTTCATGCTCCATGGGTAATGTCGCCAAGGAACAGAAATGCTCAATGGGATATATGATACTACTAGTTTGAGTGTGATCTCCTCCTTGTGATATGAGAGTGCTGTCGCCAATAGGATCGAGATCTAAGCTCGCCGTACGCTCAGGACACTCTCTTATCACACAGGAAAGATTACTCGTACTAGACTCTCCTTGGAGCATAGCAGAATTGTTGTAGCCATAAAAAACACGTTGTCGCCTCTGTCTTGTACTTCTTCTTAGAGGTATGGTTGGCTCCGGTCCTTCTTCAGTATCCGCTCCCTCTTCATCCAAATTCTGATCCGCTTCCTCATGTGCATTATCCGCACTATCTTGCTCTATGAAGTTCTCAGATGTTTCTTCTTGTACTTCTTCACATAGGCATGGCGTTTCATCAAACACCATCCAGTCCATGGGCGAATAGATCATTTCTTTAGAAGCTTCATGATCCTTAGCCCCATAGAAACTCTCTTGTTCATTAAACCTTACTTCTCTAGACACATACACTCTTCTTGTTTCCGGGTTGTAGACCTTGTAGCCCTTTTGTGTTGGTGAATATCCAATGAATACACACCTCATGCTTCGAGGTTCAAGTTTGCTTCTGTGTCCTTCTGGTAAAAACATGAAGCATGTGCATCCAAACGTTTTGATATGATTTAAGCTTGGTTTCTTCTTGTACAACACTTCAAATGGGGACATATCATCCAGATTTTTGGTTGGAAGTCGATTGATTAAGTAGCTTGATGTCATTATGGCATCTCCCCAATGGAACTTTGGTACTCTTTTGGCAATCATGAGAGTCCTTGCTACTTCCATTAGGTGTCTATTCTTCCTTTCAGCTATCCCGTTCTGCTGAGGAGTGTATGCACACGATGTTTGATGAATGATGCCAAAGTTGTTGAGCAACTCTTTGAATCGTTTACTCACATATTCCCCTCCATTATCACTGCGCAATACTTTGATCTTTGTTTTGAATTGGGTAGAGATATAGTTAATGAAGTTGGTGAAGGCTTCATAAACTTGATCTTTGGTATGTAGAAGAGTGATCCATGTATATCTTGAGTAGTCATCAATGAATGAAACAAAATATTTATATTGATCTCTTGAATTACATGGTGAGGTCCATACATCCGAGTGTACAATGCCAAACGCTTCATCACAAGTTGTAGATGAAGTAGGAAAAGCTTGTCTACAATGCTTCCCTAGTACACACGCCTCACACACTACTTCTTCATGGATGAGATTGGGTAAGACCATTTTGAGGACTGCTGAACTTGGATGTCCTAACCTTCCATGCCATAATGGGCTATCTTCAATCTCTTTCTCCCAAAAAACTTTGCATCTGCCTTCATTCCAAGAGCCATTGGTTCCTCTTGTTTATTTGATTCCAAGATATACACACCATCTTCTACCTTCCCTTATCCGAGCACATGGTTTGTTTTAGGGTCCTGAAACTTAACAAAGTCAGTCCCAAACACAGCCACACACTCCAAATCCTTTGTAGCTTTATTAACGGATAAAAGATTAGATGAGAAGTTAGGCATGTATAATGCTTTTGTTTCCCTTTTAAAAAGCTCTAACTCTCCTATCCCTTTAATTGGAACTGTGCTTCCATTTGCTACTTGTACACTTCCATGGCACGGTTCAAGATTCTTTAACATATCTTGATCCTTGATCATGTGATGAGAAGCCCCTGAATCCACAATGATTCTAGTCTTCTTTATGGGTGTTTTAGAGCTGAAAAAACTCTTACCCGAATCTGTGAGTTTGGCTAGGCTCTTGATGAGAGCTTCAAACTCAGACCTTCTAACCAGTTCTTCAACAGGTTGTGCTATTCCCATGAAGGCTCTAGGTCCATTCCCATTCTCCCTTAGCCGCTTAGGCCTCAAGTGTGGATGGAGTGTCCAACACTTCTCCTTAGTGTGTCCTTTCATCTTGCAATGCTCACACTCCAACGTCCTCTTGTCTCCAAATGTGAGATTCTTTCTTGCAAGATGTGCAGCTTCACTTGGTGCACGAAACAGGTCTCTAGACCCTTCTTCCCTTTGTATCATACCACATACTTCCGCTAGACTTGGCAGATTCTCAAATCGAAGTATATGCTTGATAAGATCCTTGTATGATGCATTGAGTGCCAAGAGAAGCCCAAACACTTGATCTTGGTCACGCCTTTCTCCTAACTCCTTGGGGTCTATAGTGTGTGGTCTCAAGATCTCCAACTCGGCCCATAAGCTTCTATATTCCCCAAACATTTCCTTGAATGACTTTTCCTCTTGTTGGAGCTCATTCAATGCCCTTTTCACCTCAAATATCTTTGATATGTTTGAGATGTTTCCATATACTCCTTTGAGTATATCCCAAAGTTCCTTGGAGGTATTCGCATATGAGTAAGCCGCCAAGATAGTTGGTTCTAGTGAGCTTTGGAGAAGAGAAAGAGTGTATTGTTCTTCTTGCTCTTCCTTAGCTTCCTCCTTCTCATTTCTCACGGCCGCTTCTGTTCTTTCTTTTGGCTCAACATATTGCCAAAGTCTTCGGCCTCTAAGAGTAGTTTTGGTGGTTTTTGCCCAAAGGAGGTAGTTGTTTCCTTTGAGTATAACCGAGATTGTTACCCTATTAGTCTCCATTTTCTAGTAATAATACACAATCTTAGTCCTTTCACAACTTGAAGATCCTATGATCTCAAGGATATTAATCTCAGAGTGAATAGAACTAAGGAAGGTGTATTGTTATAGATTAGAAGCCTTGTAGAGTTTTAGAGGAATCAAGAAGAGGATAAGCGGTTTAGTAGATAACCTGCTCTGATACCATGTTGAAATTATAAGTTTAAAGAGATTGAAGAATGTTTAGAGACTAAGAGTGAGAAGAGACTATGAAAGCTTGTATGGATTTTTATTCTCTTAGTCATACATTTCTTTACATCACTTTACATGTATTTATAGAGTTTTTACATTGAAGAAGGAGAGAAAGGCGCAGAAGAGAAGAAAGAAGACATGAAGAAGGAAGGAGAGAAGAGAAGAGTTTGCGTGAAGAATAGAGGAGGGAGCAGCTCACCTACTCCAACAGTGGAGAGCTCCATGCCCTGATTCTGGCGCCCCCATGCTGTCATTTGCTTCCTTTTTTCCACTTAGTTAGTCTTCTAGTTTATTTGTAACAGCTTCATTTCTTCTAGTTACTTCTCAACTATTTCTCCTTCTAGTTCCTTTTCAACTAGATCACATATTTCAACAGCATTGGCCAATGAGTATAGGAACTTCTACTTAGTTTTTGACATTCATTTACCCATTTTCATTGAGCCATTGGCGATTACATGCCTGGGGATGTTTCTTGACCTCTAATTTGAGTTTCTTGAACATTATTACACATGTCAAATTTGTGATATTTCCTCCATCAATGATAAGACTACATATTTCCCTTGTACTAAGCACCAGGTGTGAAACAAAGTCTCACTTTTTTCTTGCTACACGATTTTACTTTGGATGCTTAAGGTTCTCTTTGCCACCAATAAATCTCCTTAAGCCGTTAAATCCCGTGTTTCCGTAGATTTTGGTGACTCCAAAATTTCTTCCTCAGACTCAGTTTCCTACCAGAACAACCATAACCCTCTTTTTGGATCACTTAGTCGCATAGTGTCCTTTTCTTTGACACTTGAAGCATTGTATGTTCTGTGGTCAGATGCGGTACATTTTGTCTTACACTTTTCTTGGTGAGCGTATATGGATTGACCTCAATCTTTAGATAACTAGTCCCTTAACCGGCCCCTTGGGTAGCTGAGCTTATCCTCATTTAAATAAATCGGTTTAGTGACCAACATCATATCTCAGCTGTGCCAGTCTTCTTCTTTTGAGTTTTTTTTTTTCAACCAGAATTGCCTCGTGAGACATCTCCTGAAGATCCTCATAGTGTTTCATTTCCAACATATCTTGAATATCGTGACTCAACCCTCTGAGAAACCTTGACATAGTCGTTTCACAATCTTCACATAATCATCCCGTATCAAGTGTCTCCATATCTTGGTAGTAATCTTCAATTGATCTTGTTCCGTAGATCAGTTTCCTTAACCTGTTATGTAACTCTAGGTGGTAATGACTTGGTACGAACACAACCTCATAAGGGTTTTCATCTCGAGCCAAGTTTTTACCGATTAATTTTGTTGTCTCCAAGATGTAACGAGTTGATTCCACCAACTAAGTGCATTCATAGAACTTGTTTACTTGATTGATCTCGGTGTAGTTCTGACAGTTGAAAGCCAACTTTATCTTCTTTTCCCACTCCAAGTAGGCATCGGGATTATTATTCCCATGGAATGGTGGAACTCTAAGATTAAGTCCCCCAAAACTATTATGTTTGTTGATCTCTTCTTTTCTAATCATATATTTTCCTTCTTTGATTAGTCAGAAAATCACAAATAAGATTTACATAATACTTGTTACCCTCTTTGTCTCTCGTTTGTCTTGGTAAGTCTATTCGATGTTACGGGTGTTCATCATATTGTTCCGAACTCTTTCTGTATTCCTTTCATGTTTGGACTCCATGTTCCCAATCAAAAAGTCGATCTAAGCTCATTCCAAAGAGATTTAATCCTTTGGTATATCAACGTTTCCAATTTAGTGGTGCTTGCTTCAACAAGAAGTTTGTTGTGATTGCTTGGGCATTCCCCATTTTAGGACATCATAATATAAGAATCAAAATAAAATAAAAACTCACCAGTAAATTTTTATCTCAGAAATCAAATAAAATTGATTAAAGTTATATAAGACTCGACATGAAAAATGACTTTTTGGTACCTAGTGATCACAAAGACCCTAAACAAACTCTACAAGTTTTTAGAATACAATTTATAACTTTGATAACCACAATTCTCACGAATAATTTTGTAATAATTTATATGCAAAAAGGTTTTAATACAACACATATTGGACCGATCTTAAATAAAACAAAACAGAAATGGAAAACAAAAACTAAAACTAAGATGACGCGGAAGGATGCGGAAGACCTTTGATAAACTAATGAATACTTTTGATGTTACAAATCAAAGATTTCATGATCTAAACATGAATGAGAATTGTTTTAAAAAGTCAGATAGGTTATGAGGAGAAACTACTATAGAAGAAATGAGAAAACAGGGCATGCCTTGGCTCCAGTAGTAGTGTTTAATGCCTTAGCTCATGAAAGAGTCATCCTTCCTTCTGGTATAATCAATGTTTCCTCGGCTACAAGCTGATCCTCGGGTACATGCTCTTTCTCAGCTCATTGTTCCAAGTCCATAGAAAAGAAAAAGAAATAAAATAATATACGTAGCAACCCTGAAACAGAGAGAAATATCTTACAAACTCTTCCAGATCTGCCACTTCAAATCCATTGTAGCTTCACCGTAGAGGTCAGCCGAGATCAAAAACCGCTTTCCAATTGGCATGCCTACCACTAGAAGAAAAAATAACTTTGTCGCGCAAAGATCAGCCACACTCCAATACTGGAAGAAAGGAGAAGACTCATGGTGACAGCACTGGAAAGGGAAAGAAGTGGCCACCATCCTTGTATTAGCCTTAATTAAACCCCAACGTGACCTGAACAATTTCATCCACCAGATCTGGCGAATCATCCCACTATCAAGTTTCTAAATGGAAGACAAATGAAAAGAAATGAATAACGGTGGTTTCTAGAGCCGGTGCAGGAAAAACCACCATGCACCAGCCAAGGATCTGTAAATCTTGTGAAGATGTACAAATAAAATATGTTGAGCGAAAATAATTTTTCGTGTGAATGCCATGTGCTACCTTTACTTAAAACCCGTTTTAAGTATCACATAATCTCTCATAATAAATATATGAGATTTATGCTTGTTTTTGCTCTAATTTTCATTACACTTTTAATGCATTTAGATTTGTTTATGTTTATGTGGTTAACTCATTTTAACTATTTCTTCTTGGTTCTCAAATTTTTAGATACATATAAGTGTTAATAACTAAGAGAACTTATTTATTTTTACTAAAATTAGCCTAAGGTTTTATTTGTGTAAAGATTGATTTTCAAAATTAATTAATACACAATCATTGACACGTTTTGCACATAATCTCACTTTTTAAAAATCTCATTCCTCTTCTTAATTTTTTTCTCTTCAATCACATATATAAGAGGACATCCTCCACTATACCAAAGATAATACCAACAACAAGATCTTATAATTTAATACTTATTGCTCAGAGAGAAAAACTAGTATTTCTTGGCATAGATGGACAACTTGAATGTTTTCAAAAATATAAATACTCGAGTGAGTAGAGAGAAACCTCCACCGCGAAAATGTCCAAGGTGTAAATCGGACAATACCAAATTTTGTTATTACAATAATTATAGCATATATCAACCGCGCTACTCGTGCAAGAACTGCCGTAGATACTGGACTCATGGTGGGGCTTTAAAGAACGTACCAATTGGTGGAAGTTCTCGTACAACCAGCCATCCAAAGGTAGCTTAATCTTCCGGTTCTAAGGTGATTTCTTTTGCATAGCAACAATTTCATAATCAAACTTTCTTATAGGTAAAAGAAAACAATGATATTGGACCAGTCATTGCTTCTTCTTCCCCTTCTACAGATGGGAACCATTTTGGTTCTTTGCCTAGCATTAATATGCATGGTGGTATGATAGCAAATGTGCATCCAACTGAAAATTTTCCACTAGTAGATCTCCAAGATTTTCTTGATAGATCGTTTGAAAAAGAATATTATGATGTTATATCCAATGTTTATATTGGTAATCCTTTGATAAACCAATCATTTGGGGGACATGTTGATAATCACAAAAGCTTTGGCATAAATCAAGTGGATCAAACCCAATGGAACCAGTGCTTCAACAACACTATTAAAAGGGATCATAATGCCATCGCTTGTGGAAGCAACTGTGTGGTGTGTTCTTGTCATTTGGAGAAAGATGGTTCTTGAGTATCAACCTTGTTACCCATTTTATATTTCTAAATAAGTTTCTTATAAATATTTCTAAATAAGTTAATGTCTCAGTTTATTATTTTGTGTTTCTGTTGGGCTTTTATTAAATATTATATTTTCATTTATTTTTTCCCAAAATATTCAGACATAACTTTCTTGTCTGATCTTCCTTTTAATAATATTCATATCTAGTCGTCACCAGTTTATTGTTTTGCAATCCCAATACATTTTTGTTTATTTAGTTGTAGGTAGAAAATTTGAGCTAGATCACAATCTTATCTTCAGTATCTATATTAACATGCTAGTATTATAGAAAAGAAGAAAATAATATACATGCAAAAGAAACTGAAATGTAATCTCTATCGGGACAAGAATGTTTAAGTTAAATTCATGCATGCCAGTTGATGATTTCTGGAAAATTTTAGAAGAGTTTTTTTAACCATATATATTAGTTTCAATATAAACTATTTTTAATAGTATGGTAGATATTGGGTTTCTATGGTTCTAGTAAACCATATATCTATATAATTACAATGATATTCATAACTCAAAAATACAAAAATAAATGTAAATGACTGAAGTCTGATAAATGTAATAAATGTGAGTTGATCACTAATATTCTTGCATTTTACACTGCATTCATCATCCATATACTATCTTTATCTCCATCCTTTGCATCACACCACATGTTAAGTTGCATATATTACTCATTTGCACAGTCTCACCATTTAGATAATTTAGTTGCATCCATGCACATTGCATAAGCATTAAGTCTTCATTAGGTGATATTGGGAGTCTCAATCTAATGAAGATGAATCAAGGAAAATCACAGCTTGAAGATCATATTTCCCATCGGTCACTCCCACCGGCCACAAGCCATCGATGGGAAGCCAAGAAACACACCAGATATTCCCATCGGCCACCTCCACAGGTCAGGCTCCACCGATGACGACCAAGGAAATCCACCAGATCTTACCATCGATCACCTCCACCGGTCAGGCTCCACCGATGGCGACCAAGGAAATCCACCAGATCTTCCCATCGATCACCTCAGGCTCCACCAATGGCGGCCAAAGAAATCCACCAGATCTTCCCATCGATCACCTCCATCGGTCAGGCTCTACTGGTGAGACATGCTCCACACCTTTCTTTTGTAAAACTAAACCAAGTCAACTTTGGTTTAGTTATGTTAACTTTAGTCTATTTCAATTTCATTTTGGTTAATTATGAGTTAGGTTGGCCTCCTGAGATTCTTACTATAAATACTCTAGACCTAATCCAATTTATCTTATCTTATCTTTTGTTAAGAACTTGTTTAGATTTATTTTGTATTGAAGATTTCTGGGTTTTATGAGTTTATAAAGTTTAATTTCTTTTTAATCTTCAATTCTATTGATCTAATACTTATGATTATGCTAAGATCAATCCATTTGCTTTGTGTTTTCATGTCTATTAGTGAGTAGTCTTTTATAAGGTCTTTGGAATGTTAAATCTAGGTTGATTAGTATTAGGTTAGTGGAGTTTAGGCTTGTAATCTTTAGATCCATGCTTGTTAGGTTGTGTTTAATACATGATTTGCAAGAGATTGTTAGTTTAGATCTTAAGCATTTCTCATGCCCACAAGGTGTTTGATGAAATGTTTGATCCAAACTTTTCAAGTTCTTTTCAGTCCTAGCCAATGAGAATTGATGTTTAGGATGATTAGAGGTTAAGAAATCTGTGTTTAATGCTCATTGATCAATTAGTGTTTAACAAGAGTTATGAACATTTAAGGTGATTAATGAAGTAATTAGTGTCATAAGAATGGATTAGTCAAGTTTAGTGTTTTGGAACCGTTGGATTAGCTCTAAGAGTTTTAGCTTAGCATTGATTAATCTAGATCATCCATAACATTTCCAAGGATCCTTGTTTGTTAATTTGATTTCAAAAACCGTTTCTTGTAATTTTCCTGCTTAATTTACATTTCCAAATTCTGTTTTCAAAAACCAAAAACCATAATTACTTAGATTAATACATGATTTGCATTCATAATGAGTTAAGGCTAGATTCCAAGTTGGATTGATTCCCTTCTATGTTACAACGCATTTAGGGAAATTGATATCCTTAGATTGAAAAATCAAAATATCAATTTGGCGCCGTTCCCACTTGGAAATTGTTACAACCATTAGGAGTTAATTTTATTTTAAGACTAAGTTTTCTTTCTCACATTTAATACTTAAAATCTCCTGTTTCCACTTTGATCTCTCTCTTATAGGTGCATGAACCTTAGAAGTCATGGCCTATAAAACTTGGCTGATTCTGTTGAAGATATTTGTCGGGTAGAAAGAGAGGGTAGAAGAGCTGCAACAGAGCGGTTACAACACTTATATCATTTATGAATGAATAACGAAGAATTATCCCTAGGATTTCCGCGGGTTCCTCAGCATGGACAACCAGTCCTTAGACCTATTGGAGCATTCGATGCACCCAACATCAGAGTCCAAGCTACTGGAATTCTAATACCTACAATTGCTGCCAACAACTTTGAGATAAAGTCAAGCTTGATCAACATGGTTCAGAACCAGAGGTACAATGGATTATCTTTGGAAGATCCTCTAGATCACTTAGATCAATTTGAGCGACTATGCAGAACAGTGAAGATGAATGGAGTTCCCGAAGAATCCATCAAGATGATACTTTTCCCTTTATCATTAGGGAACAAGGCCTCCCAATGGGAGAAGAACATTGGTTCAGATTTGGTATCCACTTGGGATATGTGTAAGAAGGAATTTCTCAATAAATTCTTTCCCAAGCAGAAGACAACAAAGCTTCGAAATGACATTGCTAGTTTCAAACAGGGCTACCAAGAGAATCTATATGAAGTATGGGAAAGATTAAAGTGTTACACTAGGAGTTGCCCTCATCATGGTATCTCCAGGGAAATTTTGCTTGGCATCTTCTACAGAAGAACACTTGAGAAATATCGCCGCGCCTTAGACACGGCAAGCTATGGAAGTTTTGACAACTTGAATGTGGAACAAGGAGAGCTGTTAATTGAGAATTTCGCTCAGAGTGATGCTTGTTATGGCGGTGATTACGACAGAGAGCTGAAATATACTAGTGGACAAGACAATAGTATCAAGGAAAGCTTCAAAGACATCAATGAGAGACTTGAAAAGATAAGCAAGGCTTTCCTCCTAACTCAAAAACAAGTTAACTATGTAGAAGAGTGTGATAATGGACAACAAGGGTATCAACAAGGCTACACTGAGCAAGGAATTTACATTGAAGATAATGGAGAGACACAGGAAGAAGTGAACTATGTGGGGAACCAAGGAGGTTTTCAAATTAAACTGAAAATAAAGATAAAGGGTTCAGAAATCTTCTCCAATTGTCAAGAGGATGAATTCCTTAGCCCCCAAGTGCATAAAAACTCAAGAACAATCCTTAGAACTAAAAATATGTCGCCCCTCTAAATAAAATCGAGTCTAGGGTTTTTAAAATATTAGGAGACGAATTGGGTTGGGCCCAAAGTGATTTGATCGAAATTGGGCCTTAAATCCGCGTCAGATGGATATGGCTTCAGTAAAACAGTCATAACGTTCTAACCGTCCATCGGAATGACCTCAAAGCAGCGCCATATGAAAGCTAACTCCCGTGGATATCTTGTGTCCAAATTGCATTAAATTCTGCTCAAGGGAAGATGTTCAATGTATGTCAAAATTCTAACAATTCAACATGATTCTTCATCTCTAATTGCTTTTTTGCTTATATCCCCACTCCTAACGCATAAACTTCTATTAAAACCTGTAATCTCCTGAAAAGACTCTAAAAACAATAGAAAGACTCTAAAAACTATAATTAATAATCATCAAATATAATATATATATATATATATATCAGAATCTTTTAAGGAAATATGGTGTTAAGTATAAGGTTGCAACCCCGTATCACCCACAAACCAGTGGACAAGTCGAGATCTCCAACCGGGAAATAAAGTCGATCTTAGAGAAGATAGTAGGTGTAATAAGAAAAGATTGGTCTGCCAAGCTAGATGACACAATCTGGGCCTACCGGACAGCTTTTAAAACTCCAATCAGGACGACTCCTTTCAATTTACTATACGGAAAAGCTTGTCACATGCCAGTGGAGCTAGAATACAAAGCAATGTGGGTAGTTAAACTCCTGAACTTTGATATAAAAACTAACCAAGAGAAGAGGATGTTACAACTGCATGAGTTGGATGAGGTTAGATTTGAGGCTTATGAGAGCTCTAAGAGCTACAAAGAGAAGACCAAAGCTTTCCATGACAAGAAGATCCAAGCTAGAGACTTCGAAGCTGGCAAACAAGTTTTACTATTCAACTCAAGACTAAAATTGTTCCCCGGAAAGCTAAAATCTCGCTGGTCCAGCCCATTTACTATCAAAGAAGTGAGACCATATGGAGCTATCATTCTTGAGAACAGATCCGGTGAAGACTTTGTGGTAAATGGTCAACGTTTGAAGCCATACATGGCAGGAACTATCCTGGGAGAGGGAACAACAATTCCCTTATCCGAACCTCATTCCGAATGAAACAGGAACATCGAGCTCATGACGTTAAACGAGCGCGCTTGAGAGGCATTCTCATGTTAACATTGTATATATATCTTCATTTTTACAACTTTGTTTTCATTAAGTCTTGTGTTAAACTTTTAATTTCAGGAATGAACTTGCCACCGACCATCCCCATCGGTCATCAACCACCGATGGAAGCCCCAGATTTTGCTCTGAGCTTGCCACCGGCCATCCCCATCAGTCATCAACCACCGATGGGAGACCCAGAATTTGCCCCGAGCTCTCCACCAGCCATTCCATTTGGATATTCTCCTCCTTCTCCCTACACCCATGAGCATTTCTCAACATTTTCATCTTCTTCTTTCTCAACACAAAACTTCCAAGAACTCTCACTATGTTTGCTTGTTTTCATTGATTTAAAAGGCAAACTTCATCATTTTTAATGTTTTTTGAGTAATCCCTGCCTCTTTTCCTAATTTTTGGCCATTAAACTCTCAACAAGACGTAACAATTTCGACCTAATTGTCAAATTTCTGGGTTTTGTTTGATTGTCTCTCAATTGAACCACAAAAGTATCAATTACGCTTTTGAGAATGAATATATAGAAATCCTTGAGCTGGGTCATGTGATGTGGTTGAATTTGTTGGTTAATTGATAGTACTTGAGACAAAAGATTTTGATCTTCATGAGGGTATAATACCTTTGGGAAAATTTGAGGATTGTGGCTTCAATAGACTATTATTGTTGAAATATTGTCACTTTTGAAAGTTTACATTGTTTAGCTTTGAATTGATTAAAGTTTGATGGCAAAAGAATTAGGGAATTGTTAATAACTTCCAAGCTTTACATTTGTTTAATAGGTGACAATGGTTAAATTCAAGGGAATAGTTGAAAAGAACACAACGAAGAACGACCCTAAGCAAAAGAAAAAGGCCCAACCATCTAATCCTCGAACAAAAGGCAAAGCAATTGCGGAAGAACAAAGAAATCAATGAAGATGTTGAGTTGAGCTTGGGAAGAAATAGCTCCGACCAAAGTGGTTCCGAAAGTGAAAAAGTTGTGACCAATAAGAGGAAAGGGAAAAGAATTGGTAAAGGGAAAGGAATTGCTAAAGGGAAAGCAACCGCGATGAACAAACCCATGCCATCAAAGAGAATTTTGTACTCTTAATATATGGCACGGTTCAAAGAGATAAAGTTCATCGGAACTTATTTCCCCCGACCCTGTACTCCTTGATAGAGCTGGTATTTTAGAAGATGTCAAAGCCATACTAGACAACATGAGTCTCAAGAAATTTGCAATGACTGCTCATGGAACATATGTTGATTTGACTAAGGAATTTTTTGCCACTCTACGCGTTGAAGGTGAACCTAATGAGATCAACATGGACAGGGACATCTCTATGCACTTTCGGATTGGTGGGAAAGCATACTCTGTTACTGGTGAAGAAATGAAGAGAATCTATGGTTTCCAAGGACTTGGGCAATACACCGAGCAAAAGATATTTTTTTCATTCAGCTAGGCGTTTCTGGAACCGCATTGGTGATGGCGCATACAAGCAAAGTGCTAGTAAAAGTATTCTAATCCTCAACCCCACAGTAAGATATGTTCACAAGATTCTTGCCCATACATTCTTGTGTAGGAAAAAGACCGGAGTAGTGACCTGGGTTGATATGCAATACATGATGCTTGGAATCGCCCCTTTACTGCCCGATGAACCAAGACTGAGCAGCAACAGTTTCTTTGCAAGTTTCCCTACCATTTTCATGAACTATCTTCTCTATATCCAAGACTGGCTCATGACTAATACGGTTCATACACCAATATTAAGCATTGGTGGCCTCTTGACCCCCATCTTCGTGGCACAAGGGATTAGACTCACAGGAAATATTGAAGATTTCACCAAGATTGATGCATATTACCTTTATCGCTCTCACTATCTCGGAGGGACACTAGGTGGATCTTACGCCTGGAGGTTCAAACCTCTTCCTGGGGAAGAAAAGAAGATCATACTCCCTAATAGTGACCTCACTTCAATAAACGAACCAGCAAATATCGAATTCCTCCATGGTGAGCAGCATTGGTATAACAAAGAAAGGGATGGAGATCTAGCAGGCATTTCCGTAAAAACAGAGAAACGAGTCCATCAAACACTAGGTGGACCATCTGGAGAAGGAACTTCACCTCCACAATCCACCTATGGGAGTAAACGGTATCATTTTGATCCTTATGATGAACCCATTCACTCACCAGCTGGATGCTCCAACCCTCGGATTGATGAAGTAGTAGACTCCACTGCCGACCGCCCAGTTGAAAGAGAAACTCTTGTGACAGATGAAACCCCAGAGCAAATTGATAAAGACGTTGGAGAAAGGCATTCATTCCACGGAGTACCAAGTACCTCACCACACCAAGAACCACCTCGCGCATCAGCATATGAATGGCGTCAAAGGCGGAAAAAGGCGGGCCACACGTTCACCCACTCCCATTTCACAATCGAGTAATGAATCATACTCGTTTGACTCGTCCACTTGATATTAGGTACTACCCTCTCAAACTTTTGTAAATAACATTTTTTTTTTACCTTTTGTTGATGGTCTCTTCTCTAGGTTTATCTTTACACTGCGACTGTGTAAAATAAGTCCGGAGGAGAGAGGATATTCCCTTTGACCTTGTGTTCTGTTTTGTTTTCATTTCATTTTGAGTCTACACATTATACATAGTCATCATTCATCTAAAAATATATATATATATATAGGATCATCATAGACATTGCACTACATCATTTGTTAAGTTTCATAATAGGATCAAGTCTAGAAGCATGTAGCTTGCATATGCATAGGGGATAATGAGGAAATCGCCTAAGTTAGTTTAAATTTGGATTGAGATCGAGACCCTAGACTTAGTCATTTAATGCACAACCTCGATGTTGAAAACCCGAAAAATCCATCATTGGACCCTTTCCCCTTTCGAATACCTCTAGCCTTGGCGAATCCTGTTTGAACTTTGAAACAATTCTCTTATTATGGAACTTGAACTCTAATCTCTTGCTAATAGTTTTGATATACTCATCTATGGATCTAAAGTCACACTCGGGTTATCTTTTAACCCCTTTCTCACCACCCTTATTAACCCGAGTGGCCATCCTCATCCTTAGGATGGTAATCACACCTCTAACCTTACCATTTCCTTCAAGCCACCCATTGTTTTGTGTGAGTAAGGCCTTTTCATGCTTATTTTGCAAAATCTCTAAAGAAGGTGATCGACAAAACTTTTCCCACTAGGTTAAAGGGTTGATTTTAGTTTAAGAGCGGTGACTGATGGTTAAGAACTAATGTAGTAGAAAAGACAAGAACAAAAACAGGAACTAGAAAGTCTTTAAACTAAAAAGGTAGATAAAAGAAGCATATAGATATCGTTGAAAAAGAAAAAGAGGGAAAAACTCATTGAAAAAGTAAGCTAAAAAAAAATTATTATCTCTTCTCTAGGTGAGTGAAAGGAGTGAAACCCAAAAAGAAAAAGAAAAAAGGGGAAATAAAAGAGATGCACCAAAAGAGAAAAGAGATAAGAGCTTAAAGAAAATCTCTATTTAGAAAAAAATGAAAAGCGTAAGAAAAAGAAAAAAGAGATTAGACTCCAGTGAATTAATTGCATGATCTTTTAGTTTGAGAATCTAGATGAGATTTGAATAATCACCATGTTGAGGAGTGATTGATAGAAGTGCTAAATTCAAGCTTGGATAGAGATAGTGAGAAAAGGTTTGTACCAACATTTGGTCACATTCTTGATTGATTTTGTAACTTGATTAGCATCCCATCATGTTTTGTTTTGAGAGTCTCCCTTACATCATGTGAACCTCTTTTTCAAACATGAATCCTTCCTACCAAGCCAAATGGATGAGATTGATTCTCTTTTAGCAAGACCACACAGAAAGATTAATGAATGTGAAGAGTTGTTTCATTAAGTGATCGCAGGTTAGACTAGGCTAAGAGTGATTAGATAGAAGGATTGGTATGATTATGATGAAGTACGGATGGAGTAAATTCCGGGTTTTCCCTTACTTAGCTAACTTTGAGGACCTCCCGTTGAATCCATTTTTGAACTTTAAGGTTCTGAATACCCGACTTTATCTTTTTGACCTCTTTGACATGTCTTTAACTGTTTGCTTGCAGACAGCAAAAGACAAGTTTGAAGGAGTTGATATTCTTGCATTTTACACTGCATTCATCATCCATATACTATCTTTATCTCCATCCTTTGCATCACATCACATGTTAAGTTGCATATATTACTCATTTGCACATAGTCTCACCATTTAGATCATTTAGTTGCATTCATGCACATTGCAAAAGCATTAAGTCTTCATTAGGTGATATTGGGAGTCTCAATCTCATGAAGATGAATCAAGGAGAATCACAGCTTGAAGATCATGTTTCCCATTGATCACTCCCACCGGCCACAAGCCATTGATGGGAAGCCAAGAAACACACCAGATGTTCCCATCGGCCACCTCCACCGGTCAGGCTCCATCGATGGCGACCAAGGAAATCCACCAGATCTTCCCATCGATCACCTCCACCGGTCAGGCTCCACCGATGGTGACCAAGGAAATCCACCAGATCTTCCCATCGATCACCTCCACCGGTCAGGCTCCACCGATGGCGACCAAGGAAATCCACCAGATCTTCCCATCGGTCAGGCTCTACCGATGAGACATGTTCCGCACCTTTCTTTTGTAAAACTAAACCAAGTCAACTTTATTTTAGTTAAGCCAATTTTAATCTATTTTAATTTCATTTTGGTTAATTATGGGTTAGGTTGGTCTCTTGAGATTTTTACTATAAATACTCTAAACCTAATCCAATTTATCTTATCTTATCTTTTGTTAAGAACTTGTTTAGATATATTTTGTATTGAAGATTTCTGGGTTTTCTGAGTTTATAAAGTTTAATTTTCTTTTAATCTTCAATTATATTCATCTAATATTTATGACTATGCAAAGATCAATCTATTTGCTTTGTGTTTTCATGTCTATTAGTGAGTAGTCTTTTATAGGGTCTTTGGAATGTTAGATCTAGGTTGATTACTGTTAGGTTAGTGGAGTTTATGCTTGTAATCTTTAGATCCATGCTTGTTAGATTGTGTTTAATGCTAGATTAGCAAAAGATTTTTAGTTTAGATCTTAAACATTTCTCATGCCCACAAGGTATTTATGAAATGCTTGATCCAAACTTTTCAAGTTTTTTTCAGTCCTAGCCAATGAGAATTGATGTTTAGGATGATTAGAGGTTAAGAAATCTATGTTTAATACTCATTGATCAATTAGTGTTTAACGAGAGTTATGAACATTTAAGGTGATTAGTAAAGTGATTAGTGCCATGAGAATGGATTAGTCAAGTTTAGTGTTTTGGAATCGTTGGATTAGCTCTAAGAGATAGAATAAGACTCCACTAGCTTAGTATTGATTAATCTAGATCATCCATAACATTTTCAAGGATCCTTGTTTGTTAATTTAATTTCAAAAATCGTTTTTAGTAATTGTTCTGCTTAATTTACATTTCCAAATTCTGTTTTCAAAAATCAAAAATAGAAAATTTGCTAATATACCTTACATCTTTTCCAACTTTTGAAAACTACACCAAATTTTTCAAAATTTGAAATATATATTTTATACATAATAAAATAATTAAAACTAAATAATATAAAAATAAATAATTTAACAATTATTTTGAATATTTAATTTTATATATTAGAGAATTATTAATTTAAATATAATAAAAAATTTCAAAATTTAAAATATATTTTATAAATTAAATCATTGAAACTCAATAATATATAAATAAAGTATTTAACAATTATTATAATTATTTAGTTTTACATATATTAGAGAATACTTAATTTAAATACAATAAATAAAAAAAATTAAATTAATTAAAATTTAGTTACGAAAATTGAAAAATATAATAGATTATAAAAATATTTTCTTGGGTTTATTTGATTATATTTTATAATAAATATTGATTAAAATTAAGAATATTATTATATGACTTAATTGTATATAATAACTAGAGTTATATATTTTTAAGACTATTATAGATAATGACAAATATAAATCTTATAATATTTTCTTTATATAAATTCTAAATTAATAGTAAAAATTCTATATTTTTGTAGATTTTTTCAAGATTTAAGATAATGATATCATATTTTTTATAAAATATAAATTAATTCACGAAATATTTTATTATTATTATTATTATAAATTTTAAGATAAATATTACAAATTCATTGTTTATAAATTTTATTTGAATATATTAAGATAAATAATCCATAAAATTTTATAAATTTAAAATTCAACAATAAAACGTTTTTATTTAGTGAAATAAAAGTTTTTAATAAATATTTCTATTTTTTTTTATTTAGTCAATATATTAATTTTTATTAACTATGAATTTTTAGTTTTAGTGTCATATTGATATATATTAAAAATTTAATAATAGTTTTAACATTATAATAGTTTTTATTAAAATAATTTCATGAAAATAAAAAATACTATTAGTAAATAGAAAAATTTATAAGTTCTTACAGAAAATATGTTTTTAAGATATATATTTTTAATTTTAATTTTACAAAAATAAGTTTATGAAAGTTAAAAGATAAATTATCAGTTTAAATAAATCAACTATGTAAATAAATCAACCAGTCAAAATATAAGTCAACTGTTAAAAATAAGTTGGTGAAAACAAAATAAGTATATAAATAGAAAAAAAATAAGTCAACAGTTAAATAAATCAATATAAAATATTATAAGTTTATTAATGATAAATAAGTCTACTATGAAAAATATAAATCAATGAACAAAGAAAATATATCAACAGTTTAAATAAATCAACGAGTAAAAATATAAGTCAACGGTTAAAAAATAAGTCAGTGGTGAAAACAAATAAGTTAATAAATAGAAAAAATAAATCGACAGTTAGATAAATCAACTTTAATAATAAGTCAAAATAAAATAATATAAATCTATCAAGAAAAAAATAAGTCTACAAAAAATAAATTAAATCAACAAGCAATCATAATAAGTTAACAGTTTTAATAAGTCAACTATTTAAATAAATCAATCAATCTAAATAAGTCGACTGTTATAAAATAAGTTAACGCCAAAAAAAAATAAGTTGAGAGAATTAAAAAATAAGTTGATAGTTTAATAAATTAACTTTAATAATAAATCAACCTAAATTAATATAAGTTTCTGATTTTTTATATTTTTTTTTTTAAATTAGTCAACAATATATATACTTGAGTATTAATTTTTTATAATAAAGTTAAATTAATGAAGATTGTATTTATACCATTGAAATATAAATTAAAGTATTAGTTATATTTTAAAAATTAAATAATTAATAAATAAAGATATTTTTCAAATTATGAAATATTAGGTATAGTTTTCAAATTTTTTATAAAATATGGGGTAGTTATCCAACTCCCCCAATCAAAAACTATAATTACTTAGATTAAGACATGATTTGCATTTCTAATGTGCTAAGGCTAGATTCCAAGTTGGATTGATTCCCTTCTATGTTACAATGCATTTAGGGAAATTGATATCCATAGATTGAAAAATCAAAATATCAATCACAAAAGTCTTTTATTTTCATGTAATTATGGTTTATTTAAATATAATTACATTTCAATTAATGTTGATATTCTTAATTCAGTCACATTTTCTCTAAAATTTCAGTCTACCATAAGGTTCTGTTGATATCCAAAAAATAACCATCATCAACATTTCTTACTTGTTCAAGAAAATAATGACTTGCTTGGATCTCTTGATAGTTAATTTATTTATGTTGTTGCTATTTGGAATAATTAAAAAAATAGAGAATGTGAGCACACACAAAATTAACGAGATTTTACAGTGTGCCTACATTCTCCAAACATCCACTAGATATCAGTTAGACATTTTTACAACAAGACTTTGCCTAATTGGAATTACATGATACTAATACACCCTCTAACTTGAAGCTAATCAATATCTAGATATGCACATGTTGGTACAAGCAGACATATGTTCCATCAAGTAATTCAACTTGCATACATGAGACCAAAACAATGTAACTATCTATTCTTCTCTATCTCTTTGTCTGCCGCTAGCTGTACGCGAATTATTTGTATATGCTGTATGCTACCAATGAAATATGTCACCCTAGATTTAACAAAGATACAAACAAGAAAATATCATTTTCTAAATAAGAGAATAAATCTTCAAAAACAAGACCTTAAGCGCGGTTTCTATCTAATTTTCATGCTTAAACTTTGGTTTAATATTTTTTATATTTCCTAGGTGTTTGGTCTTGAAGTATACCCGACCAACCCTTCTTCTTCTCTCTTCTCTCTTTTTATTCCCATACTATTTGAAAGAATAGATCATTGATCCAATTTTTTTTGTTGAAAATTCCAGATCTCTTCCGGATACAAGCAGTTATATTCTTGTTCTTCTCTAAACCCACAGATATGATCCGATATATATTTCTTGGAATAAAATGCTTTATTTCATCACACATTATTTGACTGATTCTTGCGGAAACGATGAGATACTTGTTGTGGCTTGTTTCTTCATCTTGATTTAACATCTTAGCCTGAAAATCAACACAAGACTAACCCAGTAACAAGCTCTTTTTTAGAGATATCAATCTCGCACACAATAGCAAAAATGATCATTGGTATTAAAATCAAACTTGCTAATGGGCTGGTCGTAGATTGTAACTAGCAATTGGCCTAGATTCATATGTGAGCCACAAGCCTTGTTAAAAACATTTCTCTGGAAAAACCAAAGACAATGGAAAATGAATGCGAGTAGATCAAATTGACATTTACTAGTCATCTTGAATGTGTATCACGAACAGTTTATTCTTGACACAAAATCCATATCTTAATGAAGTTTGATTGAACTCCTTTGCCCGAGACCGGATCATTGAACCAAATGGTACTTCTATGCATCCTTTGCTGCCTGGGATCGAGTCATGGGTCAATTGGAGTCTTCTAGTGTATCTATAGCTCCATGATTATCTATACTTCCTTGATACATCACTGCTCAGTATTTTAAACCCCTCAAACCATCCATGACTGCATCACTTGGAATTCTTGATAAGTCCCTCGGCAAATCTCTTGGAAAATTTCTCTCTTGCGTAACTTGTTCCCCCATTTGTTCCAATGTTTCTTTTTCAATCATATGCCGAATCCAATTTTACAAATAAATTCAGTGATAATCTCCTCATGGAGATAGCTGAACTCGGTGTTCATCATTTGCTCCATCTTTGCCGTAATTGCTCCATGGAGAGGTTTGTTGCAGTTACTGCTTGATTCCTCATTATACTCGGACATCTTGACCTAAAAATAAAAAAAAAACTAACCCAGTAACAAGTTCCTTTGTAAAGGAATCAACCTCTCAAACAATAACACAAATGACTGTTGGTATTACAAGCAAACTTGTGAAGAACCCTAATCGCGACTGTGGAAGTTAATCAGTCATGAACAATTATTAAATAAAACTCAAAAATTCCAGAAACAATTTTAAAAATTATTGAAACACTTCTAGACAGAATTAATCAATTTCGCAATTTTATCACACCCCGATATTTTATAAAATATCGACACAAAATGAAGGATAGAAAACAGTTAACTTCTAAATGGGCTATGATACCACTTGATGTGATTTTTGCAAGGAATCATCCCTATTTTATACACTTAGAATATCTGAAGTTGATATTCTTGAACTAGATTTGAAAAATTGCCAAAGAACAAGATGATGTAAAGAATGACGCCACAAAAAGTCACAGAAAAACTAGTTGATAAGTCGTTAGAGATAACTTTCCGATTACACCCAGCTGCACCATTTTTACTCCCAAGAAAAGCCAAAACCGACGTAGAGATTCTTGGATTCTATTTGCTTAAAGATTCTCAGGTTCTTATGAACGTCTGCGCCATAGGACGAGACTCAAAATTGTGGGAAAATCCAACCCAGTTTGAGTCAGAGAGGTTTTCAGGGAAAGAGATTGATGTAAAATATACAGATTATGGGCTTACACCGTTTTGGGGCAGGGCGTAGAATTTTTCTGGTATTGCCTTTGACTATGAAAACAGTGCCTCTCATGCTTGCTTCGCTTATTCATGCCTTTGAGTGGAAATTTTCAAATGGTTTAGGTTATGAGGATTTGAACATGGAAGAGACTTTTGGTCTAACAGTGCACAAGACCCACCCGTTACTTGCCGTGCCTATGAAGAAACATGTCATAAATTAATACTTTTCTTTTGAACATGATAATTTCACAAACATATGAATAATATCACTATATGATCTGAATAAAAATTATACTGAAGGTCTTTTTACTTCCATTTTTAGGCGTTTACTTTAATATTCTATTCTACATGTAAAAAAAGAGTTATTGGTGCTTACGTACACATCAAACCCACAAGTATTTTCACTTTATTTTTCAATGATTTCATTTTAATATATTTTTGCCAAACATTTTTGGCCTCAAACTGCCCCCCCCCCCCCCCCTGCGACATTGCTTTGTAATTTCACCCAAACTATTTTTCTCTGCCTAATTCCAATTGATTATTAAACTACGGTCAAATCTTCAAATTTTCAATCACCATATTTCCGCCATTCTATTTTTCTTATTGGCATAACATGGGAACATTCGTCTTACAAAGTTATGATGATGAGAACTAAGGCAACCCGGGGTATGGTAATTCTATGAAAATGGTAAATTAAAGGAGTATATACTCAGTTTGAGCAGATTAGAAGGGAATTCGGAGCCAATGACTTTTCAGGAAAGATCTCTTTTTTTATAAATCCCTGAATCTATTGGTTTGTTGAAGAAGTTGAATGTTCTCAACTTTTCATGGAAAATTTGACATAGCTCTGAGGCATTAGTGGAGACTAACCCACTCTCTTTGTTAACTATACAATTATCCATAATTCTTGTTAAATACCAAATGATCAACAAGCATTAATATCAAGTATAATTAACTTCTAAACACGCTAAAGATAAATTATCATTGGTTAAGATTGTAAAGTACTCAATATTTTGGTTCCAGCATTTCATCAAACACTGTGTGTGTGAAAATGCATAAATTCTAAACTATTAATATAGCATTAAGACAACCTAACAAGCATGTATCTATCTGATTACATACCTAAAATCTACTAACCTATCATTAATCAACTTTAATCTAGCATTCCCATAGATCCTAGGGAGACTACTCACTAGTATACATGATGACACAAAACAAGAACATGGATTTTTGCATAATTAATCATATATATTAAGAGAATAGATGAAATGATTAAGAAGAAAACAAGATTTACAAACTTAAAGGATCAATTTTCATACAATGTTTAAAAGATAAAGCTAAAGGACGCAAAAGTCTTTCTTAAAACAATTTTATATTTTATTTATTATAAAATTCTCTAAAGATATACCACTTTTAATACAGTAAGAATAGAAAGAAAATAATCAAAAAAATAAAAAAAATGATTGGTTCATAATTATTAGTGGATTGGTAAAAATGTACACGGATATCTCTTTCTCTTACTCATATTCTTACATGTTGGGTTAAAATAATTTAGTAAAAACATGTAATTATATATGTAGATAGGTCAAAGATAAACGTTGGATAACTAATTATATAATATCAACTAATATATATACATATATAATATGTGTAAGTATTAAATTTTTATGTATTAATTTTTTTTAAATACAAATAGACTAATTTTTTTAATATAATCAATCTAAAACAGATAGTAATATAACAGTGATTGGTTATATGATGAAAAGTTTCCGACAAAAGTACGGGACGAGAATATGTTTCCATTCCTAAATGGATAGGTCTACAATAAGTGTTGAATAACTAATCACAAAACTAATTCTAAGAAATCTAATATACATCATCAATGTTAGAAATAATTTAAAAATATTAATATTAGTTTAGAAAAGTAGGTTTAGGATCATATTCTCTTCAAGTATAAATTCTAATATATTTATTTATGAGATGAAAATTAATTATACATATGATTGACATTGTATTGGTTTTATTTAGTTAGCAATTTCTTTATTTCTGATTAATTTATCACCCAATTCGGTGGGATTTGCTCTAAATGTTTTCAATGATAGTAAATAACATCATTTATTTGGTTTATGACATTGCTACATGGAAATAACATAATTCGATGTCAAAATAATTTAAATATATTATAAAAAATAAAATAATATATAACGGAAAAATATTTAGAAAGATTATTATAAAGTTAAAATTTTATGAAAATATATATATTTATAAATAGTAAAAGGCAAAAAAAACTACAAATTTATATTAAATCAATTGACGTAGTGGTGTACCACGGGTATGAATTTAGTAGCATTTAAATACAAAGTCATTAGAGATACGTTAAGAACGAATAGCATTTTAAATCTTCAAAATTACAAATCTTAGTACTTTAAATGTTGATAGTATTACATTAACTGTTTAAACATTCAGACTGTTTTGTTAACACTTTAAATCTCCAAATTAGCTCAGAATGGCAAAACTAGCCCGCACATTCTTCTGCCATTAACCTGGCCAAAATACATAATATAACTAAACAACTAAATAGAAAATTACAAACATGAAAGAGTTTTATATAATACATTGCCCAATTTCATTACAGACACTTTTCACAAACAAAATTACTCAAAGAAATGGGGAGACACCAGTCCGCAGAAGCAGGTCCATAAAATGTATCCAATTAATCACTTGTTCTTCTGGCTCCAATAAACTCTCAGATTCTTCTGGTGTAGAATTAGGGACATTAGTTATATATCTCATCGATATCATAGAGTACGGGGTTGTCCATAAGCGAAGACCAATTTTTCTCTGAAAATGTGTGCCTCATGGTATTGGACCTTGGAGATTGTTGTGGAGTTCATGACTGACAAAAAGAATAGGCTGCCAAAAAGAGGTCATTTCAAGATAAGTCTAGTGCCTCGAGCTTTGTCAAATTTGCCAATGCACTTGGGATACTACTTGTGAATGTATTCCCTGACAAGTTGAGAACATGCAACTCCTTCAACAAACCATCAGGGATCTTTCCATCTTTTTAATTTAGTAAGTCGGATGTTCCTATGTTACTCCAATAAGAAAAATTGAATGACGACAAGGATCCAGTGACGCCTTTGTGTGATATACCGATGACACTTAAGTTTTAAAACCCAACAGATATATTAGGGTGATATACCGGCCAAAAGAACTGGTTTGATCGGAAGATAAGAACTTTTAACGATGGCAGTGTGATCAATCCAATTTGTAATCAAGTCATAACACACTAACAGTACAAATCATGAAGATTAATATATATGTTTTTGGTTTTTGTAAACAAAGTTTGAAAATGTAAATAAAGAAGGAAAATAACTAAAACGGTTTTTGAAATCAAATTAAAAAGGAATGATTCAAGAATGTTATGGAAGTTCTAGACTAATCAATACTAAGGTAGTGGAGTCTTAATCTATTTTTTATAGCTGATCCAATGGTTATAAAATACTAAACTTGATTAATCATGGTAATAATCACTTTATTAATCACTTTAAATGTTCATAACTCTCGGTAAACATCAATTGATCAATAAAAATTAATAAAATGTCTTATTAACCTCTGTACCTGAGAAATGGTTAAGATCTAATCCAGTAATCTCTCTAGCTAATCAAACATTAAATTCAAACTAACAAGCATAGATCTGATGATTACAAAGCCTAAACTCCACTAACCTGATACTAATCAACATATATCCCATGTTTTAAAACTCATTATGCGCTAGTCAGGCGGCCGAGGGGGGGACTAGCGACTAGAGGATTAATCGGAGAGTGAACGATAATTAGTTTTAGGAGTTTTATAGTATTTTTAACTTATTTTAATTTTATAAATCCTCACTAATTTTATAACTTTGATATAATATAATATTTAAAATTTTATAAACTTATCATTATGAATATCTTTCAAATATTTGGATTAGTTTTAAATTTTTAATTCACAAAAATGACATTCATCATAAATATATTCAAAATAGATAATTAAAGTTCCAAAAACATATGAAAGTAATTTTTTATCATACTAAACTAATTAAAGTAGCAATTTCAATAAAAATTGATTTTTTGTATGAAATTAAAAAAAAATCAAAATATTTTTTGGAAATTTGAAAAAAGTCAACAATTAATCAGATTTTGATCAATTAATCGATTGACCACGAAATCGCACCAATTTTAGGAAAATCGTGATGGTCGACCTGCGCCTAGGCGGTCGATTTTTAGAACAAGGCATATATCTAACATCTCAAGAATCCTAAAAGAAACTACTCACTCATGTTTATAAAAACACAAATCATTTGGTTTGATCTTCACATAATCATAATTTTAAGATAATATAATCAATGTAAGATGAAAATCCAAACTTTATAAAACTTCAAAGGTCCAAGATCATAAAACAAAACTTAGATAATAATTAAAAGGGTAAGAACAAAGTTTAACAAAAAAAAAATAAAACCCTGAAAATTAGCTTGGATAAGTATTTATAGTGAGATAAGAGACTTGGTTAAAATTAAAAATCGGATTTAGTTAAACATCGGTTTAGTAAAATGAAGCTTCAGAACCGCTTCATCGATGGGCTATGACCGATGGTTGTGCTCGGTGGGATCCATCGGTTAGCCTTGGTCGATGGCTTTGTCCAGTGGGATCTCCCGATCAATGTTCTGAAGGTGATCGATGGGGCTCATCGGTAGGACTCTGTCGATGGTGGAGATCGATGGGGATCTCAGAAGATTTTGGAACAGTTTCATCGGTCGCTTTTGACCGGTAGACTTTGCCGATGGGTTCCATCAGTGGCTTCTGGCTGGTGGGTCTGACCGATGAATGTTGTGATCTACAAGTTTTCAATTCCCTTGGCCTTTGTCCTTCTCTTGATTTATTTTCATGAGTCCAAAATCTCAAAGAATACATAATTGGGATTCAATGCTAATGTAAAATGCTTGGATGTGATTAAATGAACTCAAAGACAAGAATATGTATAAATGAGTTCTAAATTCAAAATGATGCAAAGATGGAGAAAAAATAGTAAAAATTATATGGAATGCAATATAAAATATAAGAGTATCACAAAGAACCCAACAAAAATGGAAACTTGTCCTTGATTACGATGCTTTGAACATTCAAGAATCGCAAAAGACTATTTGACAAAAAAAAAAAAGAGTTGCAAAAGACTACAATTCATCAACGACTTGGAAGTTTTCCATCCAAATTTTTGTGGCTAACTTCAATTCCTTCGCTTTTAATACAAAACTTCTATCATGAGTTCTCACACGTCTTAGTACGAAGTCAGGGAATTATTAAACTATTACTTTTCCATGGACAATACATTTAAATGGGACTTGCAATAAGAAAATCTAAAGGTTTTTTCTATTGATTTTCTTCCGTATTAACTTATCAAATTATTTTCCAAATTACCATTACTTATAAAATTAAGACGTAAGATTAGGCCTGAGACCATTTCTATAAGAAAAATAAAGTTAACAACAAGTAGTGAAATACCAAGCAACTTAGGAGCTGTCACTCATGATGTCCACAGCGTTCCTTAAACTGTTCCCCAAATCTACGTACCAAAGTTGATTTCCTCTTATGAAGATTCATTTCACCACTAGACTTATGAAACATCATAGAATGAGCAGCCAAAAAAACTTTTATAACCGTAGGGCCGCAAGCAAATGCTTGTTTGGTTTGGTCTCAGAGACGGCCCTGGAGGCTGTAGTCATCACTACCGATGTAATACGCTGAACCTCTCCAAAAATCTAATATAACAGTGAGAGCCTAGTGAAACAAGTTTACATACAGATGACAAATCTTGACAGTGACAAACACCTCAAAAACAGAACTTGATCGAACAAAAAATAATGCGGAAACACCTATCGATCGACAGAGAAAACGAAGAAACATCCATTAACAGCTGAGTTTTAGAATAGTAGTTTTGTCCAATGGAATGGTACACACATTATATCAACTGTGGTGATTTTTTTTACATGATATTGTTTAGTTTTTAAAGCTTTTTTTACATGATATTCATTTCCACATTCCAATTCTTTTTTTTAATTAAATTCTTAAAGCTTGTGAAATACAATTGTTACTAAAATATCAATAAACTAAAAGATGATAGTCATCTTTCTCTTTACTAGTATGATTGGTGAAAATGTAACTACAAAATTTTCATTATGTATAACTAGGGATGTCAATTAGGGTTAAAACCACGCAGGTTAATCAAATCTGCACCGATATAGAACGGGTTAGCGTTCATGTTTTGATTGTCCAAAAAAGTGGACATTGCAGGTTGACTCATCACGGTTTATAGTCTTTGATGGACAACCCCCATGGATTGCTGGTTGATCCGCGAACTGAATTTTCTTTTATATCAAATTGTTATGGATTATGACCCATTAATCTTTTAGCATTGGAAGTGTTTCTCATGACATATGATGTGCTTAGTATACCAATCATTACAGTAGCATTGGAGTCATCTTTTAGCATTGGAATCGTATATTGAATAAATATAGAAATCGTCTACTGCCTTCTAATGTTCAAGCATTGTTTAGTGCACGTAATTGGCTACGTGGATTTGAATCTTTGAAAAATTGAAACTTTATTGATTTAATTATGCATCTTGCGATTTTTGTTAATATTTTTTTATTTAGGATAGATACGAGAAACATTTATTTTATTATCCATGAATTTACATTACAAAACTTTAATTTGTTTTTAAATTCTGCAGACCAACCCGTTAAATCCACGGTTATAGTGCAGAGTGGGTTAGAGTTATTAGTTTAGAACCCACATGTTATAGCAGGCCGACCCTCTAAAACCGCAAATTAACTCAACCCGCAATATGGCAGATTAAACAAGACGAACTAATCCGTTTTGACATCTCTATGTATAACTAGTTTTTGTTTATCTTATGCGGAAGATTTACCGTCTTTAGCTATATATTCTTAGATTGAATTGCCCCCAATCGGGAAATCAAAATTTGAAGTATTTGTATAGGATTCATACTCAAACAGATAAATTATTTCGATATTATTATGTGATTCAGAAGATATACCTATTTTCTTAGTGGATTTGTGTTAAAGTTTTATACCTATATAATAAATGAGTTATAATATGTCGACCCTAATGAGTTAGTGAGTTTGGTGGGTAAATCCATTTGGATTATGGATTCTTGGTAACTCATGAGTTTATCAATAAAACATAAAAATTAATAAGTGTATATTAAATATGTAAAATATCTAACCTTAAAATAAAAATTAGGGGTTTTATGTGCTCATTCATATCTTTATAAAAGCATTAGTCGTTTCTTTAATTCTCTTCAAGCATTATTATGATGGCTTCATGATCATTTTCAGTATTGGTTCTCGTGTTCTTAACAAATATCGGAATCGATTTTTTCCTAAACATGTTAAAACTTTACTTTGTACTAGATATTAGTTATTTGGTTATCTCATTGATAAAAAAGTAAATTTATCATCTATATTCATTATATTTTAATATTAGCTATAATTATTATTATTATTATTTTACATGTGCTCCTAATTCTAAAGTTGGTTTTTCTTCACAAGAACCTATCTTCATGTTTTTTGAGAGTCTCTGAAAAGGTTCAATGAAAACAGAGCATTTTTGTGCAATCAAGAGACATAACTCGGCAGACTGGTTACAATAGCCCCACCAAAGCAACCACACATTCTAAACTACATGATCAAACGCTGAGATAGTTTAGTTTTAGCTAAGTCCAAGTTGAGTTTTAAGTGAACAGTTGGAGAGTCTAAGCAAGTGTGTAAGATTAGCTAAGAGTTGTTGTTAGTAGTGCAGCTGTGTAAAAGATTCTAGAGAGTAGAAGTATGGCTTAAAATTGTGTGTGCATGTATGTAATTAGTGAAAGACTACTACAATAAGTAACACCATATAAGACAAATGACCGAGAAAACACAAATGAGGACTGTGGTATATCATCTTGTTGCAACCAAAAATCCAGGAGTTGTCATTGCACAAGTGCAATTTAAAAGTGATAACTTCGAAGAATGGGCCCAGGTGGTGCTAACGGCTCTGCTAGTAAGGAAGAATTATGGAGTTTTTGATGGATATGTGAAGAAACCAGACAAACACGATATAACAGTTAGTTATACCATCAATACATGTACACGGCTATTAATTAGATCATCTCCATAAATAAATAACTGGTTTATTTGGTCTTAATTCGGTTAATCAAAATTAATTATGAGCTTATATTTAAATCCATTTTTTGTAAAACTTAAAAATAAATGAGCCGATAGTAAAAATAGAAAACCGACCAAACATTTAAAAAGAGTAAATGGACCTAAAACAAATAAAGGCTCAATTATGAAAAGAGTGTTGAGGAGAAGATATCATATTCGAGAGTTGACCACAATGGAGTTAAGAAGTGAAGACAGCGACAGAGTGGAGAAGAATAGTGGCTGAGAGAAACAATGGATTGTCGCAGGAGAGAATCAATGTTGCAAAAATGGAGAAAAAGAAGATAAGAAACGGAAGGAGAAAAAGAAGGATGAGAAAGGATATGTCTTTTTAGAAGGAGAAGAATGCTTTAGATAAACCGGAAAAAACTTATCGCTTATCTCCTACTGATCCGATCCAAAAAATCAAACTTTTATTTTTAATTTCACCGATACATTTACTTTCTTGCGTCAATTCAAATAAAAAGTATATATAATCACTACGAGAATTTAATCATTACAAAATACTTTATTAAACGCATTATTCATCATATCGATCATATCTACACCTACGTCTATTTCCGTTCTATCTCCTAAACTGCTTTTAACATATAGTTCGCTAATACAATCATGATCATGATTAGATTATCTGTGTAGATATCAAATCTTATATACCGACATAAATCTATTAGTATACAAGTGATATCATACTAAATCAACATTAACATTATGTGAATTCTAAAAAAAACATTTCATATTTTGCTTCTCGTTGACTTGCGGCAAATTCCATCTTTGTCTTTGGTATGTATTATAATTACTTGTTATGATTGAACAAAGGAAAATGGATATATATATATATATATATATTCGGATGCCATCGGATATCTATCGGAAATGACAAAAGAAAAAATGGTTATATTGGCGTGCAATTTTCTGACGGAAGGATGAGAATCTGTTGGAAATCTGTCAGTTTTATGAGTATTTTTTATGAAGAATAACGGCTATGTTAGCGTTTCTATTTTTTTCTTAAATATATTTGTCAAAACCGATGGATTTTCATCCTTCCATCAGAAATCCGTCGAAAAATTTGAACTCTATAAATTTTCCATAAAACAATTGTCAGAATATTTCGACGGACTCTTGTTCCATCGGAAATTACGTCAATTTTTGGTAGATTTCTTGCAGTGAATCACTTAACATATTTTAAATTAAATATTGTTTGCTGTAGGAAATACCGAGTAGTGTCACACTCACACTAAATTTGGTGTAACAATGTAACATAATTCTAAAATGGTGTAATCTTAAGTGTTTGATTGAAATAGTTTTTTGGAGTTCTAGTGGAGATGACCTTTTAATTAATCACTAAAATGAATCAATAGTTATTATAATTATGACTTTTAGTTTTTTTTATTAAGATTCAAATTAAAAACAGAATAATATTAACGATGAATGAAATAAATTCTAGTTTTTTTTTTTGTTTTTAACATCAATTCAATATAAAATAACTGTAAATATATTAACTTAATTTCATGGTTTTAATGAAAATAATGTGGTTATATTATTTTAATTATATATATATATTTATTTTCCTGATTTTAATTTCAGTATTGATCTTTCTAAATAAAATTTAGAATGTATATTCTAATTTTACTAAAATATATATTCTAATATTTTAGAATATGACCAACTTATAGAGTATGTATTCTACTTATTTTAGAACATGAACAACTGTTAGAATATGTATTATAAATGTATTCTAAAATTAGAAATCGTATTCTAAAATTAGAATATGTATTCTAAAGATTTTAGAACACACTAAAACCTACTTAAAAGGGCATAAATAAATAAACAAATCTTTAAAGATACTTAGAAGTTTTCTTTCTATATGTTTAGCTGATTAAAATTATAAAATATAGTATTATTCTAGTACTATGGGTAGTTTAGAAAAAATGATAAATTTTTAAAAAGCTATAAATGGACACACTTTTTTATTAGAACTCCTTTATTTCCAAATTCCCCAAAAAGTTCTAAATATTAAATTATCTATATCATCATGTCAAAAATACAATAAGATCAAGCTTGCTAATGTTTTTTAATAACAGCCTCACAAAAAAAAGAAACAAAGTAAACAAAACACAAAACAATCTAAGAAGAAAAGAAACCTTAATTAATAACAGAAAAAATAACATCAATTCACACAAAATATTTTATTTTCTTCGGTATGGGCAATTCAAGGACACCTAGGGTTCCGACCAGGCCCTCCATAGTAAAAATAAGTCCCCCATACATTGTTTTTGCCTTGTCTGATATCATAACAAGCCGGGTGATCAGCCAAGACATGGAGATTCTTCAGAGGCAAGAGATTATTGTCCCAATCAACGACTTGTAAGTTTCTAAAGTAAGCAGCTTTCTCAAAGCCTTCATCAGCGAAATGGCCACTACCCATCTGCGTTCCGGTGTGAGCGCCGCTTGATCGGCTGTTCACTACTTCACCACCAAATTGAACCATACTTGCATGACTCCTCAAGTGGCTGAACAAGAAAGCTGGCCAGTATCCCACAAGAAGTCCATTTCCTAGTTCAAGCCACCAGTGACCATGTTTTGGATCCTACATTATGTTTCAATTGACCACAATATTGGTACCGCATTTTATGTTTAATATAAATAAATATATATATAGAAGAACGATTTTTGTAAATTGTGAACGCAATTGGAATTAAATGTTTTCATCATGTTTGTGTTTGGCTATTGCATTTATTATTTTAATTTGTTTTATTGGTTGTGACTTAATCTAGACAAGTACGTGTAACGGTGTAAACATGAAATCAAATGTAAAGACAAATAAACAATAGAAAGCTTCGAAATCTTTTATCACATCAAAACCAAAATCAACGCCTGTGTGGATAGATTCACCTAAACATAACAAATACGTTAATGTGTTGTTTTTTTTTTTGGACCATAACCAGCTTCATGTTAGACATTAATTAATCAAACTTATTTTTTTTTTTGTTAATGGGCATAAATAGATGGATCCAAGCTTATATTTTTAGTTATACGAAGGGAGATCAGCTAAATTTCCGCACACAGGTTTCTAGTTGATGTACATTAAAGATTTGCTTTTGCTGCAGGTGCAATGACGTTATTGTCATAAATTTCATATCCTCAAATAAATGCTCTTACCAAATCCAACCTTTTTATTTATTAAAAGTGTTTTGGGAAAGCTGAAGTCATCTTTTTAGTAGTTCAGTTTATGAAATTCGAGGTTGGTCGCTCTCTTTATTGTTTCTCAAAGAGTTATAGTAGCAATAATTAAGCATTGCCTCGGGAAGATTTTCATTTCTTTGATGAGTCATATTAAGGTAATACTATATGCTTACGTGAGTTCTTTCTGTGACGTGAATTACATCTATAATTAGTAATACATCTCTCTAAAGTATGATTTTTAAGGTTTTTTCTTGTATCAAAACATTTGATTTTCTATATCTATTTAATACTTTTTATTTTTAAAATTAATTAAATAAAAATAACCATATAAAACATTTAATATTTATGCATTAATTACAGTTATTAGAAAAAATAAATGTAGTAAATAAAACGTTTAAAACTAAATTAATCAATAAAACTATCATTTATTGTTTTTTTAATATGTGTGAAAAAACTCAAAAATGAGATAGAAAAAGTTCAACAAATTATCGCCTTAAATGCTCACCATAATGATTTGGTTTTCAAGTTTGCAAAACAGCTATACACATAACATTAAAATCAATTTTTATTAAGTAGATTTTCGTGATGGAATTACGAAAAGTAACTGATATATATATATATATATATATATATATATTATGGATCGAAGGTTGTTCTGCAGTAATGTTTTCGAATAAGCTTATGTTTAATGTGTCAGTTGATAAAAAAACAAATTAGTAGACATCTGCGTAGCTAATTAAATGTGTTATTGACTTTGTATATGTCGGTCTTAGTAGTTTAGACATGCAATATTTTTGTTTTAGTTGACTTATCTATAAGAAATCTTAAGTTTTAAGCAATCATGTTGGCTCAACAAATTTAATGAAGCATTAGTTACATATAATTATTTAAAAATGTATAGTGAGCTTCTATTTCTTAATATCTGGAAAGAAAAGAAGAATACCTATTAATGCGCTACATAATACATTCCATTTAATTAAATATTCGAACTTCGTTGGTAAATTCATACACCACTTGCACGTATTACTATAACTTGTTTTGTGTGGTTTGATCTATATATATATATATTGTTACAAATTGTAGTATTTTAAGTTTTCAGGAATTTTTTGTCTTTATTTATGAATTGAAATGATAAATTATGGTTAGAAGTTTGGGAAATAAATGGAAGAAAAGAAGACTGACCTTCCAAATCATTAAACCAATATCAAACTGTCTTCCATTAAAAGAGGATCTCGGGGAAATCGCTGCACCAATTGCAATTTTGTTGTTGGTTTGTACGAATCCTGAGCAGAGTAAATTGTAGCACCCAGTTGCTTGGTATGCATCTGTCTGCTTTTTTCAAAAAATTCAATTAAATTTTCTTTCCTATGATATTAACTATTAAATAAATTCAGTAAGAAAAAAAGAAAGTAGAGACTGGTCTTACCGTCCAATAAGTAAAGAATCTTGGATAATTATCTCCATATAGCTCAGGACTAACCTGCAAAAATATCAAATGCTATGTAATCAGTAATCACCAACCTAATTATTAATTGGTCCCAATCTATATCCCCACAGCCACAAGACTTCTTTTACAACTCATTAAAGTTGACAAGTCGGTTGATTCCCCGTTTAGTAAATTAAAAGGTTGACTAAAAGTCTTTATTATTCGTGAAGCTAATTTATGCATTATGTTAAATATCAAAACGCAATATGTATGTGGTAAAAACTTTAACAAAAGAAAAATGAATGTGGTGAGAATATAAAACATTATCTTTTCTTTTGTGTTTTCAAATGTATCGATCTGAAAGGAATACGCACTTACTAAAAAGCAAACAGAGAGAAAATGTAAATGAACAATCAATATCTAGTTTTTAGCTAGATTGATTCTCTAGTGATTAACTATTAATCGGATGATTAATTAATAATTATATCTTAAAGAAAAATAATTTACCTGCCAACCAGCTTCAATAGTGTTTAGGTCATGACCAAAGGAGCCAGAGATTAGCCAAATCTGAGATAAACTAAACTCATAAGCATCAGTGACACGTGGTGCCCACACGTTTACGCTTGCTTTTGCTCCATAATATTGTTCTCCATTTACAAACACCACCGCATGCTGCATGTAAAATTAAACCATTAATATAAACACAACTATTTAATTTTAAACCTTAAATATAATTTACGTTCATAATACTTTTTTTCTTTCTTTTTTTAACTTTCATATTTTAATTTTACTATCAAGAAATCAGTTGAACACCTTTTGTAATTGTGTTCTCCATCTCGATGGAATCATTTTGTTCATGCTTTTTATAACTTTTTTGGAGAATAAAATGCTTTATTGAACAAGAAAAAGCTAAAGTAAAGCGTAAGAAAATATTATTATAATCTCGCATGATCGACTCTTCCGAGAGAGGTGAAGAAGAAGTTACCTCGTGTCCGCCTCCGGAGGAATCTCGTCTGATTGGTTTTATTATTTTCCGACCAAACCGTCGAACTGAACTTGCTCTTAATATGTCACTTTTTGTTGTTCTTCTGATTGGTATTGACCCTATTGGACAACTTTCACCGGACATACTCCATAACTGATTAAAACTTTCCTCATCTGTTGTTTCATTTCCTCTAATTGGTCTGTATGGTGAATCCTGCATGTTTCCATTAATAGTAACACTTATTTCTTTTTCCTTTTTCTAAAATCATAAAAAAATAAGTAAAGTGAACGAGTAGTTTTATTACTAGTGGTTTCTGTCCTTGTAACTGAGGATGATCAAATGCTGGTTGTAAATGAGACGGAACACATTCTATTACATCTCCATCTGGGCTCTACAGTTTCAAAATAAAATAAAAAATTGTTTTAAGAAATGAAAAGTAGTTTAATTTCATAAAAGGATATGTTTTGGTTACGTGTATTGTTTTGATGGAAGGCTTGTTGATTCTCTTGAGATGTGCTTCCACTCTTCTACGCTTATGGATCTCTCTGTTGGGTTTGAAAGAAGTGTGGTTTTTAAGATCAAGAGCTGATCCGTGTAAGAAGTGAAGAGAGAGAACAAGAAGGAACCAAATAAATTTGGATGTGACAGTTGAAGAAGAAAATGAAGAAGAAGAAGAAGAAGAAGAAGAAGAAGAAGCCATAACTAGAGAATGTACGGCTTGTTTGGTAATGAAATGAATATGTCTATTTGTCTCGTTGTGCTTTCTTGATTTTTTTAGCATACAAGAACAAAGAAGAAGTAGAAGAAGAAGGTAGAATGAGAATGAGAAGTTGGTTTAATCCCACTGTCCAGACAGAGGAAAACAGAGAGCAAGCAAACAAAAAAAGCTACTAAATGTTATTTTCAGTTTGATATATTTCCTCTTTTTTTAGGGGGTTTCTTGGGGTTTGTAATTTGTATTGTAGAATCTCACTTTTTCTCTTTCTAACTTTTTTATTTCAAAAAAAATAAAAGGGAGAGAAAGAATTGAAGTAAGTGGCTTTGGGGTTGTGTTTCCGACATAGTCTAAGCTTTGACAGGCACGAAATACCATTTAAAAGAGAGTGCTTAGAAGGTGGCCCTTTTAACTTTTGCCTTTTCCCACGTTTTTTACCCATAACTTCATGTCCACTTAACCATTCTTTTTTACGTCATTCTAAATGGTAATAAGTTAATAATGATTATCATCTTACAAACATGATCGATGCCGGTGGGACATTGATCTATCACTATACTACGAAAGGTTGAGGTTTAAAATCTACACAATACATGAAAGAGGAATAGGGTATATAGTGAAGAACAAAAACATGTACGTAATCAATGATTTAGAATAGGACATGCAGTCATGTTATAATTTGCGTTTATACTAGGTAATGTTTGTGTGATATAGATATAAAAACAAAACAAAATGAATAAAGCTGCAGCAAAATATAATTATTGGTATTATAACCAAGTTTTAGATTAGATGATGATAATAAGTTGACCCAACCAAACTAGTTGTGTTTTCAAAATAATTGATACTGATGTGCACATGCTCTAGATAAATTTACCAGAGTGTTATCATCTCAAAGGATAATGTTAGGATTGTTCGTAAATTAGTATATAAATAGAATACCCATTAACGAAAAAAAGAATATTAGTAAAAAATACCTTATAAAGAAAAAGAAACAGTAGTATATAAATGAGAGAGGTCCTTATTCTCATACTCATTGTTAACTGGGGTTTTAATTAAAACCAGTTAAAAACATATAATTCATTCTAGCAAGAAAAATCTATAAGAAAGAGAAGAAAAAATTGTAAAAAGGAAATAATTGTTTTTTTCATTTTTGGAAATATTCGACTTATCCAATATTTTTTCCACCGTTTTTCATAATATTCAAACTCTTTGATATAAAGTGTATTTTTTTGTTAAACCTCTAGTTTTCTCACAATTTAAAAACACTTTTAAAAGCGAAAATATTGTACACTAAGCTACCAAGACTAAAGATTGATATACCTCATCATTAATATTTGCTTCAAGGATTTGGTTTTCGATAACCATCGTCTCGGCTTAATATGTGTTGTTGTTATGATAAAGATTGATATACCTCATCAATAATGTGTGTTGGTTGTTCCAGCGCCATTACCTTTTATGTGCAAACGTCTATGGACAAATTTGAAAATTCTGTGTGTAAACTCCAGATTTTCCATATATTAAAATTTAAAGACAAACTTTCTTATATACGTACAAAAAAAATTACATTTAAATGAAGCCGTCTTTAGTGGAAGAACACGTGCTTAGGCAGTAGGGCAGGAGGTTAAATTCAATTTTATAACTGAAAAGAATGGTCCTTTGATATATCTAAGAAAATGCACTTTTCGAAAAATATAGCACACAAGTTGTAATTAAATTTTCTCTTGTCGAAATAGACGCCATGCGTTCGATACAATTCAAATCTTGTTCAAGAACCGAAGAACGCAAAAGTTAAATTCTCGTTAAGTATGAAATACTGAATTAGCTTTTAACCATCAACTAACGCATTGTAGATAATTAATAATAGAAATACAAAATATATGCATTTTTAATTTGAAAACAAAAGAAATAATTTTCTAACGCTTCATATGTAAAATAGTATTTTAAATTCTTGAATAAGATTTAACGAGAAATTCAAGTTTCAGAGAAAGAGAAAAAAGCCGAGAAAGACATGCAATGATTATTAACTGATTATAGATTGTATGTCATACAACCAAACTACACAAATTAATCTTATTGTGGAGTTTTATACTCTAATAAATATATTAGAAATGTAAATATAAATTTTGTCAGTATATTACTATAGAAAATATTTATTCTTATTATTATGAGGATGAATTTACATCAGTGTTTAATTATTTATACAAGTCTTAAATGTTTCAAAAATATACAGATGCATATATCTATATTTATAAAATATCCTTAACATGTTCTTTCAAGAAGGACTAACGAATTTAAGAGCATCGTAACGCTAAGAATCCATTAGGGTCTCTCTGAAATATTAATTTATTTATTTTGTAATTAATATATTATTTATTTTAAATTTAAATGATAACATATTATTTTAACTAATTATGTAATGACAAATGGTAAGAACCATTTCTAAAAGTTATGAATTGAGAATCGTATCTTACTATCTCTCATGCTTTTATTATTTTTAATATTTTTTATTCATAGATACTTTTATAGATACTAGCGATGGAGATGCTCTAAGACCAATCTTGTTAAAGAGAGGAACAAAACAAGTTTGCGGTAAATGTTTCGTAAGACTATCAACAAGTTGATCATCAGAAGCCACATGAGTAACACGGAGAGATCCTGCTATATAAACCATGCATATAATGATAGTTAACATCGACATGTCTCATATGACCGTCGGATTATCAGATAAATACGTAGCTCCAACATTCTCACAATAAATTACCGGTGTTTGAGATAAGGTGACACCAAGTTCAGAGAGAGGGTTTGAATCCATTGAACTTCTTAAGCAGTATTGGAGACAGACTTGTACTCAACCTCCGTGGATGATCTTGCTACAGTGTGTTGTTTCTTAGACAAGATTGGTGCCTGTAGAGGTTTTGTTATCTTTGTCACCTGCACAGTCAGAGTCTGAATAGGCATGGGACTTATGGGGAATGGAGGCAGAGAAGAAAAGTCCACGAGTACACAAAGATACTTAAGTATACGTTTAGCCGCAGTTTAAGACCAATGTTCAGTGGTGGGATGTTGCATATACTGTGAGACCTTGTCAACACAAAATGCAATGTCCGGTCGAGTGAACAAAACATATTGAAAGCTGCCAATAACCATGCGACATTCAGTCGGATCAGGGAGAGCGGTACCACAATACTTGGTGAGAGACGTCTTGTCAGCCATGGGTGTTGAAACAGGGTTAGCATCAAGCATATTGACCAGATGTAAAAGATCATTGATGTACTTTGTCTGCATGAGAGTAAATCCAGACGCTGTGTGAGACATTTCAATACCAAGAAAATAACTTAGCGGTCCTAACTTTTTAAAAGAAAACTGATCACCCAAGAGATCAATGAGCTGTTGAACGTAAATATTCGAATTTCCAGAGATGATAATGTCATCAACATATATCAACACAAACAATACAATACCTGGAACTTGGAGAACAAATAAGGATGTGTCAGCCAATGAATTAATAAATCCAGACTTTAAGAGAAAGGTACAAAGAGCATTATGCCATGCATGTGGAGCATGTTTCAAAACATATATGGCTTTCTTCAAATGACAAACATATTCTTGGCGATTCTTGTCAGTAAAACCAGGTGGTTGTTTTACTAACAAAACTTCATTGAGAGGACCTTGCAGAAAGACATTGTTTACATCAATTTGGCAAAGAATCCAACTGTGAGATGTGGCAAGACTCAACACTAAAAAAATAAAGGCATTTTTGATAACATGACTAAAGGTCTCAAAATAATACTCGGTCTTTGCTGAAATCACTTGGCAACAAGACGCATTTTATATCGTTCAATGGCACCAGTCGGTAATCTTTTGATGCGGAAAACCCAGCGACAACCAAAAAATGATTACAAATCTGATAGTTGAATTCCTCAGTCATAGCATGACTCCATTTATCATCCAATAATGTTTTCCGATAAGTTGCTGGTTTAATTTCTTGAGATTTTGTGACATTGGCCATGAGAGAAAACTTATAAACCAGTTTGGTGATATTACTCTTAGACTGTGTCTGCATGAGATAAGTATAAATGGGGTAATTCTCTGTTACAGCTGCTGAAGACACAGTTTTAGTGGTGAGTGTAGTACCAGAATCAGAGTTGTGTAATGTACCTGTTTCAGTTGCCGAAGATGAGTCCATAACAGATTCATGCTGAACAGTTAATGGAGCTGCCAACGAGATAGCAGGCAGCGGTGAATGAGGTGAGCTTTTTGTTAAGGAATAACCAAAAAAAATACATGGATCAGACCAAGCTTCAACTTTGTTAGAAGTATATGGTTTTAGCCATGGAAAACAGAGACATCCAAAAACATGAAAATTTATGTAATTCAGTTTTTCACCAAAAAGAGATATAAATGGAGTTTGAAAGTTAAGAACTAGAGAGGGAAATCAATTAATGAGATAAACCGCCGTAGTGAAAGCAAACAACCAGAAATCAATGGGCAAAGATGCATGTGAGAGTAAAGATAACCCAGTTTTGACAATGTGCTGATGTTTACATTCTGAGATCCCTTTGTGTTATGGAGTATGCGAAAGAGTAGTAAAGTGAGGTATTTCATGAGTGGAAAGACAGTGTGACATACCAAGAAATTCACTGCTATTATCAGAATAAAGAGTGATAATACGATTTGAAATTTATTTTCGACTAGTGCTTTGAACTTCATGAAGTTTTCCAACACTTGAGTCTTTTTATTTCAGGGATAAAACCAAGTATATCTCAATGTTTTAAAAATCGATAGGCGCTAGTCGGGCGGCGAGGGTGGGTCTAGCGCCTAAGGGATTAATCGGGGAATAAACGGAGATTAATCAGAGATTAGTTTTAGGTTATTTTAATATTTTTAAAAATATATTTATCTATTATATTAAACTTTTAAATAATATTATTTTTAAAATTATAGTAAATACATGAAAATATAGTATTAATAATTTATTTTATGATTTTTATTTATAATTTTAACCTAATTTATTATAAAACATTACAAATTATCAATATAAATGTCTGAATATACTTGAAATTTTAAAAATAATTGGATTATATATGATTATGCGGAAGATAATCGGATCAGACAGAAATTAATCAGATTAGACGAAAAGTAATTGGTTGACTGACTTTTTCGAGAGATTAGTCATTAATTGAGGCGGCGAGGATGGGCCTAGCGACTAGGCGGGGTGTAATCGGAGTTAGGCGGGGTATAATCGGAGTTAGGCGGAGATTTTTAGAACATGGGTATATCTAGTAAAATGATCAAAAAGAACAAGATAATACGTGTAGTCATCAAAGGAACAAGACGGAGATGTCCAAACTAAGAAATTCTAGAGGTTTGGAAGAAGAAATAGAATTTTCATCAAAAGTCATCTTATGAATTATGTTGACAGAACATGATTTGCAAAACAAGGAGGAAGACATTTTATTAGATCAAAGAAGCTTAAAGGGTGCACTAGTTTTATTCAAAAGCTCAACATGAGGATGACCCAAACGGGAATGCCAATCCGAAAAAAAGTTTTAATTGTAGAAAAAACACAAAAAGAAAATGGCTGGGAAGAGGAAGAAGACCGAGGCGGCCACTCATACATCCCAATATTAGCTTTGCCCTTTGTTACTTGAGCCTCCGAGCTTAAGTCCTCCACCTGAAAAAAGCCAAAGTATCAAAGGTGACAGTCACATTATTATCAACACACAGCTTGTAAATAGAGATTAAGTTCTTTGAATATGTGGAACATGAAGAACATTAAATAAATGTAAGTTACAAACAGGAGTGGAAAGAGAAGTTGAGTCTGTGTTTTAAATGGGAAGACCTTGGCCATCACTAATGACAACACTGTCGGAGCCAGTGTACAGATCATGAAGAGCCAAGTGTTTAGGTCCGAGGTGATTTGGTGCAATGCGCCACTATCAAGAATCCATGATGGTGTTTCATGAGTCGGAACCATTGCAATATTGACACGAGGCTGAGACGAGGATGTTTTAACTAGAAAAAATTGATAGTACCTTTGTGCACTGTGACCTTGTTTGCCACAAGCTTGGCAATGACCAATGTAAGATCAATGTTGATCACTCTCTTGATAGGGAAGATTCTCAGAGTAACAGGGTTCATAAGAATGATTTTCTGAGTTTTGATGCTGATCTTACTCTGTTTTGAATTTTTATTCCATTGGTTGTTTTGTGGATGATAAGAGGCTTTGTTTGCTGTGACTCGAAAGGGATTAGATGGTGATGTTTTACAGATCACTGCTGCTTCACGATTTCAAAGTTTTTCATGAAACTCTTCGAATGCAATAAGTGTTTCTCAGTTATTAACAACATCACATACAACATGATATTCTTCAAGGAGCCCATCGAGGATAAATTCAACAAGATCTTCATGGTCAATCGCTTTACCAATAAGAGCGAGTTAATCAGCCTTGGACTTCATTTGTTTCATATACTCTTCGATTGTCTTTGTGCCTTTGGTCTTTTTCTTTAAATGGTCTTTGAGTTGCTTGATGTGGCCGCGAGATGGAGTTCCATAGGTTTTTGCAAGGAGCTGCCAAGCGTCAAGAGCTATGGGGGCACTTTTCACAAGTGATTACAGAGATGTGGTGATCATATCAAGGATGGCAGCAAAGATAAGTTGATTTTGTCAAATCCAAGATGTGTATTTGGGATTAACAGAAATAGTGTGCAAGCCGAGTAGCAGTGGATGCTTCAGTGATTGATATGACGAATATATTTATTTCAAATATTTATTTCAATCTAAACGATAACGGTATTTTGTTTTCCTGAAACCAAATTTGAAAGTAAATGAAAACGAAAAATACTTAAAATCCATTTTAAATTCAAATAAAACAAAATAAACGTTTGGTAGAGAGAAATTGATTAGGGTGATCATTCTCTAATACCACTTATATTGATTTGTTGTTTTCAATACTCTTTTTTTTCTTTCCATCACTCTACTTCATCTTCAGTTTCCACCTCAATATTCAACATTCATTCAATTTTTACACTGAATTTAATCAAATTCAATATAAAATTTTACTATTTTTATTTATATTTTATTTTTCTTGTTTTTGTGACTACATATTTATACCAATTATCCTGGAAGGGAAGTCAGCAGTATTTTGACATGTCACCCATGTCGGATCAGTCCTGACATCCATGTCAGATCACACGTGACATCCATATCAGAAGCATTTAAAGAAACAGTAACAATGTTTGATTTAACATAAAACTGGTATTTAAATTTTGAGATTCAAATTGTTTGTTAGTGGAGGTATTTTTAAGTTTGTTTTAAAGTTTGTGTATGAATTCAACAAAATGATATTATGCCGTGGATATGAAAAAACTAATTTTTCACTTTTTGTATCCAAATTTAATAAAATATCAATTTATAAAATACGAAAGTAATAAGTTTTGTATTAAAAAGATAAATCTAAAAATAATTGATCTCAAATAGTATATATGAGAAAATACTATCAATTTTTAATCTATATATATACATATATCATCTAATTATAAGAAAACAATTGTTTCAAAGTTATAAATTTTCTCTCATCGACAACCTCTCATAATGCGCCATCACGTAGTAACGCTGGTCTCCTTTCCTACTCATTCAACCCATTGAATATTTTCAAGTTTCAACAGAACTTAATCCACAATTATTCAACAGTTTGTTTATTGTTTTAACTTTCAACTATCCCATTGAACATGGTCTAACTAGTGGAGCATAGTTTTACTTAAATAAGTTATTTTACACTAATCTACTTACTTTACACTAATCTCTTTCTTAATCACCTAATCATCAATAATTTCTGTTAGCGATCAAGTAATCAAAGAGAATTAGTTACAAGTCTAACTAAATACTCTAATTATCTATTTCCATAAGTAAGTAAAGCACTCAATATTTTGCTTTGGGTATTGCATCTAACAACAACCTACGTGTGTGAAAATGGCTAAGTACTAAATTAACATTATCAAGACTAATCTAATATTCATAACACCTATCAATAAAGATTATGACTTCTTAGAGTCTTAACCCAAATAAAAGACGGTACGTGCATAGACAATCATAGTAGTATAAATGAGATCGAATCCACAGAGACCAAACTTATAGTACGATTCTTTAGGATCGAAATTAAGTTAAGAAAATATGATTTTTAGTTGTAATGAGAATGAAAATAATAAATAACAAGTGTGTAAATATAAACTAAACAAACGCTAAGTCCAGGAAAATTCACAAGAACTCAGAGATCACGAACCAGACAACTATTTAAGGACTAATAGAATCTGTCTAGAAATCAAACATCAATGTATAAATAATACACTGTTGTGATATCAATTACTTTATCTAGCAACATAAATATCTAAACTGTCATTTCAACTTAGAATTCTAAAATTAACGAGCATGTTCAATATGTTTACCGATCACCTTAACATCTTTCGTGGCTAAGGACAATACGCTCATCTATGTTATATCTAGCAAACTATAACACTTTTGATGAATACATTAAACCTTGAGTTAAAAACTAAGTGGTCAATTTAATTTAAGCAATAAGATCAACAATAAATGAATAACCCTAAGATAATTATCTATCTAAGTCTGATTGAATGATTATGAAATTCTCTTGAAACCCTAAACCTAACTAAAAACTACTCAAATTTAAATTCAAAATAACATGAAAGAGATAAAGAAGAAAACATGATTAAACTAAAAATAAAGATAAAATGTATAGAAATCTTCTCCAATTGTCAAGAGGATGGATTTTTAGCCCCCAAATTGCATAAAAACGAAAGAACAATGTTTTGAACTAAAAATATCTAGAATATCTCTAAAAATTGAGTCTAAAGACTTAAAAATTAGGAGATGATTGGGTCGGGTGCAGAGTGGTTCATATCAAAATTGGGCCATAAATCTCCGTTTGTAGATAGGATCAATCGATCCCAAAGGTAGAACGATCGATTGGATACTCCCACGAACAAAATTCCAACTGTTTGAACTATTCACCAGATAGACATATCTTCAATAAAAAGACATAATTTTATAATCATCCATGGGAATGACATCAAACCAATGCCAAATGAAAGCTAACTCCCGTGGATATCTTGTTTACAAATTTCATCAAATTATATTTATGGAAAGATGTTCAATGGATGGTAAATTTTATACAGTTCAACATTAAATTTCATCTCTAATTACTCTTTTTTATTCCTAATGTCTTATTTGAAATAACCAATATTAAACTATAAGGCTCTAAAACATGTTTGAATCAATAAATAATATGAAATAAGAAAAAAATAAAGACTCGGAAACCACTAAAAACACGATATATCAGGTTACCACACATCTTGATTTTAGAACACATGGTTGAGTCAATGCCCAAACAAAGAGTAGATGTCGCACTTAGGCGCAATCAGTTGAAGATGATATTTTACTTACACATTGGTGACGTATCTATAATCCCTATGTATGTAGGAACATCACAACTTGCTCTAATGGAGCACTCAAATTCATAATATATATCTGTGTATATATTTCCTAGTAACATATTCGGTGACTCTGGGGCGACCAATGGGTGAATATCATTAGGTCCTTCTTTTGCTTTTTTGAACTTTTAATATGGAGACCATGTGCTTTTTTTTTTGCTCTTCAATTATTTCAGTGCTTTATCTAAATAAATAGAATTTTGACCTAATTTTCTATCCATAAAATTTCAGTATAGGCATTTTTATATGTGGTATATATATCTTAAGTTTAAGCTCGAATAGTTATCCACAATTTGGATCTATATTGAGTTGATTTAAACGAATTATACTTAAATAAAATTGTTAGCCGATTAACCATAGAAACTAGTCAATATGATGTGAGACCGGGCACCAAATTAACTTATTTTTAATTGTTAATTATACGAAAACTGCAGAACTGGTTAATCTGCCAGAAAACTTTATATATATATATATACATCTTAATGGATTGGGACTTCGATATAAGATTATGTGGTTACAAAAAAAATTAGAAAATTAAAGACAGAAGCATCAACTTTATACTATATGAAAAGTGACATAAGTTGTTGGGTGTCACGTGCTTGCTGGGTACTTTTTAGTGAACGTATAATATCTGATATACGATGGTGTAGAAAAGGGAACATAGTTTGTTCATCCATATACTGTAATTTACATAAACTGGTTTCACTACCAAAAGGACTAAACATGATTACATAATTTTATATACAGTCCCTTGTTTTTGTTTTCTTTCATCTTGGACGTTTGATCCAGCCTTTAAGGAGGGGTCGATCATCATTAAAGTTTTTTTTTTTATTTTTTTTGATAACCATCATTAAAGTTACCACCAATTTTGTTATTAAAAAGGAATAAAAGCATAACTCTTTTGTAATAATTATGTTTTTGGAAAACAAAACTATTATAAAAAAGGTTTAGCAACATATTTCTACACCTTATTAATTATTTTTTGGTTGAAAAAAAATTCTGGTTGAAACGATTCTTAACCCTATAAAAAGCCGAAAAGAACATCCACCGCGAGTAAAATCATCGCTCTCCAACATTGGCACAGATCCGATTGGTTCCGAAATCAATCATTCGCTTGATCCAATCAAGGGAAGTAGAGCTTGTTTGTTTCACCATCTCACATTTCCAATCATATGATTTATCTAAATAATCTATTGGAATGATCTAAATAATCTATTTGAATGAATGTTGTTTGTTTTCATTTTAGGTTGTTCATTTGGATGGTCTACTTCAATGAACACTTGTTTGTTTGCTTAGTTTTTTTTTTGTTGTAAATTTTCATTTTTATCTATATGTTGTTAATGAGAAAATGATTAAAATGCCCAGGATTTAATTTAATCATATTTAAATCTTAATCATATTTTTAAAATATAATATTTAAAACTACCAAATCTAATAATATATTAAAAGAAGAATAATGGTAAAATAAAGATTTTTTCAAAAAAATGTAAAATATTTTTTTCGTAAAAATGTGTAATCTCGAAATTACATGTTTTCCGCAAAAACTATGAGATTATAATTTTGATGATAAATCGCAAAATAACATTTTTTTGCTAAAATCGTAAAATTGTAATTTTGACGGAAAATCGCAAAATGATGTTTTTCATATAAACTATGAAATCCCAAATTTGATGAAATATTGCAAAATGGCTTTTGCTCGCCAAAACTGTAAACCCGCACCAAAACCGTGAAATTATAGTTTTGACAGAAAATCATAAAATGATATTTACACACCAAAACCGTAATCGCAATTTTGACAGAAATCGAAAATGATATTTTCTCGTCAGCCCCGTAAAATCATATAATGACATATTCTCACCAAAATCATAAACTGCAATTTCAAAAAAAAAATCACAGAATGACATTATCTCCCAAAACCGTGAAATCTAAATTTTCACAAAAATGTAATATGACATTTTTATGCAAAAATCATGAGATTGCAATATTGACTAAAAATCGTAAAATAACATTTTCTGTCAAACCATGAAACCTCAATTTTGACAGAAATCGTAAAATGATATTTTTCTTCAAAACCGTGATATCGCAATTTCGACAGAGAATCATAAAATTGTATTTTCTGCCAAAATCGTGAAATCGTAATCTCAACAGGAAATCGGAAATGATTTTTCCCGTCAAAATTGTTAAACCGCAATTTTGACAGAAAAACGCAAATAGAATATCCTGACATTTAATAAATATAATTTTGTTTATAATGTTTTTCTTTTATAACCGTGAAATTTATCATTTTATTTTATACATTGTTGTTGATGTAAATATTTTTAGAAAATTAAACCAACAAATAAAATAAAATTAGTTAGGGGCTTATTTGTTACTTATTATTTTGGATAAGCCAGATGGTCTATACAGATGTGAAGCCTAAATTTGGTTAATCTAGATAATTTTTAAAATTATGCCTAAATTTTAAAACTCAGGTAATCCATTTAGATGAAACATATAAATGATCCATTTTTATCACTAAACAAACATCATCTTCATCTAAATGCATCAAACATACTCTTAGTCACAAGCAAAAGACATGAAAGAGTGAGACGGCCACACTCGACCCTTGCCACTGTCTGATAGCAAGATCTGTGAAGACTGCTTAAAATGGCCATTTTACTATGACACTTGATGGCGACTGCCACTGAAAATTTCCACCATGGAGCCGGCTAAAGAAAGTGGCGGACGTACACACGTTTTGGAAGGGGCAGTTTTCCAAATTTATTGTATTTACTTAAAGAAATTGAGTAATGTCTCTGTTGATGTGTTATTTTATGTTAATAATAACTCTATATATATATATTATTTTATGGTTAATTGTGTTTTAAGTTTTGCTCACATCCGCCACTGTATATGTATATAGGTGGCTCGACGATTGAATTAGTGCAAGCATTATCCACCATTTTCTCAAGATCCAGTATGTAACCCCTCAAAATTTTCAAAAGAATTTCCAAAACATCACTTAAAAAATTCCATAAAAAATAATATTTTAATACACACGTTTCTTTGATCAAGTTTACTATAAATAAACGTAATAATCATATATATTAAAAAGGTTTAACTCTCTCTAATCAAGATATTACAAGGTATCTTAAATAAATTAATACATAATTTATTACTTAGTGCTTTTATACTTATTTTGCAGTTTACATCTTTTCGTCTTGTCTTATTGTTATTCACCTAATGCCTTATACCGTTTTACGTACTCTCTAAATCTCATATTCAGTAAGACATTTACATTGATTCTCAACCTTGTTTGATGCTTTTGTGTTATATACTCTTACCAATCCAAAATCATATTTGAAACATATAAATACTCACAGATGAACGTAAGATAAATACATAGAAGAAAAGCATAAGAAACTTACAAATTGATTAAATAATTTTTATGGATCAACGGTGACCGGCTGTTGAAGAATCATCATCCCCGAAAGTATTAGTTATTTTTATGTTCCTCATTACTAGAAATCTAGGATTAATATTGGGCATCTAAAACCTAAAAAGTAAGGCCCAAGAAAACCATTGTCAAACACATATATGCATGAGTATGGATGATATATTAAACGCCGGTAATAATAAAGAATAATGCTAACAATATAGATAAGTAATCAATACTATAATGTTGCAGCCGAAATATTAATTTGAGGAGATTAATCGATTTATTAGGGTTTCGTAAAAATGCAAGGAGATTCGTCTCCATCTCCTAACCTTGTTAATAATGCAGCACAATGAGAATGAAAAGTGATGAGTCTTCGCACAGACCTAATTCATATTGATGTATTACACTTTATTTAGCTTAAATCGGTTTTGCATACACATTTGGGCGATCAATGAGTATTTGATTGAATTTTTCAATCTCACTGTTTTAGTTTGTTAGTTTGTAGGTAATCTAATTTTCACCAATAGAAGATGCTATTGTGCTTAATCATTGTAATTATAGTTTTTAAAACGATTTAACTTTTCAACTTAAGTCGAATTCGTTCTGATTTAAGATTTAAATTCAATAATGATCGTGATTTTGATTGCTGCCTTTACTTTTTTTTTTTTGGAATGCTAGATTTTAATTTTGGTTCTATTAATGCTGCTGAATAATGGCGTCTAGCTTTGATTAGAGATCAAATGTTTCTCTTTTTTCCTTAATTTATTTTACATTTTTGTGATTATTTTCAGCCATTAATAAAACAAAATATGTGATTTGGTTACGTTTCTTTGTTTGACAAGGTTCATTTGGACGATGGTAACTCACATTTGACATTTACAAGTATGGAGGTAGAATTTAAGATTGCTAGCTTTAGAAAAAGTTCATAAATATTTTCTCAGGCTGGTTTGGGAATGCTTTTGTATGGTTGCAAGGGCTAGTTTTAGTTACTGGTTTACCAAATTTCAGAATGTTTGTAAGAATACTACTAAAGTAATTTTCTTGTGTACTTAATAACAAAAAATGTTTTATTTAATGACAGAAAATTATTAAAAGTATGTGTAAAATATATACCAAACAAACTTACCACTAGGGTTGATCCATGTTAACCCTTATATATATGATTAATGTGTTAGTTGTATATTGTTGTTTATCTTAGTTTTTCTCATTTTTTCCTCTGGCACAAGCTTTTTTTCATGTGATGTTTCGGTGATCATGGATTTAAAGAGAAATATTATTTTTGAAATATGATTTGGAGAAGGGCCACTACCAGAAGAAGTGGAATGACTATATTGGGAAAAATTGTTGTGCCAAAACCTATTAACTTACCGAGCAAAAGGTATTTGATGAAACTCATATTGTCCCCATGTTTATCTTATGTTGATAATACATTTATAACTATATATCCAATACTCATTTTCTTGCGTCAAGGCTAGAGAATCAAGGCCTTGACTCAGATGTGAAAATTATTTAGAAGTAAATTTTCATGTTTCAAAGATTACACTTTTCATACCTTTATTTGTCCTCAAATTATAGATTTGAGATTATTTTCTGTTGACATCTTTTGTAAGGCAAACTTAGCTGGGAAAGCAAAGCACCAGAGCAGAATGCATATGGATCATCATCGTTGTCACCGTGGACTGATAGTGGGGCTGGTTCACCAGACCACTTCAGCAATGGCCTCTCACTCTGCACTATCCTGCTATCTTGAAGTTGCCCCATAAAATTCTGCCTCATGGTGCCAACAAGTGGCTGGAGAGATGGTATGGTTCTTCACTTAGAATTAGTCTGTCTTTGTGGTCACATCAATTAGTTTTGGTATTGTTACTCTGTTTGTTGAGGTCTTTGCTACAATCTTCAAGTCATTTTACTTTTCTTTATATTAGTTCCATGGAAGCGTACAAAGCTTTTTTGCCAATAAGTGCACATAATTGAACTCAAATTTGTATAGCCAATCAAAATATAAGTTTTGGTGTTTATTGAAACATTTTTCTTTCCTGAGGGAACAAGTTTTGGATGCAGAATTTTTAAATTATGATGGATGCATTCCTCTTTTAGATTAGGGATGATTTATGAGTTTTAGTGTTTTTACAGTATGTGCTGAGCAGATAATTCAGACAGATAATTAATATGTATCTGAAGTTAGTTAGTGTTTTGTAATTACTATGCATCTGAAGTTAGTTAGCGTTTTGTAATTAATATGCATCTGAAGTTAGTTAGCGTTTTGTTGGAACCGACCTATCTTGACAAATCCACGAATCTAACTTTAGTTTTCTATAAGTTTTTTTCTTTGTGGTTTAAGTGAAGCTAAAGATTTTTAACAAAATGAAGAGTTGTATCATAGTGGAAGAAATATATCCTATAATTGTTTCAATGTTTGCGTTCCCTGAGGATATTCATCACCAGTTTCCATGGAATGTAGAACAAAAAAAAATCCTTTGTGAGAATCAAAACCGAATAAATAGGCGTGAATATGTTTAAACTTGGTATTGCATGTATGGTAATTAGGTATCAAAAATACAACCTTGGATCTGAGTTAATGTCTTGGTATTCGTCTAGACGTTAATGCTTACACCTTCTCTATTTTGCTTATTTTCTTCTTCATTGGTATAGTAGAAGCTAGATAACAGGAAGGTAATGAAAGTCTAAGAAACTTACATAAGGTTTTGAGGAAAGTACATATTATAATAACCATCAATTAAATTAAGTAAGAACTAAATTTGAGAAGATACAATCATATAATCCATTTATAATAAATATATATATATCGTCGTTGGCAATAGTATATATTTGGTTCATTTTATTGTTTCCAATGTTAGTACCCATAACAATAATGAAATTATGTTCTATTTCTCTTAGTTAGTCAAACTACACACTTAGTGTCGTTCTGCTATAAAAAAATGAAAAATCGAAAATAAAAACAAAATTTTCGAATTATGTCACCAATATATAGCAAAGAAAAACCAAAGAAAAAAAAATTGTCGTTCTTGTTCTTGCTAACAACAATAAATTGAATATACATGACCATAATGCTATACTGTATATCTATATAAAGTAGTTCATAATCTTCTATCAGTAGTAAAAATAATAGAGAGTGTATAAGATAACGAATCCACCCATGATTGAAAAAACGTTGATAGAAACGACAAAGACAATAATTCAAATCTTATTTTTTGGTTAGCTAATAGTTCTTCTTGTTCCATAAAATTCGTTTTTTTTTTGTAGAAACTAATATATTAATAAAGAAAGAAAGTTTATGTATTGTTTATATCCGCTACGAAGAAAAATTAAACACACTTTTTCCCATCAAATTAGCTACATTTGCACTTTGTAAATGCTCTTTTCATGGTCATCGTTAGACAACACATGCACAGAGCTTGTGTCTCTAAAAAGTTGTCCTGCCCACTTGGTGAATTATGATTTTAGTGAATAAAAAAAAAAGAGAAGGCGTGGTGGGAATAGAGAGTAATATCAAAGTGGACTGAGAGCAATGAATCAAGTTGTTTAAGAAGTGGGTTGGTCCAAGACTTGCACGTTTGAATTTGATTTTTAGAATTTATCTTGTGCTTTTATTTTTATGATTTTCTGAAAGACGTTTTAAATCAACAGCTTTTTTTTTTTGAAAAAATGTTTTGCAGTGACGAACAGATTCACTAATGTTCCAATTTAATGTTAGCAAATTATTATCAATGACAAAAAAATGTTTTCATATTTATAGTACACTGTTTAGTCTTTTATTTTTTCATTTGACAATAAAGTTTGAACGTTTAAACCTTATCTCGAATGGTCTCTTTGGATTCAATCTTGAATTTGGAAGCTTTATCAAATCTCTAGTGATTAATTTGAACTAATTGTTTAACATAAATTTTATTCAAATGAATCACTTATTCACAACTATGAAAGAGTTGGTTACATTTCGATTAATAATAAAATCATTGACAGAAATTTGACTATTTTAAAATATAAATATGTTTATTGAAACAGGAAACTAAAGTTAACGATTACTAATCAAACTTTTTTTTAATTGAAATCTACTTTTAATCAAACTATAGTAAGCCAAAGTAAAATGTTTGTGCTCAATTGAACGTGGCTGTCTTTTCCTAGTATGAAATTTTTGCTCACATTAGCAACAACTTTTTCCTGATTATCAAACAACAGCTATCACACAAACTATTTAGATTATTCTATTTTATGTACCCTACTTTAACAGAAATATCTTTTTGTCTTCAGCCGACGTCGAAATTTTTTTACTTCTCTACTTTTTTTCAATTAAGAAAAGGAGAATGTAATTACCACTTAGAGGTAAAAAAACATAAGACTTTTTGGAAACAAATATCATTGATTAATTAAACAACTATAATAGTTTTCGTCTTTTCTATGAATTGAGTCAGTTTAAATAACCCAACGGTCAATCTAGAGACTAGCGTACCTACTACCGTCAATGAAGACGGTCGTCTGCAGACCAAACCCGATTAGTATTATGACCGGGCAGGTCTGGATAATATTATATTTGTCCATAAAATAGTGGGTTTTATGGGCATCTTCAGGCGGATATGTGAGTTATGCGGGTTGAACCGCTGCGGGTTTGCGGATGGGTGGGCGCGTGGATCGCGAATTGAAAGTTTTGTCTGTCCTAATGTATTTGACTCTTTAATATATATTAAACATTGTTACCTATAAATACACTAAAAATTTCATAAAATAAATCACTAAAAATAAAACATAAAGTAACAAATATCATCAACAATACTCACTAATTTAACACAATCTTGAAACAAACAAGAATAAAAAAAACTAATAAGAATAAGATTTAAAGCTATTTTCAATTCATTTCAATTAAACAATAACAATGACTTTCAATCAAAACCTATAAATCACATGATAAAGGTTTCTTAAAAATAAGAATGAAATCTCAAGAAGAAAAAATGCAACTTAATAATGACTTTAAACACTCAATAAATCATAAAATTTAACAATCAATTTGTGATAATTTGTATACTCAACAAAAAAATTTAAGAAACCCCCAATTCGAAAACTAAGAATATAATTAGCAAAAATAACTACCCAAAATTTGTAACAAGAACATCAATTAACAATTAGAGGTATCTCAAGATTTTATGAAGATACAGAAAAAGTGAATTAGAATTTCGTATTATAATAATTTATATACATATATTAAGAATAGAACAAAGATTAAAAAGAATAGCAGAAATGAAGAAGAAAGTGAAACATCGAAGAAACCCGCAGACTTTGCCAGCATAACCATAGATTAGGACAGAGCGGATATGGACATGGAAATTAGCGACTGCACTCCTTGGCGGGCTCGCCCGCAGTGGGTGGAGAGAACGGCAGTCGATGGCAGGCATGCTCAGGCGGTCGTGGGCTCGCCCGTCTGACAAGGCTAAGCGTACCGTAAGGAAAATCAGCAATTGCTAGAATTGCTTTGGTAAACTAATAACTAATATTTTATCTAAATAAAATAAAAATAACTGTTGCTGAATTATGTGGACTTTTTAAACAATTTTTCTTTGTGAAAAATCCACATGAAAATTTCAATGTAGGAAAAACGTCAAACAGTTGTTATGGGATTTTTGTAGCAAATTTTCCCAAATCAAGATTGTAATTAGCTAAAAATTTACTATTTATGAATTATGTCGCATAAAGTAAGGCCGGCATGGGTTTTACTTTCCATAGATCTGGAATCAGGTTTTAGTTTACTCCGTTGAGAAATAAGGTCATAATACCATATTGTAGCCTCTTTAATTTGCCACTATTTCGCACAATTTATTTTATACTAAATTTCTTCAACGAAAAAGGTTACTTACAAAATGAATCAAATCTTTACCAGTTTTTGAAATAATCTAAGACCAATTCGCTAACAATCTCCTCATTAAACCATAAAAGATGTAGTCATGCTATGGTAGTCGAAGGATCATGTTCCAGATTGTCCTGTCAACATTACAGGAAAAAAAAATGGTTAACTGTTTTTTTTTTAATTGGTCATATTACTTGCCACTATCTAATAAGTCAAAACTGTGACTAGCTAATGTTGTAAGATACGATCTTGAACTCTTTTCTTTATGTTTAAAAAAACAAATTATATTGGGATTGAATCATACTTATTTTGACTGGTATAGGTTAATTCAGTACTACCAAAGGTTGAGATTTACATGGACCATCAATCCACTACGCAACTAAGGGACCAACTTTTATCAAGTGAAGAATTAGGATCGTGACTACCACTTCATGTTTCTTTATCTAAGTGGACTAAGCAATCAATTTGAAAGCTCTATATTGAGTTTGAAAGTTTAACAAAACCATAAACCAAAAGTCCTATGAATAGTACAACAAATTACACTTTAGCAACACAAGAAAAAACTAATAATTTTCCATGACTATAATTGAGTGCTGATAAGAGCGTATTTTATATTAAACTATTCATTATGTTGAAAATTAGATTCTTGTTCTTGATAGTCGAAATTATTATAGAAAGAATTGTACAATCTTTTGTATTTCAATTATCATTTTGCCAACATTTGTGATAGAGGCGAATCTAGAAATCATATTTATCCGATTTTGTTTTTTAAAGTGTTATATTCTTCTATAAAAATTTGAATATTTTACCTTACCTTCATAGGCCTTCAATTATTATTATTTTTGTTAAATTTTGTGGATTTTTAATTCAAAATTAGTTATCTATTAATATATTAGTGTGTTTTATAATATTGATGTTAGTCCTTAACTTCTGTTGTGAATCCTAAGTTGTTTTTACCCAACATCAGAATCTTTTCATGTATATCCTATTATAGACCCTTCTCTGTAACATAAATGATTCTAGATCCTTCTAGAACCATCTACGCCTTATTCCAACATAAATCACAAATACTAAGGACACCTAAGTGGAACTCTCGCTATATATATGTTATTCAACTAGTATCATAGAAAGATATATCCATTTACTGGAAATTAGTATGTCTCCATATATATAAGATTCGAATAGTTAATAAAATGATTAAAATTTTAATTGGGAACAAGTTAGTTTTACTAGGGTTAAACTAACATCAGAAGATTTTGAACAATATTAGACGTAATATCTTTGATTGATCATTTAGATATTCTTTGAACTATATTAGAAGCAATATCTGATGGTCGGTTTGGCAGATGGATGTACTGGCTCGTCATCATCATCATTGGAAAAGATGACAGTTACTTCTCTGTTCTACAAAGACATGGTTAGAGTAATTTCAATGGGTTTCTTAATAGAGATCCCTTCTTTAAAAAAAATAAAAAATAAATAGAGAGTTTCTACTTTAGAAACTCCAGTTTGTACTACTTTAGAAACTCTAGTTTTTTTTAAATTTTCATTTGAGAAACTGCAATTTCTAATTTAAATACTCTCCTATCACGTGTTACTTTTTGATTAGTTTAATTTTTTTAATTAATTAAAATACTATTTTTTAAATGGTAGATACTTAAGTGAGTTTAACCATTAAAAGTGCCTTAGATGATTGATTACCAACAAAAATAAAATAAAATTTTAAAAAAATAAAAAATATAAATTTGAAGATTAAAATGCATAAACGTAATAAATTTGTTATAATAATCATAGAATATTTTCCAAATTATATTAATAAAAGTGATTACATTGACCACGAGAAAATAAAATTGACATTATCTTTCTTTTTTTCCACATTGACTATTTTACTTATAAATGAAAATGAGATATATTCAAATAATCCTAAAGACTTGAATAAAGTACAGAACCTGTGAGTCTATAAAATTGGACTCGATAGAAATTCATTCGATAAAGTTAGTCGGAAAATCCAATATCCATTAAAATTAATTAGAAATAACTAAAATAGGATTATGAATGGAATGAGAAAAATGTAAATAAGCTAATGCCATGAAGTATCCTGGACCATGAAGAATGCATGAGAATAAAGGCTAGAGAGCAATTCTCGGAAAAGACCGACCGCAACAAAACGTCAAACGTTACTATAAAAATAAAAATAAAACGTGAAGCAAGAAAAAATTAATGGTGAAAAAGTTACAAGAAAACCAAGCTAATGATGGAAATAAATTATGTTTGAAAAACTAGTTTCATATGTAACTCGCAAACACATACAAACAATATATATATATATATGTTTGACGAGTAAAAGTTAATTGTGAAAAACCTATGTATTTTTGTTATATCTTAGGAAAAAAATACATGATGAAAAAGGAACAAACACTTGAGAGTGCGTTAGCGAATAAGACATTTTGTTAAAGCACTGAAAAATCTCTTAAGGAATTTTGTTTTGGCATAATCTCCAAAGTCTTAAAAAAATAAATAAATATCCCATCAAAATAATTGACAGCACAGTGAAAATAAAATCTATAAGAGAGTAAAAAAGCTAGTTGTGATAAGGTGGTGGGGCCTTTCATTCGGTTATCTTTGTTTTGAAACCATATATAGACAAATTGGAAGAAGCTGATCAAAACCAAACATTGGAACTAACTAAATAGTGAAAAAAAACACAAGCATGTCTAAAGTATTGACACTACTTGTTCTTCGACTACTCATGAATCTTTTACTTATTGGTTGGATCTCTCTATGGATCATAAAACCTACCACTCTTTGGATACAATCTTGGCATCAAGCTGAAGATACCATCAAACATACTCTCTTCGGCTATTATGGTAACATGACTCAGCTTAACCATTATTCTACTTTCATATATATCTCTAATTTCTTAAATTATGGCTCATCAGGTCTCAACTTTGCTGTGTTCTCATTACCTCCTATTGCTATATCTATAATTGGACTTATTTACTTGAGTTTATTACCACAATATCATCGTTCAACAAGGTAATATAATTTTAATTTTTTTAAATCATTGTTAAAACGTAATTAAATATCAAAACTTTGATATAGGGGAGGGAAGAGTGTAGCTATGACTGTCTCAAGACCAGCCATTATCAATAGCTTCATTGGAATTGTGTCTTGTTTCGAGATCATTGCTCTTCTTTTATTCTTGCTCTTTCTTTCTTGGACCTTCTATGCGCGTGTCTCTAACGACTTCAAGAAGCTCACACCTGTCAAAACTATGAATTTCAACTTGTAAAATATCTCTCCAACTCCAAAGTTCTTCAGAATTTACTATACAAACCTGATAAGCATTGTTGAAATACTATTATATGTTTTCAGATGGCAGCTTAAGTATTTTAGAGTTGCAACAAGGTTTGGTCTATTAGCCGAAGCATGTCTCTCTCTGCTTCTTTTCCCTATCTTGAGAGGACTCTCGATGTTTAGATTACTCAAGATTGACTTTGGAGCTTCTGTAAGATATCATGTGTGGCTTGGGACCGGTTTAATCTTCTTTTCTTTGGTTCATGGTGGAAGCACTTTGTTCATATGGACTATTACTCATCACATTGAAGAAGAGGTAAAAATATATAAAATAACCCATTTTCTTATACAATCCTGAATTAATGTTCTTGACACTTTCTTGTGGTACAAAAACAGATTTGGCAATGGCAGAGAACAGGTCGGGTATATATAGCTGGAGTGATTAGTCTTTTAGCAGGATTACTAATGTGGATCACATCACTTCCTCAAATCCGAAGGAAAAAATTTGAAGTTTTCTACAATACACATCATTTGTATATAGTATTTCTTGTAGCTTTCTTGTTTCATGCTGGTGATCGTCACTTCTATTGGGTCCTCCCTGGGATCTTCCTCTTTGGACTTGACAAGATAATTCGGATGGTTCAATCAAGATCCGAAAGCCGTGTTCTTTCCGCCAGTCTCTTCTCTTGTAAAGCCATTGAGCTTGTCTTGCCAAAGGACCCTAGTAAGAAAATTGATTTCTTAATGTTTTTAAGAGTTCACAAAAACAAAAACAAATAGAAAAAGTTTCCTTATTTTGGTGCGCTATTGTGATATTTTGCAGGGCTTAACTATGCTCCGTCGAGTTTTATATTCTTGAACATTCCTCTGATTTCACAGTTTCAATGGCATCCATTTAGTATTACATCGAGCTCGAGTGTAGACAAACACACATTGTCTGTTATGATGAAATGTGAAGGAAAATGGACAGAGTCTGTTTATAACAAAGTAGAAGAAGCTTCAAGTTCTGATAACAAGATTAACAACATAACCATAAGAGTCGAAGGTCCTTATGGACCTGCCTCGGTAGATTTCCTCAGGTTGATAAAACTCTATACATCAGCTTTATTTTTATAAATTGTTCAAAACTTCAAAGTTTTAAGTATTGTTTTGTTTGGCAGGTATGATAATCTGTTTCTTGTGGCTGGAGGAATCGGGATAACGCCATTCTTAAGCATTTTGCAAGAACTCTCGTGCCATAACCGACTCAAATCTCCCAAGAGAGTGCAGCTTGTGTTAGCGGTTAGGACATATCAAGACATCAATATGTTGCTTCCAATATCTTCTATAATCTTTAACCCAATCAACAACTTAAACCTCAAGATACAAGTTTTTATCACCCAAGAGAAAAAGCAATCCAATGGAACAACAACATTGCAAGAGTTCTTGACTCAATCACAAGTTCAGTCTATTCACCTTGGAACCGAGGAGGAGTATTCAAGATTCCCAATTCGTGGACCTGAAAGTTTCAAATGGCTTGCCGCATTAGTCCTTATAACCGCGCTTACGTTTCTTGGCTTCTTGATAGGTTTAAGCCATTTCTTTATACCTTCAGAGCACAAGAAGCATTCAGGGGTTATGAAATTAGTTGCTTCAGGAGCAATCAAAACAGCAAAAGAAAAGGTTCCTTCATGGATTCCAGATTTGGTTATCATTGTCTCTTATGTTATAGCTATAACAGTTGGAGGTTTAGCTGCAACTATTCTACAACGGAGACGAAAAAATAGAGAAGCACCAAGAATGTCTAAAGAAGTAAAATCAGAAGAAAGAAACTTCACTGAGTTAATGCCAATTGTTCCTATTGAGGAACATGAGATACATACTGGAGAAAGGCCAAAGTTTGAAGGTACTTGGTAGTTAAAATTTTAATATTTTTTGTTAGAATGTATCTAAGGTTCTATGGAATTTTTTGTAACACAGAGATGTTATTGGAGTTTGAGAAGAACTTGAGAGGATGGTCGAATATAGGAGTGTTGGTATGTGGACCAGAGTCAATGAAAGAAGCTGTGGCATCTATGTGTCGTCAAAGGCCTCAGTGTTTTGGAGCAGAGGATTCAGAAAGAAGCCAAAAAAATATGAATCTTAATTTTCATTCTCTTAATTTCAACCTCTAATCTAAAAGACTTTTTCTAAGTTTGTATTTAGTTTCTCATTCTCTTGTATTGTTTATCTTACAATTGTATTATTTTTGGTTCTAGTATCCTTACTTTTATATTAATTTATATATTTTCACTTTGTTTGTTTCTTCTTATACTAAATGATTTATATCTTATGTAGGTTGTGGCCTTGTGGCACAAGGGGACAACGACCCAACCATTTGAGATTAGTGACATTAATCACTAGCTCTCTTCTTTTCTTAATTTATTTTTTGTTTGATTGCTTAACTTTGGAGGAAACTGTATAATTATGTACGAGTTAAACTTAGAGATTCAAACCTTTTTTCGTTTCTCAACTGTGAAGTAAGACCAAGCCCATAGCTTATTATCCAAAATAAGCTAGAGAGTCAAGAACAAAGACAAAACCACTTTGCTAATAAGAGAGTATAGAGACTCAAGATCGGAGAGGATTCAGTAGAGATCCTACAACTTCTCTATTCATCTCATTTCTACGCTTGGGCAAATTACTCGAGATCCGAGATCCGATCCGACATCCGCTCCGATCCAAACCGAAAAAGAGGATATCCGAGGTGCCCGGATCCGAATATTTTATTTTGAAACTCTGGATCCGTGTTTATGTATAGTTTTTATTTAAAATATATATAGAATACTTAAATATATATGATTAAAATATATAAAAATTATTTAAAATATAATAAAAATAATTTTTACATAAAAATTTTAGATATTTTTAAAATTTTACAAAGTAAATATTTTTTAAAATATTTTTTAAAATTATTTTAATGTTATTTTCAATTTATTTTTATTATTTATTTATTTTTAATAATTTTATATTATTATTTTATGAATTTTACTTATTTCTCACGGATCCGGATATTCGCGGATATTGACGAATCCGGATCCGAATATCCGCGGATATTGATAGATCCAGATCGGATCCATAATTCTTCAGATCTGACGGATCCGGATCTGGATTCGGATACCCTGAAAATCCTGGATATCCGGACCGTGCCCACCCCTACTCATTTCTGTTTATTTCGTCTATCATTTCATGTTTAAACTCCCACTTCGACATAGTCAAGTCCCTCTTCATATTGCAACAAAACGACAAACGCATCTAATGATACTAGATTTGTACTTGCACATTATGCGAGATTTCAAATATTAAAATATTACTAAATTATTCATTTATTTTTAAAACTAATATAATTTATAAAATATAATTATTTTAATCGTAAACTCACTAAATAAATGCTAATTTTTTAATAAATAATATAATATTTTTAATATTTTTATAATCATTTTTCATCATTAAAGAAATATTATTTTCAAATTATTTTCGCTCTCATATAACTAATAGAAATACAAAATTATTCTTAACATATATATCAAAATTATATTTTGATGTTCTTATACTCTATTTTTTTAAACTCTATTTTCTTATCAATTATATATTTTTGACTGTAAAACTTTTCAAAAGAGATACTTAGTTGAAGTATAAGGTTTTTATGACTATGACATATAAAATTTGCTTTATATATACTTTGATACTTATTTTATCACTAAATTTTTATTCTTCTGATAAAATTTCAACATTTGATATTTTATTAATTTTAATATTGTTAATATAAATTTAATTTATTTTTTCTTATTTTATGTATATTTCTGCTATTAACTATTATTTATAAAACAAAAAATATTTAACCATAATTTTAAGAATTTTTATTTTTTATAATCTTGGTTTTTTAAAATTTTATTTACTTTTATCAGTTAATTTCCTTATTTTATATTTATTAATGTTTTACATTTTTTTTTCTTTTTATCATTAACTATAATGATTATTAATATTTTTCCTTATAGTATAATAAATGTTTCTCAAAAAAATGACATGAATTTATTTCATTGGATATTAACATGATGATGTGGATAACTTAGAGAAAACTCTGCCCTTATATAATAGATTTTTACCAGAATTATGGTCTTTCAAATTAATGAACTCATAAGTGGCAACAATTCCAAGCTTGGCTTGCTTTTAATAAGACCGGCTCTAGATGTAATAAGTTACATCGAAAACTTGATGTAGAGGTTGTTGTTTCTTGTACTGTAAATGTAGCTTCTTACATTGTTTTTTTTTTTAAATTTCGAAATGCTTTTTTTTTAACTTGTGAAATCTCATAACAAAATCATCTTCACGATGATGGTGATGGAAACGGTGAGTATGCATTACCATAAGGTATTCTATTTATTTTTGATAGTATTTTATTTACGACGTGTCCTTCTGGACACTTGTCAAAATGAAATGATTTATCAAACAAAAATATAAAAATAAAAACAATAAAACAAAAGAATAAAGTTTTGGTTAATATCCAAAGTGGGTTAAGGAGACAATTGTTCTATATTAAAGAGCTCAATCTATATTACTTTGTTTGTTGACAATTTAATCATCATTGACCAATCAAAACCATGAAGAGATAAATTAAATAATTTGATTTATCTGACCGTTACTTGATAAAATAGCATTATTATTATTATTATCCTAAATGCTCAAATGTTTTTAAAATTAAAATTTGTTGGGCTACTAATGGGCCCCGTTTATATAACCGCAACAATACTTCTAAGTTCTTATTATTTCTCTGCAACTAAATATATAACGGCGGCGATTTTGGTTTCTTTCTCGACAACTTCGCCGGCGATAACATTGAAAGAACAGTAAGTTTTCGAATCGATACTTCAATACTTCATCTTGGTTTTTCAATCGATGTCGATGAATTTCATATTTGCAGAATCGTGTTTATTTTCTTTCACTCGATTTGAGTAAAAGATTTTTGATTTATTCTTCGGTAGTGTTCATCGAAGCCTTTAACTTCTTAGGGTTCCATAATCTAATTGAATTTTTATGTTTCTTTCTTCTAATTAACTTGTTAGGGTTTCAATTTCTTTCACTCGATTTGAGTCAAACGAATTGAAGATTTATGTTTGTTCTTAAGTATTCATCAAAGATAATGTCTTCTTTAACAATCTTTTTGATCGAATTTGTAGTGGAAAAATATATTCCCAGAGAATCATTCAACGGCGTCTTCATAATCTCTTCAGGTAAAATATCTAAATTTGTGTTGTCGATTTCACAAATTTGTTCTTTGGATTGTATATTTCAAAATCCTAAATAAGATTAAACAGATGTGTTATTGTTGTGTTCTCCCCAACATTTTCTTCAAATTATATTCAGAGAGTTTCAAAATTTGATGTTTTCTTTTAAGTTCTTTATCTCGTTTTTGTAAATTTGTGTGTAAAATTAATCAAACGTCTATGTATTTGTTTTTAATTTGGATAGGAATAAGAGAAAGCATTCATCGATCATTCTACAAAATCTCTTCAGGTAAATATCTCTAAACAGTGGTTTCAAAACCCAAAAGACCCATGTTTTGTAGCTCTATAGTTAGATAAGTCTAACGAGGGTTGCTTAAATCTCTAAAGGGGCTATGGGAATTGTATAAGCTAGTGGCTTAAATCTATAAAGGGGTTATGGACACTATATCAGTCCCTAAATCTCTTAAGTATTAAGAATACAAAGTCAATGACTGAAATCTCTAAAGGGTGTATGAACACTGTATCAACCCCTAAATCTCTAAAGTGTTAAGAATACAAAGCCAATGGCTTAAATCCCTAAAAGGGGTATGGACACTGTATCAGCCCCTAAATCTCTAAAGTTCTAAGAATACAAAGTCAATGGCTTAAATCTCTAAAGGGGGTATGGACATTGTATCATCCCCTAAATCTCTAAAGTTATAAGAATAAAAAGCCAATGGCTTAAATCTCTAAAGGGGTATGAACAATGTATCAACCCCTAAATCTCTAAAGTTATAAGAATACAAAGCCAATGGCTTAAATCTTTTAAGGGGGCATGGGAACTGTATCAGCCCCTAAATCTCTAAAGGGGTCTGAACAATGTATCAGCCCCTAAATCTCTAAAGTTATAAGAATTCAAAGCCAATGGCTTAAATCTTTTAAGGGGGCATGGGAACTGTATCAGCCCCTAAATCTCTAAAGTTATGAGAGTTGCCTAATAATATAACAAAACAGTCGGCTTAAAATCAGAGGGGCTATCGGAACTAAAAAGAGGGGTAGCTCTGTTTGAGCTGTCCGATGAGATTGTACAATCCCATAAATCTCTAAACTTATAATAATACAAAGCCAATGGCTTAAATCTCTAAAGGGGTATGGACATTGTATCAGCTCCTAAATCTCTAAAGTTATAAGAATACAAAGCCAATGGCTTAAATCTCTAAAGGGGTATGGACATTGTATTAGCCCCTAAATCTCTAAGGCATAAGAATACAAAGCCAATGGCTTAAATCTCTAAAGGGGTATGGACACTGTATCAGCTCCTAAATCTCTTAAGTTATAAGAATACGAAGCCAATGGCTTAAATCTCTAAAGGAGGTATGGGAACTTTTATCAGCCCCTAAATCTCTAAAGTTATGAGAATACAAAGCCAATGACTTAAATCTCTAAAGGGGTATGAACAATGTATCAGCCCCTAAATCTCTAAAGTTATAAGAATTCAAAGCCAATGGCTTAAATCTTTTAAGGGGGCATGAGAACTTTATCAGCCCCTAAATCTCTAAAGTTATGAGAGTTGCCTAATAATATAACAAAACAGTCGGCTTAAAATCAGAGGGCTATCGGAACTAAAAAGAGGGGTAGCTCTGTTTGAGCTGTCCGATGAGATTGTACAATCCCATAAATCTCTAAACTTATAATAATACAAAGCCAATGGCTTAAATCTCTAAACGGGGGATGAGAATTTTAAAAACCCCTAAATCTCTAAACTTATAACAACTAAAGCTAGTGGCTTAAATCTCTCAAGGGGACAATGGAAATGTGTAAGCCCCTAAATACTTTTAGTGCTGTTGCACACTGACATGTCTGAATGTGTGAGCTCTTTAATTAAATAGTCTCACGACAGTTGCCTAAAGACTATGCTTGGTCTGAGATTAAAAGAAAGGTTATGGAAATTACAAAAGACTATAAAAGCAAAATTACAAAAGACTCTAAAAACATAATTACAAAAGACTCTAAAAGTTAAAATTTCAGAGTTCCTAACTCGTCCGATTTTTTGAACTCTTTACTCAGAACAGTCCCATAACAAGCCTATAAATCTCTAAGATCATAACAGTCTGATGAGAATGGTTTTAAAACCGATCTGTCGGTTCAATAAGAAAGGGGTATGCGATCAGCAAAAGCCCTAAAAGCTCTAAAATTAGAATAGTTCAAAGGGTGTTGCAAAGAAATTGGGTGAAAGAATAGAAAATTCCCCTAAAGCTTAACACAAACTAACAGCTGCTTTGTCTACAAAGGGGGAAATGGGAATTGCTAAAACCTCTAAATGTTGGAAGTTTCAGAGTTCATCCCTCGTCTGATTTTTTGAACTCTGTAAATATTCTCACGGGAGTTGTCTTATGATAACGTAAGATACTTTATAGTCCCAAGGCAGTTGCCTAAAGACTCTGCTTGGTCTGATATTAAAAGAGAGGTTATGGAAATTACAAAAGACTCTAAAAGCAGAATTACAAAAGACTCTAAAAAGGTTATAGTGTAAGAGCTGATACACAACAATACGCCTAAATATGGGAGTCCTATAATTAGAACAGCTGATGGTGGTTGTCTAAATTAACTACGTAATCCAGTGGATCTGAGTTCCTTTCAGAGTTTGAAAACAAAGATTTAGCTTTAGAGCTCTATAACAGTTGCATGATGATGACTCAAAGGGGTGGGAGAATTGGAAAATCCCCTAAAGCATTATTGTCGTGAAATACAAAATTTTTAACAACATGCTTTACCTTTGAACTGAAGCATACTTTTATTTCTACAGAGATTTGCATGAAAAACGCCTCCTAATTTTTGGAGGCTCCGAGATGATTTCAAGTGTTAATCGACTTCAAGATAGGTATTTGTCTCTCCTAACTTTGTATTTAATTAGCTTATATTGTTATTAACTTAAAATATGGTAAAAATGAAGATTTTTGCAGATATACAAAACCAGGAATGCAATGGTTTCAATAACTTTCCTAGTAGTGCTTCTTGGACCAGATCTAGAATACCAAAGTTAGATAATATTTGTTGAAAATGGACTCTGCATAGCCTTCAGGTATGTAAACGGTTTAAATCATTTGCTTTCTTGATGATATTCAGAAACAGTTTTGTGTAAAGCACGAAACTAATGTAGGATAAAACATGTTCTTTTTCTATGTTTGTCTTCAATTGGTTGATAATTGTACTCATGTTTTAAATCTGTTTCACAACAAAAAAAACTGATGGAAATGCAATTCTTCATATTAATGGATTCTGAAATTGATAAGCTTTTACTTTGAATACAGTTCTAAAGTGGTCAACTGATCTGATGGAGTTGATTTGGCAATCACTCTTCTTAGTGATGAGATCTCTGAAGTTTCTAGGTAAGAGAGGTGAGTAATGTTTTGAAAATGTGTACAAATTCTTGGAAATTCTGAGAATATCCTTTTTTAGGTGAGGTCAATGCTTTGATTCTATTGGTTGTTTTATGGTTTTCGCTTTAAACATAAAACTTCTCTATTTCATTGGGCATGATTTATCCTTTGATATCTATCTGTTTTGATTGTTGCATAAGTTATGACTTGGATCTTTTGGTTGTTCTATGTGCTGGCTTGTGCATAGTCTAAGATTTGAACCCATGACTTGAATTATTTGGTTGTTGGGTGGTCTATGTTTTTGTGTTATGCCTTGAATCTTTTGTTTGTTCTATATGCTCTATGATTTGAAGCAATAGCTTGAATATGTTGGTTGTAGTGTGGTTTTTTTCTTACTTGAATGCGTATGTTGTGTGATGTAATGCTAATTTGAATTTGTTGGTTGCTTGTATGGTTTAATGTTTAGAATTTATGGTTTAAATCTGTTTGGTTGTTATATGGTATATGTGTTTAAAGCTATTGTTAGAATCTTTTAATTGTTGTGTGGTCTGGTCTTAGTGAATCTAAATATGTTGTTTGTTATGTGGTAAAATGCTAACTTGAACATTATTGATTGCTTTCATAGTGTATGATTTTTTTTTAAACGATGGTTTGAATCTATTATTCGTTGCGTGGTATATGATTTTAAATGAGTTATGCTTGAATTTTATTGGGTTAGTACTTGTTTCTTTTATGGTGTGATTGATTTATATCAATTGGTTTGATTGATTCGATTCATAAACAAAATTGGCTGATACCATAAAATATCAGTCGTCTCTTAAGGTTTCAAACACTAATGATCCTAATTTTTAACAAAATCTAGTAACACAAAACATAAGAATAAAAAAAATTTAAAGGAAAAAAAAACAAAAACTATTTTTAAATCCACAAACATTCACAAACATTAAAATTCCTCAAACATTCGAAAAATCAATTTACAAACATTCACAAACATTAAAAATTCCACAAACATTCATAGGAAAAAATAGAAAAGTCTAAATAGCATTATTATCTATTTCCAATGGATAATTATAACTTCGGCCAATTTTCTAACAGTACGGCAAACTCTGAACCAAATGTAAAATCTTAGTTGCCCAAAAAACGTGTAAGACAAAGTATTTAGTTAGCTAGGCTTTGACGCTTGTTCTCGGATTCCTTTGCTTGTATATTGTCCGAAATCTCTATGTTTTGGTGCACTTGCATGACTTACGTCAACAAAAACCACAACCGCCTTGAAACTTAAAAACATTCTAGAGTGAATTTAAAATTCAAAAAAAATATATATACTTATAGATAAGATTTGTATCTCGTTTTAGGTTTATTCTATGTTCAAAATATTGCTAAACGTCAATTTAAAGCCAAATTGATAAATTAAAATTTAATCAGGAACTAATCAGAGATTTTTAGTTATGATTTTTTAATTAGAAAAAATTAAGCATATAGTACTTAATATAAATTGTTCTAAATACAAAATATTAGAAAACCCGCTAAAATTAAAGCTTTGTAAAAATTATTCATAAATAAGCGCTTATTGTGAATGATAGTACGTTTTAGTTAAAACCCTTTTTGATGAAATATTAAATTTCTTTGAATGGAACTGATATAATTACTTGAAAAGAAGAAAACTAAAACTATAACAAGAAAAAGCTAAAGAACATAAACATAAAACTATAAAAAGTACGGCCGATATTTCTTTTAGCTTTGAAAATACACCCACTGATCTATTGATTTTATGAATTAATAGTCCGTTAAAACTTAATTTAGACAAAATTTATTATTGATTCAAAGTTAAAAGTATAAAATTTTGAACGGCTAAAAAAGTTTACTTACAGGAGATTAATGAAATCAAACATTTGGACAACCATATCCTGTGGTATATTTTATTGATTTGAGATTTAGAGAGAGTTAGATCTGGATGCATTGGTACGAAACATTTTGCATGAATGACCTTAGTTTAATGGGTTTTACTATTTGAAAATATTTTTATAGGATTATAGATATGCTACTATAGAACTTTTATGAGACAATAACATAATTTTTGTAAAAATAATATTTATATCATTTTAATTAAATGTAGATTAAACAAATAGAGAGTTTATATATCAAAGAAAATTAAAATACACTTCTTCCATTATTTATTTGTTTTGAAAAAATCATGTTAAAATGATATTTTATATATATATATATATATATATATAACATTTGTATTTGTATGATTACTCGGACATCTCAAGGTCGACTTTAAGGAAAAAGTAAAAACTTGCTTCATAACAAATATCATTATAAAACTTTATTTTCCTATTCTCAATGCGGATATATAAACAAAAATTCACTTTATTAAATAAAGAAACAGTTAAAAATATATTAATCAAAAAATACAAACAGAGTTTTAAGAATCTTCCTCTTTCCTGGTCAAAAGAAGATTATTCTTCATATAAAATAAATCTCTATAATCTAGGTAGTACGGAAACTCGTTCGGATGTGCGTTTCTCATTTCCAAAACATTTCGGAAACAAAACATGATGGAAATTCAATGGAAACGCGTTTCCACATGTTTTCTAAAAACCATAATTTGGAAACACGATGGAAACGCGTTTCCACCTGTTTCCACGTGATGGAAACGCATTTCCACTCGTTTATTAAAAACTGTCATTTGAAAAATGATGAAATTTTTTGTCTACGTTTCTAATATATATATTTATTTATCGTTATGATCTTTATTTTTAATTAATTTTAATATTATTTTTTAAAATTATATTGTTTCAAATTTTATTGGATTTACTTTTACTTATATACTATGTATAATATATATATATATATATATATATATTAATACGTTTCCAACACATACCTGTTTCCTAATTTTTTTATAAAAAATCGTTTCCACGTTTTCATACATTTCACTTCTTCCACGTACATGTTTCCATTTCCGTACTACATAGTCAATAACATCACAAAATTACCCAAAAATAAAACCACTATATTCCAACAACCCAAAAATGCTTCTAATAATTTTTTTTTGAGAATCGTGTTCCCCCAGAATCCACTAAAGCTGAAACGGTTTTGCTAAACATTGAACAACACAACTGTTTTTTATTTTATTTAATTTAGAACAACACAAGTTAAAAAAAATTAAAGTTAAAACTGACCAATAACAACAACAACAACAACAAAAAAATCATAAATTAAAGAACAACAGAAATTAATTAAAAAAAAAAAATCACCGCATGTGTATATAAAGTTTGAAACCGACCCAATAAAAAAATCCAAATCATCACATTATTCCGTGTCACTCTCTTCATATCCCACGTTTTATTCATCTCTTCCCTTTGATGGGTTTTAATAACTTCTTCTTCTTCTTCACATTTTATCATTTCTCAAATTCTCAATGAAGCTCTACGTTTACGTTTTACAAGCCAAAGATTTACCAGCGAAAGAAGCATTCGTTAAGCTTCACGTTGGGAAACACAACAAGTCGAAAACGAGAGTTTTGAGAGATACTTCGAATCCGATCTGGAATGAAGAATTTGTTTTTCGAATTGATGAATTTGATTATGGTGATGATGATGATGTTGTTGTTGTATCTATTGTTAATGATCTTGGACTTATTGGTAAAGTTAAGATTCCGCTTTCTTCTATTGCTGCTCAAGAGAATCAAACTTTGTTGCCGACTTGGTTTGTTCTTCAAAATCTTAATAGTGATGGCAACTTCGTTAATATCGAATGTGGTTAGTATTCTCATTTTGTTTTTTGTTGTTGATTCATTTTGAGATTTATACATTTTTGTGGTTTTTAATGCTATTGTGTTATGATTAATGGTTTAAGATTAGTTGATTATGAATTTCATTAGCCTTTGATTAAAGGACTTGTAGATTTGTAAGAAAAATTTAAGTAGTAGTGATATATAGCTTAAGATTCATACGTGAGAATGTGTTTGATTTTCTGATTTTTTATTGCTTTTGTGATAAGATTAATGGTTTAAGATTAGTTGATTATGAATTTTATTAGCCTTTGATTAAAGAACTTGTAGATTTATTTGAAATGTTTTTTTTTTTGGTATTAGGTGAGAATTTAAGTAGTAGTGATATAGCTAGAGATTTATACATGAGAATGTGTTTGATATTGTGATTTTTTTTTTAATGCTTTTGTGTTAAGATCAATGGCTTGCCATTAGTTAGAACTCTTTTTCTAATACTTGTGTCTTTTAGATAGTATATAGAAGAGTCTAGATTGGCTTGCTAACAATAAGCTTTTTCTCTGAGACAAATGAGATTTACAAGAATCATCAAAAATCTTTGAGTTTGATATCTTTCCCTTAATGGAATTGGTTTCTCTATATCTGTGTCTGTGTATGTTCTTGCATTGTCTTGATTTTGAAATTTTTTACCTTTTGCTTTTTCATAGGGAAAATTCTTCTCAGTTTGTCTTTGCAAGGGAAGTATGAAAGTACCTCTGGTGAGAAAGTTGTGAGTGATAAGCAAGATATTAGCTTGGAAGGTGTGAAAGAAGTCGAAGGGTTGGGTAAAGATCTTGTTTCATTAAAAGAAGGGAAAAAGCGTAAACACCATGATGGGAAGCAGATAATGAAGAATATTGTTAATCGGATTGACAAGCTTATTCATAAGAAAGAGGAAATCTCTAAAAGACTTCATGATGATTCATCAGGAGGAGAAATCGTAACCTCTAATCATGAGGATGCTACAGACTACAAATCAGCTTCCTCTGCTTCTTGTACTGGCTTTGAGGAAGGTCTTGAGTTGATGATGCAGTCTAGCGACAGTGAAAATGAAGAAATTCCTGAGAATCTTCTTGGGGGAGTTCTTCTTGATCAGAGATATCTTGTCTCACCTTCCGATCTTAACAAGTTTCTTTTCACGCCAAGTTCGCAATTTAGGAAAGAATTGGCTGAACTTCAAGGCTTATCAGATGTACAGGAAGAGCCTTGGACAATGGTACAAGAAGATATCTCGCGTCTAACTCGGGTTGTTACATACATGAGAGCTGCAACAAAGATGGTTAAAGCAGTAAAAGCTACAGAGACTCAAGTTTATCGGAAAGCGAATGGGAAACAATTTGCTGTTTTTGTTAGTGTAAGCACACCAGATGTTCCCTATGGAAGTACCTTTAAAGTAGAGTTGCTTTACAAGATACTACCTGGAACAGAGCCAAATGCGGGCGGGGAATCTTCTCGACTGATCATATCATGGGGAATTCAGTTTTATCAAAGTACTATAATGAAAAGTATGATTGAAGGTGGTGCTAGGCAAGGGCTGAAAGAGAGCTTTGAACAATTTGCTGATCTCTTGGCCAAGACTTACAAAACTCTTGATTCAGCTGTTGTATTGGATAAGGAGCAGGTTATAGCGACTGTGCAGTCAGAGCAAAAGACTGATTTCAGATCAGCTTTTCTATACTTTTGGAGTTCTTCTGTTATCTGTGCTGTTCTTTTGTCTGTATATGTTGTAGTGCATATACTGCACTGTGAACCCAGCAAGATTCAAGGGTTTGAGTTCTATGGGCTTGATTTGCCTGATAGTTTTGGAGAGCTGTTCAGTAGTGGAATACTAGTTCTTCTTCTGGAGCGTGTTTATATGATGACTGTGCACTTTATACAAGCTAGAATGCATCGAGGAAGAGATAATGGAGTTAAAGCAAATAGCAAGGGATGGATTCTGACAATAGCTTTAATCAAGGGCACAAATTTGGCTTCAGTGGAAGCAACAGAGCTCTTTGATCCTTATGTTGTTTTCACTTGCAATGGGAAAGTAAGAACAAGCTCTGTCAAACTTCAAGATCAGGATCCTCAGTGGAATGGTAAATTAAACTTTTTCTCTTATTCATCTTCATGGTCAGTGTAAATCCTGTATTTCACTAAATAATTTATTGTGTGGTTATTGCAGAGGTAATTGAGTTTGATGCAATGGAGGAACCACCATCAGTATTAGATGTGGAGGTGTTTGATTTTGATGGTCCATTTGACCAAGGTGCCTCTCTTGGACACGCAGAGATCAATTTCTTGAAACATACAGCTGATGAACTTGCGGACTTGTGTGTTCCTCTAGTTGGTCATCATGCTCAAGCGTCTCAGTCTAAGTTACAGTTACGAATTTTTCTGGAAAACAAAAACGGAGTTGAAACAATGAAGGATTACCTGAGTAAAGTAGAAAAAGAAGTCGGCAAGAAGGTAAAACATGTGCATCGATTGTAAAGTAGTATCATAACTTGGCCAGTCTTTACTACTCATTACTTTCATGTACTTCTCTAATGTCCGCTCTCTTCTGTATATGTGTTGACAGTTGAACATTCGCTCACCACAGAAGAACTCTGCTTTCCAGAAACTGTTTAATTTGCCCCATGAGGAATTTCTTCTCAAAGAATATACTTGTTACTTGAAGAGAAAACTTCCTGTGCAGGTTTGCAGAGTATAGAAAACGCGCATCATACTAGAATCTATACTGATATTAGAATCTGAGATCTGTTTGTTATACTAATATTGACAGGGGAAGCTGTTTCTGTCTGCTAGAATTGTGGCGTTTTACTCGAATGTATTTGGTCACAAGACAAAGTTTTACTTCCTATGGGAAGATATCGATGATATCCAAGCGCTTCCGCCAACTTTTGCTTCCTTGGGAAGCCCTTTGTTGCTAATTATTCTGAAAAGGAGCCGAGGTCTTGATGCAAAGCATGGAGCTAAATCTCAAGATGATGAAGGAAGACTTTGGTTTTATTTCCAATCATTTGTGTCATTTGATGCAACCAGCAGGTACTTAACTATCTTGAATTTAAAACCAAAACTCAAAAGTGATTAGTTTACTCTTTTAAGCTATCTTGAATTTGAATTAACCATGAAAATGGCAGAACAATCATGGCATTGTGGAAAACGAGGACATTAAGTGTAGATCATAGAGCACAAATAGCAGAAGATGAACAAGATGTGTCAGATCCTTTCCTTGGGCCTGAAGAAGTTGCAGTTGTTTCAGATACAGATGGATTAAAGATGTCGAAAGTGTACTCGTGTGATCTACCTGGCGATGTAACACATCTTTCACTCCTCCTTATAGTATTTGGTTTTGAAGATAGTGTTGATTTCAAATCTCTTCTGCTACAGGTAGAGTTTGTAATGAGGATCTTTGGTGGAGGTGAACTGGAGCGTAAGATCATGGAAAAATCAGGATGTCTCAACTACGCAACTACAACATGGGAATCTAAAAACCCAAGTGTTTACGAAAGACGGCTTTCGTATAAGTTCAATCATTATGTTTCAGTGTTTGGAGGTGGAGTCACTTGTGCACAACAGAAGTATCCAGCTCAAGATAATGAAGGATGGATCTTGAATGAGATTGTTGCTCTTCATGATGTTCCATTCGGAGACCATTTTCGTGTAAGTCTTGTTTCTTTCCTCTTCTTGTATATAAACAGAATCCAATATTGAAAAAGTTTTGATGATTGTGTAGGTTCATCTAAGGTATGAGATAAAGAAAGGGGTTGATTGTAAAACAAGTAGGTGTGAAGTGTATTTGAAGATCAGGTGGCTTAAAGCTATAAAGTTTGAGCAGAGAATTAGTAAAAGTACAATGGAGAAATATAGGAATAGATTGAAGGTTATATTTGATTTGTTTCAGAAAGAGTCTGTTGCAATTTCATCTTTGACACTTCTTTGATTAATAAAAAAAAAAAACTATACTTGTTTTTACTTTTTAGAGATCTCTTCTCAGTTCTCATAGTAAAAAATAATAAAATTTTGACTAGTGTTGTTACCTTCACTTGATCTAACCATGTGACTTGCACGTAATTCACTTCCTAAGAGCTCCATTGGTTGGGAATTTTAATAGAGGTTTTATCATTAAAAATAATAATAAAAGATGAAAATAGAAAAGTGAAATATAGGCAACTAGTACAAGAATTATTCTCTTAAAACTAGCATTCTATAATATTAAAAAATTAAACTGTTTTTTTAACTATATAATCATCTTTTAAATAGTTATATTTAATGAAAAACTTCCTTAACTTCAAATACATTAATGAATAAAAACTTATTAGCCTATATCACCATGAAAATTGCGCTAAACTTAATATTTTCTTTTGCAAGAACGATAAGATATATTCTAAAATAAAAACGACATGAATTTTGATGTTCTAAAACGAAAACGTCATGTTTTTAATTGGGTTTTGACATATCCAAAAACCAATTAGAGCACAAAATTCTTAATAATTAGATTACATTTTACATTAAAATCAAACATGTTGCAACGTAACACCCCATAAAGCAAGACTTCATACAACAAAATGTGTTTATTAGCTGGTTTTTGTCTAATTAAATGATTCTTTATTTTATAGTGGTAACAGTCGTTTAAAGAGAAAACAAATCATCAAATGAATACATCATATAATATGAAGTTTTGCCTTTATGAAATTTTATATTGTATATAATCTTCTTAATAAGAATTTTATGTTGAAATAGGTTTTTGAATTTGTCAAAAGTCGATTAAAACATGTTTTTTGTTTTCATTTCATTTTAAAATATATCATTTTTATTTTTATTACTCGTGTTGTTTTGACAAAGAAAAAAATGATGTGTTTTAAATTTATCCTAATTTTAACGCAGTTGTAGATAAATAGAGGTTTCCATTAACGTGTTTAAAGTTGATGGTTTTGTATTATTAAGTATATAATTGATTGGATTTTATGATTCAATTTAGTTGAAGAGTTTTAGTGCTGACATCTTTATTTTTCAATTTTAGAAATTGTTACTTTTAAAATTTTAACAGAACTGTAGACGGAAAGATTTTTCATTAACAGATTTAAATTTGAGAGATTTTTTAGTAAATATTTTATGAAAGATTGTTTTTACAATTTATCTTTAGTTGAATAGGTTTATTAATAAAACTCCTTAGCTATACAATTAACACTAATTTCATTATTTGCTTCTGTAAGCTCTGGTATTGCAGTCGCTACCAGTGAAAGTAAGATTCATTCTGTGTAATTAAATTTAATTTTCATCATATTAAATTACGTTGCTATCGTTTTTTATTTTAAGTGTTACACAAGGGTCAGTAAGACCATGTGTAATAAGGAAAAACTTCTTTTCAATAGTCTATCAAATATGTTATTTTAATAATTTTCATATAACTAAATTATTTATTTAAAATTGAATTTGTTAAAAAAAACTTAAAAGTAATTATATTAAATGAGTTTCTACCAAAGTTGTCAAATTCTTTTATTTGAAAGACTTATTTATTTTCTTTCGATTTTTTTTTGTATTTTTTATTTTTTTATTAGTGAGAGGACAAACGAAAACTCTTATTGCACATGTTATAAATATAAAAAGAGTGATATAAGAAAATACTAAATTTAACTTGTTTATTCTATGTGAGGTATATTTTACAAATACAGTAAAACATCTATAAATAAATAATATTGTGATAAAATATATTTTAGAATATTTTAGGATGTGGGTCAAACTATCAATTTAAGAATAGAAGAAATTATTGATTTACTGAAGTGTTAATTTACGACAGTTAATTTATAGAGATTTTCAAGTTCATAAACTAATATATAAATGATAGACTAAAGAGGATTACCTGATCACCGTCTAAGAAGGCAGCTAATAAAATTTGCCATATTTGAAAACAAAATGTATTATTGTATTGTTCCCTATCTACTCAGCTACTAGCTAATAACAACCAAAGGACAGCTACACATCGGTTACTAACTGAAGAAAAAAAAACTATTGATAAAAAAATAGAGACAATTGGACTAATAACCAAATTTAAAACAAAAATTGTTGACTCTATTATAATAATTGAAATTAGATAGAAATTAATGTACAATAAGCAAACAGAAATACATGTTAAATTGTGTGCAAAGAAATAGAAAAAGAGAAGACATGTATTTTTAGAAAAAAAAATAGAGACAAGAAAATCTTACACAACTCAAACTGATCTAGCAGCCGAACATACACTGCTCCTAAGTTTTTGCCCCGAGATTAGGAATCATATACTCAACCATTTCTATGCCTCTGTCTGTTCAATGTCTTCACCCATCTTTTTAACAATTTATTGCTTTTTTAAATCCAAAGTAGAAACCCAATACCTTTATGTGACTCCTACTTCAAAGTTCAAAGTTTCAAACCACCCTCATGAATCATTTCATTACACAACCCATAAATCTCAACCTCTCCCCATGTGCCTTCACATGCATCCCAATGAAACACAATTATAAAACTAATTAAATTTCATAGTCATTTTCATTAATATTTTGTTGTTAACATAATATAAGCTTAAACACCCATTTTTTTGACTTCATCACATTCACAAAAGCTATGGATCTTCAGAAAAACAAAGCAACAACTACTATTACTCTCTCATGTCTTCTCTTCGTTTCTTTGTTCTACACAATCACCATCGCCAAATCAGTCACTAATCCACTCTCGTATCAGTTTCTTTTGTTTACCGCCTTTGTTCTTGCGGCAGCCTTGTCGCTTTTGATACTTGTTGCTGCGGCACGAGCCACTATGGTTGCTTGGATAACGGTGCTAGTCTTGCTGGCCTTTTCTGGTACACGCCGCCGTGTTCTGGCACGGAGGGGAAAGACAATCACTGCAGATGTGGCCATGTGCTTAGTCAGGGTTCTGATTAAAGAGGCTGATCCTCGTGGTTAGTCTCATGGCCGGTTGTTTGTTGTTAGAGAAGTATGTAATATTAAATTTTGTATATAACGAAAAAGTATATGTATTTGTTATTTATTTTCCCTTTTGTATTTATTTATACGGAATCAAATGTTAATTTTTAATATATATTTTCCTTCGCTTAACAAAAAGTGTGTAACAATTTCACACAAAGTAAAAAACATTCTGTTATACAAATCTACTTTTATTTATTATGCCATACTGTTTTAATTTAAATATATTAATTAATTTTATATGAAGATTAAATCAAAATATTTGTTAATTCATGATTCTATTTATGAAAGGGAGAGAGTATATTGTTTGTGAGCTTTAAATGTTATTACAGTTATAAAATGATATATGTTGGTTAGAAAATATTTTCAATCATTTTTCTGTAAATCTTCAGCAAGTCAATAGTTATTAGTTTATTGATTACTTAATATCTCTAAAAATCATATATATAATCGGAGAGTTTTGTCTCCAATGAATCTATATATATTATCATATTAATATTTAAAAACAAATCTTTATAATTTTTGTTAAAAATTAATTCTACTATAAAGAACATTTTTAATAATCAATATTGAAATATTCCAATCCATTTTTTGATAATAATATTCTCATAAATATTAAAATTCTAAAGCACAGACAGAATTAAATAATTCTTAAAAACTATATTAAATTAATTAACTCAATAAACTCACAGAAAAAATCAAAAAATCATCACCATAAAAAATAACAATGATAAAATAAATTAATAATAACTCCGATATGTCATCTTCTTTTCGCAGTCTTGGTTCCACGAGTTCAATCAAGCTAAAATTTACTGCATCATTACGAAAAGATTCATTAATATTTAATAAATACTAAGAGAGGTGATTAACCAATCTCACATATATACACACATGCCAGCAAATAGTTTATAATCATAATACATATGCTTACAGAATACAACAACCAATAATGCAACAACTTCATCAATCAATTAATTATCAGTAAATAATTAATTAACTAAAATCAGCCAAAAAATATTCAGAAATAATATCATATATTTAATTTCAAAATATTTCATAGATTTATTTCAACATAAACAATTCTAACAATTTTTAGCAATTTAATTCACAACAATTTACTTCAGCAAAAATTTCAAACCAACAACTCAACAAATCATTTAATCCACATACAACACATAAACTCAAGAAAATATCTGTTATACTATAAACTATTCGTAAAAACTTGATAAGTTACGGTATTGCACTCATCTTAGTCTTTTCGCGGTGTCGTGACAACACAACTTTTAAACCTCACAAGATCTAGATTCTATGTAACTTTTAGGGTTTCCTAAAGGTCACACCAACATAATCAAAACCTCTTCTCCGAACTCTTCAGCTAATCACATCAACAAAACAACATTATACCTAAACAGAAAAATCTGAAAAGATAACAGAAACGATTAGCCACTAAGAAAGGATCACGAATCAAAATTTAAAGATTCAATTCTTAATCTCACTGTTGAAAATTAACTCTTCGATGTCCTGAAATTATCCCCAAAATTTCATGAAGATCCGACCACATATGAACTCACGATCTCTCTTTAACTCCTCGTTTGTCCAAATCATGTCTCTGGAAACGATTAACTTGGTCGAATCCCTTTTATATAATGGTTTTTAGTTCTATGTGCATCTCCAAGGACTCAAATTCCTTTTCTTTCACAAGTAACAATATTCAATCTCTCTTTTCTATGTAGGTGGACACGAAATTTTCAAAGGAAAATGTAGATTTCCAACTTTTAAATAGGTTTAGGGTTTTTATTTTCTAAAATTATAATTAAGTCAAAATTCTGATATTTGTAAATCATCCTCAGAATTTCTTATTTCATCAAACTAACTCATCATACTTTTTGATTCAACACAAACAACCCCAAAAACTCTTCTAGTCACCATTTTAATACCTCCAAACTTTATTTGACTTAAATAAGATCTATAAAACTTGGCTCGTTATTCCAAAAAAAAAAATTATTCCCGTTTCCGGGACACATATGTTACAATTATAGTTAATAAGCATTAAAAATAATGATAAACTATAAATGTAAAATATAAGAAATATAAAAATACTATTCATAATATATTATTATGAATATTAAACACGTTGAATATTCATAGCCATAAAATATAGGTGTAGTTTGATTCACATGCCATGCAGAATTTAAATAATCATAATTTAATCCCGTGCGGCGTGTGAATTAAATAATTATGAATATTTTAGTATTTTCTTGATATTTAAATTCTCTAGATATCATTTACATATATATATATATCAAATTTATATATGTTTTATTCCAATTTTACTCTTACTGAAATTTATAAATGTATCACTCATTGACACGGGATGCAACCAATGGGTAGTTTTACTTAGTATATGAAGAACTTTGTCGATTTTAAGAGTTTAGATGATTATATAGTGTTTAGAATGATGAGAGGATTTAGAGAGAATGAATGTAATAAGATTTTTTTTCCTTGTATTCATATTTTCTATAAGAGCTTTACATGTGTTTATATAGAAGTTACAAAGAGGAAGAGAGATGAGTCCTTCTCCATTAGGCGCCCATGGCTTCTCCATTAGGCGCCCATGCCTTCTCCCTGCAGCGCCCATGCTTTCTCCCTGCAGCGCCCATGCTTTCTCCCTGCAGCGCCCATGCTTTCTCCCTGCAGCGCCCATGCTTTCTCCCTATAGCGCCCATGCCTCCTTTGCTTCCTCGCTTGGTTTAGTTAGTTTGTCTAGTTGATATCCAACAGCTTCCTTTTCTTCTAGTTCCTTATCAACTAGCTCTCCTTCTAGTTCCTTTAAACCTAGTTCTCTCCTTTTCCCTCCTTCTCTTGAGTTTGAATTCTTCTTCTTGAGATCACATATTCCAACACTCCCCCTCAAGATTGGTCGATGGAGATCCTTAAGGCCGATCTTGCCATGAATGTGATCACAAGTAATGGCTGAGGTTGCTTTAGTGAAGATATCCGCTAGTTGATCCATGCTGGCTACAAAGGCGGTTTTGATGATTCCTTCTTGAATCTTCCCTCTCACGAAGTGGCAATCAACTTCTATGTGCTTGGTTCTTTCATGGAAGACTGGATTGGATGCTATATGTATTGCAGCTTGATTATCACAATACAATAGCATTGCTTCAGCTTCATTTATTCCAAGATCATCTAGGAGTGCCTTTATCCAAATTAACTCTTTTGTCACCTCCTTCATAGCTCTATACTCAGCTTCAGCACTAGATAAGGCTATGACCTTCTGCTTCTTACTCCTCCAAGTCACTAGATTGCCTCCCACAAAGGTGCAAAAACCAGATGTGGATTTTCTATCCATCTTATCACCAGCCCAATCCGCATCACAATATCCTTGAACCTTTGTGTTTCCATTAACCTTCATCCATATGCCTTTCCCGGGATTGTTTTTCAAATACCTTAGCAGCCTCTCAATCATGTTCCAATGCTGCGTGGTTGGTCTTTGCATATGTTGGCTCACACGGTTTACTGCAAAGCAAATATCCGGCCTTGTGATAGTAAGGTAAATGAGTTTGCCCACCATCCTTTGATACCTCTTAATATCTTTCAATGGCTCCCCCTCAGGATTATCTTGGTAGCCTTCTTCTATTGGGGTTTTAGCCGGCTTGGATCCCAGTTTCCCTGTTTCTTCCAAGAGGTCAAGGACATATTTTCTTTGAGAAATGAACATTCCATCTCCAAATCGTGTCATCTCAATCCCTAGGAAATACTTAAGTTCCCCTAGGTCCTTTATATCAAATTCGGCCTTCAAGATCTTCTTGATTTGATTTATTCCATCTTTGTCACTTCCTGTGATGATTAGATCATCAACATATATCAATACGGCAACAATTCCTTCTTCACTTTGTTTTGTGAACAAGGTATGATCCGCTTCAGATCTTATGAACTTCTTCTCCAAAAGACAAGCGCTTAGCCTTTGGTACCATGCTCTTGGGGATTGCTTCAGCCCATAGATTGCTTTCTTCAATCTGCAAACTTTGTTGCCTTCCTTATGATATCCTTGGGGTGGATCCATATACACCTCTTCTTCCAAGTCTCCTTGCAAGAATGCATTCTTAACATCCATCTGCCATAGATCCCATTTTAAGTTCACTGCCACTGAGATTAGTATTCTTATGGAATGAAGCTTAGCAACCGGAGAAAATGTCTCGGTATAGTCCTCCCCATAAACTTGAGTATACCCTTTTGCTACCAACCTTGCCTTGTACCTTTCTATCTTCCCATCACTTGTGTATTTGATTGTATACACCCATCTACTCCCAACCGACTTCTTATCCTTTGGTAAGTCGGTTAAGTACCAAGTATTATTCCTTTCCATGGACTTCATTTCCTCTTCCATGGCTTTCACCCATACTTCACTCTCACATGCTTCTTCATATGAGCTAGGAATGTATTCCTTGCTGATTTTTGTGAGAAAAACTTCATGCTCCATAGGTAATGTCGCCAAGGAACAGAAATGCTCAATGGGATATGTGATAATACTAGTTTGAGTGTGATCTCCTCCTTGTGATATGAGAGTGTTGTCACCAATAGGATCGAGATCTAAGCTCGCCGTACGCTCAGGACACTCTCTTATCACACAAGGAAGATTACTCGTACTAGACTCTCCTTGGAGCATAGCAGAATTGTTGTAGCCATAGAAAACACGTTGTCGCCTCTGTCTTGTACTTCTTCTTAGAGGTATACTTGATTCTGGTTCTTCTTCCACATCCTCTTCTGCTTCAGATAACCTCTGGTTTGATTCCTCCAGTATATCATCCGTAGTTCCCTGCTCTATGATATTCTCAGATGATTCATTCTCTCCTTGTACCTCATTTATTGGAGCATCATTAACCCGCCTCCAATCTATAGATACTGGAGTCACATCCTCCGGAGCTTCATGGTTCTTGTTTCCATAAAATCCTTCTTCTTCATTGAATCTCACCTCTCTAGATACATAGACTCTCCTTGTCTCCGGATTGTAGACCTTGTATCCTTTTTGTGTTGGTGAGTAGCCAATGAACACACACTTCATACTTCGAGGTTCAAGTTTGCTTCTTTGTCCCTCCGGTACAAACATATAACAAGTACATCCAAAGGTCTTCATATGATTCACGCTTGGCTTGCTTTTGTATAGCACTTCAAATGGTGATTTATTATCAAGATTTTTGGTTGGAAGCCGGTTAATTAAGTAGCTTGAAGTCATTACTGCATCTCCCCAATGAAATATAGGTACTCCTTTGGCAATCATGAGGGTTCTTACTACTTCCATGAGATGTCTGTTCTTTCTTTCTGCTACCCCATTTTGTTGTGGAGTGTAAGCACACGATGTTTGGTGTATGATACCAAGGTTATTGAGTAACTCCTTGAATCGTTTGCTCACATACTCCCCTCCATTATCACTTCTTAAGATTTTGATTTTGGTCTTGAATTGGGTAGAGATATATTTGGTGAAGTTAGTAAACGCTTCATATACTTGATCCTTTGAATGTAAGAGTGTGATCCATGTGTGTCTTGAGTAGTCATCAATGAATGAAACAAAATATTTATATTGATCTCTTGAGTTACATGGGGCGGTCCATACATCCGAGTGTACAATGCCAAAAGCTTCATCACAAGTTGTAGATGAAGAGGGAAAAACCTGTCTACAATGTTTCCCTAGTACACATGCTTCACAACCTTCTTCTCCTTGAACGAGATTGGGTAAGACCATTTTGAGGATAGCTGAATTTGGATGTCCTAGCCTTCCATACCATAATGGGCTATCTCCAATCTCCTTCTTGTCAAAAACTTCCTTATCCGCCTTTACTCCAAGAGCTTCTAGCTTTTCTTGTTTATTTGTTTCCAACAGATACACTCCATCCTCCACCTTTCCTTCTCCGAGTACATGATTTGTTTTAGGGTCCTGAAACTTCACAAAGTTAGTCCCAAACATTGCCACACAATCCAAATCTTTTGTGGCTCTATGAACTGATAAAAGGTTGGATGAGAAACTAGGCATATATAATGCTTTAGTTTCTTTTGTGAAAAGCTCTAACTCTCCTATCCCTTCAGTCGGAACTGAGCTTCCATTGGCTATTTGTACATTTCCATGATAAGGTTCAAGATTTTTCAGCATGTCTTGATCATTAATCATGTGATGAGAAGCCCCCGAATCCACAATGATCCTATTCTTCTTAATGGCACTTTTAGAGCTAAATAGGCTTTTACCGGATTCTGTGAGCTTGGCTAGGCTCTTGATGAGAGCCTCAAACTCGGATCTTCTGACCATCTCTTCAACAGGTTATGTGACTCCCATGAAGGCTCTAGGTCCACTTCCATTCTCCTTTAGCCGCTTAGGCCTTAAGTGTGGATGAAGAGTCCAACACTTCTCCTTAGTGTGCCCCTTCATCTTGCAATGATCACATTCCAGCACCCTCTTGTCGAATGTGTGATTCCTCCTTGCAAGATGTGCGGCCTCACTTGGTGAACGGAATAGATCTCTTGACCCTTCCTCCCTTTGTATCATGCCACATACTTCCGCTAGACTTGGCAGCTTCTCAAATCTGAATATGTGCTTGATAAGATCTTTGTAGGATGTGTTAAGTGCCAAGAGAAGCCCAAACACTTGATCTTGGTCACGCCTTTCTCCTAACTCCTTGGGGTCCATAGTTTGTGGCCTCAAGATCTCCAGTTCGGCCCACAAACTTCTATACTCCCCAAACATTTCTTTGAATGGCTTCTCCTCTTGTTGAAGCTCTTTCAGCGCTCTCTTTACCTCAAATATTCTTGATATATTTGAGACATTTCCATATACTCCCTTGAGTATATCCCATAGTTCTTTGGCGGAATCAGCATATGAGTAGGCCACCAAGATGGATGGCTCTAGTGAGCTTTGAAGAAGAGAGAGCGTGTATTGTTCCTCCTGTTCCTCCTTAGCTTCTTCTTTTTCATTTTTCACTAAAGCTTCCGCCGCCTCCTTTGGCTCAACATATCGCCAAAGTCCTCTTCCTCTAAGAATGGTCTTAATGGTTTTTGCCCAAAGGAGATAGTTGTTTCCTTTGAGTATGACTGAGATTGCTACTCTATTTGTCTCCATTTTCTAGTAACAATACACAATTATAGTTCTTTCACAACTTGAAGATCCTATGATCCCAAGGATATTAATCTCAGAGTGAATAGAACTAGGAGGATGTATTGTTATAGATTAGAAGCTTTGTAGAGTGATAGAAGAATTATAAGATGAAGATTAAGCGGTTAAAGGATAAACCCGCTCTGATACCATGAAGAACTTTGTCGATTTTAAGAGTTTAGATGATTATATAGTGTTTAGAATGATGAGAGGATTTAGAATGATGAGAGGATTTAGAGAGAATGAATGTAATAAGATTTTTTTTCCTTGTATTCATATTTTCTATAAGAGCTTTACATGTGTTTATATAGAAGTTACAAAGAGGAAGAGAGGTGAGTCCTTCTCCATTAGGCGCCCATGTCTTCTCCATTAGGCGCCCATGCCTTCTCCCTGCAGCGTCCATGCTTTCTCCCTGCAGCGCCCATGCTTTCTCCCTGCAGCGCCCATGCTTTCTCCTTTGCTTCCTCGCTTGGTTTAGTTAGTTTGTCTAGTTGATATCCAACAGCTTCCTTTTCTTTTAGTTCCTTATCAACTAGCTCTCCTTCTAGTTCCTTATCAACTAGCTCTCCTTCTAGTTCCTTTAAACCTAGTTCTCTCATTTTCCCTCCTTCTCTTGAGTTTGAATTCTTCTTCTTGAGATCACATATTACAACAGTATATCCATAATATATATATATATATATCATATTTTATATACTTGTACTTATCACTTATTGCCACCGGGTATAACTAAGTAGAACCACTTAACAATTATATTTAGTATATTCCGTATTGTACCAGTTTATTTAATTATAAAAATTGTTCTAGTACACTCAGTTATACCAGTTGTATTGGTACACTCAGTTATACAAGTTGTACCCGGTCATACATTCATTGGCATCAAATACAATTAGTCCCAATATATCTCATCTTTTACCAGTGATTCGAACCCTGATTCCTCGGGGACGTGCGTTGAAGGCTCACTTCTTTGAGAATCATGTCTTCCATTTAGAAATTTGATGGTGGGATAATTCGCCAGATCTGATGGATCAAATCACTGACAGTGTTTGTTTAGATATTATCTACAATTATATTTATATAATTTTATTTGGTCGACTTTCTAACTCATTAAATATAAAATAGTTATTTTATTTATATGTGACATTTTATATTATTTCTGGAAAGTGGCATTTGAGCCATGTATGTACCCTAGTTATAGCGAAGCCATGTATGTACCCTAGTTATAGCGAACCGGTCCAACCGGGAACTGTTGACAACCGAGTCTGACTCTAACTAAACTAAAACTAGAGGTGAACTGGGAAACCCCACAAAAAGACCGGTCAAACTAGTGATCTGTGTTTAGACCCAATTTACCAAATTTAAACAAAATTTTGATTTTTAGGGTTTTAATTTTATTACAATTAACTTATAAGTTACTAAATTCAATTGAATTTGGCCGCATTCATCTTTATCTTGAGTTTTGTTTACAATAAATAAATACCAAATGTCTCACATTCAAAGTATACTCTCACTTTATTTAATTTTCTAAATTTCTTCTATTTAGGTGAAGAAAATTTTTGTATCTTACTTTAATTATAGTTCTGTTTTATATCTTTTTTAAGTTGGTCAAAATGAAGGATATAGATGGCTTCAATAGAACACGAAACAGATACTCTGAATAAGAAGAAGATCTGGAAATTTCTGTAGTGATTTTTTTCACTGCTCATTCATTATAAAATGTTATAATAGTTTAATTTTTGATTATTTACTTATTTATTTAGTGTTTGTTTCATGATAACGATAACCGATATATGTTGAGGATTTTTAAAATGTATTTGATAGTTTATGTTACTATTATGTTATCCAATGTATAAATATAGTCTGCGACAACTTGCAAATGTACAAAACTTTGCGCTGTAAGAAAATAATATTGCGGCTCAAAATAACTCTGCTATTATATTAACAAGTATGCGGTAATACGCTAATTTCATAACTTTGCGGTAAAGAAAAATAAATTTGCGCCTGAAATAATTATGCAACCACATAAACAAGTTTACGGTAACATGTTAATTCATATAACTTTACAGTCAAAGGAAATAACTCGGCGAATTGGAAATAATTCTTCAATTATGTTAACAACTCTGCATTAATGACATAATTCACATAAGTCAGCAGTAAAGGAAAATAACTAGATGAAATGCAAACAACTATGTCATCACGTTAATAACACTGCGGTAATGAGTTAAAACAAAAAAACTTGTCAATAACTGAAAATAACTCTGGCAAATAAAATATATCTTCGACCACTATAATAACTATATGGTAACGAGTAAATTCAAATAATTTGGCGGTAAGTAAAAATAACTCTAGCAAAGACAATATCTCTGTTGCCATTATAATAATTATGCGATAACGAGTAAATTTAAATAACTTGACAGTAACTGAAAATGACTATGCGGCTGAAAATAATTCTGCACTTATTTAAACAATTCTGCAATAACGAGTAAATTAAAATAATTCTGCGGTGATGAAAACTAACTCTGCGAAAATATATCTCTGCGGGTAACATAGGACGGAGAGATATTTTTTGTAAATATCAAATTCGTAGAAATTATTTAGTAATGAAAGTTTTGTAATATATTTTTCCTTACAAGGCGATTCATGGGTATTTTTAGGTTATAAATGTCTAAAAACTAATAATTAAAAAATAAGTTATTTTTATTTAGTAATAAATGTATAAAGTATAAAGTTGTGTCAATCTAGTAATTACCCCTTTTATTTATTATGACATTTGATAATAACTTTTTCAGGAAATTTTATAAAAGAATAAAAAATCCTTATTTAAAAAATATATATAAGAAAAGGCATATTTTTACCTTAATGGTATAAGGCCCATACTTTTTTACTTTTTTGAACTGCCTAAAATTACTCTTAGGATGCACTTCACATCAAATCATTTGCGATAAAATATTTTACTAATTTCTGACAATGTTTTAATAATAATTATTAGCCTTGGGCGATTCATTTTGTTCCGATCAATTCGTTTCAGTTTATTTGGATCGCTGGAAACTTGGGTTTAAGAAAATGTTAGTGATTCTAACAGAATATTGATTTAATTCAGGTCGGTTTGGAATTGTTGTGATTCATCGGTTTCATAAATTTCTAAGCAATAACAACCTAAAAATATTGAAAATTTAATGATAAAGTAAGTATTAAAAGATCAAGTAAATTTTACATAACATAGACATGTAAACTTCAAAACTGTAACCGAATATCTTTTACACGTTAATATATATTATTTCTGAAAATTCTTTAAAATATTATTTATTTATTAATATATTATTGTTGAAATTTATTCATATTTAAACTAAGATTATTTATACAAGATGACAAATTATATTATGTTTTTGTGAAACAAATTATTATTTATTTGACAATTTATCTTTTGATAAAATTATATTTTATTAATTATTTATATTAAGATTTATAAATAAATTAACAAATTTAATATTATTTAATATTAAAAACTCGATCAACGCTCCGTGTACTAATTGTTCTTCTTACTGTGATACGTGAAATGGAAATAAAATTTTTTTACATGGACTTCTAGATGAAATACACCTATAAATAATACTCACATTTCGTCAATCTTATTCTATGTGAATTGTTGGGTTCTGTTTAAAATTTCGAACTTGTCCTAAGCCTCAATAAAAAAAATCAGCACAGCCGTAGAATCAGTAAACGATTAAAATTAAGACAGTTTAGCTTTGATGAGCGATTAGTCAGCCGCCTAAATGGCTAGATGGTCGATTTTTAAAAATACTTCTTTGTAAGTTAATTTTATCAATTAAACAAATGTGTCCTCGGTAAAAATTGCTTGTAAGAATTTAGTGAGTAATGATGCGAATTACGATATTAAAAATAATGATGGTGACAAACCCATGGTTAAAAGAATTTGAGAAGATGAATTTTAGCAATCTTTATTTTAGCCAATAACGATAAGTGAGATTCGTTCTAATGTATATGGTAAGATTGTGTGTAGTGCTTATAATAGTTTTCAAGTAAGTTTTGTAGCAAAGCTTTTCCAATGCTGAATGAAATAAGGAGAAGAAGCTACTAAAGAAGAACAATGGAGACATTATAGATGAAGTACTAAATAATCTCTCTGCTTTTGATTTATTTTAAATTAGATTTATTTTGTTTTTATGTATATATTTATATTTTTAAAAATTATTTAATTTAAAAGTATATGTTCTCAAATTTCATAGAGATTGAGAGTTTGAGTCTTTAGGGTTTAACTAGGGGATTTCGCGCCCGTAATTTATGTATATGTTTTTCTATTTTATGTGATAAAATGTTTAATTTTAATAGAAATTTATCAAAATCAGTTTGATATTTTATATCTATAAGATAATAACTAAAAACAAATTTTACATTTAAAAAAATTGTATAAAATCATTTTTATGCTTGCATTATAAACTTTTATTTTTACTGAGAGAAAGAAAATTAAACCTAAATTTTCAACATATTTTTCTTGGTTAAAAAATTATTGAATTTTCTCACATTCGCAGCATAACTTTGTATATTTTATTACTTTCTTGTTCACTTTATCATTAAACATGGTTGTTTATTTGAATAAATTAAACTATAAATTTTTTTGTAGAATGTTGGCATTGTGATTTGTATAAAGTTTTGTCTATCTGCACAACTGTTGTCTGCTAAGAAACGAATAAAAAACATGTAGGAGAAATTTTCAGTTTGTTCTCGGCAAGATATAAAAATGTGTGATGTAAGTAGTTGAAAATCTAAGGGGAGAAAACAAAGACAAAAAATTATTGAGAAGATTAGAAAAGAAAAAACCTTGTGTGATCTATATTCACTATGGAAGAAGTGGCTGCTTGAACCTCAAAACTTTTAATTTTAACTCTACTCTCACCAATGACAACATTATATAAAAGATAAAAGTACACATTATAGATTGAAAGGAACACGTGAGACGGTAGAAATTTGGTAAACACACATTAAAACAAATAATCATAGGATATTGTTTGATGTACATTTTCGTGTCTTTCGTATGACCATCATCTCATGGAATCACAACCCACTTGATGTACGATTTTTATTTGCCATGGCTTCGTACAGCCATAAATACAGAGGAAACAAAACGAATCACATAAAAGTGAAAATGTTAAAATGTATATTGATGTATTTTAAAATTATTATATTAATAAACAAAACAAATTTTGATGGGATGGAATGAGAGGAGATGAAGAGATTGGAAAATTGACTATTTTTTTAATACGAGAACTCATTTAATTAAGCAATTAATATTTAATATTGCTGATGTGTCAAGTTTTATTTTATCATTTTGGTTTAAAATTTTAAATTTTAAGCGTCTTTAGCCAATCAGCACTGTTTCTATTTTTTTTTAATGCACAATTTAGACAAAACAAGTTTTATGTTGTCATTTATTATATTTATTAATTTAATCTTATAATATATTTTTTTAAGAAACTACAACATTTGAGTTTATGTTTGAGATTTCATTGAAGTCTTTGCATCTTCCTTTCGCGGAGGGGGACGCCAAAAACCTGAAAGAGTGTATGGTGCATCTGGATGTTGCTTCGTTGTGATTTTTGAATCTTCCTTTCGTGGAGGGGGACGCCAAAAACCCGAAAGAGTGTATGGTGCATCTGGATGTTGCTTCGTTGTGATCTTCACATCTTCCTTTTGTGGAGGGGGACGTGAAACACTTGAAAGAGTGTAAGGTACATTTGGAGGAGGACGCGCAACACTTGAAAGAGTGTAAGGCATATTTGGAGGAGGACGTGCAACACTTGAAATAGTGTAAGGATTCACTGGAGATTGGTCCGATAATATCTTCGCATCTTGGTTTGGTGGAGAAGGAAATTCCTCGGTTGGTAAAACCTGATGTCGAGCCAGGGCAAGGCCAGATGCAAGAAGAAGATTACCCACCATTATCATTGAATAGAGCTTCATGATGATCTTCATATTTTTGGTAGTGATTAAAAATATTTGTCATAGCTTCTTTATTTATATTGTTGTAAAAAGATTAACAAAAAGCAATATGATTATTTGTTTTAACTATAATTATATGTTGTGAAATATAAATATAATGACAATATGATATTATTGAATGTTGTAAATATAAAATCTACTATATATTATAAAAGAAAAAAAATAAAGAAACATTTATTTTCTTTTAATACTTCTTCAAAACATGTGTCATTGTAAGGAAAATACAAAATATTCACTAATGAAAAAAGCATACCAAATTAACTTTATTATCTGTATACCCAAAAGAAAAGCTATCTAATCATATCCTATTAAATTCATATTAAAATCACATTTTCAAAAAAGTGATTTATTATATAAATATTAATAATATTTAAGTGGGCCAAAAATATTTATATAGAATCCGAATATTATTTATTTTATCATTTAATTATTTTAATGCAATTATATATGTTGATGTATTCTAATATTACGCTTGAAAATATTTTAATAAAATTATGTTGATATATACAGTAAATATATACTAACATCATATTTTGTTCACAACCATTATTTTGTTAAATCATCCCATATATGGCAGCAGATAGAATTAGAAGCTTACAAGTGTCAGTTAAGACAAAAATTTATAGTAAAATAAACAAAAATTATATATTAGAGTTCTATCCGCGCGTTGCGTAGGATTAATTAAAATTGGTTTGACATTATCTCTATAATAATTTTTAAAGAATAAGTAAATTGAAAACATACGAAACTCGAAAAGTATTGTAATATTAATAAGGAGATTAATTCTTCAATGGTTCAAAAGGAAAAAATAAACTACAAACCCCCTTAAGAATGATGCAAATAAAAAATCTACAAAACTTTCACTGTTCAATAGCAAACTTCGTTCCTCCATAGCGATATTGTCCTTCTCGCATAGATACCATCAAGAAACTTTATAATATCCTTGTTTTCACATAAAATTTCTGTTCAAATTACAAAAACCATAATCAGAAATAGAGTTTAACACACAGAAAGTTTGTAACTTTACTATGCAAAACATGACAAGAATCAGACCCATCACCATTACATGCATCACTCCTGATATCTCGTATATACCTCTATGGAATATGTTTTGTATTATTCTCTAGGTTAAATCACTCCTCATTGTATAAATACGCTACTTGTATCAGAGCAAGATTTTATACCTAAATAAACAAAAACCCTACTGCAGCCGCCGGCCACTCATACAACTCGCCTTTAGTCTTGCCTTGGAGCAATAGAACCCCCGAGTTGAGATCCTTCACCTGAAAGTGTGCAGAAAAAAATTCAACGGAAACCTTATTAATGTTGCATAATCGATAAACAGACACAAGGTTTTTATAAATGTTAGGGACGCACAGAACATTATTGAGCAAAAGGTTTTTAGAGTTTTAGGGGAGAGATAAAGAACCAGTGTATGTTATTGGTAGACCAGAACCATTACCAATGATAACAGAATTGTCACCGTGATAAGGTTAATGAAGAGATAAGCGGTGGAGATGTGCTATGTCAGATGAATATGATGCGCTGGCTCGGAACCAAACTTTTGATCTAGTATGTCAGTTGCCAAATAAAAATATTGTGGGATGTAAATGGATTTTCAAAAACAAATTCTTGCCTAATGGCTCACTTGGCAGGTGTAAAGCGGGATTGGTTGCCAAAGGGTACAATCAACAACTTGGATGAGACTACACCAACACATTCAGCCATGTGATTTAATCAACAATGCTTTGTCTTGTGTTTGATATTGTCGTCAGTCACTCGTGGCCAATCCGCCAACTTGATGTTAATAATGCATTTCTACAGGGCACCTTAACAGAGGAAGTATACATGGAACAACCTCCAGGTTTTGTAGATGCCGACAATCCCACACATGTGTGTCATCTTCGAAAAGCGTTGTATGGATTGAAACATGCACCACGTGCTTGGTATCTGGAATTAAAGGCTTATCTTCTCCAACTTGGGTTTCAAAACTATATGGCCGACACATCACTGTTTTTTCTCACAATTGGTATGGATTATGTATATCTCTTGGTTTATGTGGATGATATCTTAGTTACAGGAAGCAGCACTAATGGAATTCAAAAGATTCTCAATTTGCTTGCTGAACGCTTCTCTGTCAAAGATCATGAAGACCTCAATTATTTTCTGGGCATTGAAGCACATCGAACACCACAAGGACTACACCTGTCACAATGCAAATATATCCTTGATCTGCTCTATCGTTATAACATGTTTGATGCAAGTTCGGTCACTATTCAATGGCTTCCTCTCCGCGTCTCACATTGAACACTAGCACGGTCCTATCAGATCCAAGTGAGTTTTGGAGATTAGTTGGAAGCCTTCAATACCTCGCGTTTACTCGCCTAGATATCTCCTTTGCGGTCAACCGGCTCTCTCAATTCATGCATAAACCTACTGATGATCACTGGAAAGTGGCCAAGAGGATTCTCCGTTATCTCGCAGGAACTACAACTCATGGAATATATTTTACTGCCAAGAATGAGTTCACCTTACACGCCTACTCTGACGCTGATTGGGCTGGTGATTCTGAAAATTTTCAATCCACAAATGCATATATCTTATACATGGGATCTTATCCGATATCATGGACTTCAAAGAAACAGAAAAGTGTCTCGCGGTCCTCCATGGAAACTGAGTATAGGGCTGTCGCAACCACAGCTGCGGGGTTACGCTGGGTCTGTAGTCTTTTAACTGAACTCGGCATAAAGGTGCATACACCACCTATAATCTATTGTGATAATGTGGGTGCTACATATTTGTGTGCTAATCCTGTGTTTCATTCAAGAATGAAACATATAGCCATTGATTATCACTTCATCCGTGATGAGGTCATCAAGACAACATCTTAGTCAGAGCCTGGCTCGAAGTGGAATCAGACCAATTGGAGTTTAGAATAAAGAGTTATCAATGTTACAAACGGAGTGATCTCCATCTTACCCCATTTGGACCTATGTGCATTCCTTAGAATATTCCGATCAGAAGGGATTATTTTATGAAGGGAATTATTATAAATTTTTGACTCAACAGAAACTCACTGGGAACTAGAATCAAGTGAAAACCAATTTTGGTTTGGAAGATATCAATTTTCCAATTTGGCTCTTATCCGACTTGCCTTATTTAGTGATCTCCAGTCTTGGATGTTTTAAAGCATATGAGCGACCACCAGAGGAGCTTCTAAATCAACTAGAGGGTCTTAAAAGATTATTCAAATGCATTAATGATCATTGGATCAGTCGGATCCAATCATACCCATCAACACACCAAGACTTACCAAATATGGACCAGATGACATTCAAATCACAACTCCAATGTCTATACCCTAATTTGGTGCATATCAAGGGAGTTATTAGGAAGCTAATAAATCATGGAATTATTCAGAAACTTTTAAGATAAAAGAGCACACAAAATTTCCTTTGTGGATCCAATCATTCAAGCGTAATGGCTATAGAATATCAAAGACAATCTCTTTGATATTTCTCATTTATTTGTCAATGTAATTTTGTTTTCTTTTTAAGATATTAGACTGTAGGAGGGTCATAGAGATCGAGCCTATAAAACTCAGGACATTTGAACCATTGTAGAAAAAGCTTGAAATTAATAAAGAAACTTTATTTTTGCTTCAAAACCAGTGTTTGAGTCAAATCTGTTCCAGCGAGTTCATAAGTGTTTTGTGGAATCAATTCAATTAGGTTTTCATGTAGAACCTTGGATTCTAGTGAGGAATAGCTCTTGAATCTCTGTCTCTAACCCTCAGTGTTGTGGAATAAACATCAACCCGCTTACTTCATCATCTCTACCGCTCCATCCATGAGGAACAATACCCCTATTGTCCCCACATATCTATCCTTCATTTTGTTTGGGGTTTCTACTACCTTTTCCATCCTCCCAGATCTCGTTCCATCTCAGATCACTCACGGATTCATCTAGAGAGCGCCGTATGGTTAGCTAACTGAAGCCACCACCGCCTTCTCCACGGAGAGAACAACCCTCCGTTTGTTCCCACATCCTCCGAGAGAACAATCTGCCGTTTGTTCCTACATCAATCCATAAACAAGTTCAAAGTAGGATTCTACGCGTCTCACATGTCAACACCAAAGATCAACTCGCATATGCTCTCACCAAACCGTTACCACGGCAACGGTTTCAAGATCTCAGGAACAAGATTGGAGTTGGAAAACCCCCTCCATCTTGAGGGGGTGTGTTAAAGGAAACTAAATTCACTCCTGATACAGTAGAACCTCTATAAATTAATACTTTATCAATTAATAAACACTATAAAATAATAAAATTCTATAGTTCCGATTCAGACCAATGTAAAAATTATCTAATTTCGATAAGATAATAATATTTTTAAAACTTCTATGTAAATATATGGTCCCAATAATATCATAAATTAATAATCATATAATATATACATATTATATATATATATATATGAAGATAATATATTAATGTACTATTTTAGTATTCCTTTTAAAATTAAATGTTCTTAAATCTTATTTTTATTTTTATTGTATCACACAATTGTTGTATTTTGTTTTTAAATAGCTATATTGTAGTATAGTTCAACTTATGAATATGTATCATATATATTTTGATCCTTTTAATAAAATTTAAATTTAATATATGGCATTAATATAACTTTACATTATGAGATTATTAATCATAAATTTTAATTTGTGTATATCATTTGCATAATAGAATTCATCAAGTATTTGTTATTCATGTTTTAAAAAGAAATCTTGTTGCTTGTAAATATAAACTTTCAAAATAAAATATAATTAAAACATTTTATATAATATTAAGGTAATATCAAATTATCTAGTTTATTATAGAATTTAAATGATTAAAATTGAAATAAAATTTATATTATACTATAAATTAATAAATATAAATTTATAGATAAATTAATATCACTATAAATTAATAAAATATCAAAGTTCCAACATTATTAATTTATAGAGGTTTTATTGTATTATGTAGTCGATGGCACACTACTTTTCTTTTTCTTTTTTAAAAAATGGTACACAATTCTAACATACCCGTTAGAGATATTTGAGTTTAAAATAATAAAGTTTGTGTTATTGAAACTTAGAATTTTAAAACCGAACGAAAATAATCATGTTTTTAACAAGATTTTGTGTTTTTGGTGGGAAACCGAGATTTTACATTTTTGGCAGAAAACAAGATTTTATGTTTTTGACGAACAAAATTTTATGTTTTTGACGAAAAAAATAGATTTTATGTTTCAGATGAAAGAACAAGATTTTACATATTTAGCGGAAATGAGATATACGATTTTGACCAGAAATCAAGATTTTACGTTTATAGAAGAAAATAAGCTGTTACGTTTTGACCAAAAACTGTAATTTTAAGTTTTTGGCGGAAAACAAAAATTTATGTTTCTAATGGGAAAATAAAAAAATTATGTTTTTTACAGGAAAATAATACTTTACATTGATATCGGAAAAATGAGATTTTATATTTTTGTCAGAAAACTGAGATTTTACGTTTTGGTGGGAAAACGAGATTTACGTTTCTGATTGGAAAATAAGATTTTATGTTTTTTTGTAAAACAAGATTTTACGTTTATAACGGAAAACGATATTCTACGTTTTAAGTAAAAATCAAGATTTTATGTTTTTTTGTGAGAAAACAACATTTCAATTTTGTGAGAAATCAAAGTTTTATGTTTTTGAAGGAAATTGTAATCATGAAACAATTTAAGAAAACAGAAAAAAGATATAAAGTATAAACATTTTATAAAACACATATTAAAAAAATCAGGGCTAACCTTGTTTAAACCCTAATCCATTTGAACTCAACCCTAATATGTACAAAATACTAAATATAGAGAATAAGGGTTACGATCGATTAACATCTCTTGGAATCATACATATGTATCGTCATCACGTCCAAATATTAGTTGATTGTGACATATTTTTAAGCCCTATACGAATCAAAAGCCCAGCTTGTTTAAAATTTCAATGGAAAATTTTCCATAAACCAAGTGTAGACCTAGGTGATTTGGATAGCCATCTATTAAACACCGGTGTACTATACAGTAATCTAATTAATAAGATGATTTTTTTAGCTTCCAAAATAGCACATTGAGTGTCATAAAAGTGTAGATTTAACGCATAAAGAAAAATGCAGGAGCTAAAAGATTATGGTGGTGGAGACATTAATATATATTATAAATTAGTTTATATATATATATATATAATTTTCATTAATTTAAGTTAAATTTAGAAAATATATTTAATGATAAAGGAGAAAAAACATGCGAGTCTAAGCATTTAAATTTCTTTTAAATTCGAAATTTAAGGTTTTACATAGATTAATTTAGATATATTTGAATAGCAAATCTCTAATTTATTATATATATGAGTATACTTTGTTCATTCTTTTCATTCATTAAAACTCTATAAATTTATAAATTTATTTCTATCGTCTAGGATGAGGTTTGTATATACATTTAGAACTTTTTATAGATAACTTATAATCGTTGCAGAAAAATCTAGTTAATCAAATTCAGTAGAGAAAAATAAAGCATTTATTAAATTTTAATGTTCATTAGAATGTCATAAGATCAAATTAGCTATGTTTATGTCAAATACAAACCTGAGGTATATATCTAGCCAAACCGATCGACCCTAAAAGATAATTTTGGAATTCTCTCGTTTAAAAAGTTATATGGTCTTATATATTATGACAATTGTGATGTGAATTAATTTTTTTGAACATCAATTGTTTTTTTCGTGCTGCATAAAAATAGAGTTTCTTATCATAAATATTGATATTACGCTTTTTATTGCTTCTTTGAGTCTTAATGTCATGAATTTCTTTTTGAAGAGCTATGCGTTTATATTATATGTAAATATTATATATATATATATGGTACCTTCAACTGGTCTTCAATGTTATAATTGTTTGTTTTGAAAAATGAATCAGAAAATATGTGATTGATGTTTTAAAATTCATAATAACAGGAAATGTGAAGCAAGTAAAATGCGACTGTTGGGAGGACACAAAAAACGAAGATGTTTGTCGTCAAAATAAATGTGAGGCTCTGTGTGTGAAGAAGTATCCAAACGGTGCAGGTCTGTGCGTGCCTATACCTCAAACAAATAGGAAAAAGTGTATGTGTAAGTGTTGAAAAGAAAAAAAGTGTATGTGAAAGTATCATTGCTCTTAATTTTTTTTTTTTAAGAATAATAAGTCTCGAATCATATTTATAATAAAGTGATATAGTCTGTGATATGAAAATTGTTGATGAACGATTCCAAACAAACACTAATTATTTTATGTGTATTGGTTTTTAGCCCACATTTTATATGAATTTTTATTATTTAATATCTTTTTTCTTCTTCTCCAAGAAACTTTAACCTACCAATTTTAATTCTCATGGAGATTTAACTTAGAGAATTTCAATTAAATATTCTCAAACCAGTGATAGATTCATTTGTAATGCAAAAAAAAAAAAGTTACTCCAAAAACCAAATTTTATTGATATCTGTAGATTTCTACATTACTTCAAATGCAAGTTACTAATATTATGGTAAAATAAATAACAACATAATGAAGCTTTGAAAATTATAACATTTTGGAACATTTATAATATAATCTTGAAGTAATATAAACATAGTAACAACATACTGACAGAATAAAATCTCAGACAGAATTAGTGGTATTGGATTACTTATTTTAAAATATACAATCAAATTCATTGTTATTAAAAACATTTTAAATATTGAATTTGAACATTTCAATGTTAAAAATACAAAACTTAAAATCTCAAGGGTTTATGTGAGATTTCAAAAATTATAATAACAAAATTTCTGATTTACCAAAATTTAATCAAATCTCTCTAAATTATTCATCCACTGTAACAAGAAATTCATTTTAGAAATTCATAAATGTGTGAAAATCACTTAAGAAATTTATTCACAATTTTGCAATCAAAACGTTTGATTATTTACCAAAACTCTATATTTAATCACATAATTGCAAATAAACTTTTTAAAAATAATCCTAAATTTGATTTAGAAAGCGACAGGAAGTAGAGAAAAATTCTCAAAATTACTAAAACACACAAAAATTCCAAGAGTTGTTTATAATTTTTTATATAAAATTTCTATTGTTTAAATAATTTATGATTTTTTAATATATTTTTAGTGGGTCTGACGGATAATACGTGGAAAACCCATCTGATTAATGTATGGTAGGTGTAGATTTGGCGGGTAAAATTTTTTATATCAAAATAATGTAAACCTTTACAAGGCTAGGAATTATATATATTTATCATCATCACGTCAAAATATTAGTTGATTGTGATTTGTGACATATTATATTTTAAGGTCTATTACGAATCAAAAGCCCTACTTATTCAACATTTCAATCGAAATTTTTCCATAAACCAGGTGTAGACCTAGGATATTTGGATAACCATCTGTTAAAAACTTTAGTTTACTATATTGTAATCTAATTAATCAGGTGATTTTTGAGCTTCCAAAATAGCACATTGAGTGTTATAGAAGTGTAGGATCAACGCACCAAGAAAAATGCAGGAGCTCAAAGAATATATATACTACCATCACATGAAATACAATATAAATATTTTTTTTTATAATATCTTTATTAAATCTAAATTTTCAGTTTTTATATGATCTTAAACATTTATGATCCATTAAAATAATAAATTTGAGATATATTTTAATAGTTCCTTAATCTTTTTCATAACTTTTACTTTTTATCATTAACTATATAGTAGAACCTCTATAAATTAATACTCTATAAATTAATAAACACTATAAAATAATAAATTTTTATAGTTCCGACTCGGGCCAATATAAAAATTATCTAATTTTGATAAGATAATAAGATAATATTTTTTAGAAACTTCTTTGTAAATATATGGTCTCAATAATATCATAAATTAATAATCATATAATACATAAATATATATATATATATATGAAGATAATATATTAATGTACTATTTTAATATTCCTTTTAAAATTAAATGTTCTTAAATCTTATTTTCATTTTTATTGTATCACACAATTTTTGTATTTTGTTTTTAAATAACAGTATTGTAGTATAGTTTATAACTTTTAACTTATCTTTTAAATATCCAATATACTATCATCTTATAAATATGTATCATATATATTTTGATCCTTTTAATAAAATTTAAATTTAATATATGGTATTAATATAACTTTACATTATGAATATTTATTATTTCTATTTTAATCATTTAAACAAATTTTAAAATCTAATATATGAGATTATTAATCATAAATTTGTATTTTTGTATATCATTTTCATAATCGAATTAATCTAGTATTTTTCATTCATGTTTTGAAAAAACAATATTGTTGCTTGTAAATATAAAATTTTCAAAATTAAATCAGATAATTTCAATTAAAAATTTAATATAATATTGAGGTAATATCAAATGATCTAATTTTATTCTAGAATTTAAATGATTAAAATTAAAATAAAACTTCTATAATTAATATTTATTAATTTATACTCTAAATTAATAAAATATCAAAGTCCCAACAATATTTATTTATAGAGGTTTTACTGTATCTTGTATATACCTCTATAGAATATTCTTTGTATTATTCTCTAAGTTAAATCACTCCTCATTGTATAAATACGCTACTTGTAACCTTGGTTAAGGTATGAGAAGGTATCATAGCTTACACAATGGAGACATTATAGATAAAGAATTAAATAATCTATCTGCTTTTTATTTTTTTATATTAGATTTATTTCGGTTTTTAAGTATATATTTATATTATTTAAAATTAATTAATTTAAAACTATGTGTTCTAAAATTTCATAGAGATTGAGAGTTTGAGTTTTAGGGTTTAATTTTTGGATTGATAATTCGGCAATTTAGGGATTGGCTACGTAAATTACTAGAAATTGTTTTACTAAATAAGTTATCTAATAGAATAACAAATCATTTGGATAGAAAACTAACATGTATTTGTTATTCATGAGGATGACATTATTCCCTACGTCTCCTCCTATTATCTTTTGATTATATTTTATCTAAAGATCTCAATCCAATCCCATTTAAGTGACAATCACAATCATTCTACCGATCATGACTGGACAAATACATAATACTTTAAGAAAAGGGTAACCATTTTGAAAAATGAAAGCATGATAATATTAAGTATCATTACAGCAATTATAGTAGTTAAAAAGATAATAGAGAATAACTAATTATCGATGACAAGTCATTAAAGAGTTATCATCTACAGGTATTTTGATTTCTTTTTCTTTTTTTTGTTAATGTAATATTTTGATTTTTAAGATTGTGAAAATTAAAAAAACAGAAAAAAAAACCATGACTCAGTACCTACTTCGTATATCCACGTATGTTCCATTATCATTCGTTTTTTTCTTGATTCATTTGTTTTTTTTTCTTGTTAAACTATTTTTAAAAAGTTTGAGGCCATTTTCGTTTATAGGATTAAATACTTTTATGCAACTTGTTAAAACGTTTTCCTTATAGAGATTTAACTTTAATATATTTGTAAGATCAACACATACACGCAAAACCACCTTGACTCGTCGTCATCCTTCCACGAACATAATATGAAAAAACCAATGTGTATACAATAAACACCTTCCATCTGACCAACCATATTCTACCATCTGATTTTAAGGGATCCATTTGTTTTAGGAAAAAAAAATGCATCAATATAAGATAGAATTCGAGAAAAGATTTCAGATTTAAATGAAAGAAATATTCATCCACTCATCTACTGCACCATTACAAATCTAAAACCAAAATCATTTTAATGCTACTGGCCTTAATGTTAATTAACGCATAATATTTATCAATTTACTTTTGATGCGAGAGAGTAGTTAAAATTAGGTGTACTTACTAGATATGTTCCTACGAAATACTCGTGAGTTGAAACTTTGAAAATAATTCAATAAGATTTATGTATAAGACAGACATTATAACCTATCCAGGCATATTCGACGTCAGTCATTTCTTGTCTTTGATTACTAGCTACTTATACTAATTTAGCAATCCGAGTTTGATTTTTCAATGCAGACACATTTTAAGATAAAGGGTATGATCATGCTTGATCTATTCCTTATCTATTTTAGTATTTCGACAAATTTCATTTGACTTAATTTGGAGGACCATTAACAATTAGGAATTTCCCTATAGAAAAAAAAAACTGAAAATAGTAAAAGAATAATGTGCCAAGTTGGAAATTATTTTCATCACTTAGTGTTAGGATAATGTGACATCATCAGTAGATATTATATTAACGAGAGAGTAACAAATCGAATCAAACAGAGACGAGGATCATCTGAATATAGAGTTATCTAAAAATATATATCATAAGAGAGTAACATGGTCAATTAATAACTACACACGATATATACACAACAACATAAGACACGTTTTTGTAAGTGAACCATAAACCACACGACAATATAAAAACATATATAGTTGAAAAGAAAAGTAGAAGTAGAGATCCTGTTTTATTTTATATTTTTATAATTTTCATGACGAGAAAGATGATCATATGAACATAGCTGCATGGTTAATGAAGATAGACACCAAATTCGTAAAGGTAACGAGGCCCAGATTTGCCATGGAACCCAACAATATTTCTTCCCATATAGAAGCCACCATAACTCCTTTTGTAGATGACTGACTCGGTACGGTGAAGGGATTCTAGGTCGGCTCCACACTCAATGACTCGCTTGTTTGTATAAAACTTAATCTTTGTCACACAATATCCTCTATATGTTATCACAGTGTTGATGTATTCATCAGCAGCCAGTAAAAACTACGTACGGAAAAATGGGAAAAAACAATCAAATCATGAATATTTGGCTCTTTGTTGTAATCATATAATCATAAAACTCATGAAATCAATTAAAAAGATTAGTTTTGGTAATTAAGAACCTCTTCGTTTTTACCATTCGGGTCTGGAACTCCACCGTGTTCAAAGTTCAAAGGTTCTCTTCCGTGATCAGGACCATTTACAACAGTCCCTAACCTCAAGTCATCGATATAGTCAAACTGAACCAAAGTAATACCAAAGTCATTGTGAGCTATTCTTATCTTGGCAACATTTACGTGGGCCTCATCATCCCACACGGTTCCAGGGAGTGAAACAACGTCTCGGATCCCACGAAATGCCATATTCTTTCCTGAAAGATATAAACACGAACTCAGTTATAGTAATGATCAACTACTGTCTTTATTTAATTAAAAGATTTAGGTAGCCAATACAATGTAGATCTTAGTAGAGATTCGAGACTTAATTATAAGAAAAATTTAAAGAAATTTTACCAAGAGAAAATTGTTTTGTGACCTTTGAGTTTTCTTCTATCTGATTCAAGCCTTCAAGGTATATGTGATGATGGACAACTGAGAATGATGAGGGGATTATGTGTTTAAATAGTGTATTTTTTTTTTGTCTTTTTCTTGTAAATAACCTTTTTATTCTTTTTCAAAATAAAAAAAAAGAAGTTCTTTACCAAAAAAAAACAGAAGAATAAGAAAAAGCTAATTGTATAATCAGCTGGAATAAGCTGCGCATGGAAGCTTGACTTCTTCGTCATGTATGACTTAAACGAGTAGTTTTTTTAACAATGTATTCACCTTTTCAAAATATTAAGCTACTTTTATATTTATAAATTATGAAATGTATTATATATAAATATGAATGATGTAGTATATCAAATGATTTCTTCGCTGGAACAAAACAAAAACTCAACATGTAATAGCTTTTTCCCACAATTCTAAAAAGAAAATGTAGAAAATTATCATTTTACTGTTGTAGTTCGTGCTTACAAAGGGAAAATAGCACAAGGATTAGGAAAAAACCATCTGGAAATTAATACAAATGATTTTCTTAGAATGTGACTATGTGAGCCTATATTGTAAGAAAAATCAGCTTATAATGGAGCGAAACTAAGCCCAAGTATGCTAAATTAGCATGTAGAAACATGATGACCATTTTGTTGGTACTCAGTAAAGTTTTACAGAAAATGCACATCAAATAAATTAATAACAAAAAGATACACAAGAAGAATATAATGGCGATATAGAAAACACCATCAGATCACCCGTATATAAAAAAATAATTAATAATTTTGATTGTTCTACTCTCCACTATTTTGTTTTCAGTTAAATTTTATCATATATTTTACTGAGAAATGATGCAAATTATGACATTGAAAAGAATATTAGTTGTAAGAACTCAAGGTTAAAAGAATTTGAGAAGATGAGTTATAACAAAATATATTTTGGGCAGTAACAAATTTTTTTTTTTGATGAGCCCATAAGTGAGATCTGCTCTTATGTATAACTGTATAAGGTACGATTGTATGTAGTGTTTGTTAGCCCCGATCAAACAAAACGGTGGCGCATAATAAAAAAATATTGTGACCATTTTTTATATTTTATTTGAAAATAGAAAAATGTGGCTATACACTACTAAAAGTCTAAATCTAATACAAAATATTGTTTTTAGCTTAAATTTTGTTTAAAAATAAATTTAAAGTTGTATAATGTAAAATTGTGACACCAAAATTACCAAAAATATTTTAGGTGGACCTAAGCAATGACTTGGCCCGCTTGTCCTATGGGTCGGGTCTCCTATGGGTTCGGTCTGGTCTGATGTTTATAATAGTGTTCAAGTATATTATGTGGCAAAAATTCTCCAATATAAATGAAATAATGAAAAAAAATCTAGTAAAGGAAAAAAAATGAAGACATTTCAGATAAAGTATCAAGAGCACTTTCATTGTAGAACTAGAATCTCGATAAAGAGTTTTCAAAAAGAAAAATATTTTTATTTTTATTTTTATTAATTATATATTAATTTTCCTTATAGATTGATCACTAATTACATGACATATGTCAGTTTAATTTGAGAAAGTTTTCTCAACTAAATTTCAATCTACTTAGCTTTGGGCAAGATATTTGTTAAATTCGATTCGATTCAATATTCGGTTCGATTCAAATAAAAAAAAATCTGAATATTCATAAAATTTTAAAACAAATCAAATATCAAAATATAATATTCGTAAAAAACAAAAAAAATAAATATCATTTTAAAAATACCGAATATTCATTTTGATTCATATATTTGTATATATATACATATAATATGTATATATATTAATTAGTTTTTATATAGAAAAAGATATTAAATACTTGTGTTAATATTTTATTTCATTTTTGTTATATATTATATTATTGCTATATTTGTTTTCGTGAAGATATTATTTACACAATATAATAACAATTATTTTTAGTTTTTAAAACTTAATTTAAATATGAAAATTTGTTATTTTATTTTAGTATTATTATTTTTAACGAATCAAATCGAATCAAATAATTTGTGAATATCACAAAAATATCTGAATATTTATATTTTTTGAATATTCATATTTTCAAATATTCGAAATTTTTCGAATCGAAGCAAATCACAAAACTAAGATTCAGCCGAAACGAATGGAATCATGACTATAAATTTTCTGAATATTTGTTTCGTGTCCACGCCTAAATCTACTTAAAATATTGGGATGGAGCTGTTTTAATGAATTTATCTGCTCTTGACTACAATGAAACTTATTTTGGTCTACGTTAGTTGTATTTGGTTCCAAATGTTACACTTACACATGAAATGGCATACACAATCATTAAGTCACTAAAAACACTATTAGTCAATATTTGCGTCTTAATATCGACCAAATTAAACCAAACTAAAAAAGAATGTTTTGAGAAACTAGAACAAGACTTTTGAACCATGTGATGTCTCATGAATAAATTAATTCTTGTTTAATCTTATCTATTTATCATTATTTACTCACCACTCCACACACAACTCTCTCTATCTATCTATCTCTTTGTCACCACATCAAGACAAAGTCTCTGCTACTTCTTCCAGCATCAAAGATAAATCAAGCAAAACTCAAGTGTTGTTGTACTCACAGATCCATTTCCCCCACTATTCTCTCTTTGTGTTTTTGTCATGTCAAGATTCTTCTTCTCTTATCCATTGTGTTTTTGAAGGAAATTAAATTATTAATATTTCTATTTTATATTTTAGTTGGGGGAGAGCTTGCCTGGTGTCGCCTCCTTCTCTTTCCAAAAGGCTTGTGCTTAATTCACGGACATGTGAGGATACTTTGCTTTTGCCTCATCAAGGGCATGTTATAGTCATTACTTATCTCTTCTTGTGAGCTCTCAATCTTCAAAGGATACAAAATCAAGAAAACAGAGAAAGAAAATAGAATCAAGTCTTTTGGTATTTTCAAGATCGGAAAAATGTGGTTTGAAGTAATATAGTGTTGTTGTTGTCTGTGTAATTTTTCTTGCAATGGATTCTTTGAATGGATTTAGAATGGAATCCAAATGGCAAATTGATCCTCAACTTCTCTTTGTTGGTCCAAAGATTGGTGAAGGAGCTCATGCTAAAGTCTATGAGGGAAAGTAAGATTCTTCTTCTTTGTCTTTTTGTTCTGTTTCACTTTTCTTGATTCGATGTAATTTCAATATTAGTTGATGAGATTATTGGTAAAGTTTGGATTTTTATTTGTGGGTAAGTTTGGATTTTGATTTATGGGAAAGTGAAGCTTAGTGTGTTGTTCTCTACGAATGAGATTTGTGTTTGTTTGATAAAATCATTGGTAAAGTTTGGATTTAGATTTGTGGGTAAGTTTGGAGTTTGATTTGTGGGAAAGTGAAGCTTAGTGTTTGTTCTCTATGAATGAGATTAGTGTTTGTTTGATAAAATTATTGAGGAAGTTTGGATTTTGATTTGTGGGAAGTGAAGCTTAGTGATTGTTCTCTATGAATGAGGTTTACCTTTGTAATAGTGATATTGGGTATCAAGAAATTGAAGTTTTTGCTAATGGGATCTGAGACAGATACAAGAATCAGACAGTTGCTATAAAGATAATTCACAGAGGAGAAACACCAGAAGAGATTGCAAAGAGAGATTCAAGATTCTTAAGAGAAGTAGAAATGCTTTCAAGAGTTCAACACAAGAATTTAGTCAAGGTTCTGTTTTTTGGAGATCTATGACTGTTTTTGCTATCAGTAATGACTAAAAGGTTTTATACGAGTCATTCATTGTATTTTTTTGTTTCTGAAAGCAGTTCATTGGTGCTTGCAAAGAGCCTGTAATGGTGATAGTTACCGAACTTCTACAAGGCGGTACACTGCGAAAATATCTATTGAACTTGAGACCTGCATGTTTGGAGACTCGAGTAGCCATCGGTTTTGCGCTTGATATTGCCCGTGGTATGGAATGCTTGCATTCTCATGGGATCATTCACCGCGATCTCAAACCTGGTAAAGAAAAACATACCATTCTTGTTTTCTCTTTAAACTCAATATGTTATCATTTATGATCTTCTTAAAATATTTGACTAAACACCTTGTTTCATGGAAACCACATGCTCAGATCTCAATCACAAAGAATCTTTCTTTCTTTTTTAATTGATCTGACATCACACACGCTTCAAGTTCTTTTAATATTCTGCTTATGATTAGATTTAATCTTAGTGTCAAAGACCATAATCTTTTGTTCTGTCTTGCAGAGAATTTGCTTTTAACTGCAGATAACAAAACAGTAAAACTAGCAGATTTTGGATTAGCAAGAGAAGAGTCATTGACTGAGATGATGACTGCTGAGACAGGAACATACCGCTGGATGGCGCCTGAGGTTTGTTATTATTGACAAATTTGTTCATTTCTTTTGCTTCTTTGTAGTTACTTAGAGAGAAAATCTTGGTGTATATCTTCAGTTGTACAGCACAGTAACTCTTCGATTAGGAGAGAAGAAGCATTACAACCATAAAGTCGATGCTTATAGCTTTGCCATCGTTCTTTGGGAGCTTTTACACAATAAACTACCTTTTGAGGGAATGTCTAATCTTCAAGCAGCATATGCAGCAGCCTTTAAAGTGCGTAATACCGTCTTTTTGGTTTCTTTTAGTGTTCAAAGTTAGCTAAACATTACTCTTTTACAGAATGTGAGGCCAAGCGCAGAGAGTTTACCAGAAGATTTAGGCGACATTGTAACATCTTGTTGGAATGAGGATCCAAATGCTCGGCCTAACTTCACACAAATCATTCAGTTACTACTTAACTATCTTTCTAAGGTTGGATCTCCAGTATCCGCGATTCCACAACGGATTCTTTCTTCGAAAAATATGCTATTGCCACCAGATTCTCCTGGAACTAGCTCTTTAATGGCTAAGCTTGATGAATGTGGAGAAACTCCAAAGGCCAATAAAAGTGAAGACAAACGAAAAGGTTTGTTTTTCTGCTTCAATCAATGTTATTAACATTTGATGGATCACAGAGAGGAGACAGTTTTTGTTTTGGCTCTGGGATTAGGACCAGAGATTTGGTTAGACATTCACTCAAATTAATATGTAATAAATTCTAAATGAAATTAAGAAAAATGTTCATCAACATAAATAAAATAGTTATGTAACTGTAATGAATTCAAAGTAGAAGTAAAGAAACATAAATGGGCTTTATGTTCTCTATATGTTTAAATAATAAAGTTTAGTTGTTTTAAATTTACCTTTTTGTAACTTTGCATCTCTTCTAATATCAAGAGTTCAAGACTCAATGAAAATATAAGTCAACTCTTCATTTTTCTTTTGATCTACAATATAACTTTGATAAAATAATAACCGTCCATTTATGATATTTTATTAACTTATAGAATATTAATATACAAAAATGCTAGCACAGACCACTTCACTTGATCAAATAATATTTTCTTTTTAATATATTTTTATTTTATTAAAGGAAGTATACATGAGTAGACATAACTACATTGTTCATGGCCTCAAAATTTGTTTGTCAGTTTATATTGTTCATCATGCGTTTGTAATTATACAAAACATAAACTCGACCACCATTTCTATGTGGCTAGATCTAGAGGCATGGCAATGTCCATGAAAAGTTACAAATTTATATTGGTGTGACTGTTTACTTCACATATTTATTTATGATCATGTAGTAGTTACTTGTGTAGATATTCAATCCTTAATGTATAATAGCCATTTATTATAAGTGATTGTATACTAAGTATCTGTTTTTCTTTTGTTAGCAGTCTCTTATTGGTTGTTTTACATCAAATGGTAATTAAGTAAAAAGAACATAACTAGAAACAAACAAAAATATGAAATGGCAGAGCTCTAATTCTAGTTTGCACAACCAAATCGCACAACAAATTGAGTAGAACAAACTAAACCAGACAACCTATGTTTACCCAAGTGCAAGGAACAGAATAGTAAAAACCTAGAAATCAAACCATCAGAACTAAACAAATCTAACCAAGTAGGAAGACAGAACCTAAAGGAGAGGTAGGAGAGCAAATATATGTGAAACAAACGTCACCAGCCAAAGCTGACAGCTCGAGCAGAGAAAAGACTCACCACTTCCATCGCTAAAGAGAAACATATCTAAGATGGCCGATGAAACCGAGGTGTTGGCATCTTTTTTACACTCCGTCGCTCGACCAAGCCGGCACCACCTTCGAGACAATAAAACCCATGCAAACAAAATTCCTTTAGGACCTCCAAACCGGGGACGACAACTAAAAGAAAAAGAAGAATAAAGAGACATGACCAGCTCGGCGCCAACAAAGCCACTGGACGCTGATCAGAGATCCAGACCGAAGTTGAAGGCGGCTGCTAGCGATGTCGAGAGGGAAACAAGCGGCTGCTAGAGTTTCTTTGCTAGTAAAATTAATCAAAAAAAAAAAAGATTTTTATGTGTGTTTTGGCTTCTCTTTTCCTTAAGAATTTTTCAAAATATCTCACAAAACTCTGATTTTCCTTTTCACCGAAAATAGACAGCTAAAAGGACATATACGTTGTAACGTCAGAAAAAAGGACATATGCGTTGTCCATCTCCTTGAAATTTGGCATAACAAACCTCATTTCTTAATTTTTTTTAATTATATATATAGTTGAAAGTTAAAAAGTAGTTAATAGTCGAAAAATGTGATGAACCTTATATATATATATTAATTATAGTTTTTAATTATTTTTGTAAGAGTTTCCTATTACTTTTGTTTTTGAAGTTTGGTGGAATGTTGTGTTTATTGATTTAAGCGTTAGAAAATCTCGAAAAAGCATATATTGATATTTTCTGTTTCCACATGGTTTTTTTCTGTTTGTAAAAGTACATAAAACTTCTATAAACTAATATTCTATAAATAATAATTTTCTAAATTAATAATTTTTCTAAGTCCTGAATTAATATTTTAGTTTAAATATCATTTTTATAAATTAATAAACACGATAAATTAATATTTTTTAGAAAATATATAATTTATAAAGTTTTAACTGTATATGCTATTTCTTTAATGGTAGGACCAATTCATGGTATTTTTTTTTACATAAAACTATATTTCCGATTTATTCACAATAAAAAAATAAACGTACAATAATTTTTAACTGTCATGATAATTCCTTACATAATTTCTAGGAAAGTTTGTTTTCAACCGATTAGTTTATCTTGTAGGGGGATTCAACATGATTATAATATGTTGAGTATCTTGTAGTTGATATGTCCAAGGAATATAGAATTCTTTGGAATCTGAAAATGAATTATTCAGTTGATATATAATAAAACAGAAACTAAAATCTCATCCTTTGGCACGTTTAGGAGCCATCTCAGCTGGACGGAGACAACACATACACTTGTGCCAGAGGGAACACAATCTTCCCAAGTCTTCCAAAGGGTAATCTCAGACCAAACCGTTGACTTTGTACCTATTAATTTTTAATTTTTAACTCAAGATTTTTTCCTATCAATACCATAAATCACTATATAAAGACATCAATGTGCGTTCCACCTTTCTTATCAACCTTAAAAGTCAGTAAGCAAAGCCTTAATTTTCAAAATATTCAGATTCATAGTATATCCATGGCAATCCAAAAGATCCTCTTCGCTTCTCTTCTCATTTGCTTACTGATCGAATCCAGTCATGGGGCTGAGAGTGAAAGGCGCTTCAAAGACCTGGAGAAAGGTTCTATTGAGGTCACCACTAAACCTAGCCGAGATGGTGTCGGTACGTATAATTCTTTTTAAAAACATCCATCATTTGCTACTTCATTTGCTTCCACCTTTTCGGATTAGGGTTTTAAGTTTTATGAATGTTATAAAGAAACACTTTTTAAAGTATAGAAAACGTTAATTATAACTACTTTTCGTAAGATACAAAATAATATATATCTAACACAAGTTTTATAACTAATATACATCAAGTTTGATTTTAATATTGGTTGTATGGTTTTTAGTTTTGGATGCTGGCAAGGATAAGGTGACCGTTTCATGGAAGCTAAGCTCAACGGGATCTAAAAAGGAGGCTGAATTTAAGACCATAAAAGTAAAGCTATGCTACGCCCCGATTAGCCAAGTTGACCGACCATGGCGCAAGACTCATGACGAGCTCTTCAAGGACAAGACCTGTCCACACAAGATCGTGGCTAGGCCTTATGACAAAAACCCTCAATCAATTGATTGGACCCTTGAGCGTGACATCCCCACCGGAACCTACTTTGTTCGTGCCTACGCGGTTGATGCCAAGGGTCATGAAGTCGCTTATGGACAGAGCACGAACGATGCCAAAGCCCAAAATCTCTTCAGCGTTCAGGCTATCAGTGGTCGCCACACGTCCCTAGATATTGCATCCATCTGCTTCAGCGTCTTCTCCGTCGCGTCTTTGGTCTTTTTCTTTATCAACGAGAAGAGGAAGGCCAAGTTGGAGCAAAGGAAATGAGTCGTTTACTTTTGAGTGTTTGTGACGTCAATCAAATAAACAAACAAAACAAAAAAGCGTTGACTTTGAACTTTCTTGTTTACATATTGCTTTTGTCTTGTTGCGTACGTACTTCTTTCGATGTGCATTTAATTCTGTGTTTGTACTATTAAGCCGTTCATATGGAGTCAAAAACTAATCCTACGGTGGTGATGCATTGTGTGCTTTATATATATATTTTTTGTAAACGTTTTTGATATATTTTTACACATTTTGTTTTACAATTATTTGGTATTTGAATGGTTTATGCCTTATGGTAATAAATTAAAAAATCTTCAAAATATTATTACTTTGCAAAATATTAATAATTATAGCTAAATAACAATACTATAGAAGAATATATCTGAAATTGTCATATTCAATTTATAAATTATTATAATGAAACAACATAAAACTTCAAATTTTAAGGAATGAATGAAGTATAATGAATATGAGATAACAACATATGACTGCTGAAATTAAGGGGGGAAACAGAAAAAGAAGAGATTTTGGTAATATAGACTGTTGGAAAATTTCCAAAGACATGAAGATGGAATTTGCTATTAAATTTGAAAAGTGATAAACATGATGAATTGCTGACAGCGATTCTGATCATCTTAGATTAGGTTGTATACTAAAGATCTAGTTTGGGGTTACTCAAAAAGTCAAATATGTCGACAGATAATAAAGATTAAAGTATTTGTAAAATATAGAATATAAAATATATGTACTGACGTCAGGTAATAACGTATGTATAAGTATAATATATATATATATATTAATGCGCAAATGAATACGTAAGTAAATGTGAATGTGAATATAACGTTTGTCCAAGTTAAAAAGGTTGTTATAAAAAGAAAAGTTTTAAAAGGTTCCATAACACTCATGCAGACCAAGCAAAAGTCATTGTTATGTTGCCGATTGAAAGACCAATATAAATTGGCATTTGGCTCTCTAATATTTAAAAAAGAAATTTGTTTTTAAACATTGGTTGTTGCTCATCGGCCGTCTTTCTCATCCACCGTCTTGAGCCACTTGTTTGGAAAATCAAATGGTCATAATCAATTGGGCTTATCAATAAGATGTGCTGGTTATTACCAAATAAAATTCCATCTAGCCGTAATGACGAAATAATTATTAATGATACATTTGACTTTTCATCTCTCAAAAGTATTGTGGGACCCTTACCCAAGAGACATGGAGCTAAACAAGCCACGTTCACATAGGTTATTTTCCTTTTTGCGTCACCTTTCGTTTTTTGGGTTTCAGACATCACATGGTTTAAGTTCTCTGGTACGGAGGAAGTACATTAATATTAAGTTTGCAAAAAAAAATTGCATGATGTCCTTTTTCTTTTTTGATAAAATGTCCTATTTCTTAAAACAATTAGAAAGTCAGAAACATATAGATTGAATTTTTCAACCTTATAGTTTTGGTGTTTCTGGAGGAAAATTACTTTATATTATTTGAGAAGTAACATAGTCACAATACAATGACTGAGTTTAACCAATTTGGAATATACATACAACGAAAATCGCAAATATTATCAGGCAGTTATTTTAATTACCATGGCGATATCAAATGTTTAAAAAATTTGAAGTCCAGGATTCAAAACCCTTATATATAATGTCCATTAACTTTGTATATAAAACTTCACTCAAAACCTTTTCAATGTCCTACGTTATGAAATCCTACACTCCATGTATTTTGTAGCTTGCTATCAAGAGTGTATTTGTCTCTTCAAATAGAATACGGCTGTCTCCAAATCTGCCCAACTCCAATACTTTTTTCGCTCTATGTTGATTTTATAAGGATTATTTTAGGTTTATGCATATATTAATTGAGGTGTTATAATAATTATATATAGAAAATTTGCTGTAAAACAATATTTTGACTGATAATTGGGTAATAAGCAGTGCATACAGTTCATTTGCTATGGTACTCACAAATATGAAGATTAGATTTCGTGACGAAACTAATGCACATAGGGGAAATAATAGATAGATCAATGATGGAGATATGTAATGCTTTAAATGCATTATCTCTTTCTTTGATACTTTGTTCATCCTTCCTCTCATTCATCTTCCTCCAATTATCTCTTATCATCATCTTCTTCTTCTTCTCTTCGGTTTCTTCTTCTTCCCTATATTTCTCGTTCTCTTTCATCTTCACTATCCTCATTTTCTTCTTATTCTTCTCTTTCTTGTTTTCTTCTTCTTTCAACTTCATATTCACTTCCACATTCATCTTTAGATCAACACTTTACGAAACCTAAATCAAATTGTTGATTTAATTTTCAACGAACTAACTATTTATTATGTATTTAAAGGTTGGCTAAATCCAAGTATGGGAATGTCTCCATTTCGTATACAATAAACAATTTTATCTGAACACAATAAATGATATCGTATTTTTTCACCTTTCAATCAGATATTAAATCAAATCAGTGTTTATTGTATACGAAATCAACTTATCCACTATCAACAACTCTTTTTGACCATGATAAATTGATCAAACTTTACATTTTGTAAAACAAACAACTTATCAAACCAATGTTTATTTTATGCCTTACTAATGAAAATGTAACTTCGGTTTTTAACATCTATGCCCTAAAAATAGCATGTTTGAAAGCTTATCAACAAAATAATCTCTTTGTATTACAATTCACAAAATTCTATTTCTGATTTGCTATTTCATTTAAAAAAAAAAACTTTTAAATTCTCTCCGATGACACTTTTCTACAATGGAAAAGCAATTTCTCTATCTGAATAGTAAACGGGCCAAGCCCATTAGCATTGAAATCTTTTTTCCACTTTTGTCAAGTGTCATTGGACCGTTCCATAAATTCATATTACCTCTCAGACCAATTAGTACACAAGTTGAAGACCATATGCTATCAAAGTCTTTTTTTAATAAGGTTAACAAGTTGATCACGTCTCCTTGAAACTAGTCAAATAAAAACTCCATCCAAAAGCTAACTTGGTTTCTTCAAAAGGTTAGTTTCTCATTTATGTAATGTTTCTAATAATGTTTTACATACTTTAACGAGATTATTGTACAGCCAATATATGAATTGGATATATAAACTTCAACATGTCGTTCTTCATTTGGTTAAGAAGAAACATGACATCCAAAGTTGCAACATGTCCTTCCATCACAAGACATTTAATGTACCTTGATTTAAGAAAAAGTAAGTATAGTACCGATGATCCTCTGTGTCCACCGTCAACGATGCTTTCCCGGTCAAGCAAATATAATTAAAATTAAAAATAAAAAAAATAAAAAAAAGATTTTAATATTCTATAGGACCAGGAGAAAAGAAGAAAACAGTACATATAGGATTTTGAAATCCCAATAGCCAAACACATTTATTAAATATCAGAAAAAGTAACTTTAGATTTCCCTTTTGTTTATTTTGAAAATTAAAATATAGGTTTTTTGCAAGACACATTTATTCATTTTAACATTTTTTTATTAACACTTTCAGAAAAATATTATCAAAACTTTTGATCAAAATCTAACGCTAGAAAGTAATAAATATAAAGCTTAAATTTAGTGTATTATAATTATAGAAAAATGTTTGATGAAAACATTTTAGGTGTCAGGTTTAAAAAAAAAGAAATAATAGACAAGTTTTGATGAATAAATAATAAATACCAAAAAAAAAAAATTTGTCATCTAAGCTTTGTTTGATTCATTTTCCCCACATGGCAAAATTGTCTTTTTCCGCCGGCTAGATGGATTTATCAATGCAGGAAGAGTGCTGCTCTGCAAAAAGTTAATTTCTACTGTCATTTGGTGAAAATAGTGGATCCACAATTATTTTTTTAAAGGTTTATTTGCTACATGACTCAATTAATTAAAAATCAGGAAATTGATTATATGTAAGAAATTTTTAGAAAATAAGAAAATTAAAAATATTCAAACAAATGATAAAAAAATAGATTGATCAGATGATTTAAAATGTATTGCGTATCCTATTAAAATAATATGATATATATTATATAAATAAATTAGAGTGGTAAATGTTTTTTAAAAGATATACGGAAATAACTTAACAACATCATTTTCATATGCAAATAATGTTTCACTTAAAAAAAATTGTTTTTATAAACAATGATATGTGAAATTAAACATTAATAAAAAATAGAAAATAAACAACAAAAAATATTTAAAGTAATTGCGATTAAGGAAAGAGAAAGTAGTTGCATATCCATAGTCATTTCTTACACTAGTAAAAATTTCTAATTTCTATTTTTCTTTTAATGAAATGCTATTTCTTATAAATTATTACATTTTTGTTTCATTTTGCAATACATATAAACTTTTTCAAAGTGGAGCACTTGCATTTTGCACTGAGCATCAAATTCCCCACCATCACTTCTCCTACTTTACATCTTCATCATCATCAAAGTCAAAAGATTCAATTTTTAAGGCACAGAGAAACAGAGCTCTGTTCCTTCTCCTTCAAATCTCTTCCAATGGCGTTATCTCTCTCCATCACATCCACATCTTCGTCTTCCTCTTACCTCCTTTCTCAAAACCCTACTCGTAATTTCAAAACGACCCATCTGAATTTCATCTCTCCAAGGAGAATTCACACAATCAATCCTCTTCAATCATCCTTAAAACACCTAAAGGTGTCACCTTTATCAATCTCAGCTATTGCTTCTTCTTCAAAAACCACAGAGCTCGTTCCTCATAAGCTTCAAAGACTAATCAATGAATTCAAATCGTTTACAAACCCAATTGATCGACTCAAATGGGTTCTTCATTACGCTAGTATAATTCCTCCTATGCGTGAATCATCACGAACCGATTCAAACCGAGTTATGGGTTGTACAGCTCGTGTTTGGTTAGATGCTGAATTAGGTGAAGATGGTAGGATGAAGTTTTGGGCTGATAGTGATTCAGATTTGTCTAAAGGGATGTGTTCTTGTTTGATTCAAGTTCTTGATGAAGCTACACCGGAAGAAGTTATGGAAGTGAAGATTGAAGATTTGGTTGAGCTTAATGTTGGATTGTTGGGTAGTGAGAGATCAAGAGTTAACACGTGGCATAATGTTTTGGTGAGTATGCATAAGAAGACTCGTTGGTTTGTAGCGGAGAGGGAAGGTAAAGGTCCGAACTTTGAGCCATTTCCTTCACTTGTGTTGACAGCTAATGGCATTGAAGCTAAAGGAAGCTTTGCTGAAGCTCAGGTTAGATTCTTTTCTATTTTAGTTCTCAATTTGAATTTGATTGTATTTGTGATATTTAGAGGTGTGAGGGTGAAGAAATGAGCTTACTTTGTCTGTGTGTTTTGTGGTAGTGAAGAGAATCTAGCTCGTTTGGATTAGGTTAATCGGTTTTGTTTATGATTTACATGGAATTGTCAGATGTTCGAATGTATAAAACTGAATTTGTTGCAATGTAGATTTTACAATGGTTTAATCCAATCGTTTTGAACTCTTTGGGAAGGCTATACTTTGCGCCACTCTTGTCCGAATATATCTAGCTGAGTTTTGCTGCAATGTAGATTTTATGATGGTTCGATCAAATAGTATTTCTCGTTGTTTTGAACACTTCTGCAAGACTGTACTTTGTGTTATTCTTGTCCTAGTGTGTGTATCAGAGTTTTGCCGCATATCTAGAACGTTACAATGGTTCGATCAAATAGTATTTTTGGTCTTCTTGAATTCTTTTGCATTACTTTGTGTCAGTCTTGTCCAAATGTATATATCTGAGTTTTGTGACAATGTAGATGTTAACAATGGTTCAGTCCAATAGTATTTCTCGTCGATTTGGACTCTTTTGCTAGACTATACTTTGCCTCCTTCATGTCCGAATGAATCTAGCTGAGTTTTGCAGCAATATAGATGTTAACAATGGTTCAGTCCAATAGTATGCAATGTAGTCGTAAACAATGGTTCAATCCAATAGTATTTCTTGTCGTTCTGGACTCATTTACAAGACTATTCTTTGCATCATTCTTGTCCAGATGTATCTATCTGAAATTTGCAGAAATGTATATGTTAATAATGTTAAGATTTAACTCTTTTTCAAGATTAGATACTCTGTGACGTTTTTAAAGATTTGTGGTTTGGTTTCTGTATTTATTTTTTCATTTGCAGGCGAAATATTTGTTTCCAGAGGAGTCACGGGTTCAAGAGCTTGTCAATGTGTTGAAGGAAAAGAAGATAGGAGTTGTTGCTCATTTCTATATGGATCCAGAAGTGCAAGGAGTCTTGACTGCTGCTCAAAAGCATTGGCCACATATCTCTATATCTGATTCTCTTGTCATGGCAGATTCAGCTGTTACCATGGCTAAAGCTGGATGTGAGTTCATAACAGTTCTTGGTGTTGATTTCATGTCTGAAAATGTCCGTGCCATCTTAGACCAAGCTGGGTTTGCAGAGGTTAGAGAGGTTTTTAAATCTCTTTTCTTTTGTTTTATGATAGAGGTCCTTACATGTTTTTTCGGTTTTGTAGGTGGGTGTATACAGAATGTCTGATGATACCATTGGTTGTTCACTGGCTGATGCTGCTTCTGCTCCTGCTTACTTGAACTATCTCGAAGCTGCTTCTCGTTCTTTTCCTTCATTGCATGTTGTTTATATCAATACATCTTTAGAGACCAAAGCTTTTGCGCACGAGCTTGTACCTACGATTACTTGCACATCATCTAATGTTGTACAGACGATTTTGCAGGTTTGTTTCTCGCGTTCTTTCAAAGTGTTCTCTTTTTTTAATCTTGATTTTCTAAACCTTTTCTCTCGTCTCCTGTCAATAGGCGTTTGCTCAAATCCCGGAGTTGACTGTTTGGTACGGTCCTGATTCTTACATGGGAGCAAATATTGTTAAGTTATTCCAGCAGATGACACTGATGACTGATGAAGAAATCGCCAATATTCATCCTAAACACAGCCTAGATTCCATTAAATCGTTGCTTCCTCGTCTTCACTATTTCCATGTAACATTTTCCGTTTATTGTTCGTGACAGTACTCAAGTGTCAAAAGAAAGCTTGCTTACATGATTGTGTTTTCAGGAAGGAACTTGCATTGTACATCATCTTTTTGGTCACGAGGTAGTGGAGCGAATAAAGTACATGTACTGCGATGCCTTTCTTACTGCTCACCTCGAGGTTCCAGGTGAAATGTTTTCATTGGCAATGGAAGCGAAGAAAAGAGGGATGGGTGTAGTTGGATCCACACAAAACATACTTGACTTCATCAAGCTGAAGGTTCAGGAAGCAGTGGATCGAAATGTGGATGACCATCTCCAGTTTATTCTTGGAACAGAGTCAGGAATGGTAACATCTATTGTCGCGGTGATCAGAAGTTTGCTAGAGTCTTCTGTTAACTCAAAACTGAAGGTTGAAGTAGTGTTTCCTGTATCGTCAGACTCGATGACAAAAACTTCTTCAGAGGGTCCAAACTCCATTAGAGTTGAAGATGTGGCATTACCAGTTGTACCAGGAGTAGCAAGTGGTGAAGGTTGCTCTATTCATGGCGGATGTGCATCATGTCCATATATGAAGGTAAGTTCTTACTTTACTATCTTTCATTCATTTAGACCTCTAAATGAAACTCTCTTCTCCATCAAACACAAAGCTTGTGTAATAAATGCAGATGAATTCGCTTAACTCGCTATTCAAAGTTTGTCACAATCTACCTGATGTGGAAAACGTAATTGGGAGATTCATTGCGGAGCGATTTAAGAAACAAACTCCTCAAGGAAAACTCATTGCGGATGTCGGTTGTGAGCCAATACTTCACATGAGACACTTCCAAGTGAGTAGATAATTCAAACAACCTTCATGTCTTGTAAATTTTTCTGAGTAAATGTGATTAGAATCTTGAATCTATATTTCGGTTTTTGCAGGCGAATAAAGAGCTACCGGAGAAGCTTGTTCATCAGGTATCAAGTTGTGAGAGCAAGAGATGACCAAGTTGCTCTTAGAAGCTTTGTATGAAGAATTTGGGTGAGTTTATTAGTTATCAACAAATTATAGGTTTTACGTTTTGGTGGAACATAAGGTTTATAGTTTCTTCTTGCAATAATGGTCATGTGGATTATTACATTACATTGTATACAATGATGTAAACAAAAGCAGAAGAGGCATGTTATATAGAAATATATATGTATTAGAGAGGCTTTAGGAGCTTATTTGATGTATTATTATTGTTTGGGGCTCTTTATAATGTGCTTAAAATATGGCATTCGAACAAACTTTAAACATTTTCTATCATTTTCTTGTTGTGAATTGTAAACTTGAGTAAAGAAAATAATGATGAAAGACTTGTGTACCCTAACAAACAAATCTATACTATATAAAAGTTGAAATGATTAGATTGTCCACTTATAAGTTCAGAAACATCTAATTGGTATACGGTAATAGCTAACAAAAAATTTTACACTAAATTTCCAAATATTTAAAAAGAAAAATAAACTTCTGTAAAAAAGATTTAAAAGAGAAATCATCGTCAAAATATACAACAAAATAATATAAATTATACAAAATAACGAGTTTAATATATAAAACTATGTATTAACTTATTAATAAATAATTTAAAAGAAAATTATTTAATCAACAAAATAATAGAAATTATACAAAATAATTAGTTTGATATATATAGAAAGTATGCATTAATTTAATATTAATGAATAATATTAAAAGATATTTGATTTTCAGAACTTCATATTTTCAGACATTAACGTTATATAAAAATTGAATCTATTTGATGGTAAAAGTGTCAACATATGATTTTAGAGATGACATCTTCTTGGTGCATGTCAATAATTAACAAAAAAAATTTACACTAACCTACTAAAAATTGAAAAATTAAAATCAACATCTACCGATCGGATATCTGATATAATATATATCTATATATAATTATATAGATTTTTAAATATATATAAAATATATATTAGTTATCAATATTCATAATTATATGACATATTTGAAAAAGTTTTTTTTTATACTTTTTGATTAAAATTATTTTTTTCAATTAAATTTCTTATTTATTTTTTGGTTTTTTTGGGATTTTTAATTTTTTTGGATTTTTTGAATTTTTTGGATTTTCGGATTTATTAACCGAATCCGAAATATTTTGGGTTTTATCGGTTTATATATAAAATTTGTGATTCAATCCAAATTTGATGAAATCCGATCCGAACCAATACTAAAATATAATCGGGTAGTGTTCGGATTATAAAATCGTATATCCGAATATGCCCAGACCTAGAATACACTATGGAAATATGAATTATATGTGCTTGTAAAAGAACGTATTCCCTTTGATTTTTTTTAACTAGTAGGAGTTTGGAACCAGTTTTACTAATACCTTATGACGTGCGGTAAAAATATCCCTTATACTGAGAATCCAACTATGGAACACATGAGACCAACATCTGTGTTTAACCACTAATCTAACGCACCCGTGGTAGATTCTCTCAGATCTTTACTTTCTTTTGTTAAAAACTGAAAAGTCAAACAAGTGTAGGATTTGACAAAACATTTCACCTAATCATAAAATATTTTATAATCTATAAATATTAATTTGAAAAATGGGTCATAATATAGAAAATTATAAAAACAAGTAAATTAAAATGTGAACGGATTAACAACATTAACCATATTCCACCAATATCAAATCTATAAAAAAAAAAGTTACATTAGCTAGTATTTAGAAAGTATACATCTCTAGAATCCAAGGGAAACTACAACCGCATTGTGTTCTCGACATGATCCAAAACTGCCCATATATAAACATGATAATGATGTATATGTTGTGTCTCCTCTATTATAGCACTTTCGACTTCAACGCCTCTTATACTGTTTCGCTTTGGATCATAATAGTGGACAGCTAATGTTTTACAACATATTGACAACCTAATGACAAAAACAATCTCACCTACACGAGTTGCACCCGCAATGCGGAGTTTTCCAAAACTCTCATTCTCGTAAAAGATAATCTTGGACCATTGTTGTTTCTTCTCAGCTTTGTTATTATTATTCATAACCCAAATTTCAACACTAATTACGCAATTAATAAACCCTAACTTCCCTTGGTAGTTTATTAGAGTACTCGAATGATCATACAATATCACTGATTCTGGAGCCTCAACCTGAATAAATATCTCAGACCTAACGTCAAAACTCATCAAGACATATGTAGATTCATCATAACCTTTAGTCGTTGCTCGGTAATAGATAATCCCATTGATGCAAACTGAAGGTATAAACGCAAAGTGAATTCCAACGTTACATTGGATGTTCCTCCACTCCTTTTTGGGATCTCCCAACGTAAAAACTTGACAAGACCGTCATTTTTGTTTGCTTATACACACTACTTTGTATTGATTCTAGAGAGAGTCGTATCCAAAGAAGCAAGTGGTCAGATGAAAGTGTCCTTGTTCCATGTCCGGTAAAGTAAGGGACTGTCTCGTTGTAGGGTTATATATAGCTGCTATGGAAGGATAGCCTGTTGAACAACCAAAAATCAATCTACGGACGTGTTGGTAGATATGGGAATGTCTTGATACTGATTATTTATAAGTATTTTGAGGGTCAGTGGAAGAGAAGATGAAAAAACTATTAGATTTTGTATAGCTTTTATCTGGACTGAGGTGTAAGATGATATTAGCATCACGTGAAGGTTGAGCCAAAGAACGAGTCACGATCGAGTCTGTGAAGTCTCTATGGCTGCTAATTATTTGATGACCATTGCTTGGAGACGCATTGGAACCTTACGAGAGACTTTGTTGGGACTTTCTTGAGTATCTCCACCTTTAGATCGAGAGGAATATGGATATCCTTGACGGTGGAGATTCCATGTTGAGTTGGAGATGGTGAGGTCTCGTCGTTGATCTTTTCACTTTCCCTCTTCATTGTGTGTACGTTCCTTTTTTCTTTTTTTCTTTCTGTAAACCCTAATTAACGTGGAAGATAGACGGCATCTCTACCCAATTTATAAAAGATTCTCTATAATATTAGATATTCTTTTATATTAAATAGATTAGTAAATTTTATAAAACAAAAAAAAGAAGATGAATTTTGGAAAGTTGCTCTGTTTCTGTTTTATAATTTTAAAAGTAAATTTTCTGTTTTATAAAAAAGTTAATACTAATTTTTAAAAATAATCTAATAAAACTCAATAGAAATTTACAGAGAAAATCTATATAAATGAAAAATTTGTGAAGATATAATAAATCTTTATTTTATACAAAACTAAATGTTGATTACTGTTATGGATCAAAAATTTAAAACTGTATCTACTTTATTTGATGAAAATAATAATATTTGTGAAGTCTAATAATTCCAAAGATGTCATATCTTTTTGATAATTGAAACAGTGGAAACCAAATATGGTTAATAACAAAATAATTGGTTTGTATACTTGTTTAAATCTCTTGAGATTGCATAATGAACTACATTAGTTTATTATTATTATTAATATTATTATCATTTCAAATTTTGTTTTGGTATATTAAATTTTTAAACTTTAGTACAAGTGAGGAGAAGAATGGCATATTACCTATAAAGGAAGTCGATTTTTTTAAAAGGGTGTATTTGTTAAAGTGAGGAGAAGAATGCCATATTACCTATAACCATGATAATTTGCAAAAATTCCCTCTTAAAAATCATAAATCTTTAAAAAAAAGTTTAAGTTTCAATTGATTATCCAGAATTTTGTTTGATCTAATGCCGATTTAGTCTTTTACATATTTGAAAATTTTCTAGATATAATTTTGTAATTTATAAATTTTTTTGAATTTCACTTGAATGTATCTAATTGACGATGGAATTAATTTGATGACTAATATATATATGATTTAACATTTCGTTTGGACGGTTCTTTTTTTTTTATGAGGTTGAAAACTTGAAATTTCAGGAGAGTTTTTATTTTATGATGAGAATTAGGGGTGTCAAAATAGATTAGTTCATCCCTTTTAATCCGTTCAATGTGGGTTGAATTAATTTACGGTTATTAGCGGGTTGACCCGCTATAACCAATGGATTCTAAACTCATAAGCCTAATCCGCTCCGCATTATAATCGCGGGTTAAACGGGTTGGTCCGCGGAATTTAAAATCAAATTAATAAACAAAAAATTAAAGCTTTACAATATAAATTTATCGATAATAAAATTAATACATCTAGTATCTATCTTAAATCAAAAATTAAATAGTAGCAAAAATCATAAAATACATAACTAAATCAACAAATTTTCAAAGATTCAAATATGAAATTAATTTGAACATTGTCAATGTCTCCAAATTAATAAAATAAAAGAAAACAAAATGTATTCTTCAAAATTTATAAAATAAAACTAATCTGAAGAGGGCTTTTCTACTATATTTTTGTCTTCAGCATGTAAGTTCATCAGTCCACGGATCAATCCGCAACCCATATGGGTTTGTCCATCAAAGACTATAGACCGTGATGGATCAACCCGCAATGCCTATTTTTTTGGACAATCAAAACATGAACCCTAACCCGCCCCATAGTGGCGCGGATTTAGGGTAACTTGTGGGTTATCAATCCTAATTGACATCTCTAATGAGAATATACAGAAGAGGAGGTGATAGGGATTTAGGGAGGGAGAGGGTTTATTTAATTATGATTTATATAGAGTTTTAATGACTATGATAAATTGAAAGTTTTGTTTACTTATTAATACTTTTGAATATATATAAATATTTTATCAAACAATTTTTCATAATCTCAGAGATTTTAAAAGAATATCATGATAGAGTTTTGTTAACTTTGAAATAATTTTTAATACTTGTTTGATGTTATGATATTATGTTATATCTGAACATGGACCGTATATCAGAGATTTTCAGGGTATCCGGATTTGGATCCGGATCAGTCGGATAAAAAATTAAATATCCGATCTGAATCCATCAAATATTCGTAGATATCCAGATTTAATCCGGATTTTCCAGAAATAGATAAAATTATTAAAGTAATAATATAAAATTATTTTAAAAATAAATCAGAAATAAAAATTAATCGAAAATATAATTAAAAAGGAGATATTATTTGTAAGTATGTGGATATATATGTGTCAATAAACAAAATTTAAGAAAAATACCATTTCTAATCTTGAAATTATCAGATACTAATACTTTGAACCTCGAAGATACAATATTTTATATTTTATATCTTCAAACTATTTTTACCAATATTTTAAACCTTGAAAGTATTTCCAGTACATTTCAGCTATGAATGTCAATCAGAATTCAAAACATGTGTGTTAGTCTAAATATGCACCGCTATGGGGTATGTTAGAGTTCATGTTTTGATTGTCCATAAAAGCAGGTATTACGGGTTTATCCATCACAGTTTGTGGTTTTTGATGGACAAATCCGCATGGGTTGCGGATTGATCCGTGGATTGAGTTTTTACATTAAAATTTTATATATTGTTATGGATTATTACTCACTAATCTTTTAGATTTGGAAGTGTCTTTCATGACATATAACATGCTTAGTATACCAATCACGACAATAACATCAGAATCATCTTTTAGCATTAGAAGTCATGTATTTAATAAATATAGAAGCCGTCTACTACCTTTCTAATTAGGAATGTCAATTAGGGTTGAAAACCTGCAGATTACCCTAAACCCACACCACAATAGGGCGGGTTAGGGTTTATGTTTTGATTATCCAAAAAAGCGGGTATTATGGGTTGACCTGTCATGATTTATGGTCTTTGATTGACAAACTCGCATGGATTACGGGTTGATCTGCAGATGGATGAGGTTACACGTTGGTGACAAAAATATAGTAGGAAAGTCTTTTTCAGATTGGTTTTATTTTAGAAATTTTGAAGAAAACATTTTGTTTTCTTTTTTCTTAATAAGTTGGAGATGCTAACAATGCTCAAATTAATTTTATATTTAAATTTTTGAAAATTTGTTAATTTATTTATGTATTTTGTGATTTTTGTTACTATTTTCTTTTTAATTTAGGATATATACAAGATTCATTTATTTTATTATTGATGAATTTACATTGTAAATTTTTATATTTTGGTTATTAATTTGATTTTAAATTATGCGGACAACCCGTATAACCCGCGGTTATAATGCGGAGTGTGTTAGGGTTATTAATTTAGAACTCATAGGTTATAACGGGTCAACCCGCTAAAACTCAGAAATTAACACAACCCGCAATAGAGCAGATTAAATGGAGTGGATCAACCTGCATTGACACCCCTAGTTTTTTAATGTTTAAGCATTGCTTAGTAGATTTGAAGAGAATGGTAAATAATCTAATATTATTTTATGACTAATCAATATAATTTAATATGTAATGTGAATATGCGATTAATTATAATATAATTCTTCGGGTTTTAATTCGAAGATGATGACTTTGAAGGTGTTTGTGAAGAAGTTGATGTGGTTACACGCTGAGAACTAAGATGTAGTAGGAAAACCCTTTTCAAACTGATTTTATTTTATAAACTTTGAAAAAATATTTTATTTTTTTATTAATTAGCTAGAGACGTTGACGATGTTTGAATCAATTTCAGATTTAAAATTTTGAAAATTGAAACTTTGTTGATTTAGTTATATATTTTGTGATTTCTGTTACTATATTCTTTTTTATTTATGATGGATATGAGATGCATTTATTTTATTATCTATTAATTTATATTATAAATTTTTAGTTTTTTGTTATTAATTTGATTTTCAATTCTGCGGACCAACACACGACCAACACACGGTTATAATGCAAAACATGTTAGAGTTATTAATTTAGAAATCTTAGATTATAGAGGTCAACCCATTAAAAAACCACAAATTAATTCAATCTACAATAACGCACATTAAATGGGTCAAACTAATCCATTTTGACATCCCTAATTTCATTTCAGCTATGAAATTTATTACAAAATAATTATTAAAAAAACTGACAAATTTTTGTAGACAAAATAGTTCTGTAAAAATTTATAAAATTCAAACAAATATCAACGCATATATTTTCCAACAGATTTATGAATGTTACAAATAATGAATAAGAAATTATTCTATGTATTACCAAGTCAAAAATCTGTCGGATTAAAATCTCATCGAAAGTGACTGAATTTCAACAATAAAATTATTGACGCAACGTTTTCTGAACATGATACAGAATAGTACCTTCAACTTCAACGTATCACATACTGACTGTTTTGCTTCAGGTTGTAATTTGAAGACATATAATGATTTGTAACTACAATGTAGAGTTTTTGCAAAACCCCGTAAAAGATAATCCTTAGACCATTCTTGTTTCTTCTCAGCATCCTCCACAACTCAGATTTCCAAGCTATTTCTGCAAAAATGAATCCCATCTTCCCTCTCTCGTAGAATTAGTTAAAAAAAGCAAAACCAGCAATACTTGGATCGATATATTTCATTAAGAACGATCGATGGTTTACTACTACAACCACAAAAATTAGCCTTAGTATTATAGCATTTTCAGTGTGTTCACTGGGAAGATCCAGAAGCTGTACGCTGCTCAGGTTCACCTTGATCTTCTTTACTGAATTCTTCAAGCAGTTCACGTTGTCTCTGCGTTATATTTCTGAATAAAAGAACATAAACAAACATAAGAGACTTCCGATGTAATGCCTGAGAGTTATTATCATTTTCAAGATACATTTTACTTGGGGGAGCACACTTACGCAGGGATGGTGACATTAAAATGCACATATTGATCCCCAAATTTAGTTGACTTTCTTGCTCTAATACCTGTTTTTACCGTAAACAAAAGCATGTAGTCAGAAAAGTAAACTACTTAACACTTGGTTTCTAAATACACTTTTAGTATTCTAAAACTGAACTTATCTACACAGTCATAAGAGCTCACCTTTATTTCTTAGCACTACTTTATGACCAGGTTGGGTTCCAGGACGGACCTGCAATAAAAAATATGTTTTCAGGTTAGATTGCTGGAGAAGATTGAAGACCAGACCTTAAACTACACCAAATGGGAAACTCGAAACCAAAAGTTATCAGTTAGCTAGCAAGAAAAATTCTGATTCACATTGTAGAACTTGTTCAAGTATGTTTAGCTGTTGACAGAACTAGAGTAAAATCTTAAAGCATGTAAAAGAAAGTGAAAAGTTTTACGAAACCTTCACGACAACATCACCAGTGAGGGTTGGAACTTGAATGGTTCCTCCAAGAATGGCCTGACATAAGATGAAATATATACTCAGTTATCATGAACAATAAAAAATGGTAAAAGAAGTAGATGGTCAGAAACAAATGCTGAAGGCAAAAGTACCTATGAACTTTTTAGAGACAGGATTGACATGTTATCTTACCTGTGTAACATTAAGAACCGCATCTACATGAATATCTGATCCATCTCTGCGGAACACAGGATCTTCACGAACCTGAAAAAAAAAGAATACAGCCAAGTTATTGAGAACGCAATTAAAATGATTAACTTATGACTGTCCATGAGAAAGTTGACTTCAATAAAGTTACCTTAATAGAGACATAAAGATCTCCGGGTTGGTTACTTTCAGGATCAGCCCCACCAACCCTTGACATCTTTAAAGTATCGTTATTGTCAACCCCTGAAATTTGAAAAAGGTGAAAAATGAACAGACTGAAGAAACGAAGACTACACAATTTTTCTTTTTATTACCTGGATCGATATTGACATTCACTGACTTCATTCCTCGAACAACTCTAGCTCCTCTACAAGATTTGCAAATACTCTAGTAATACAAACACAAGAAAATTGATTGATTGAGCAATCCAATAATAATAGAAACCTACTTAAATATCAAATATTTGGGATGAATCTTAGGGAAGTTCGTGTTCTTTTCACGTACAACTAGAACTAAACACTGTGTATATGATATAAGAAATGCAATAATCAAATACTTGACGTACCGAGAACGTTTGACCAGCTCCACCACACTTCTGGCATGTTCTTTGGATGCTTAATATACCCCTTCTCATCGTTGTCTGAAAAATGTAACTGTGACACTTTAAAACCATAATAAAAAAAAAAAAAAAAAATCATAAATGAAGTGTTCAAACTAGAGCTTTGTAACATGAAAACTAACCATTCCAGAGCCATTACAAGCATTACATTTTTCTCGTTTGGTACCAGGAGGAACACCTTGTCCACCTGAATGGTAACAAAAGAAGCGAAACAACAATAAGTAAACCTGAGAGTGAGAGAACAATACCATTGAAAGAAATTTGATCGAATTAATATATACATACCACAAGTATTACAAGCCACCTCGGTTTGAAAATTCACAGTTTTAGAGCAACCTTGAACAGCTTCCATGAAAGAAAGATCAAGCAAAACCTTACAATAATAAAAAAAAAAAAAAAAAAAAAAGAAAGAAAAGAGAAACCTATTAAGTTTGGAACACAAAAATGTTCTCTGGGAAATTAAGCAGATCATAATAATACCTTAACATCTTGACCTCCAACATCTTGCCTAAACATGTTGAAGATCTGATTTTTGAAAGAGTAAGCGGGTGAACAACAGATGTTAATAAGTTAGCCATCTCCAAAATTTCGACGAATAAGAACTAAAGGCTACCTAATGATTCTAATTAATAAGTGAAAACCAAGAAAGAAAAAGTGTTACATCGCCATTGAAGTTGCTGAATATATCAAATGGGTTAAACCCTTCACCAAAGCCTTGTCCATTTGGCATACCACCACTAGCATTCTGCTCAAATGCTTCATGCCCAACCTACAAACAAACTAAGATCAAATCTGAAATACTACAAAAAACACGCAAGCGAACATAACAGAATCCAATAATCATTACAAGGCCTATGTACCTGGTCATAAAGGTCACGTTTCTCCTTATCTTTCAAAATCTAATCCAACAAAGAAACACACTTAAAACCAAAAAAATTCTTAAATAATAAGATTGTAACACATCATACCAAACTATTTAATCCTAAAAACTCAGAACTCACTTCATATGCTTTTGAGACTTCCTGAAACTTCTTCTCAGCTTCTGGATCATCTTTATTCATATCAGGATGAAGTTTCTTAGCTAGCTAGAAACAAAACAATAACATCAATCAAATGAGAACATATTCGACCAAAATACAAACACTAAAAAAAAAAAATCATATTTTTCTCTTTACCCCATAATAAGCTTTCTTGATTTCACCTTCAGGAGCATTCTTACTCACTCCAAGAATTTGATAATAGTCCTTAGCTGACATAAACGAAGAACCTAATTTTCAAATAAAAAAAACTCTGATTCAATTAATAAAACAAAAATGTCAAAAAAAATAAGTAACCTATGATTATTACCTGTACCATGAAAAGACCTCGTTGAACCAAAATTAGTATTAAAATCTCCAAAATTCATCCATTTCTGATCAAGCCCTACATTAGAAATAACAAAATTAAACTCAATTAACAAAAAAAAATCATTTTCTTAATTCTTTTTTCTCAATTTAAGATAATTGAGAATAAATTTGTAATTCTATTACCTGCAACAAAGCGTGAAACGGAGAGCATCGAATTGAGGAAAGCTGAAGCAGTAGTCGTGTGGTATGGGAGCATCGCCGCCACGCAATAGCTCAGTTGAATAGGTTTAGGTCTAATGGTGAATTTATTTGCGGCGGCGGATGCTCGGCTTGCGGCGGAGCGGAGGACGGACCTGGCGGCAGACATTGAACGATTAGGATCTTTCGATTAGGATTTTTTTTTTTTTTGGTCAAATAAAGAAGTAAACAAGAGTTTGAAGGGCTTTTGCCGTAGGGGTTTATGTAAAGGATGTGATCTAATGCGGATGTGCCTATAGGAAGCTTGATGGAATTTTTGCTTGCGGCTAAGTGAGTGACACGTGTTAGATATGTAGTTTTCTATATTTGTTTCAGGGTAAAATTATGTCAAAGCAATCGAATTTAGGATTTTTCTTAATTCTGATCATTTGGATTAAGAAAGTTTCGTAAAATTTTGGATTCTATGACTATTCAGTTTCCTTTAAAAAAAAGTTTGGCTCTTATTTTTTTTACTTTTCTCTTATTCAAAATTCGGATTATTGAGGGTTCGATTAATTCGGTAGTAATTTTTTTGTATTTAATCGATAACTCATAATTTTTGATCGGATTTAATTTGAAAACCTTTTGGATCGGATTCGCTTCAAGTTTTTGTACTTGAGTTCCAAAATTTTTGGATTTAAATTCAATTTTTTTATGAGATTGATGATATCCAAAACATTTGAACTACCCAAAAATATCTGAAATATTATACTAAATATTTTTTCAAAACCTCAAGCATCTTAACTCTTTAATATTAAAATTTATTGATGTATAGAGAAAGTATAAGAGAAGCTAAAACATGAGGTCCATAGTCATTCATTCCTTATATCATTGAGAACACATTCACTGAATCATATTACTTTTCTCTAATTCGTTCCATATTACTTTTCTCTAATTCGTTTCTCAAGTGTTAGTTTATTCATCTTTTCATTCATTCAACTAGAAATTTCATGATCTTCATTTGTAGATGGATCGATTTTGTTCAGTTTCATACGTAGATGTGTGGTGGTTGTTTATTTGCGATTTTAATTTTTTCTTTGATGGAACCCTATAATATATATTTGAATTTTGGTGTTTTGTGAATGAGGTTTGTTTAAGTGATCAACAATACATACAAAAAAGTTGGGATTTGTGAGTGTTTTGTTACTATTACAAATAGATCCATAGTCTAAGGTGTTGTTGTTGGAAGAACTGATTCAAACTACGAGGGGCAAGGGCAGTTAGAACATGAGCAAGATATTAAGCTAGAAGCCCAATGTATCACAAGGTAGCTAAAAATATCACTATTTTTACTAATAAACTGTCGAATGTTTTATGTGCATCATTACCATCTTTGGATCATATAGTAAAACTCTTCCGAATTGTTATCTTCTTATTATATAAAACTTGAACATTCTCACCAAAGTTTAACACGTAAAATTTTTAATTAATGAGATTATAACATGTATATAATCAAATTCAAAACATAAGTCAATTGATCAATTAGAAATCAATTTCAAAATTATGTTTTAAAATAACTTAGCAACTAAACTCAAAATGAACATTAAGAAACAATTATATGTGGTAGGAAACATTTCATCAAATGCAAATTATTTGAAGGAAAGAACACTACAAGACAATAGTATACATGTTGGAATTCAAAGTATCTCTTATTTACTGGCAGATAACTACTTATAAACTGAGTGATTGCTAGAACCACAAATTTTTGGTGTGGCAAATTCATTCCCCCAAAAAATGCATAACAAAGATAAATTTGATGTGCAGCACTTACCTATGGAAAGGATTTCTTGAAGGTGGTACCAATGCACGATTCTCTTGGGAGTTAGTAACTTCACCTAAGAAAGAGAGAGGTCTTGGAATTAAAAATCTGAAACTATACAATAAAGCATATGCATTGAAGCTAATCTGGATTATCCTCTTTCGTACTAACTCCATTTGGGTGGTTTGGATTTACCAAAATGTGATTAAAGACAAAAGGTTATGAGTAATAAATCCTCAGCAAAAAATACTTAGATTTTTAACCACTCACTGAAGTTGAGAGTACTTGTCACGAGATGGTTCACAGTAAAGTCTGGTGGTAACAGCAACTCCTGTAGTTTTTGGTTTGATCCTTGGACTCCATTTGGTCTCTTCATCAATTTCATTGGTCCACAAGGCCCACAACAAACATGAATTCCCAAAGCTTCAATTGTTTATTTCTGATTGCATTGAGGTTCCTAGAATCTTTTGGCAGCTAGATGTGTGGAAATGGAGCAGTTCCAATGTCACCTACCTACAATCAACCTAACGTTCCCCTATTGAGATCAAATGAAGAATTGGTGGAGTTATTCAACAAATTATTGGATCCAGCCTGTTCTACAATGAAATAAGAGAGTCAAAGCCTCATGTTGCATGGCATCCAATAATTTGGTTCAAAAGAAGAATTCCAAACACAAAAATTTTAACCTGGATGATTATTCTTAACAGATACCCAACCAGAGACAGATTGATTTCGTGGGGAATCTCAAACAATAATCTCTATCTCTTATGTAACAGAAGCAGAAAGCTGTGATCACCTATTCTTCAGCTGAACATTCTCATCCTCCATCTGGTCTACCATTATCACTAGGATCCAAATCGTTTCTCCTCAAAATACTAGCAAAATACTATTGATAATCTGCAACACTTCACAGAAAATAAATCGCAAAGATATTGGGTTCTTCTAGCATGATAAGTTTCCATCTATGAACTATGGAGTGAAAGAAACAACCAGCTGCACCAAAATTGTTTCACCTGACTTCATTCTCAGAAAAATAGACTGCACAATGAAAAATAGGATATCCGCTTTCAGACAGCAAAATCTAAGGGTATCAAGTGTTTGTTTTCAATTTTAGATTCCAATAGTAACATGATTTGGATTTCTGATTTAATTTCAGTTCAACTACAATCTGGTTACGTTTCACCTATGTTTCTAGTTCGGAACGAACAGATCTGGTCGTCTTTCCCACTTCTTAAGTTTATGGGTTTGGGCTATTATCACAAACTTTGGTTCACTTTGAGTTTTTAAAACATGGGTCTCTAATTAGTGTTTTAAATTTAAATTATATTACATTTAGGCATATGTAAGTTTGTAATAGTGAACACTTTTCTACTTCTATTATTTTTCCTCTGAACCAAAGTATATTAAAATATCGGTTTACTGGTATCTTCGAAAGAGGGCCAACAAGGAACCAAAGTATATGCATGTGAAAAAACAAAAACCACGTGCTTTTGCACATTTTGCAAGACGATATGCACAGACATTTTTACTTTGCAGGACATGTATAATTCTAAAATAGTTAAAAGTCTCCTTAGCTAATTTAAAATCGTGTAATTCCGATACAAATGCTGGCCACTCTTCTGGGTAAAAAGTCATAGAGATTAGATCCGAGCAATCTGTAGTAAAGAGAATATTCGTTATCTGAATGTCTGCTAAACAATGCATTGCCCATACAAGTGCCTCCAGCTCTGTGTGGAGCAGGGAAAAACAACGTCGAGATCCCTTTAATCCTAGGTGGAGGATCTCATCGCCTTGGATAATTACCCAACTGTGGCCACTCCTAGTATCAGTCGGAAGCCATAATCCATCAGTATAACTTATTAGGGATTCTTCTTGGAAATCCCGGTCCGTTGCCTCCAATAATGATTCCTCTTCGGTTTCTTCCCTTGAGTTTACTCTCCTCCATGCTTCCTCTTCTTGGTTTGTTAGGTCAAAGAAAGCTTGAGGTTGTTCCTTAACGTTTTCAAAGATTGATGTAGGAACGAACAGCGGATTGTTCTCTTAGGGGATGTGGGAACAGACGGAGAGTTATTCTCTCCATGAATAAGGCGGTGGTAGCTTCAGCTAGCTGACCGTATGGCGTTCTCTAGATGAATCCGTGAGTGATATGAGATAGAACGAGATTTGGGAGGATGGGAAAGGTGGTAGAAACCCAAGCAAAGCGAAAGGATAGATATGTGGGAACAATTAGGCTATTGTTCCTCACGGATGGAGCGATAGAGATGATAAGTAACCAGGTTGATGTTGATTCCACAACACCGAGGGTTAGAGAGAGGAATTCAAGAACTATTCTTCACGAGAATCCAACCCTTTACATGAAAACCTAAGTGAATTGATTCCATAAAACTTTTATGAACTCGTTGGAACAGATTTTACTTAAACACTAGTTTTGAAACAAAAACAACTTTTCTTTATTAATCTTAAGCTTGTTTTTAATTGTTCAAATGATCTAAGCTTTATAGGCTCGACCTCTAGGACTCTCGTACAGTCTAATATCGTAAAAATGAAAGAAAATTACATGACAAATAAATTAGAAATATCAAAGGGATTGTCTTTGATATCATATAGCCATTAGGCTTGAATGATTAGCTCCAAAAAGGAAATTTCGTGTGCTCTTGTATCTTGAAAGGCTCTGTATGATTGCATGATATATTAGCCTCCTAATAACTCTCTTGACATACACCAAATCAGTGTATAGATATTGGGTTGGGCTTTAAATGCCATTTGATCCATATTTGGTAAGTCTTGGTGTGTTGATGAGCAGGATTGGATCCAACTGATCCAATGACCATTAATGCATTTGAATAATCTCTAAGGACACTCTAATTGATGTAGAAGCTCCCCTGGTGGCCGATCATTCGTTTGGAAACATCCAAGGCTAGAGATCTCCAAATAAGACAAATCAGATAAGAGTCAAATTGGAAAATTAATATCTTTCAAACCAAATTGGTTTTGACTTGATTCCGGTTCTCAATGAACCTATGTTGAATCAAGAATTTAGAATAATTCTCTTCATAAAATAAGTTCTTCTGGTCTGGTCGGAATCTTCTAAGGAATGCACATATATCCAAATGGAATAAGTTGGGGATCATCCGCTTTGGTAACGTTGATAATTCCTTTTTCTAAACTCCAATTGGACGATTCTACATCAAAGCATCTTCTGACTGGAACGTTGTCTTGATGTACTCATCAAAGATCATTCGTTTTCGCGTTTTTCATATGTACCATATAATCCATAGAAATATCCTAAGGTTCTCCTCAGATGCTCCAAAATCCTTTCCTCGCCAGAGCAGATAATCTATGATGCAATGGTTTTTTTTTCTTTCTAAATGATACTAAACCGACGGGAATAATTTATTTTCAAATACAATGCCGGTGGAAAACCAAATTTAAACGCTTTTGAATTTGGATGCAATTATTTTCAAAAAATTTCGCATCCAAAACCTAAGAAGCATGGGGTCCCTTACTGGTAACGTTTCGGGGATGCAGAGTCCAAAGGAACAGATCGAGAACGTTCCCAAAAGTTTTGAGTATAGTAGAGATAATGTGTAAAGCAAAAATTGGTTTCCCAATAGTGAAAAAAATAAAATAAAAAAGATCTTTGATTATTCATAATTTGATAAGTTTGTTTTGTCATTTGAGAAAAAAAAAAATCAAACTACGGTACATTTGAATTTTAATGTTATGAAGTATGTATAACTTTATTTGTATCTTAACTTATGGTATTTTTGTTATATTTTTATTAACCTATGCCGTACCCAATTTTAAAAACCGTACAGTTAAGCATATGGTTTGGCTAGTGTTATTTACTTCGTTTAGCAAACCAAACTCCCATGAAGTGTTATTATTATATAAGTTTATGAAATAATTGTGCAACTACACTCAAATAAACACTAAAAACAGTTATTTACAAAAAAAAACAATACTGAGGAAAAGAACACCACAAGACAAAGAAGAGTAAACGCATTGAGTAATCAAACCAAAGTTAAAACTGTTTCACAATCATGTCCAAATGCAAACATATCCATTTTTATCAGCAGATGCTAATGGTTTCCCAATCCCACTCCAAGAACAACATAGTATAGGAGATGTTTGTTCCTTGAGAATACTCACTATCTGACCTTTCGATATGGACCATACATGAACTATTCCATCCGCAGATCCTGCAGCCACATAATCATCATCTGGACTTATACAAGACCGGCTCCAATTCGATGCTAATCTGTTCCCTGGTGCTCTCAATGTCCCACACAGTTCCAAAGTCCGAGTATCGAATACATTATGGACATTGTCTCTCCCACTTGACAAGATTCTATTTCCATTGCGAGATATAGAGACTGAGGTCACAGCAGAAGAATGTCCAGCTACTTCAGATAGAAGTTTCCCTGTTTGAATATCCCATAACCTAATATTACCATCCAGGTGGCCTGAGAATACCGTAAGCCCGTCTGTGCTGAGGCAGATTGTATTGCAGTTACTTGTAAACAGTACTGTGTTAGTGCAGTAACCTTTCTGCAAATCCCAAAGTTTTATGGTACGGTCATAAGCTGCACTGACGACATGTCGGCTTGAGAACTTGCTCACATCTACAGCGCAAACCTTTTCGGTGTGGCCTGTGAGTGTATGGCGTACTCTACCTGAGCTAACATCCCAAACAAACAAATTGTTTGAACTGGTTGCTGCAATCACGGATTTGTTATCGTGGGTTATGGCTAGATCAAGTATATTCCCAAGGGAACCGTGTAAGCTTTTGATTAAAGACCCGCTATTGGTGTCCCACATTTTTACTGCTCCGTTTTGCCCACCCGTAAACAGAGTACCAGAGTTGTATTCAAAGATTATTGAACCACAGCCACCTTCATGAGCATGGATACGATGGGCACATGTTGATGGAATGGTTGACTCAACAAAGTAATCAGTTCCATCTTCATTTCTGCGGACAATGCCATCAACTTGTTGACGAGCAAGATTTTCCAAACCATTAGCTTTAAGCTTAGCTAACATTTCTTCATAAAGATCATTTGCCTAAGTAAAGTATAAAATTAGAATTAAGCCCAACCTAACCAAATGGAAGAAACGATAAAAAAAAACTCTATTCTGAATAAAAGTCTCCATTTACCTCGTTAAGACGTTCTGCATCCTGCATCTTCTGTAACATCCACCGATCAATTAACATTTTATTTTCAGTTTCTGCTTTTTGCACTCTATTTGTCATCTCCTCAAGCTGAGACCGGACTTCCTGGTTTTCAGCAATAAGCAAATCCAGTGTCTTGGACTTATCCTCTAACTCTCCTTTTAATTGTGTACACTGCTCCCTACAGTACAACTCTAGTTCTTAAGAATCACAAAACTTAATTTCTTATAGTCATTACAAAACCATTCTTACTTGGTTTGTGTTAATTCCTTTTGCACGTCATCAATTAACAACTCCTTCTCTTGTAAAGCAGCCTTTGAAGTTCTAGATTCAGCTACTTCTATCACGAGTTGTTCAGACAGTCGAGATTGAGCTTTGTAACACTGCTGTAACTCTATTTCCAATTTTTCTGTTTTCTCCTTCCATTCTGAACCCTGCATACATATACTCAAAACTAAATCAGGACATTTTTTAAATAGTCCAGGGCATAGATGTAGAAAGAACCAAATCTACAGAGATGCTAAACCAACACAAAAGGATTCAATAACAACTTTGAGGCATACTATCTAACCGAAACAAGTATAAATTAAACTAAACTACTTCAAATATATACTACTCTAATAGAAAAGAAGATTAAAGGATTCAACTAAACAACATAACATTCATTACAAAATTCCATGAATCAAATTATAAAGCAAAACCTTCAAAACTTTCTATGTTTAACCTTCTTAAACTAAAAAAAAAAATCAAATCTAAAACTACTTGTAATTTTATACTACTCTAATAGAATAGCAGATTAAAGGATTCAACTAAACAAACATATAAAGAGATTAATGAAACATAGCATTCATTACAAAATTACATGAATCAAATTATAAAGAAGAACCTTAAAAACTTTAAATGTCTCATCTTCTTAAGCTAACATACTAAATCTACTAGGAACCTAAACCAACACAAAAGGATTCAATACTAAAACTTGAGAGTAGAGACATTCTATTTAACTGAAGCAAGCATTGAATCAAAACTAAAACAACTTATAATTTTCACACTAGTCTATAACACAACATTATAAACAACATAAATCAGATACATAGAAGAAGAGACTAAAGTATCAATCTTTAATCCATTTCAAAGTACAAAAAAAAAACAATCAACAAAACAAGAAAAAGGTACAATTTTTAATATGGGAAAAGCTTAAATCTTTCAAATGATTCGAAAATGGTGAAATCTAAAAGCAATGGAGAAAGGAACCTGAGAGATAAGAGGTTTAGAGAGAGCAGAAATAGCAGGAGCATGAGCTCCTTCTTCTAAAAGATGACGTTTTCGTAAAGCTCTTAAAGCGTCTTTAATAGCTTCCATAGCTTTCTTCTCTTCCTCCTGTGACCTGAATAGTTCCAATGATCATTGAAATCAAAATTTCGCAAAAAAAAGGATTATGGAAGAAGAACAAAATCACCACTTACATCATCGATCTGATTCAAGAATTAGGGTTTGAGAAGGAAACGAGATTTTGATCGGAATTTGTAACGACTTGTGTTTTTCCACCGCCGCTTACGATTTGCAAATTAGAAAAATTATACAAAACTGTAAAGATTTGTTTTTCCCCCAAAAATAGTTATAATAAGATTTTGTATTATTGATTAATATTTAAGATCTTCAAGATTTTAACAATATGAATTATGAAATGTTTGAACAGAGAAAAATAAAATAGAAGTTTTTTTTTTACCTACGTTTTTGGATGTTTTGTGTGATTTGTTTCAGTGACTAAAAATCAATTAAATGATCATTCATGGTTGAATAACTTCGAAAGCAACCTTATTTGTCTATGTATTAGGCCCATAAAAGCCCATTAACATTATCTTCAAGCAATGAGTAAGATCACGTAATGAGACACGTGGCAACCAACCACTCAAAATTGTAGAAAATGAACGCGTACACAATACAGATCACGAAAGAAGAAAAAAAAAAAATGCGAGCTCAGGTTTTATTCCCAACACTAACAACAACATATGGTCGTTTCTATTGTGCGCCACGTAGACTTCACCACTACAACAGTTCATCATCATCTCAGTTTCTGAAACTCAATCTTTCTCGTTTCTCCGGTGGTCTCTGTCTCTTTACCGCCTATTTTAACATGGAGGTATAGCTATTTCCTTCTCTCTCGCCATGAATCTTTACTTCACAGTGCTTAAGTTAGAAAATTGTTGTCACAGATGTGCTTGCTCAAGGTCGTGTCTGCAATAATTTTGTATTTGTTTGTATCTGCTGAGATATATTCATCTGATGATGCCTCGGATTCGATTTGTTTAGAGACTATGGAATTTGATTCAATATGGCCAGAGGTATTGTTTTGATGGTATTGATTGTGCCAGTAGATTTAATTGTGTGTTTTAAATAAATTTAAATCGCAAGTCTTCTTAAAATGTTATATAATTTGATTAGGTTGAGACAAAAATGTAAGGTTAGGTGGAGCTGCTATTAGTTATCTTCATTTTCATTTTTAACATTTAAATTTAGTTTCTAACTAGTTTTAGTTTTTTAGACAAAAATGCAGAATTTTATTTGATTATAGAAAAATAAAACTGTTTATAAAAATAATAAATTCTCTCAAACTTTAAATAAATACTAGCTCTATTTACTAAGTTTAGATAATCTCTCAAAACTAAACTCTTAAAGCTCAAATCATTGATCTCAGCCCAAACCATTGATCTCAAATCAATTAAGGTTCATAACTCTGATCTCTACTTGGTCAGGGTATATATATTATACTATAACTTGAAAGTTATAAAAACATATTTTCTTATTGATTTAGAAAATTCTTAAAATTAAATCACTTTCAAAGTCTTATAGAATATCTCTTCATAGTCTCTCTATTTATATACAATTAAGCACATTTTTAATCTATTAGGAAAAAGTCATAAAATTATCTAAATCTATTTATCAAAATAATGTTATATTCTCTTTTCTCTTTAATCTCCTCTAACATTTTCTAGAAAGATTATGTTATAATTCTTTTTCTCATTAATATTTTCTAGCATCTTCCTTTTTCTCTTTAATTTTTTTCTATCATCTTATAGAAAGATAATATTATATTTTTTTTCTCTTTAATCCCTTCTACCATCTTCTATAAAGAGAGGTTGTTTCCTTTTTTCAAGTTGAAATTATCCAATATTCTCCCCTTAATTCCAACTTGAACTTTGGATGTGAGTATATCCGTTTTCTGTTTGATCTTGATTCCATCTTCATCTTGATGAACTTCAATACCAAGATAATAAATGAGTTTATGAGGTCTGACATCTGAAACTTAGATGACATCCCTATCTTGAATTCTCTTATCACTTTGAGATTGTTGTCAATCTTAAGTATGATCTTCTCTTCTATACTAAGTATTTATCTTATCAACTCCTTAAGCCATATAGCTTGTTTTGCTGCCTCTATGGCTGCCATAAACTTGGCCTTACAAACATCTTTATCATGTTTTATTTCCGACATTCCAATGATCATTCCCCTTTTCACCATGTTGTTTATGACTCCATGTAAGAACATGGTTTAAACATCCAAGTGATGTATCTTCCAACCGGGTGAAGCCGCTAAGATAATTAGTAATCATATCGTCTCAATACGAGCAACTGGTGCAAACACTTCATCAAAATCAATGCAAGATTCTTGTACATAACCTTTTGTAATAAGTCTCGTCTTGTACTTGTTTATAGTACCATCTGCATTCATCTTGATTTTAAATATCCACTTGAAACCAATTACCTTTACTCCACTTGGTTTATCAACAAGGAACCATGTCTTGTTTTTGTTGATTGATTCGATCTCCTCTTAACATGCTTTCCTCTATTGTACCATATCTTTTGCCTCCTTAAATAATATTGGCTTATTATTGATTGAAAATAGAAGAAGTTCACATTCAACATACGCTTATTGGAACAACTCTGAATCTGTTTCTGACTGTAGAACATAATTTTGGAGATATTGTGGCTGATTCACTTGACGACTTGATCTTCCTAGTGGTTGTGTTCTTTGGACTATTTCAACATCATTGTCTTGATCTTCATGATTATCATCATCCATATTTTTTCATGTTCAAGATCACCATCATTCTCGGCATTGTCTTGATTTCCGATTACCACGGGACCTTCTCTAGCATCCTCTATTTCTCTCCATCTCATATGAAACATACATTGATCCCTGCTTGGTCCGCTTGTTGTTTCATTCCAGCTCCAGTTTGTTTGATTCTCATCATTGTAATTTGTTGTTCTTTCTTACGAGTTGAATCTTCTTCTACCTCTACCTCTAAATCTTCTGCCTCCTCGTCCATGATCTCTCCCCCTTGAGTTCTTAGTCATGAACATATGACTTTGGATCTGTATGTCCAACTCTGGACGTGTGGTTGTGTCGTCTCCCATGCTCGGATTCGACGAGAATAGGTCTTAATGATCACCGTGATGTTTCTTTAAAGCCTCTTTGATCTAAACCTAAAGTTCTGATGTGGGACGTTGGTTTATACTCCAATAATCTCTCCTCTAAACCACAAACCACGATATTCAGCCTCTTCTCAATGACTCTTCTTATCGTATCACGTTGAAGGTTTCTACCACAACTATTTCCAGGTAGACTTTCCTGAACCTAGGCTCGTGTTGTTTGATCGCCGTTCGCCATACTTGCTCCCGGTGATCTTCTTCTCACGGTCTTTATCAAAGCTTTAACTTAAGCTATGATATAAAGTTTCTTAAACACACTTAGCTTTAATAAAGAATAACTTATTTTTATTGATGTTTAGAAAATAACTCAAAAGTAACCAAAAGCTCTTAGTGTTTCTCTTCAATAGGGTTCCTTGATCAAATGATCCTTAAACTCTGATACCAAATAAAATCTCTCAAGTTTTGAATAAAGACTAACTCTCTTTATTAAGTTTAGATAATCTCTCAAAATCAAACTCTCAAAACTCAAACCATTGATCCCAACTCAAACAATTGATCCCAATTCAATCAAAATTCATACCTCTGATCCCAAATTAGTCAGGGTATATATATCATACTAGAACTTGAAAGGTATAAGAACATCTTTTCTTATTGATTTAGAAACTCTCACAAAACTAAATCACTCTCAATGTCTTATGGAACATCTCTCCATAGTCTCTCTAATTATATAAAATTAAGCACTTTCTTAATCTATTAGAAAAAGTAAAAACTCCTAAAATTATCTAAATTTATTTATCAAGTTAACGTTATAATCACTTTTGTTTTTAATCTCTTCTAGCATTTTCTAGAAAGATAATGTTATATTTCATTTTCTCTTTAATCTTTTCTAACATTTTCTAGAAAGATAATGTTATATTTATTTTTCTGTTTAATCTCTTTTAGAAAGAGATGTTTCTTTTTTTCAAGTCGGAATTATCCAACAAATAATTAATACAAAACATGGTTTCAGAGTTACAATAATACATTTTTTCTTTTTGTACGAAAGTAAAATTATATTTACCAAAAACCTTTGTTACATAAGATGCATCCTAAGTTCAACATTTGAAGAAAGTAATACATTTTTACTTGGTTCCTAAATGTTTCTGCAAAAAAAAATGTTAAATTATACACGGCCTAATATCATTTGGCCATTATTTGTATTTTCTTGTGGTCTACTGGTGATTGTATAATCTTAGAGTAAAATTATAATTTTTAATCTTGTTTAGTTCGTTTTGTGGCTAATATAGACGATTTTTTCTTGTGGATGTGTAGCAATACCATAGTGGAACTGGCTCGAGCGGCAAGAAAGCAATGGTAGAAAATTTGAAGCTGTTAGGTGTTATATCATCAAAGAGAGTAGGTCAAGTTATGGAGGCATTAGATAGAGGTCACTTTGTACCAGTTGGATCCTCCTCATCAGCATATCTTGATACTCCCATGCCTATAGGTTACAATGCCACCATTTCCGCGCCGCATATGCATGCCACATGCTTGCAACTCTTGGAAGATAAGCTCCAGCCTGGGATGCGGGCTTTGGATGTTGGTTCAGGTCCTTTACTTTGTTCTTATTGATGTGTAAAAATCCGAGTTTGAGAACTCAGTGGATGATAATCAGCTTTGTGGTTTTGTAGGAACCGGGTACTTAACTGCTTGTTTTGCTTTGATGGTTGGAGATAAAGGTCGTGTTGTTGGCGTGGAACATATCCCTGAATTGGTTGATATGTCAATCAAGAATACTGAAAAGAGCATTGCTGCTTCCTTGCTTAAGAAAGGATCTCTCTCCCTACATGTTGGTGGTAGGATATGAGAACATTTATCTTATGAGATGTGTTGTTTACTAAAACTATATTGTTTTTTTTTTTTCCTTATGTTTTCTTCTATATGGCAGATGGAAGAAATGGTTTGCAAGAGTTTTCACCATATGATGCGATACATGTAGGAGCAGCTGCATCTGAAATCCCTCAGCCGCTATTAGACCAGCTAAAACCCGGTGGGCGGATGGTTATACCGCTAGGAACTTATTTTCAAGAGCTTAAGGTAATTGATAAAAGTGAGGATGGTTCCATTAAGGTGCATACCGAAACATCAGTCAGGTATGTGCCACTCACTAGCCGTGATCAGCAGTTAGGAGGATTTTGACAAAATAAACCAAACAATACATTTCACGTTTAGTGTACATATATGAAGGTTGTGTAATGTGAATATGTGTATAAGAAAGTTATGTATATGTATCGGATCTTGGATCTCGGATATTTTGTTTGATGGAAATTTGAAAGTTGATGATTTTATTGACATAGTAGGTTCAAATCCATGAAATACATCAATTTTTTTTTTGTCTTTTTAAAAATATATATATGTGAAAAGGTCACATTTGCTTGAGCTTAGGACCAAGGCTGAATATGTATACATTTTCTAACGATTTTTATCAAATTGTATTAATTCTCTTATGATATCGTAATTTCATTTACTTTTCCCAAAAAGATTAAAGAAGTAAAAAAGGAAATAACCGTTACACATAATAGGAAACTTTTTTTTGTTGTGTTTCAGAAGCAGACGCAACGCAACTCATGAGTGTTTGCTATATATTGCGTGTGACATGTTTGCTGTGTGTATCCATCGTTCGCGTTTTATCGTTTTGTTTGCTTTTCTCTTAATTTCAACTTTCTTTTTTTTTACGGTTTTTCCCAATTTCAGTTAAAGGTTAAAAGCACACTTCCCATCATTTCCTTTCTTGAATTTTAGCATTTATCCTCTCTTTACAAGACAATAATTATTTCCATGTTTAATTAGTTGACAGTAGTTACGCAATTAAAAAAAACTTGGGTTCAAAACTTTGTTAAAGGTTAAACAAATGACTTCTAATTAGCTCCAGAAAACTTTAGTAAATGTTGAAAGAAAAAAATTAAACCAGTTTTGAACCCTAGGAAACTAACAATAACTAATGGTGATTCATTTATTAAAGTTAAAATTTTAAGTACTTTTTATCTTTGTAACTTGCAAATAAAAACTATATATATGTAGATAAAAAATAGGTTTTATATAAAATAATAAAGGATGCTGAAAAATTACAATAGTAAGCATATTATTAAGTATTTGACAAAAAGAGAAAATAGGTTACACAAATTTATTAATTAGTAACAAATACACGCCTTTTCCAAATTCTCATATACAAAATAATATTAATTCATCTTAATTAGGTATAATCAATAACAAAGTTCCTATTAGAGATAAATCGTTGCGTACAAGTTGTGCTTTTATCAATCAACAATAAATGTGGTTCAATATATTTACACACATAATTGAGTAATATCATCGCTGAGTGTTTCTCCAATCATCAGTTTTTGTTACGAAAAATAAGAAAAATAAAATGAATAGACATCATAAAATCAACTTAAAGTTCAATTATAGTTTTGTCTTTATATCTCAATTACTATATCATTGTCACTAACCTCAAATCTTTGTTGAATCCCACAAGTAATCCTCTAACCTCTTTTGGTTTTTTTTTTTTCATTTCACATCGTCATCACAATATTCTCACACCAACATAATTTATTCCCTATATAAACAGTTCTCTTTAGTCCTTGACCATCCTCAAACTCAATCTCAATCACAAGAACAAACCAAAAGCAACTTAGAAAACAATATGAAGCGATTCATTGTTCTTGCTCTTTGCTTACTTATGATTCTTGAAACCACAAAAGGTTTAGATTTTCATGACAAAGATATTGAATCAGAAGATAGCTTGTGGGATCTTTATGAGCGATGGAGGAGTCACCACACAATTGCGTGTAGCCTTGAAGAGAAATCAGAGAGGTTCAACGTGTTCAAGCACAACGTTAGATACATTCATGAGGCTAACAAGAAGGGTAAATCTTACAAGCTCAAGCTTAACAAGTTTGCTGACAGGACTAGTGATGAATTTAGTAAAACAGACGCTGGTTCAAAGATAAAACATCATAGGATGCTTCAAGGCGAAAGACGAGGCAAAGGAAGCTTTATGTATGCAAATGTAAATGTTCTCCCAACCTCCGTTGATTGGAGAAAGAACGGTGCTGTCACTCCTGTCAAAAATCAAGGCCAATGCGGTAATTAAATATATATTCATTCTTGCTTCTGGCTTTGAATATTTACCATTTTTAAATGGATTTTGGTTTTTGTTTTTATGAAATCTAGTTTTTCAACATTTAAGATTAAAAAAAAATTCCTAAATTTTCTAAGTAATGTCTTTGAGTGGTTGAAACAAGTTTCAAAGAAAAACCTAAAACCGATGATTTTGAAAAACAAATTTGGTCAAAATCCTCTTTATCACAGAGAATAATTTTCAATTTTGATATTAGAATTTTAATTTATTTGTTTTAAAAATTTATAACCAAAAAAGAAAAACTAAAAACCCAAATTTCAAAAAAAAAAAAAAACCAAAAACTAGAATCCAGTTTATAAAGTCTACTGCCATTCATAACCTAATCTTACATTTCTCTTATACTGAATGAGAACCAACACAAGACTAAGTTTGTGGTTACTACAGGAAGTTGTTGGGCGTTTTCAACAGTTGCTGCGGTCGAAGGGATAAACCAAATAAGAACTAATAAGCTAACATCCCTATCAGAACAAGAGCTAGTGGATTGTGATAAGGAAAAGAACCAAGGTTGCGACGGTGGTCTAATGGACCTTGCCTTTGAGTTCATTAAGAAGATAGGAGGACTCACGACCGAGCTCGTGTACCCTTACAAAGCTTCTAATGAAACTTGTGACAAAAACAAAGAAAATGCTCCAATGGTTTCAATCGATGGACATGAAAATGTTCCTGCGAATGAGGATGATCTAATGAAAGCTGTTGCTCATCAGCCTGTTTCTGTTGCCATTGATGCTGGAGGTTCAGATTTTCAGTTCTACTCCGAGGTACAAACACATAATACATAATCATATAAGCTCCTATACAAAAGAAAAAAAATATATTTTTCATTAATCTCATATATATTTTTTCAAATCGTTATGCAAAAAAAAAAAAAAAAAATTAACTTGCAAAATTTAATTTATATGAAATTTTTTACTAGTTTAGTTTATTTATTTGTATAGAATCTACAAAAATTTTAACATATTGTTAATTGTCTTTATATAACATTAATTTATTTTTAACAAAAACTTTAATAACTTTCTTTGAACTGTGGTTGCATTGTCCGAACACATGCTTTGTGTTGCAGGGTGTGTTTACGGGACAATGTGGGACAGAACTAAACCATGGAGTTGCGGTCGTTGGCTACGGAACAACGATAGATGGAACAAAGTATTGGATTGTTAAGAACTCATGGGGAGATGATTGGGGAGAGAAAGGATACATAAGGATACAAAGAGGGATACGTGATCATAAAGAAGGACTTTGTGGTATTGCAATGGAAGCTTCTTATCCTATCAAGGAGTCCAACATTAATCCTTCTGAACTTTACTTACACTCGCTTAAGGATGAACTCTAAAGTTAGATCTTTACTCTTTATATTAATTAAAAATAATAATAATAGGTTGCTTATTGTTTTTTCTTTCATATTTCTTTATCTACAATAGGGTATGATTTTATTCAATGTATGGAGTTGAAAGGAATCTTTGAATTTATTAGTGAATAAATGGTTTAACGCTAGCTTCCAAAACCAACACAAGGCTTTTTTTTTGGCAGAAAATAAGTAAGTCGGTGGTGATTGAAATTTCTTTTGATATATAAAGTAAAACAAACATAAATTATGCAAGTTTTTGTGTATGCCAACTCATTTATGTAACTTGAGATATTTCAGTAAAAAGTGTAAACTTAAATTACTAATCAATCGAACATGAACTCATCAAAGGATTACCCTCCTTGAAATGTGTAGGCCAGAAACTAATTTTTAAATTAGAGAAAGTAATTTTGATGATAGTATAAAAATTAGAAGTTGTTAGTACAAATTTGAAGTTGGCCATAAACCATAAACTACAGAATTTTAAAATTAGAAGTTGTTAGTAAAATATTTAGCAACTAAAAAAATAGTTGAGTTTATAAAAAAAAATAAACAGTTAATGATTATTTTTAATAGTTTATGGTTTTACATGAACCATATATTTGATAAACTATTAAAAATACCAACTTAACAATAACATTCTATCAAAATTCACTTTGGTTTTTTAGTAGTTGCAAAATTTTCTACTAAATTATGTTCTTATTATATATTTAGTAAAATAAAGAATTCTAAAATATATCAAATTCAATGTTGAATATTTTATTAGTTTATATTTTTGAAAAATATTTTTTTAATTATTATTTTCATAATTTTATCTAATCACTTAATTTATTTTCAAAAATCATTTATATTCAAAATTTATAAATTTAAATATAAGTCTTAATGTTCATTTATAAATTATGTTCATTTTTTTTTCTGGGGTCACAAAGTGTCAAATTTAAGCCTTTCACTTCGGTAGAAGATTGAAGGCGAGCCATGTTCATGTCGTCTTCTTCTCTTGTCACTCAATCCTTGTATGCTTATATTCCTTTACCTCACCGAGCTCACCTACCTGAATCTTATCTTCTTCTTCGCTCTTCACTCTTCCGAAAACCCATTTGTCTCTCTGCTACTTCCCCTTCCTCTTCTTCCTCTTCATCTTCTTCTCCCATCTTTCTCTCTTTCTTCGATGACCCAATACCGAATAATGTTCAGCAAGAAGCTAATTCAACCAATATCAGCGAATACGATGAAGATAAAGAGGAGGAAGAAGAAGAAGACCCAATTCTTAAATTCTTCAAGTCACGAACTTTACAGTCAGAATCAACTCAAGACCCAACTCGAGAATCAAAATTCTCACTTCAGAAGAATCGTCGAACTTCTTGGCACTTAGCTTCAGACTTCACTGACCCAGTTACTGAAATCGACTCCGAGCCTGAAGAATCTGTCTTTGAGGCAAATCAACAAACACTTGGTGTGCATACTCCATTCGAAAATAGCGTATCTAGTGAAATATTTGAAATTGCTAAGAATCTGAAAGAGAATCAAACATTGGGAGAGATGTTATCAGATTTCGAAGGAAGGGTTAACGATACAGAGTGTGTAGAGACATTAGTGATGATGGGTGAATCTGGTTTTATGAAGAGTTGTTTATATTTCTATGAATGGATGAGTTTGCAAGAACCGTCACTTGCTTCACCTCGTGCTTGCTCTGTGTTGTTTACATTACTTGGTAGAGAAGGAATGGCTGATTACATTTTGCTTCTGTTGCGTAATTTACCTAACAAGGAAGAGTTTAGAGATGTTCGTCTCTATAATGCCGCCATTTCTGGACTTTCGGCTTCTCAAAGGTGTGTGCTTTTTCCTTTTTATTACCATGATTTAGCTTTAGAGAGTGTAAAGTTTTAATCTTTGGTTAAATGGTGAAACTTTTTTTAGGTTTGATGATGCTTGGGAAGTATATGAAGCTATGGATAAGATTAATGTGAATCCGGATAATGTTACATTAGCTATAATGATCACAATGATGAGGAAAGCAGGACGAAGTGCGAAAGAAGTTTGGGAGGTATTCGAGAAGATGAGCGAGAAAGGTGTGAAATGGAGTCAAGATATATTTGGTGGCCTTGTGAAATCGTTTTGTGATGAAGGTTTAAAAGAAGAAGCTCTTGTGATTCAAACTGAGATGGAGAAGAAAGGTATTCGTTCAAACACTATTGTGTATAATACGCTGATGGATGCTTACAACAAATCTAATCATATAGAAGAAGTGGAAGGTCTTTTTGCTGAAATGAGAGCTAAAGGCTTAAAGCCTACAGCTGCAACTTATAACATTCTAATGGATGCTTATGCTAGAAGGATGCAGCCTGATATTGTAGAGAAACTTTTGCGGGAGATGGAGGATTTAGGTTTAGAGCCAAATGTGAAATCGTATACGTGTTTGATTAGTGCTTATGGGAGGACAAAGAAGATGAGTGATATGGCTGCTGATGCTTTCCTGCGGATGAAGAAAGTAGGTCTGAAACCTAGTTCTCATTCTTACACAGCTCTTATTCATGCTTACTCGGTTAGCGGGTGGCACGAGAAAGCTTATGCTTCCTTTGAAGAGATGCATAAAGAAGGGATTAATCCGTCGGTTGAAACATATACATCGCTTCTTGATGCATTTAGACGGGCTGGTGATACTGAAAAGCTAATGGAAATTTGGAAATTAATGCTCAGAGAAAAGGTCCAAGGGACACGGATAACATATAACACTCTTCTTGATGGGTTTGCCAAGCAAGGCTGCTATATCGAAGCAAGGGATGTTGTTTCTGAGTTTGGTAAAATGGGTTTGCAGCCAAGTGTTATGACTTACAATATGCTGATGAATGCGTACGCACGAGGAGGACAAGATGCGAAATTGCCACAACTTTTGAAGGAAATGGCTGCTCTTAACTTAAAACCTGATTCTATAACATATTCAACCATGATCTACGCATTCGTCCGTGTAAGAGATTTCAAAAGGGCATTCTATTACCACAAGATGATGGTTAAAAGCAAGCAAGTACCAGACCCGAGGTCATACGAGAAACTTAGGGCGATTCTTGAAGACAAGGCAAAGACAAAGAACAGAAAGGACAAGACTGCCATACTTGGTATAATCAATAGCAAATTCGGGCGAGTTAAGGCTAAGACAAAAGGGAAGAAAGATGAGTTTTGGAAGTACAAGAAAAACCGAACCACTTCTCCTGATGCTCACCGATCTTGAAGGTAACATGAAAGCTCTGTGAATGCTTTAGTTGCATATAGTGAGCATGGATGGTCAAGCTATATGAATCTAGTTTTGTACTTAACCATATTTATTAGCATTCTTTTTTTTAGCTTTAGCTTTATCATTCCAACAAGCAAAGAATCTCTTAAGCTGTAAGCAATCTTCTGATATAATAACTCTTTACTCTCCCTCATCAAGCACACACATCACTCTCTTGTAAACAAACTCAAAATAAAGAAAATGAAACTCTTGATCTTGATTCTATCATCTCTAACACTCATGAAGCTTTCCATTGTGGACGCATGCAGATCATATTGCGGAAATATAACCGTTGATTATCCGTTTGGAATCAGAAATGGATGTGGACATCCAGGGTATAGAGATCTCTTGTTTTGTATGAATGATGTGTTGATGTTTCACATAAGTTCAGGTTCTTATAGAGTGTTGGATATTGATTATGCGTATCAGTCGATAACATTGCATGATCCTCACATGTCTACTTGTGAAACCATTGTTCTTGGTGGCAAAGGCAATGGTTTTGAAGCTGAGGATTGGAGAGCTCCTTATTTCAATCCTACCTCTGATAATGTCTTTATGTTGATTGGATGCTCTCCTAAATCTCCTATATTTCAAGGTTAGTTACTATAGGCAAATATACTTCTCAAAAAATATAACCAAACTTACAAATAGAATATTTGATTTATTTACATTCATTGAGCTAGACAGCTCTACTCACAATTTAGTTTGAATCTTTCAAACTAAATATATTAGAACATTAATTGTTTACACTCTTATAATCCGGTTTAATTTGAGTTATTATGTTTTTTGGGGGTATACAGAAACAAACAACAGTAAAACTTCTGTAAATCATTAATTTATAATAAAAAAATATGATATGATAGAAGTATTAACTGAGTCATATAAATATTAATCTATTAATACTAATCTATCAAATATTAATATATTAAGGTAAAATTGTGTTTTAATCATTGCCTTCACAGCTTATCCTTTGGTTTGCTCCAATTTTGGTTTATTCGTTTTGTACTCAGTTCGGTTTTTGATTAAGAAATAGTCTCAAATGGTAATAAAGTTAGTATTAAAATAATTTAATATGAATACCTATGCCTAATACATCATAAATAGTTATAATGTAATAGATTTTAAATTATCTGGCTTTATTTTTTTGTATCTCAAAATCCTTTTTGGTTTTTATACTTTGAGAACAAAAACCAATCCGATTATAAACAAATTTAGATTCAGGATCCGGTTCAATTAAGTTAATAATCCGGTTAAATTTGGTTAAATAGGCTTTCCGGAAAAGAAATTGCCATGCCGTAACATATCAGGAATGAGCTGTGAAGAATACATGTCATGTCCAGCTTGGGATATGGTCGGATACAGACATTCGGGTCTACAATCCGGGTCGGGTCCACCCATGTGTTGTGGAGTCGGATTCGAATCAGTAAAAGCGATTAATTTAAGTAAATTAGAATGTGAAGGATATAGTAGTGCGTATAATCTAGCACCGCTAAAGCTTAATGGGCCTTTTGATTGGGCTTATGGGATACGTGTTAAGTATGAACTACAAGGAAGTGACGCGTTTTGTCGCGCGTGTGTTGCAACTTCCGGGACATGTGGTTATGAATCTTCCGATGGTGGAGGACTTAGACATGTCTGTATCTGTCACCACCACAATTCCACTACAAACTGTGACTCAGGTATGTAGTACTGTATTGTTATTATTTTATTTTTTTTAATTTAAGTTAGTTTTTATCTTAATTAATTATATAGGTCAAAGAATGAAAACCATAAGTTCATAACCAATTCATTATATATTAGGATTTATGTTATTACTATTATTCAAAAAAAAATAGAAAGAAATCTGAAATTTAGAGTCTGTTTTGAAAATTTTTGGTTTATCTGGTTTTGAAGTTTTTGGGCTTATAGGAATTTATATAATAATAATTTAAAAACCATAAAATATTCGTAAATGTTTAGTATTTTAGTGATTAGTATTGTACAAATAATAATAATCTTCATTTTTTTTAAATGATCAAATTACAAAATAGAGATCTTCATTTTCATGAACTTTTTTAATAATTCAATAATTAATACTCTAATTTTACCTTTTTATTTTATTATTAGTCTTAAACCAGTTTGGAGTCTTTTAAAAATTAATTCATTAATTTATATACCAAAATGTTATAAATGAGGCTTCTTAAAATCGAAAGCCTCATACAAATATATCAAAATTTGTGGGTTTTTTTTAATCTGGGTTTACGATGAAACTAGATTGTATAACCATCACAAATCAAATAGTAAAGATAATAATTAACCAAATGCAATTTTGGACATCATTCAGGCGTCAACTAATAAAAAAATTAAAGCAACTTGCCACAGTTTTGTTTATTGGTCATACAAACGGTTACGTGATTCAAGTGCTTAAACCGATCATGTTAGACATGCCGGTTGGTCCAGTAGACCGGTTTAATATCTAGACCAACTTTTATAACCAATTGGTTCACTATAATTCGTCTTGATTTAATTGAAATTGACGTTGATAATTTTTCTGTCTTTAGTTATACCACCAACCAGTTCATCTTCAAGTGTTCGACCAAAAACTATTGGATGTAAGTATCAAAATGCATTTACAACTAATTTTTTTTATACAAATTTATTTTACGTTAATTTAATTTTTACCTTTTTTTGCAGCACTGATCATATACTTCATAACTATGACCATATCTTTTCAAAGAAGAAAAAAAGTTTCCGATTACTAGAAAAATATCTTATTAAGTTTCCAATTTTATTTTACTTTATTCCTCAAGCTTTGAGTTTAGTTGCATAAACTTACTACGAAACATTTTTATACTTCCATAAAACTATGATTTGTATACCAAATTTTTAGCCTTAATAACATGTCATCTTGAGAAGTAGATCTATGAATCTATTCGTGTTAATTTTATATTAGCACTGAATCTGCGTTGTGTGTGGGTGTGTTATTAGTTTTTACATAATATTTTATATGTTTAGTTTTACAAATTTTGTTGCTCATTATGTTTTTAATTTGAATTCGTTATTGATTTTAAAAGTAGTGTGTTATATTGGAAATGTAAAATTACATTCTCTTTTTAACAAAAATTCAAGTGTTATAACTTATAACTAACATTCTTTAAAACAGAGAAAGTATTAACTTGAGGAATACGAAATTGAGGAGCCAAAATTTAACTTAGGATCCAAACGTCTTTCATTGAAACATGAAACCCTTACGAACAACGCATGCACAAGCAGCCATGAATTTCACAACACAATATTCATGGCAGCTAATGCATCCAATGTTACTTCACTACTCTCTCCTACAAAAAAACTAAACCAAAATAACAGAAAAAAACAAAACAAACCAAGTAAAAGAAAAATAAACAAAACCCACCAAGCATTCATGACGGGTCATTGCATGGTCATCCAACGACCAACCATGTGAAACTTCCACCACTCCCGGTACACTAAAACCGACCAAACCGGTTCTCTTACATCCGTAATCATACGATCTCGACGGTACCGACAGAAGAAACTTGATTATGCTCTTTCATAACCCGTTTCCCAACACCATTAAGCCACATGACAAATCCCATAACGACATCATACATACTCAAAGCAAGATATATACCAATACCAGCAATAATCCCATTAGCAATAGAATAAGTCAAGGGCATAAGCAAGATCGTTAAAAACGCCGTAACGGCTTCTTTCATCTCACCCCATCTAATATCTTTCACAACTCCCATCATCATCACACCAACCATCACTAACGAAGGCCCCACAGCCCACCTCGGCACGTTGGTAACTAACGGCGTCAAGAACATTGACGTCAAGAAATACAATCCTATGATAACGGCCGTTAGTCCCGTTTTCCCTCCTTCTTTTAACCCCGCCGAAGACTCAACAAAAGTCGCCGTCGTTGTAACTCCTAACGCCGATCCAACCACGGAGGAGCTAGCGTCGACTAAGTACGCCGTGTACTCCCCTTCGAACTTCCCGTTCTCTACGAAACCTCCGATCTCAGCCATTGTGTAAAGTACTCCGGTAGTGCCGAGTAGGTCAACGTAGAAGAGTGTAGCGAACGCAACCCAAACCTCACTTTTTCTAAACTCCTTGAAGCTTATAGCTCCTAACGTTGACTGGATCTTATGAAAGTCAACTATTTTTGTGAAGTAGTTATAGTTTGAGTCTCCTAGAGGAGTATGTGGAAAGATTGTGACTTGAGTATTTCTAAACCAAGAAACTATTGTAACAAACACGATTCCATAAATCATACTACCTTTAACATTCTTCATTAGACCATAGCTCGTTATAAGAAACCCAACAACGGCTAACCAAAACGTTGGACTCTCCATTTTTCCTCCTAAGCAAGCTCCAGAGACAGGATCCGTCTCTGAGCAGGCGGTTAACGTCACTAGAGTTGACTTATCCGGACCGACAAGTCCAACGCCTTGGTTCATTTGTAAACCAACAAAGGCAATGAACATACCGATACCAACCGCGCAGGCTAGTCTCACAGTTTGTGGGATGAGACGAGCCAGTTTCCCCCGGAGTCCTAAAGCAGACACTGCGAGAAACGCGCATCCTTCGAGTAGCACAATGGCCATAGCTGTATGGTAAGAGATTGAACCGGAGCCACGAAAGCCTATAACGTTGTATGTAATGTAAGCATTAGCTCCCATACCTGGAGCTAGTCCAAAAGGGAGGTTAGCTAATAAGCCCATTGCTAATGAACCAACCATGGCTGATAAAGAAGTAGCTACAACGAGGTCCTTCTTGACTTTTGCAAGACATGATTCATAGCCAGGGTTAGAACCAAGGACACAGTCTGGACCAGGTGGTGAAGAACCGGTGACGGTAGAGCAGTCATGGAAGGAGCAAGTGGCACCTGAGTCGGTTAAGATTGTAGCGTTGACGGTAATGATGTAAGCCATGGTGAGGAATGTGGCAGTTGCTGCTCGGAGTTCGGTAGTGAAAGTTGTTTTTCTTGCTTCTAGTTTGAAGAAACGACCGATGATACTCTTTGAAACGGTGTCGTTTATGTGTTTCTTCATGTCGCTCCACGACTTGCAAAACTTATTTTCTCTTCCCATGACTGCAACAAGGAAGGATAGAATGAATGAGAAAATGTAGGAAGAGGATGTGATATATATGTAAAATATACACAGTTGACAAAGGAACAAAAAAAACCGTAAATAAAATTAAAATGCTTAAAAGAGATTTTTATGTTATTCTTTTTTCAACTAGAAAAAGAATAATATAAAGGCTTCTCTGAACCACGTGATAATCTATTGTATCTATGGAGGAAATCTAACTATTTAAGCTTATTTTCTGCTGAGAAATTGAATAGAAATTTGATACTTTTTATAATTACGATAGATAGGTCCAGGAAAGTCATAGTCATAGTCTATGAAGCTATATGAATTAGCTTTGGACCAAGATTCACATTAATTGTATTTTGTTTTTTTTTGGGATGAAATTCCTTTTTAAAATATCTTGCAATTTATAAAAGGTTTTTACGTTTTTTTGTCTGATATTTTTCTATTTGATATATAGAAAGGTTTAATTCTGAATGCTGAAAAAGCTAACAAATACAGAATAAGATGATGCTGGTATTAATGAAAAAGAAGAATTCATCATAAAATATTTTTGATGTGGAATGTAATCTCCATAATTGTTTTCTAATTTGGACCATTCTAGATAATATTTTCTTGTATATCTATCAAGAAATTTTGAACAGCTTTTGCATTTTATGTTAGCTTGATTCCTCAATTATATTTATGTCTATACAAAGAAATTTTTACCACACTGTCGAAAATTAAATCCTAGTTTTCTATGTCATTGATGTATGCCTGTACATGTACGATATTAGACAGCAAACATGGTAGAAATGTTTCCTATATGACAAGTTGTGATACAAAAAAAGACCGAAGACCAGAACGGATATATAATTAGCACATTAGTTTTCTTTTTTTGGTTAAATAATTAGCAGATTAGTTGACTACGGGAACGATTATTGTCTCATTGATGTAATATATAATTGGTATAAGACTATTTTCATAAATGTATATTTGCATGTATAAATATTAATGGAATAATGGAAATAAGTATGCTTGTTAATAGATAATAAAACCTATGAAATACAGAATATGAAACAACTTTGTCTAATATATGCTCTAAAGCTAAATCAATCATTCATCCACAATACTTCACATGCCTTTGGTTTACGTCCCCAAAACTTTTTTCGTCCTCAAAGCTCGTAAGATTCCATCGGTCGAATTCAACTTCTTTAAATTATTGTATATAAAAAAAAAACATAGCTTATTGTCTCCATCTAGATTAACTTATAAACCACCTATATTCTTTTTAAGAAAAAGATAAAGTGGCATACATGCCTGCTCTTATTTTATGCAGTTTAACCTAATGGACTTTTGTAAAAATACCATTCTGCTAATTGTTGTCAAATAACATTTTGTTTCTTGTGGTAATTTTGGACTAAGATCAGAGATTATCTGGAAAAGGGTATTTGGCTTACACAGTTACACCCCTTAATATTAATAAAATTTTGGAAACCAATAACTTTTATTTTTTATTTAATATATGGTAAAATATTTAATTTAGTGTTATTTTATATATTGATTTTAAATTCTAGAATATATTATTAATTATCTATTTCTAACAAAAATATAGTGTAAAATTTATTTTTATAGATTAAGAAAATAATTTATTTATCTAATTATTATAAATATATTAAATGTTAGTTACGACACATATTTTTATCGTAAAAATGTATACTACGTTTATTATATTTTATTTTCTTCTTACCCCTGTAAAACACTAAGCGCAGCTAAAATGAATACTTATTTTTCAGATTTTAACATAGTTGTATATTTCTGGTAAGCTGTGACAAATCACTCTTCTATCATTGTAGAAAATCCTATCATGTCTATTAGTCTATACTTTGCACTATCACGCTACATTTTGTTCTACATCCCTTATTACCAATTAGTCTAGTGACCACTATATCCAATTAGGGGTAGGCATATATTTCTGTGTATGTGTAATAAGTTATGCTGCGTTAGTATTATTAATTGTAAGAAAAATAATTCATAACTCCTAGTTCTGTGTTTTTTAACCAAAAAAAAAAAAAAAAAAAAACAACAACTCCTAGGTCTTTGTTTTTAATTTTTTACTTTAGAGAGTCTTGCACTTGAGTCGAGGATTAGAACGATTCTTTAAAATAAAATATGTAGTTTAATTTTCTGGCATATCACTGAAAATCCCATCCAACACTGAAATCACCGAAACAATATTCATATAACTGGTTAAGTTAAATTTGCTTGGATTAACTACAAAGTTCTCGAGAATTTCACACTTATAAAACCAAGAAAATAAGTAATTCACACGTCAATTTGTTTCGTTAAACATATCAGAACTAAATGAACACCATTATAAATTTACTATGACTTCGACATAATATATGAAAAATATTCAGTCAAAACAATTATAAACAGTAATAGTAATAGATACGAATCGTATGATAGTGATTCAGCATTTGTGTACTGTAACTTATATTGTATGTGGACAACTAATAAATAAAAACGAATTAACAATATATATATATATATATATATCAACCAACTGGTGCTCATCCAATAGTTTGAGGTTGAGTATGTAAAAACTCGAGTTAGATTTCACTTGATTACCCAATTCGTAGAATAAAAATTGGTGCTTAGATCTGAATGATGGAAATTAATCTGAACTTAAAGTTTGAGACTACTCTGGATAAAAAATAAAAAATAACGGTAATATATAGTTTTTTTTTTGCTGCCAAATAATAGAAATGTTATATAAGAGTACGAATTATTATTGCATCAAACTAATTCAGTGTATCGATGCATATATATAATGAAAATATATAATAAAACCATTGGCATGCGTATGTTTAGGTTAAAATAATAGCAAAGGTATATTTTAAGTCTTCTTATTCAAACCTAGATTAAGCAGAGGGCTACCCTTTTAAGAAAAACGTTTTAAAACATATGATATTAACGAAAGAAATCACTTTTTGCAGAAAGGATATCAAAGAATAATATAAATTAGACTTTTTATTTATATATTTATTTCTGTTAAGAGAATTTTGAAAGGGATCTTATCCGTAGTTTATTCAAAGTTTATGGGACAGAGAGACAAATAATGTCACTGACTCACTGATACTGAGTAGTTCGCTATAGAGACAAATTATTTCCATTTCGTTTGTGTATATTCTTAAATAGGATGAAATACTTATAAGGTTAATTGATATCACTTATATATATATATATATATATATTTGTGTAGGCTATTCAGTTATCTAACCTAATTCTAGAATGCAATCAGGTAAAAAACCATGTATGAGTTTTCTTTTAAGGTATAGCGAGGCCATTTTGTGTGGATGAATATTAATAGCTGCTATGTCCATATTTATGAATCAGTATATATATATATATACTATTTGGTTCTAATTTTTATACTCAAATAAAAGAACCAATAAAATCTACTTCATAGCAAGTGTTTTACAAAATTATAGAATCTTTGTTGTTACTATGACAGAGGTTCTCGCCTACATTTGTATATCTCCTCAAGGACCTTAACCCTGGGATCAGAAATATGTTTTCCTCCCAAATGTCACTGAATTTTTGCCTTATAGGATTTGCTTTAAGTACTTTCCCAATGGAGTTAGCGACGCTCAGTAATCTACAAAACTTTGATATGAGATAACATAACTTTTCTAAATTGTGTAGGAATTATTTTAGCAAGAGATTGTTAAAATATCTATAAATTAATATTCGATAACTTAATAGTTATTTCAAATTAATAAATTATCTTGGTTCTGAGTTGAGGTTGTATAATAATTAACACATTTTGATAAGTTAAAAATAACATTTTTAAAAATTTCTATTTAAATTTATGATCTCATTAATAACATAAATTAATAATTATATGAGTTTATTATATATTTATATAATATATTTTAGTGAAATATGATTCTAATATAATTTATTTTTCGTAAATTTATAATTTTGTTAGAATTTATCTCTATTTTTATTAAATATTAAAATATATAATATTATTTTCTCAGCTGCATCAAAAATTATTATATATATATGAAATGATTATTAATTTATCAGTAAAATAATAGTCTGTATAAACTAATAAAATTATATGGTCCCACTATTATTAATTTATAGAAGTTTTACTGTATACATATTTTACTGATTATTAAGGTCATTAATTTAAAACTTTTTACTAATGTCTCTTATAAAAATGTGTCACATACATTTGGAGTTATTTTTATAAAACAACTCCACTACAAATGAAAATAGTATTGTGACAAAAAAAAATTATAGACATGTAACCCATCAAAAATGTTGAAAACGTTAATCAAAATAGGTTTCAAATTCCATAGAAAATTTATGAATTAAAGTATTTAAATTATTTTAACTATTAATTATAGAAAATATCCATAGATGAGCTCTTGAGAAGTATAGGAGAGCTCTAGACATGACAAGTTATGGAAGTTTTGCAAACTTGAATGTAATCCAAATGGAACAATTGATTGACAACCTATGTTTGAGTGGTAAGCATGCTTGCTATGGTGGTGACTGTGATAGGGACTTGAGAGATCCTAATGTTGAAGACCAAAGGTTCTAAGAGTTTAATAAGAAGTTAGATAAGATGACCAAGACATTTTTCATTAGTCAAGTACCGGTTAGCTATGTTGGAGAATTTGATGGGTATCAACAAAGGCATCAAGAGATGGGTGTTGGTCTTGATGATATTGAAGTGGGTCAAGAAAATGTTTACTATTTGGGTAACCAATAAGGATTCCAAGGGAATACTTTCAACCAAAACTATAGGAACCACTCAAATCTCTCATACAGAAGTAGTAATGTGGAAAATCTTCAAGATCAATTCTATGCTCCACAATAATCTCAAGGTCAAGAATTCCAAACTAGGCCATTTGTCAATTCTAGACAAGAGCAATTTCAAGGCAATCAAAGAGGATTCCAAGTAACTCCTTCATTTGAGCCTAACTTTCAACAAGGTTACCAACCTCGAAAATAATTTCCAAAGACAGGTGGATGGTTCTACTCTACTCAAGCCACACAAGATTTTGGCATGCAGAACATACTTCAAAAACTATTAGGGGGTCGCAAGTAGACATCAACAAAAAATGACAGAGATTCACGACAAGTTGATGGAAGATATAATGATTTACAAGCCAAGATTGTTAACATCAACTATCATGTCAAGAGCTTTGATAATCGAGTTACTCAAGTATCTTTATCATCCAATATGCTTATAGAATCATTCCAATATATTCTAAGCTAACACCAAGGAATTTTGAAGTGCTCTACTTGCAAGTTATTTGGATGTGGTTGAGAACGAGAGCTAAAAAGTATTTCTTTCTTCTCTTAGCCTTTGTTTGGCAAGCCGCTATAAGTTTTCGATGAAATTCTTAATACTATCTTAAAAGTCATGGTAAAACCCTTGGTTTATTTAATCATCAATGACTCCCACGCATTCAAATTCTCTAAAACTATAAGTAGATAATTGAGAGCTTGTTATTGAACAATATAACATGACTAATATAGCCATGTCAACCAATGTAAAATGGATAAGATCCTTTTAGTTTAGATTCATAATTTTTTAATCGATTAGATAAATTAGATGCTAATCTATATACTCAGAATACGGTTAGCCAACATGTTAATTAATCGTTTACGATAAATTAAATCGGATTTTGAAGTTTTTTTTATGCAGTACCTCGGCATGACATGAGCATGAAAGGAGTTCAAGAATCTGTTTTTTATAAGGGCTCAATCTTTTAACGAGCAAGAAAATGATGTAGAAGAAATCTACAAAATTTTCTACACGTCAGATGATGGGTGGTTGGTTAATGAGAGTGAACCTAAATTGTAGATTATCACTAGAGGAGAAGTTAAGGTGTCCAAGAGGATTGTAAAGAAAGTATATCATAATCGTAATGTTATCTTTTTGTTGGTTTCCAATATTTGATATACCCTTTTACTTTAAAGTAAGCATATTTAACTAACGAACTAGACAATGAACACCTTTTTAGTAGTTTTAACTGAATTAAGAGATTAATGTGACTGAACTTGAAGCATTTGTTTGATGTAACATATTTAGAAGTTAACTTCTTCCATCCACTGCTTGTTTGCAGGTATTAGAATGATCTCTATGTGTTTGACCTGGACCAATACAAGGTGAACCTACCTTCCATTACAAAAGTTTCAACCCATTTCATTTCTTACCTTCCTGGAGCTTTGTACTCGTTAGTGGATATATTTTGGTGTCTCTTTGATAGTGGCAAGAAATAAAACCTAAGCCTGGTGCCATGTGGCCTACAGCTAGAAGTGGTTTCCAATTATTTGTTTATCAAGATGAGGTTAATAGACAATATACATTTGTGAATATATCCCACAGCCCAAACCCTGTTTCTTTTCATGAATAAGATCAATAGGAAGGGACAGATAGATTTTACGAAGTTCCAAGCATATGTATTTATTTATAAGGAAAGCCTTTTATGCTGCAGATTTTTTTTTTTATGCGGTGGATATTCTAAAGAATTTAAAGGCGAAACCTATGGCATCTAATAATGATGATGAGATGGATTCAGCAGAAGAAGATGAATCGTCTTCAGCCATGGATGAGCAAAGCAAAGGAATAGGATATGGATTTTGATGGATCAGTGAAAGTTGGAGAAGTTGTTGCAATGAGAGCTAATCTTGGACTTTCAGATTCACAGAGATCAACCCCAGCAGTAATATTTGCTTCAGCGTATCCGTTTTTTTGTTATCTGATGAAGAGATTTTGTTTGAAGTTCAACTAATTTAACCTTGTTGTTGTCTTTGAAGCCTGGAGAAACTTTGAAAGATTTCTATAAGCGCACAAATATGTAGTCGAAACATCTTTTAGCATCTGCAGTTGGAGCAATCAAACAACTTGGATTATTTATACAATATGCCTTCAGTTGAATTTCTTACGTCATATATTGTAGAAAAAGTTGTTCTCATTCCAAAACTGAAGCAATGAGTGAATCCGATAGTTAATTACTTTTTAAAAATGAAAGAATATTTTTATTTTTCTTCTCTTCACCCTCATGATGAATCAATCCCCAAGATCAAATCAGAATCCTTGTATAAAACAATTAAAAAGAGAAAGGTCCCCATATTATTTGGAAATAATCAGGTGCGGGAAGGAAACCAAGATCATCAAAGGAGTAAGGGCAATGTTCAAAAAAGCGGCTTAGGTGACCTTTAGGCCATTTGAATTTTTTTTTTTTTGTGAAAATCAGTTATATTAGATGGAAAATTATATTTGGCGCATTATACAGTTATAAAATGGATTAAACGGTCATTAGGATACCACAACAGCATGTGAGAGATAAGCTTAATAGTGATATCACTGCAGATCTTAATCTGATCATTAGAAGGAAAGAATATTACAAAGAGAGTTGGGAAAGCCTGGAAATTGGTCCTGGTTAATGTAATAATGTTATGGACTTTTAATATAAGATTCTGAGTCGTAAAATAATATGATTATTAAAATAAATAAATAAAATAAGCAAATTATACCAATGTTATGGACTTTTTACTATAAGAAACTAAAATTATCACCAAAATCTAGTAAGCCTTTTTAATATTATATCTCTTGCTAGCAAGATTTATTATCATTTTAAGCATCAGGGTATTTTGATTTCCCCAATAAGCATACAAGATCTAAATATATTTGTCTTTTTTAATCTCACATTCCAGTGATAAATAATAATATTCTTTGGCATATTTTCAATATTAGATGGTATATGTATTTATTATTTCTGAATTATAGTAATATATCAGCACAAAATTATGACTAAAATTTCTTTTATTTATGCTAAGTTTCAAAACAAACCATTCAAAGGAAGAAATATCTTCCATTTTCTATATGAAATTATATTTAAATATAGCAAAGAGATTTTGACTAAAAATAAAACCCAAGCAATATAAAATATACTTGCCACAAATTCATCATTTATTGGAAAAAAACACACAAATTTTGTTTTATTCTTGGTCTAATAATCCGACGCCGGGGACAACATCAACAACAATTATGAAGCTAGTATCTTCATGTGTTACATTGCTTCAGTTTTCTTTTTAGCTTAATCTCTTTTTCTGAAGTGTTTAGATCTTATGATCTTGCAACAAACTTTCTTATAAAACATAAATCTATTTTCAAGTTTTGAAGTTGTTTATTTTGGTTTTCTAACGGATTTTTGCATGGAAATTGTCTATTCGAGCTTAGATAGACACACAAACTCATTTCTTCAATATATCATATTTTAATGCAGTTTTTTTTCTTTCAAATTGGCATAATCTATTTCACTTGTTTTTTAATTTTTAAATATTTTAGATTCAATTTTAGAGGCATCATGATCTTAGGATCTAAATAATATTTTCAGCAGAATACTATTTTCAAATTCTATTTTGCAACTAGCTTTCACGCAAAAAAAAAATATTGATTTAACTACGCAAAACACTTTTGTGTGAAAATTCTATATTAATTTAATTTTTTAATGAACTTGTTTGCACAAACCCTATTAGTGCAGTTTTCTAGAATTGGCATAAGTACTTTTTGAGGAGTAGTTTTAAGATCTAAAAATCTAATGTTGAAATAGAGTTTAAGGGAAGCAATACTTTAGAGGAACAGTATCTTTGGATCTTAAATTTTAAATGAACTTTGACACATAAACGTATGGTCTTCTCTGTCTCAATAGAGTTTTTTTTTGTCTCACTTTGTATGATTGTAGGAGTTTAATAAACATGACAAAGAATTTATTGTCTAAAGGTTTGTAGTAAGCCTAGTGGGAAATGAATGATTCCTTGGACCCGAGATTTGTTATAATTTCTCTAGAATAAAAAGTTTCTAAGAGAGCATCTCCAACCCAGGTTCTTCCAAAGGGTTCTTAAATAAAAAAGTTAATAAAAAAACAAGAAAGAAAAAGTAAAAATTAAGAAACGGTGCTACAGGTTCTCTGCTAAGAATATTTTCCAATATTGTAAGAACCTATATTACATAGGTGTTATCATATGATTGGTCAAAAAAATTAAAATAAAAAATATATATATTTTTTTAAAAACCCCAGCTTAGTATTTTGGCGGTGGAGATGGGCTAAAATGGCCAGAATAGGAAACCAGTTTCACTATTGGTGCATTAGATTGTACTATTTCATGTGCTGGTCATGGTTTGTCTTCGATTATAAGATATTACCAGCACTCTGTTTTGATTAACTAATGGTACTGATGTCCTGTATATGATTGATCTGTAATCAATGGAACATACTTTCCTTTGAGTTCTGCTGTTACCTATGAGTAGTGTTGAGATTCTGTGTGTTATAGGTCTTTAAAAAAAAATTAACTTTAGTTATATTTGTTTATCACTATGAATATTACAATAGGCTGTGGGATATGAGCTCAGTCGTGACGTAGTGGCAGAGCTTGACCGATTCATTAGAAGAGAAGAGTATTACAAGAGAGTTGGCAAAACTTGGATGAGTGAACAATCAATCAAGAATGTCATTCTATTACATTCTAGAGTAGTAGAAATAATCTGAGTAAAAATCTGAGCAAACTAAACCACTGTTATGGACATGATCACCAAGATGTTGAGAGAATAATTAATCATAAGAAATGAGAAACTGTTAAAAACTCCTTTTCATAATCTTAATCAAATCAACAATAGTAACAGTAAAAATCAACCTCAAATTTGGTGGTTAATTGATGCAGTCTTGGTTAAGGTCAGAAATAAAATTCCCACGAAAATATTTTAAATCAGAGTAAAGAGAATCTTGAGTCTTTGACTGAAGGAAAAAATATTTTGCACATACAGTTTGGTAATTTCTTACTATTAAAAGTGATACCACATGTTCCCTTATACTTTTTTAAAAGATAGCAGTGTTAATCAAAACTGTTTAAGGTCTTCTATGTAGTTTTTAATAGATATTAATGATGGATTGTAAAGTTCAAGAAAAGTAAGTAAATACTATTGGTCTAGACATAGAAAATTGATAATCACAAAATATGATCAATTCGGAAAAGTAAGAGTATCAAATAACTACCAAACGAACAAATAAAAATAAATACAATCGCTGTTTTACGGGTCAAAGAAAACTTTGAATGAAACCTACAATGCACAAACTTGTGTTTTTATTTGAATGTTTGACTTACGCATTTAAATATTCAAAGTTTTAGTTGGAAAAATATGAAAGGTAAGATTTTTAATGGTAATTTTCATTTAAAAATGAATCAAATAGTTTTTAACTAGAAATAGGAATGGAAATTTCTAGGCAAAAATATGCTAATAAAAAATAACAGAACGAAGGACTTAAAAGGCAAAACATTCAAGTACTACAAAAAATATATTAGTCTTTTTGAAGGAAAAACCCAACAGCAAAAATAAAACCTTTCACTCGAAATAAATCCGCTTATATGATCTGTGATAATATTATCAAAAACATTATGGTAACATAGAAGTGTCTATAAAATTGTGTTAAGAGACGTTTTTGGATGTTTGTGATGTGGCTTCTGTAAAAGCGGTTAAAAGAGCAATTCTATCGGATACTTTTATGAGTATCCAAAAATAAACTAATAATACATTTTCTTTACTATTTTGCTTACTTTTGATTTATTTTAATTGTCAATAATTCAATTGAAATTTTGGATTCTCACTTAGAATCTCACTCAATGGAGGTGTTCTTAAGGGTTTCTTAGGCCAGATAGGATTAAAATTTGGACAAAAAAAAGAAATTTCCCTGAATTGGTTCGTCATCTTGACCGAGCCAAGGGTAGGGTATGTGCATCTGTCTGGTGATTATAATAAACTGAATTCTAAAATGTTCTAAAAAATATTTTGGCAAAATATGAAAATTGTTTTAAGAAACTTTAACCGAAAGTAGTAGGATGACCCCAAAAATAAAATCTCCTTCCAAACTTTCAGTTTTAAAACTCCCATCCCATTCACTTCAACCTGATTTTGATTTTTCATACTTCATCTTTCACTCCATCTCAGATACTTCTCTTCTCTTCCTCTTCTTTAAAATATGAATTTCTTCAAGGAATTGTGCTGGGAAACTTGATTATGATCTTTGGTGTAGTCGTCTTTCATCATTTTTTATATTCTTGTTTTGTGACGGTTTTATTGATTTTATTTGAATATTACTGTCATATCTAGAAGAAGGCAGTATCAATTTCAGAAAAGGGCAGAAAAGTAATAAAAGGGCTTGTAGCTGCAAAGAGGATGAGTGATAACAAAGACCAAGACAAGGACAAGAACAAGAAGAAACCCATTTCTCGTTCTTCTTGTGCCGGTATTCAGAGATGATGAAGTCTTGTGATGATTTCCTTATAGCAGCATTCACTGTCATCATCACTGAATACCAGCATGAGCAGAATAAGAAATAGGTTTGTTCTTGTTCTTGTTGTTGACTTTGTTAGCAGCCATTTTCTTCGCAGCTACAAGCCTTTTCCTCCTTTCACTGCCTTGTCGCTGAAATTGTTGTTGCATTCTTCTAGATCTGACCATACATGTTCATAAGAAATCAATAAAACTATCAGAAAAAGTATATACAGCATAACGGTACCAGATCTATAAAAACATGAAAGAAGACTAAACCAAAGAACACAATTAAGATATCCATCAAGTTTTCTCGAAGAAATTCAGATTTCGAAGAAGATAATGAGAAAAGAAGTACCTGAGACAGAGTGAAATATGAAGGTATGAAAGAAACAAAAATCCAGTTGAAATGAATGGGGTTGAGTTTAAAAATTGAAAATTTGGTGGGAGTTCTTAGAATTTTTTTTTTGGGGAACCTACAATATGGAGGTTAAATTTTTTCAAAATGTTTTCCAGATTTTGCCCAAAAACCCTCAATTTTAGAACATTTTAGAATCCGGTTTTTTTAATAAGCCACATAGAGAGGTCACGATTATTTTTTGACGAAATTTCCTTTTTGGCAAAAATTAACCTTATCTCACCTGAGGATCTTTAAATTTTCTTTTTAGCCCTTTTGGCTTAAGAAACCAGTAGAGACCTCATCTCAAACACTTAGAAGTGTCTCTTTTCATAATTTTTTTTATAGATTCTTTTATACACTCTTCCATATTCCCATCATTTTACGATATTAATATCACGAATAATTAAAGAGGGTTTTTTGTCCTCGAGGATTTATTTCGAGTAAACTATTTTATGTTTTTGTATTTTTTATTCCTTTCTAAAAGATATATGATGTCTTTTCCTCTATTAAATTTTTGTAATACTTAATTTTTTTTCTCATAAGTCCGTCGTTATGTTATTTTGTTATTTGCATATTTATTGGCAATGAAGCCATTATTTCTATATCTAGCTATATATGATTTCAGTTATATTTTTATATTGAGAATTATAATTAAAGTCCTCTTACTTTTTACATTTCCAACTGAAAATTTAATTATTTTAAATGCCTAAGTTAAAACTTCAACTAAACATAAATGTGTGCATCATAGGTTTTGCTCCAAATTTTCATTGTTTGCTCTTTAACTGTTTTATAGTTATTATTTATATAAAATGAAAATATACCCAATCTGTTCCTAATTGATCATATTTATAAGTTTTCACATATATTATGAAAACATATTAAAGTTAACTATAAATGCATCATTTTGTGATAATGTTTATTCTATGTCTAAAACAATCGTTTTTGATTATTTTTCTTAAATTTTGCAATCTCTCATTAATAATTTAAAAACTACATAGAAAACCTAAAATTGTATCTTTTTGAAAATACATATTTTCTTGGAAATATGATTAATAAGGAACAGAGAGAGTATTCTCCCAAACAGTTTTGATTAGCATTCTTGTATGCATCCATGATATCTATTGTTTTACAGTTTTATAACCATTGTTTTAAAACCTTTTCTCATACCATTGCATTGTTTGTGTTCATTTGCTTACCTTTTAATTAGATAATTGTATTTGACATGTATTCTAGAGTCTTAAGTAGTATTTTTTGCAAATTGCATGATTTCGAGTCTATTTTAGGTACTTGAAGACTCATGTTGATTTAGGTATCAGTTATGACCGACACTGCTACGCCACTTAACTTTTGTTTCCTCTCTATAAATACTTGTAAAACGTATCTAAACCTAAGGTTTCTTCCCTCTACAGTTGGGTTCTAGATCTAACCTCTCTCTAGATATTTTGTATTGATCTTCCTCTTATTATTCTACTCCATCTGTCTTTGTATGTCTATGTTTTTATCTTTCTTCTCTCTCTCTCTATGCATTTTAGTTAGCCTTATGTGGGTAAGGCTAGATGATGATGGATTGATAACTGATGATGATTATTCAGGTTAATTATTGTTAGTACTTGATTTATGTTGATCTTAATGCTAGTTTTGACATGATCTCTTAAAATACAGAACTTAAGCAATTCACACTCGGAGAGTGTTTGATGAAATATTTGAAATAATTTTTTTATGAATTTTACATAACAAGCCAACAAGAATTGTAGATTAGAGTGTTTAATGAAACTATTGAAATTATTTCTTAATGCTCATTGATGATGTGATTAAGGACAAAATTTATTGTTAGTTACTTAATAAGTGATTTGTGCAATGCAATTGGAATAGTCATAATTTTGAATTCAATGTCTAGGATGGTGCTTAGTTCAGTCTTTTCCATCATTGTTTGATTGTCAATCCATTCTTATGATAGTATAACCAATGTTCCAGTGCTTCTCTCTCTTTTTACTAGCTGCATTTTACTTTTTTCATTTCTTTTTATAAACATAAAAACTGAAACTAATTTCTATATATTAGTTTGGATCTTGCATCTCTTGATTGATGATTTTTTGGTTGCTTTTAACTCTAATCTATTGAAGTTTTAATCAAAGTGAACTCCCTCAGACTAATTGTGGAATTGTTCATTCCACTAGTATGAAGCTATTCTTCATAATTCTCGTTGCAAAGGTATAATCTTCATGCATTATATTGTATCCGTAGTCTTTTTATTTTGTTCTTTGTTCATGTGTTTTGAAACTTGAATTCTTTTTTAAAGTTTCCAATTTGTTTCTTCTGATTTGTCAACGAGATTTTCGCATTTATGAGCTTCGTATTTTAATGAAATATGGGATGCAATTTTTTTTTTGTCAATTATGTCATGTTTTTGTTGCAGTTTTCTCAAATTGGCATAATCTATGTCACTAGTTTTGCCACCGTTTTATTTTATTTTTAAAATTCAATTTTGGAGGCATCATGTTATTTGGATCTAGATAAAGACTTTCAATAGACTATTGAGTGAAAGTTCTATTCCAATTTCACTATGCAACTAATTTTAACTCGTAAACTTTATATTGATCTAATTACACAACATGATTTCCCACATAAATTCAAGATTGATTTAATTTGGTAACGAACTTGTTCTCCCATACCATATTATTGTCTTTTTCTTGATTTGGCATGACTACTTCCTTCAGCCATACTTGTTCTCACATGTCTTTGTATCCTAGTTTTATAACTTTGAACTATGATATGTGAGTTATGTTTGATATATATATATATTCAACATGTCATATGAGTGTCTCAAACAGCTGATCAATTTGCAATAATTAATTTGTCAACTTTTCATCGCCAGATATATTCTGGTAAGTTCTTTTTCTTCTTTCCTTGATTTTTAGTCATCTTCATAAATTTAAAAACCCCAAACTTAACAATCCTCAAACTGATGTATCGCTTTCAACTGATTCAATTAATAGTTGTAAGAATTTTGACTATGTTTGTTTGCAATTTATTTTTGTATGCCCTTATCTCATATTTGATTTGAACTTTCAGTTTTCCTTAAAAAAATTATTAATCTTGATTAATGCAGATTAGTAGTGTGAAAAAATGGTGGAAAAAGAAGACACCCCATAATGTGATAAGTATAAGAGGAAAATAGTATAATCAAGTTACCTGATCATTTGATATCATAAATACTTACTCTTTTTTTTACCAAGGATGTTGTAAGAACAAATGTCTTATCCACAATATGGACTAAGAATTGCCAACTGATTCCTGGATTGGACTTATACTCCAACACATTTCTCAAATATAGATGCCTTTGTGAGTTTTACTGAAAGATTTTTTGATCCACATAAGATTTTTTCTAATGTCAAGTCTTTTCTATCTTGAAGCATTGATGTTGTGAATATGCCTAGGATAAAAAATCTTGATCTTAGTTATGATATATTTTATGGGTCTGTTAAGAATCCACCCCTGAGATACAAGCAAGAAACTGATACATTTACTATTCTTTCAATACTTCAAGTAACAGTCAAAGTCTGAGAACCAGGTCCAGCAAATATATTTCCCATCCATCTAGCAACATATTAGTTTTAAGCTATATATTCATGTATCTCTACAATATCCAAACAGGAACCAGCTAAAATAAGGCAGCCAGATCAATCGTAATAGGTGATTTTCTGAAAGCTCTAATGGATTTTCAAGAGTCTAAGATCTGCATACAAATGAGTAAGAACAGCTTGAGAAAGAGCAATCTTAGTACCACTTGAAAGATGAACAGCAATTGGCAAATGATAAAATAGTGATGGAAACACAGATTAGCTTAGCCACAACACAAGGAAAGACACAGGTTCTATCTCATCACCACTTTCTATGAATCTCTTCATCCATAGGACTTGGGTTACATATCTGGTTTTATCTGTCTTAAGTTTCTCACACCATTTCTTCAGCTTCACCATAATTTTCTCTCCTGAGCTATCTAGAGTCAGAAAAACCGGTGAACTCAATACATGGAAACCTAAAAATATCATAACATGTTCAAGTGTTATGGTTGTTTCACCCCAAGGTAAGAAGAATGTTTTTGTTTCAGGACATCAAAACCTTCATCTTCCCTTAAGATAAAATAACCCATAACACTTGAAGACATTTTGATACTTTTAGGTTTCTGTATCAGAAATAAGTGATTATTCACCAAACTGAAAAACAGTTTCTAACAGAATTTTTCTGGGGTTTTCTGGATCAGAAAGCAGTGGTTATTCACCAACTTTTGAGCAGAATTTTGAATGGAGTTTTACTCCGATCTTCAAAGTTTTATGTGATGCGGATTTCTTGCAATGAGATCTATTTTATGATATAAAACAACTCTCAAACTCATGTTAGTCTGATTGCAAAGTCCACTCCACTCACAACTGTAACTATTTACGAATCAGACACGAATTACTTTTCCTAAACATTGAAGATGGATTCTGATAAAAATATACCTCCGACTGGAGAGCCATAAATGAGATGTGTGTATTTTGACATTATAAGTATTTTACCTGAAAGACCACACGGCTACTGCAAGTGTACAGTTATTCAGTTATAGTATTTTAAGACCGATCAAGCAGAGAGTAACAGCTACACGATAATAAATTCATAGAAAGAAATCTAACTGAGATGAAATCTGAAAAGGGATTGGTTTTTGGTTTTCTAATTATTAAATAATTGTAAAGTATAAGACTAAAACATGTGGTTTCCATGGTTCTAAACAAAACAAGTGAAACAAGATATGCAACTATATATATATATTTATGTTTTTGACCTAGGTTCTCAACTATGAAGCACGAGAGAACTAACAATTTATAGTTAATAAATTGAAAGTCTAAATTCTCGATATTCCGTTACTCAACTTATGCAGGCAACAACACATCTTGACCAACTGGGTAAACGAGTTGAATAAGTTCACAAATCTCCTGACTCAATGCATACATGCCATGACACGATGCTTTGGTAACATTATGTACAAGACCTAGGTTTACGAGGGTAATAGTCCTATTTTCTAAGCTCAGTGCTTGGTAATCAATTCAAGTAACATGCATTAAGTAAAAGTTGTGCCTAGAGATACTTAAGAGTGGCAAAAATAGATCTGAAAACCTATATGAATCTAACTATGAATTCCTCTTGAATCGCCCCATAAAACCCAACAAGATAACTACTCACTTATGATGCAAAGAAACAACATAGATATCATGAAGAATAACATCCATAATGAATCTAGTATATATAAAAGGGTTCAAAGGAAACTTCTCTATTGATGTGATAGAATATTGTTTATCTCCCCACTAGTGAGATAAGTAAATAAGAGATGAGAGAATTATGAAGAATTAAGATGAAACTTCAAGGGAACACTTCTAGGGCTTGGGCAATGAGGATGAGGTTCTGGAATCTGCTCTGGGGCGTGCCTTGAGTCTCTGGAAAAGAAGCTTAAGGTTTCCACCTAGAATTAGGTATTTATAGGCTTTGTCTAGGGTTTTCTGGAAATAAGACCATAGTTTTTATAATGGCATGGACGAGCTTCAGGGACATGCCATGGGGCTTGTGACCAGTCATTGTCTGGCCTGGAGACAGGGACATGCTCCTCCTGCCCGGTGCTAGGGCTTGGCTCCTACTGGTCACACTCCTTATGACCGGTTTTGAAATGTCTTCACTCTTTGACTTCTATCTTTAAAATGGCTCAAAGAAGTGCTCTTCTTCTTGGTTGATGTGAATCTTGAACCAATATCTCTGAATTTTCTGCATGGGTAGTTCTGAATTATTTATGGACTAGAGATTTATGATTAGACTAGTGCTCCATACACTTTTAACATGGGAAATCAATGATTGTCTGGACCCAATGTTTATTATAATTTTTCTGGTATAAAGAACTGTAAATGGATAAAATGGCTAACATCAAAAACCGGTTTCATTATTAGTGCGTTATAATTCCAGCAAAATAAGGTTGTGTTGAGTCATGTTTGTTCATGATTTGTTATTGATTAATGTATTTTTCCCAAGAAGCATAGAAGACCTAACTTTTTGTCCTTTTAATTGCATCTTCCATTGATAATTAATAATATAAATCAATATATTATTATATTAACTGAATAAGAATTTGTTCTTCTCATTAATATAGTAATATATCAATGCAAAAACAACGAGTAAAAATTATTTTATTTATACTAAAATTCAAATACATATATCAAGTATGTAATAAGATTCTACCACCAAATGAATCAGTAAATAAAGGAAGAAATATCTGGGAATAATAGAAATATATCTAAATAGAGATTACAATATTTTTGACTAAAAATAAAATAGCATCTTCCTTTGATAATTAAGAATATCCATCAGCATAATAAGAGATTAGATGGAATAAGAATTTATATGTTCTCATTATTATAGTAATATATAAACTCCAAAATACTGATTCAAAATTATTATTTGTACCAAATTTCAAAAATATACCTCAATTATGAATAAGATTCTAGCACCACAAAAAACTCAGTCAATAAAGTAATAAATATATGAAATTTATGGAAATATATCCAAATAGAGAGTAAGATATTTTGACTCAAAATAAATTAAAGGAATAAATATATGAAATTTATGGAAATATATCCAAATAGAGAGTAAGATATTTTGACTCAAAATAAAATAAAATCAATATAAAACATCATTGTCACATTTTCATTATTCACTACAAACTGAAACACACAAACTCACAAAAAAAAAAGAATTGTTCATTCTAGATCTAGAAATATGAAAAAGAAGGGGAAACGAATTATGGAATTGTTCATTCCACTAGTATGAAGCTATTCCCATGATTCTCATTGCAAAGGTATAATCTTTATGCGTTATGTTGTGTCAGTTTTCTTTTTGTTTAGTTCTAGCTCATATGTTTTGAAACTTGAATTATTTTTAAAGTTTCCAAGTTGTTTCTGCTGGTTTTCAAATAGATTTTCACGTTTAAACTGTATATTTGAGATTAATCATTTACTGAAATCTGGGGTGAACATTGTGTTTTCAATTATATCATGTTTTGCAGTTTTCTCAAATTGTAATAATCTATTTTACTTGTTAGATTTAATTATTGAGGCATCATGTTATCTGGATCTAGATAAAGAATTCATATATACTATTGTGTGCAAATTCTATTCCAATTTTACTATGCAACTAATTTCACGTGAAAATTTATATTGATGCAACAAGATTTCCCTAGAAAATTCTACATTGGTTTAATTTTGTAACAAACTTGCTCTCCCAGACCATATTGTTGTTTTTTCTAGATTTGGCATGCTTACTTCGTTTATCCATACACATTGCATTTAATATATTAAAAACTAAAGTTGAAATAGATCTTAAGGGAACCATATACTTTAGAGGAACAATATATTTGGATCTTAAATTTTAAGTTTGATATTTAACTAAATTTTGCAAGCAACCCATCTATTCAAGGCTATATGTCCACCACATTTTTGATAGTTTTGATTTATTTTCTTGAAGGTTTAAATATCTTCGAATTATGAAACTTGTTCTTGGGGAAAGTGCTTTCCCATGTTTCCCTTTATGACAAATCTTTTCATGCATAATCTAAACAAGAAACATAAATACATTGTTTCACTATTTTGATGAATTAAATGACAGAAATAGACGAAAGAAAAAAATAAAATATTTTTATAATAAACTAGAAGAGCGAAAGTGGTCACTGTGAAAAAATATCTTGTTGGGGCTATAAAATATTTTTCAAGACAAAAAATTCTTAGTCATGCATTTTGTTGTCTTATATGTATCACTAGGGTTTATCCATCTCAGTTTGTTTGTATGATTGCAGCCTTGCAAGAGTTCAATAAACCTGAAAAATAATTTATGGACGGAAGATTATTATAAGACGTGGGAAATGAATGATTGGTTGGACCAAAGTTTATTATATTTTATATGGTATAAATAACTCTAAGTTGATAAGATGGCAAGGTAAAAAAAAATGGGTTTCATTCTTTGTGCACTATAATTCCAGTAAAATGTGGTTGTGCTGTGTGATATTTGTTTGTGATTTGTTATCGATTGTCAGATATTATCAACGTTCTGTTCTTAATGGTGATGATGTCCCTCATATGATTGGACTAGAATCTTGGAACATAATTGTCCATGTGTTCTGCCATTACCAATGAGTAATGTTAAGTTTTTGTGTGTTACAGGTCATCTTTAATTGCACATATATTACAACAGTGTATGAGAGATGAGTTCAACTATGACTTCAATCACAGATTTTTACCGGATTATTTGAAGGAAAGAGTATTGCAAGAGAGTTGGAAAAACTAGCAAAAGAGAACGCTTGGTCCTGATTATTAAGGTAAAAAATTTATGCCTCTACATTCTAGAGTAGTAGAACTAATATGAGTATTAAAAACTAATATAAATATTAGAACTAAAAAGAGAAAGTAAAGTAAGTTAAACCAATGTTATGGACATTATTATATTGATGTTTAGAGAATAAATATGTATAAGAAATAACACATTATAATGGAAAACAAAACTTCTTTAACGAATCTTAACCATCAAAAGTTAAAGTAGAAATCAACCTCAACTTTGTAAGTATATTGATGCAGTCTTTGTTAAGGTAGAAAATAAAACTCCAAGTAAATATTTCAAATCAATTTATAAAGAGTTTTTTTTAAATAGTATTTTTTCAATTATCTTTTAATCCTACCACATGTTCATCATTCATAAGGGAAAACTTAAAGACATTTTCAAGTCTTGTAATATGAGAAACACAAAATCATCCAAAGTCTGACTTCGTTTTCAAGGAAGATTTGTTCTCTCTCTCTTCCTTACTTATGATCACATATTTTTCTTTTGCTCTCATGGTTAATTTTATGTCTATTCATAATAAGATATCCAACTTTCTCATGCCTTGTGATTCAGAGATCTTATTGAAACCTGAATACATTACTTTTTCTGTTTTGACTTTTTTTCATTTCAAAATTCTTGAAAAATATTTCTCCATCTTTTGGAGAAATGATTATTCTACAACAATCTTGGCAGAAAAGATGAGAAAGTATTTCCATATTTCAAATAATCAGATAATTGACTTATCTTATAACCCTCTGTGACTTTATCACATACTTTGGGTTTCTTCTTTCTGGCCAACATTTATTTTTCTTATCTCTACTGATATGCTTTAATAAAGTTTAAGATTTTTTCTTAAAAATATTGAAAGTACAAACCAAATATGAGATATAAGGAAATGATTTAAAATCAAAGAAAAATAAAAACTTACCAAAATGGAGTGAGGGAATAGGGATGAACAGTTGAGGTCCTTCTCCTTCCGCTGAGACGACCCTCTTTTTTTGTTTGTTCACCAATTAGCTATAGGAAATTGATTTGCGGTTGGATGTGCTATTATGACACGGATTGAATATGTGTAGAAAATCTAATTCACATGTCTTTCTATTTTGATAACTTGGAACAAAGATACCTGAATTAGTTTTGATACAAATATTCAATCCTTTTCATATGAGAATCTGCAGCTGCCGATCAGTTTCCAATAGCTAATTTTCAACTTTCATCTCCAGCTTCATTCTGGTGTGTTCTTCTTTTTCTTCTTTCCTTGATTTTTATTCATGCTCATACACCTAAAGCCCCCCCCCCCCCCCCCCCATAATTACTTAACAATACTCCTTTAATTGATGCATAGATTTCATCTGATTCAATTAAACTTTTAAGAATTTTGACTAGGGTTGTTCCAATATATTTTGTGAATCCGTATCTCGTATATGTTTTGAACTTTCAGTCTTATTTATTAAATTTCTTAAACTTGGTAAATGCATTTTAGTTGTGTGAAGAAAAAAATATGGTGGCTAGAAAGAAGAAACCCAAAACATGGTTGGCCATAATCATCTCTCTTGAGCTATCTAGAGTTAGAAAAACTAATGAAACCAATCCTAAAAATCTAAAAGCATCATAACGTCTTTAAGTGTTATGTGTATTTCACCTCGAGGGAAGACAAACTGTTTGGTTTCAGTTCATCATCTACTATTCACTTTAGCTGATGAATCTATGCAGTTACCAATTTCTTGTAATTATTTAGATTCATTTGTTAAAATGAATAGTAACTGATATCATGAAACCAAAACCTTCATCATATTCCCTTGGGGTGAGACACCCATAATATGGTTGGCCATTTTCATCTCTCTTGAGCTATCTAGGGTTTGAAAAAAACCGGTGAACCCAATCCCGAAAAACCTAAAAGCATCATAACATCTTCAAGCATTATGTTTATTTCACCTCGAGGGAAGACAAAAGTTTTGGTTTCAGGAATAGTAGCTGATGTCATGACACCAAAACCTTCATCATCTTTCCCTTGGGGTGAGACACTCATAGCACTTGATAATGTAATGATGCTTTTACGTTTCTCTGTTTTAGGTTCACTGGTGTTTGCGACTCTAGATAGCTCAGAAAAAAAGATTATGGAGAAGCTGAAGAAAAAATGGGAGATTTAAGACAGGTATAGTCAGATACATAACCCAAGTAGTATAGATGAAGAGATTAATAGACAATAGTGATGAGCTAGAGCATGTGGTCTAGCTATTTTGTGATTCCAGCACACCCCTTTATCATTCCCATGAAGCTATTTTCCAAGTGGTGTTCATCTTTCAAGTGGTACTTAGATTGTTCTTTCTTCATATTTTCTTGCTCAATTTTATCCAGGTCTGTCTCTTCAAAAATCATATTAGAGCAATCATGATCGATCTGGCTGCCTTGTTTAAGCTGGTTTTGGTTTGGGTATGAGAGAGATTCAGGAATATACATTCAAAACATAATCAGTTGCAGTTATAAACACTCTCAGGTTATAAGAAGTCTCAGCTTTCTTTGCTCAAGAATCAACCTCTTTGTGAGTCATAATGGATAAATTCCGCTGTAGGTCCCCTGGTGGCTGCAGAGTGATCAACTGTGGCTCCGTGGTTATTTTTCTCAATACCGATACATGAAACACATCATGAAATGCTTCTAATTCTTCTTGTGAAACCAATAGGTAATTCAAGTTCTCTACTGCAAACTACAAATCTTTCTATCCTTTATCTGCATAACTCTTCTGATGATCATGAGACTCTTATAATATGCTTTTTATAATCTTCATTTCTTCGATTTCATCTGGAACTATTGCTGACTCTTTATCTTATCGTTTCCCCACTTCTTTCCAATAAAGCTGTGTACAACAAGGCCGTTCAAAGAGAGACTCAAATGGTGGCATGTCTATACATGCATGGTAGATGTTGTTGTAGCGGAAATCACTAGGCATAAATACGTCTCCCAACTACTTATGAAGTCCAATGTACATGCCCTCAACATGTCCTTTAGCGTCTGAATCATCCCTTCAGATTGACCATATGTTAGAGGGTGATTTGATGTACTCAATCTACATCTTACTTCCCATTTATTTCTGAACCACCCTTCAAAACAGTGATGTGAACGTCGAATTTAAATCTAAAGCATTGTTTGCCGGAACTTCATGTAACCTTACGGTCTCATCAATATGCCTATTTGACCTAAGTGATATGCATCATATGTCTGCTTTACTGCTAAAAATGAGCTGACTTATTAAGTCCCATATTGTATCCTAGTGACTTGCTATTCTTGCAAGTCCAATAACAAAATTCATACTCATCAATCTCGCTTCCATTATGGGATTGGTAAACTCTGTGGTAACCCATTTGGAAATTTGTGTTTCGCTTTCACTAGCTGAAACATCGTGCACTTGCCACCAACTCTGCAGCTTCTCGCTTAATCACATTCCAGTGATAGTAGTGACCCCGTCCCAACTTGGTCGATCATTGATGAATAGAAAATTGTGATTGGTGTGCTTATTTCTAGATCCTATCTTTCAGACGTTTATCATCTGTTACACATGCTTGATCTCTAAAAATAAATGTCCCGTATTTGGCGGTACGTATGATAACTTCCTACTTCACTTTCCACTGCTTTAAAACACAGTTTGAAACTATTATTTATGATTCTCATTTCAAAGATATAATCTTGATGCATTATGTTGCATCAGTCCTTTTATTGTTTTGTTCTTTGCTCATTTTTTTTTTTGAAACCTGTATTAGTTTTTAAAGTTTCCAAGTTGTTTCGTCTGATTTTATTATCACGTTAATACTGATCACTATTTGAGATTATTATTTTAATGAAATCTGTGGTGCAAATTGTGTTTTCAATTATATCATATTTTTGCAGTTTTCTCCAATTGGCATCATCTATTTCACTTGTTCTGGTACCTTTTTCATTTGTAGATTCAATTATTGAGGCTCCATGTTATTTGGATTTAGGTAAAGAGTTTCAACAGACAATTGAGAGCAAATTCTACTCCAATTCAACTATGCAAATAATTTCACGAGTAAACTTTACATTGATCTAATTATGCAAAAAGCTTTCCATCTTCAGTGATTAATTTTGTAATGAACTTCCTCTTCCAGACCATATAATTTAAATTAATTTTAAAAACTATTTTAGAACATATTTACTTTTTAAATTTTAAAAATATACAAATTTTATGTAAAAATTATTTTATTATACTTTAAGTAATTTTCTATCTACTAAATAATATATATATTTAAATATTATACATATATTTTAAATAAATATTATATATAAAAATAGATCCAGATATTCGAAGTCTTAAAATAAAATATCCGGATCTGAGTACCTCAATTATCCTATTTTCATATCGGATCATCGCGTAGCTCGGATCTCGAATGTCGAATATTTTGCCCAAACCTACATGGAAGCGTAAAAGTTGTCAAACCCAAATCACCGTCAATTTTTTCCCATCATATCTAAAACCATTTTATATATTTTCTTGTTTCGTTTTTAAATTAAAACATTAACGAATCATATTTTCCATGAACTCGTGGGAGTTTAATGAATACAATTTAAGAGTTTGTTGCTTTTCTTTTTTTAGATATGATGAGATATCTTATTAAAGGCTACAAATAAGAAGTCTATGATTCTGCCCCATTGTAGAACACTGAAACAGCAGCAAGGGACTTTGTATGCTTTATGAAGTCATGTTATACACAATTAATTTAAAATATGTTACTAAATATATTTTTAGTAGTCATACACACTAATAAAAAGATTTAATTCCAAATATATATATATATATCTAATATGTGAATACTTTTATCATCAACATTTCATTTAAATTAAAATCAGCAGCAAATTCATCTAATATAAAAATGTACTCTTAATAATAACTAAAATTATCTTAAATATAAATTAATAATCAGATCCTGTAACTCTCCATATCTAAATATTCACAAATTTAGCATCAACCGAAAAACAGTTCATTTCATCACAGCAATCTAACTCATGATATGGTAATGAGATTTTTCTTCATTGACTTTCAGTGTGATAGATTAGACATCATGATTAAAGTCTTGCCATCTCTTCGTACATATATATACCAGAAAATGAATTATTCCTCCAACTTTTTATCTATGGTTTTATTTTAAAAAGTGGTATAGATGGCCCCTAGGCACTAGGACCCTTTTATCCACATGTATTACTGGCCGATTAGAGCATTTCCAACCCTAAGAGCACCCACATCAGTAACTTTTGTGTGGGTGTTTTTAATTATAAATATGATTAAAACAAAACAAATTGTTGTTTTCAATGCATGATAAAATCTTCACTTAAGATCCTCTGATTTGAAAATGTTTTTAAATTTATTAGTAATAAATAGTTAAGACACCCTCTCATATATCACCCATGAGGATGGTCTAACGGTTCTTAATATTATTTATAATATAAATTTTGATAAATTAACAGTTAATAACTCCTTGAAGAGTTCTTAGTTTTCTTCTCCTCCAATGGTAGAACTTCACTAGGGGGTTTTAAAATTAAACCTGAGTTTACCGTCACATGGTTCCAATTACGTGTGGAAGTTCAAATGTAGATAACAAGATACAAGAAACCAACAGCTTCAAAAGTAGAAGAAACTAAATCAAACCATAAAAGATAATTACTTGATTGCTTGTTTAGATTATAGTACCCATGATAAACTCACTCACTAACTTCATGATTTTCTAATTCAATTGCAATCTCTATTATAAACAGGAAGTGAAAAATACCAAAAACGGATACTTGAAATCCAACAGCAAGAAATATAATTCACCTAATCTACACAACCTTCATACGCAAATCCTCTTCTTCATCTTCAACACCACATTTAGCCTTATCATCTTCAGTTACAGTGAACATTTCTTTAGCTTCCTGCTCAAAACCGAAGGGATCTCCTTCAAATATGTTCCATTGTTCTTCTTAATTTGATTTCTCCGATCTATATCTATAAACTTCTTCATCGTCTTGTTCTCTCCATCTTCTCCATTTTCGATCTTACCTTTATCAAAACCTTCGATATCTTTTCCATCGTACTAATCTTCTTCCTCCTCTTTCAAATTCGGGACTAGAGGCTTCCTGTTCCAGATCGACTCATTCTTCGTCATCATCGACAAACAATCGTGGAGAGAGCTTGCACTTGAAAAAAATTGCTTTTGTTTTTTTTTAATTGAAGCTAATCAAATATTGACACGTCACTCTTAAGAACCGATTTTTTGAACTCTTATTTAAGAATCGGTTCTTATCAAAATTAAGATCTCCTTATTTATTTAATCTGTTTTAATCAAAGAACTTCATTTAAGAACCTCTCTTAAACCCCCGCTGGAGATGGTCTTAGTACCTGAAAGTTTTTTTGAACATTGCTTATTACTCATGAAAATTTATGTTCTTCAAATTCATGAAAACATTTTTAATTAAAAATATTCATTTGATCATAAAATTAATTCATAAATGATTCTTCTATGTTTATCACAATTTCTTGGATATATTGTTGCTTTAAAGAGTCTAAATAATGGTTAAAATCAAGATAATTAAAATAATGTGTTGCTTAACAAGTGGGTGGTGGTAATTTTAGTATAAGCATTTTTGGTGGAGAATAGTGTTTTGTTTATTATGAACTAAGGAATGTCTCATGCATTGCATGATTTTGAATTTAATATTTTGTAATAATATGTTTATAAAAGTTTTAATTTAGAATAATGTCAGTTAATTTTAGTTGTAATTTATTATTTATATTTTACATAAATCTTTTTTTATAGTAAGTGCCTTAAAACATACACAATAGTTAGAGATTAAGATGAGTATCTTAACTATTAAATAATGTTAGTTTTTATTTAATTTTGTTATTTAATTAAAATTTATTGTTTTAAAATTTATGAACCAGTCAGTGAATAACAAATGTAAAAAAGTAAGTTTGAGTTTTACATAATGAGAGACGTTCCTATTATCTCTCACCATTTTCTTAATTTTATATGTTCATAAGAAATTATAAAGTAGAAACGATGTTGGAAATACTCTTATATCATTTCAAATATTAAGAATTTTTCAAGGTGTAATCTGAACAAAAGTGTTTATTGGTATATGGAAATAGTTATGAATTTCAATATATATATATATATATTCTTCTTTGTAGCATAAATTTTGATTTTATTAGTAGAAAGAAGTTATCTAGAAATTTTATCTGCTACAATGTTGGTAGCTTAAAAAATAAACATAATTAATAAAAAAAATTACTGATATCATTATATATAGATTATTTTTGGTATTTTTGAATCCTTACAAAACGAATTATTGTTGAATATACATATATAATATAGTTGGATTAGCATATCACTATAATGGATTGTATATTACAGTTTTACTTTCACAATAAAAAATATAGACAAAGGGATATCAACATTAGATATTATAAAAATTGAAAATTATTAAATTATAGTTTTTCCGTTGGTTTTTAGATGTTAAAAAAAATTAATCTGATTATACATTTTATCTATTATATAAACTGTCATAAATTATACTTATGTATATCTATAGAGGACAAAAAGCTATGAGTTAAAATACCAAAAACTACGGTTAGAAAACCGTATAAAACTAAGAAACTATAAAGACAATATATTAAAGGTAATATTAAATAGAATATAAAATTTTAAAATAAATTATTTCAGCATTACCGTAAAAATAAATAGAATATACATCTTATACATTTAATTGATTTTTCTAAAAGTAATTTGATGTTAACCTATTAATTTTAAATTAAACAACTATGGTCAAAATATTTGATTTAATAGTTATTTTTATTAAACTCAATTGAAATATATATATATATATATATTAAATTCAATTCAATTTTTATAAATTTTGAATTTAACTAAACCTACAGAAAAACATCAAATTAAGATAATTATATATTTTTAATCATGTATTAATCTTTAAATTTTAAGTAGTTGGTTAGAAAATAGAAAATCCAAATAAAAAAGTTTCATGTGTTATTGGAAAAGTGAATCTATGATATTCTCAAATCTTCTTATAATTGTAAACATACTATCTTATATAAGATATGAAATTTAGAAAGCAAAAGTGATACGTTCAAAAAGGATCTCGTGACTAATCTCAGTAAGTAGTTCAACACAAAGGTTTATGGAATTTGGTGATTTTTTTTTTTTTCAAATAAACAAAATTTTTAAAGAAGATACTTGACCATGTAAGGACCTTCCAATTCATAACCCAACTTTCTATAGTAATGTCGGGTTCCTACACCAGAAATCACACCGATTTTGTTTGATCTGTGTTCTCTTCTTGCAATCCTTTCAGCTTCTTCCATCAGAAGTGTACCGTAACCCTGAAATTTCGATACACAAAGAAAATATAATCGGAATCCAACTCCTTAAATGTCAATTTCAAGTTGAATCTTGGGTAGTAAGTAGTACCTGATGTTGCAACTTATCAGCCTCTCGACCATGAACTGGTACAGCTGTTCCATATACATGAAGCTCACGAACAACAGAACACTTTCCCATGAGTTCTGGACAAGTTACGTTCTTCCCGCATTTTCGCAAACGTAGCAACCCAACAAGAATGTCCTGTATCCACAAAAATAAATGATGGTTCTTTCTCTGAGACTACAGTAGGCTTCGTGTATGCCAATGAAACTATGGATTTAAAATTGATCACCACCTTCTCAATCTATATATGACACGAGCTTACTGGAAATTTGATCATAATTACAAACTCACAGTATACACCACTACACCGTGGCAAATGGTAAGTCCAATAGGTTTAGAAACTCAGAAAAGACCAACATGCTCTGAGAGATATGAAGATTGTACCTGGCGTGTATCTTCATATGAAAGGAATGTCTCCCAACCTTCATTAGCAGTGTAATCACGACGCACAAGCTCTACTTGTTCTGGCTTAATTTTATGATGAATGTCCTGTACTCAGACCATGTAAGCAAATATTTTGTTAAGAATTTCAGTGTTTAAAAGAGAAAAGAACAAAAGAAGAAACAACATTTGGTGTCGTGACCTGAATTCCAGCTTCACGAGTACGAACATCACGGCATTTAAGGCCTAAGTCATCCATTCTGGCTAAAGCCAGTTCACGAAGATTTCCTTTTTCCACACCTGACGTAACCAGAGGCATAGGAATATCACGCTGAACTCTATAAACACGTGTCCATGGAGGTACCATGGAAAGAATCCTCGCAACTATATCCACAAGCTGTTCAGGTGGATAGTTTCGGTACCTGCAGAAAAATTCTATATGATTTAAGCCTTTCCCTTGTGACACATCATTACACTCTTCTTTTAACACAAGAACATCCTACCTCCCCGTTTTCCATAGTTCATAAAGGCCAGTTCCACGTATCACAAGGGTGGGATATATTTTTAACCCATCTGCTCTAAAAGACGGGCTCTCGAAAAACTCCTTGAAACTTTCCATGTCTCTCTCAACCCCAACATTAGGAAGATCAGGCATCATATGTGCAACAACCTATAGGAAAATAGAAAAAAAGAAGTAAGAACACAAATATAGCAGTGTCGTTGAATAAAGAAAGGCTCATTGGTTTATAGGAGATTGATGAACAGAAACATAGGAGGTGAAAGCTGCCAAGGGAAACATGAAACTAACACGATAAATTATTAATCAGAGACTAATCTTGAAGGGAATACCTTGAAACCAGCATCTTTAGCCAGGCAGAAGCAGTCGGCTACCGCAGCAACAGTGTGGCCTCTATTTGTGTCACGGGCAACATCTTCATATGTGCTCTGGACACCTATCTCTAGCCGGGTGCAGCCATAGGTCAGCATTTGCCGAAGATGAGGTCCAAGGCAGTAATCTGGCCTCCTGATGGATATGTAAAAAAATTAAGTTGTGAGATTTGAAGCTACAGAGGTTTCCATTATAAGTGATCAAGAAAAATAACAAGAACTGATTCACAAAAAAAAAAAAAAATTGGTGCCAGAATTTTGATATATTATCACTCAGCTTGACCATTTCCATTTAAGTGCTCGAAAGAATACAATGAAATCAATATATAGAAACAAAGAAAGCTTTAAGAGAAAGAAACTTCAACCGAAAAAACTCACGTTTCAATTGTCATTCCAATGCATTTGGTTGCACTATGTTCTGAATAAGCAACTGCTTCTTCAACATTGGCAGAAGTGTGTCCTGATAAAGCATCATGAAGATTCCGTATGAAGAAATCCCGGTACTCAGCTGGCAGTGACATAAAAGTACCTCCCATCAAAATGAACTCAACCTGTCACTCATATAAACAGAAGCAAAATCTTCTGAGTAGAAAAAACTGGTTAAAAGAAGAAAATTACTAGAAAATATCCAACTCTAACCTTATCTACACTGTGACCCAACCGCTTCAGCTGATCTATCCTGCTCCTTGCCTGAACATATGGATTGTACCTAAGAAAACAAACACATCTTTAATAAAAATCCATAGTAACATGAAAATCACACGATCATAATCCAAACAGCAAACAAAACTATACATAAACACGGCTTAACAAGTCCGTAGAAGAATTTCGTATCAATTTGATTGAACAAGCTTTCTCTTCAGTCTAGCTTTAGCAATTTTCTTATGGATCCTTAGAACCTCCATTACTACCCAAGACTCTCTCAATTCATCAATGTTATAATTTCAAACACTAATTTGATTCCTAAATATCAAGCAAACCAAAACTTAATCTAATTTCAAACTCCACTAATACCTTAGATCATAAACTAGAAAATTCAACCTAAAGACCTTCCTAGATCAATCCGATTTCAATTCATAATACGATTTTCGATTCGGTAACTGAATTGTAAACACTTCACCTGGCTCGAATCGCTCGCATACTAGTAGGCTCATATCCAGTATAAGACTGAGTACTATACTCAAAATCAGAATCAGGTCCGCCGGGACAATAAACGCAGATATTACCAGTCGTGGCTATATGAGGACACCTATGAGGCTTTGACATAACCGCCACGACGGCGATCCCTGAAGCGGTTCGAACCGGTTTAGCACGGAGTTTCGGGAGAAGAGTCTCTCTCTCAGAATCAGGAAGCGCCGCGATCATCTCAACAAGCTTTGGCGCACGTGCTAAACCGTATTTCCGGCAAGCGGCGGTTTTTATTGCGTTTAGGTCAACATTCTCGTTGCGATGTGAGCGCTCAATCATGGAACTGACGATCTCTGATATGGCGCGAACTCGAGCTTCTTCTTCTGTTAATCCACGAGCTTGAAAGCCTCCGCGACCTGGCCGAGGTAGTTTTTTTGTCTCGCCGTTCATCACTACCGCCGCCGACGCCATTGTCACAAAACCTCAAAGTGGAAAAATACGGGAAATAGCGGAAGCGGAGAAGATAGATTTTGTTTAGCTATAAACTTTAAACGGTACCGTTTTAATCTGTTTTAATTTTTAATTTAATTTCCTAATGTTTCCGGTAGGCCTGTACATAATAACCGATACCCGAACCCGAACCTGAAACCGACCCAAATTAAAGAGTTCGGATCGGATATAGATGTACTAAAATACCCGATCGGGTGTATATTTTTTACTCATCAGATACCCGTACCCGATCGGGTATACCCGAACAATTCGAAAAACCCGAAATCCATCCAAAGTAATCCAAACTTGTATAAAACTTAAATGTTTTACTTTTCTTATTTTTATTTTTATATATGTTAATTTTATGTGTTATTTTAGTTATATTATATAATTTTATTTGAATAAATAAACTTTGTGTTTTGGTTTGGTGGTTTGAATTTTCTGTATTTATTTTGACATTCTATCTAGTTTTAATGAATTTGGATTGATTTAAAAAAAAATAGTGAATATATATGAATATATATTCTTTTTTAAAGTTTGGTTCAAAAATTATTTGAGTTCGAGTATACCCGAAAATACTCGAACCCGATGGGTGTTTACCCGAACCCGATCCGAAATTTTAAAATATCCGATCGGATCTTATATCTCTACACCCAAACACCCGAAATATCCGATCCAAATTCGATCGAATACCCGAACGTCTTCCGGAAAAAAAAAATATATATAATTTATTGAAAATAGTAAGTGGGACGTGTAAATAGTACTATAACAGTATAAAATAATTATAAAAACAACATAGCCTTTGTTTTTCAATATTGAAAAAGATGTTTTATAAGGTTATATTTGAACATATCAATCTATATTGAATGGTACAATGGTCCCAAAAAAAAATCTATTTCTCTACAATGTCACTATATTAATCGGTATATCATCAAATATTATCTAATCTTTTGATATGTTGCTAAATCTCTCTAATTGATTCTAACTAAATTATAGTTGATGTGATGGTGGCTCTTCCTTCAAACAATAAACTTAGTTAGAAATAAACGTCTATGAAAAAACATAAAACAATTCATGGAAATGACAATAGAGGGCCAATTAATTTGAAAATTGAATACTATATGAATATGAGAAACCAAACAAAAAATGATGAATTTGAAAAGAAGAAAAAATGATGGAGAGTGAGAACAATGCAATAACCACTTTGAATCTGAAGAGAATATCACAGCTTCTGCAGGAAAAAAAAAGAAGAAGTTAATGTATCTAGGACTTAATTGATTTGTAGCATTAATAAGTTTTCTATGAACAAATTACGGTAGTTTGTTTTAATTAATTGTGATTGTGGGATGGTGGATTTGTGATAGAAGAGTGGAGGAATAGTTGAACAAAATATTTGTTAAATTTAAGTCTAAAATATTTTGCTATACATAATTTGCCAAATGACTTGTAAAATAAAACTTTAACTCATTTTTATTTTATGTCATGTCAGTATATTATTGGAATAATGACAGGTGTTTATCAGATAAAATATTAAAAAGAAAAAAATCAAAATATAGATCTTAATTAATAAAATTTTAGAAACATATTAATTCTTGGGAAATATCAACAAATAGCCTAATTTTGTTTTGTTTTGCTACATGACCATAAGTAATAGTAAATGTCATAGAGGATGAAGAAAAAAACACTTTTATATATTTCATGTTATTTATATATATATATATATATATATATTTCATGTTATTATTAAAAATTCCATGTTATCAATTATATATATTTTTTTTACTATTACACCCGATTTGCTTTTATTTTTCTAAAGTTTAACACGTTTTTATTCAAAATTCATACATTTTTATATTATCACCTTAAATGTTTCTTTATTCCATTAATTCATTTGTATATCATGTTATTTTAACATAATACATATTATTTAAATATGATATGTGCTATTTTATTTAACAACAATATATCAGTTAACTTATTTTGATATTTTTTTCTATTTCACTGCATTTTCCTTTCTTTTTCATAAATATTTTTTTTTGTTTTTATTCTGAATATCATGTAATTTTTATTATCATGTTAAATTCTTTTTTATTCCACTGATTATTTATATATTATCTTATTGTTTGTTATGACATATTTATTTTAAAAAACACTTCCTAGTATTGTATTTCCTTCCACTTGCTAATGGTAGTTTTGAATTTTCATATCCTCAGAAAATGTTATTTCCTAACTAAATCTGCACTTTAGTCATTTTCCAAAAACGACTCTAGATTCTAGTCATTTTGCAAATAGACCCTTAATTATTTTCCTAAAAAAGCATGTTATTAGATTAGTACTCTATCTGATTCATTGTATATGTAGTTTAAGGTTTTTTACAGTAATTAAAAAATATGAGTTTTTAATTTTTATCTCTTACTAATATATTATACCATTTTGCATTGGTCATTATATTCAAATAATTAGGGTATCATCAAAAAGTTTGCCAAAACAATGCATTTAATATACAAAACAATACTTATAATAAATCAAATTTTCGAACCTTATACTATATATAAAGTGAATTAGAGGGAGTATTTAGTTGGAAGGTACAAAAAGCAAAACTGTAAAATTGTCATAGTATTTATTTCTCCATTGGTTGTCTCTATTTGTTCTCCAAAAATATATATCTTTAAAAATAGGGAAGAAGATTGCTATAATGTTACCTCTATTTTGAAGTATATAATATTTTAATTTGATTAACCAATAGTATTTCTCTAAACATAGAGAAATACATAGTGTTGCCCCAATTTTAGAAATACTATTAATTTTTCTATTATTAGAGCAACTTACACCAATATTAGAGATCATTTTTCCTTAAAAATAGAGTATCATTGAAGATGATTTAACAACTAAATTTTTTCTAAACAAAAAAAATTAGAATTGTAGTCAGTAGATGAAAAAACTAATAGCTTCTTTTAGCTTTAAAAATATTTCACAGCTTCATGATAAGGCTAACAACGACAACATATTTCTTAATTTATTTTTTCACCAATATTTAAATGTCTTGACTGAAAACATTTTTGTTTTTGTTTTGAACAAACCCTTTAAAATTTATATATTACTCATTGGTTTCGCATATGTATCATTTGACAAATTTATTCAGAATTTTATATTTGATAGATCTTGACTAAAATAGTGAAATGCACTTGCTTTTAATGTTTAGTTTTAATCAAAATATTAAAAATGTTGTGGCATTTTTAACCTGTAAGAAGAAATTGTTAGTCAAAAGATGTGAGATTTTTTTAATGACTGGAAAATCAATTTGAACATAAATATAATTTTCAGTACTCTCACATTTCATATTCTTTTTCGTAATTGAAAGAAGAAAATTATGGAAAGATGGTTTGAGAACACCAAAGATGAAAATCAATTATGAAACTTGGAATCAACGGTTCTCTTAAAGAGAAGATTTTATCTTTATTTTGATGGATAGACTTAGAAGAAAACTTAAATGACATGAAGTTCTGAGTATGTTTCCCAAATCGCCTATGAATTCCATCTTTCTTCTACCTATTATTTCAGAATAAACTGAAATAGAAGTACAATATCGAGTAACAGCTTGAAGAAAGTTAGAATTTATATACGATTTGGAAAACATACCTAGAACTTTTACAAATTGCAACTTCCATGATGTTTACAATATTTGCTTCAACTTTGTTCATGGATTCATCAAAATAAGGATAAAATATTTATATGAGAGAACAAATATTCCAATCATTATTGGCAGGATTTTGAAAATAAACAACAAATTTCATGATATAAGAACTAGTAATTGAGAAAACTGAAAAACAAGAGAGTCTTTCTTAGAGAGTGTGAGCAGCATGATAAACATATATAATTTTTAATCTTTATATTAATAGATGGAGATAAAACGTTTTAAATAATAAAATAACAAAATCGTGATGGGAGAAAATCTTACGATTTCAAAAATTTATGTTTTTCTATTCCTACAAATATAATAATTATAAAACACATTTTACCATGTAAAACAAAGAAATGAAAACAGAAATATATAACATAAAATGTCTTCTTCTCTTTTCATTAAAAACAAAAAGATTTGCTTCCATATAATTTTATTATTTTTATTAAATTATAGCTACAATGGCATGTTAACCTTTGATTGCACAAGTGACTTGTGCTTTATAAAAGAAAATATATTTCATTAATTAATCAAATTTTATTTTAATTAGCATAATTTTAAACGGCTTACTTTTTAAGTTTTTTATTGGTGGGTCCTTGGAAATAAAAATCTTAATTGTTCCTAGTCTCTGATTTTTCCGTTATTCACTCATAATAAAAACTTATTTAATTTAAATAAAAAATAAAGATGATTATCCTTATCCCCAACATTTAAATAAATACATAGACTCAACCAGCAACACTAAAACCATACTATTATTATAAAATATAAAATATACATCATAAATATAAATAAAAATAATAATAAACATGAGTAATTATTCAAAATGATTATGTTAGATAATGACTGGGTAACATAAATTTATATAGACATATATTTTTATTTTTATTTTAAATATTTTTTTGTTTAAGATTTTTTTCCAACCGCAGCTGTAAACGCTTACTGAAAGGAGCTTTTGTAATTTAGCAGTTTTAAGCTGTATGAAATAGTTTTAAACGATTCCGATGATTTTTGCAAAATATTACAAACCGCAAATGCAGAGTTTGTAAAATATTACAAACTGCAACCGCCTGCAAGGTCTTAGTGCAAACTATTATTCAAAATTTTCAGTTGTATTTCTTTTCCCTTTTTTGATAAAATTAGTTTATAAACATTTGTAATCATATATGTATGTATATATATATGTATTTGCCAAACATTTGTAAACATATTTATTCAATCAGAGTTCAATATAAACTGAAAAATATCAATTAAAAATTTCTGTCTTATTAAAAAAAAAGAAAAAAAATCAATAGAAACTATAAATATTTTATATCATATATAAATACGAACACAAACGCAGTAATCGTTATCCACATCCTCAATATAATCCCCGTAACTATTATACAATTAAAATGACACAAAAAAACAGATTAAAACATAGAAAAACTACAACACAAAATAAAAGTAACAAGAACTTGTCTGCGCAAATGTGCAGATTTAAAACCTCATATAGAACAAAAACAAAAGTATAAAGAAAATAAGACTAAACTTAAACTTAGTTCAAAGAGTAACTAGTAAGAGATGTTGATAATTAGAGATGATATGAGAATGAAGAGCAAGCAATGCAGGCGAGGAGGAAGATGGCTGAAGAAGCTCCATCGTTGTCAAGATTACTAGTGCTTCGCTTGAATTTGGTTCTTTTGTCTTTGTTGCAATTTGTAATTAATTGCATCTTCTTCTTATGAAGATCATCTTCTTTACATTTCTTTATCTTGTCTCTTTGCTTCATTGCTTCTTCTGCCCTGCACACCATTCTGTTTTTGGTGAAAGAGTAAATAGAGTTTAGTGTATGAAAAGGGTCGCTCCTCCTTTATCCGTATATAGAGAGCTAAGTTGCTTATATATATAGTATATTAAAATTTAGAATATATATTGTATAATTTTAAGTAATATCTTAGAATAGTTTGAATGGCATATTAAGTAATTTTAGCTTGGAACTATGTTCTAAACAAGCAAAACCGTATTTTAACATGTGTAAATGATGCATTTGCACAAAAGTTTGTTATTCCAAATTTTCTTATATATATAGTGTATTAAAATTTAGAATATATATATTGTATAATTTTAAGTAATATCTTAGAATAGTTTGAATGGCATATTAAGTAATTTTAGCTTGGAACTATGTTCTAAACAACCAAAACCATATTTTAACATGTGTAAATGATGCATTTGCACAAAAGTTTGTTATTCCAAAATTTTCTTATATATATATATATATATATATGCTAATTTCTCTCCACTTAAAAAGGTTAAAAGAAACAAATATTATGATATCAAATGTAGATGTTAAAATTTATAATAGAACTTTCAAATATTAGTTAGATCCACAGTCACCCAATGGTTAGAAGCATCCAAATTCTAATGATCTACATTTCAGGATTTATCATCAGGCACCAGTTTTTTTTTCCCCCTAAGGCTTCCACATAGTTTTTCTCTAGACAGTACTTGTTTTATTGGACACATACATGCAAAACTTTTTTTTCTATATAAGATTCAATGCATCTTTATATTATTTTTAACTCATTAAATGAGCATACTCAAACTGTCAAGATAAAATAACTCAGAGAATTTTTCTTCTTGTGTTGGTTTTTAAACCCAAAATTGTGTCAAGATAAAAAGATATATTCTTTCTATTATTTTTTTCTTCTTGTTAATCTGTAAATTTCTTTAAAATGTGTTTATCTACCTATTAGCTTTTTGTGTAGTGGCTAACTGAGAAATTTGTGTATATTTTTATTCAGAAATTAAATATTAATATAGTTAAAAGTTATAAAAGCAAGTAGTTATCAATTATAATGGCCAGTGGCTATGGTTTTGCGACCGTTGTTCTAACAACAGCTCATTTGGTTCTCTAAATAGGAATCTAAATTGGATTATCCAATCATTTTGGAAGTGAATATAATAATGTATGAATATGATAATTTATTTGTAACATGCCTTATACCCACAAATAATTTAATAAGCAAATGCCTGATACCAATGATTTACATAATGATAGTTCCTGTTGATAAACATATAGTAGTAATACTACTATAGATAGGTAGGAACTTTTTGTGATTGTTTCAACAAAATGTGGAATTATTGAAAACGTAATCAAGAAAGATGAAAAATGGGTTTTGGCGGGGAGTGAAGAATGGCATGTGGAGAGGACAATGTCACATGTGACATGTGAGAAAGTTATAATGTTTGGTCTGAAACGGCGCCATTATGCATTTAACTTGGTCTACTCATCAACTCATTCTATGTTTTTGTTTTTTTATATAAAATGTTAACATCAATCATCCTGACGGATAAACTTGTAGACAGTATTGTTGACCATAATACCAAAATTGTTGAACATATTAAATGGCCTCGTTCACAGTGTATTGTGGCCAGTGTTCATGCAAGAGGCATAAACGAATGTTTTGTCGCTAAACATCTACATAAGATTTGGATTTTATAAAAATCAGTTATATTATGATTTTATAAATATCAGTTACATTATTCGCAGAATTTTATTTGACAGATTTTAAAGTCGTCAAACAAATTAAATATTTATTAGACGAACTAGGAGGTCATTAGATTGGTTTGACAGATTTACTGAATATCTATGTTTTAGTTTTTTTGTAAAATTGTGTGTCATTTGAAAAATAAAACATAAATTTTCAAAACAATGTCATTTTCAGTTTTTATTTAGTTTAATTTTTTAAGTTATTTAATTTTATAATTTTATTATGTTATATTATATATATATAAATATATATATATATATATATATTTAAATGTATATTTTTATAATAAAATTGTATAAACTCGCATAGATCCGATTAGAAGTCTGTTTAGTGATTTTTGCTTAGTGTTTTCTTGAAAACTGGTTTTAGCACAAAAAACACCATGCATGTAACCCAAAACCAAACAAAAATAATTAAATTCAAACTGAACCAAATTTTAAAAATTGCTTTTGCTAAAGCAAATTTTAATGTAACTAAAGTTTATTTTGCAATTTTTAATTATATATATTAGATTTACAACTACCTGCATGGTAATCATGGTCGGATACGAAGATAGCCAACTAAAATATTCACATAGGATCCTCTTTTATGATCCCAAGTTTTATATATATATATATATTATAATTTTTAAATAGTAAATCATGTTTTGTTATTGATTTCTGTTATATTTAAAATTATGTTTATTATGTTTTGTTAGTGATGTTGTTTTATATTCTGCATAACCTCAATCTGGTCCTGATGAAAATAAATTTAATTTTAAATTACGAACAACACGAATTGTTAACTAATATATATATATAATTATCTTTCCTATTGCATTGTAATCATATAATGTGGATCCCATTATTTCAGTCTCTTTTGTTATTTTTTAACCATGTTCTTAAAATTTCTGCCTACCTCCGATTACATCTCGCCTAGTCGGTAAACTCACCTTTGCCGCTTCGATTAATGATTAATCCCTCGAAAAAGTCAGTCAACCGATTATTCCCCGCCTAATCCGATTAATCCCCGCATAATCCGATTATTTTCTACATAATCATCTATAATCTAATTATTTTTAAATTTTTAAGTATAAATATAATTTGTTTTTGTTATTCAGACTTTTATATTGAGAGTTTATGATATTTTATAATAAATTATGTTAAAATTATAAATAAAAATCATAAAATAAATTATTAATACTACATTTTCATGTATTTACTATAATTTTAAAAACAATGTTATTTAAAATTTTAATATAATAAATAAATATATTTTTAAAATATTAAAATAACCTAAAACTAATCCCGATTAATCCCTGTTTACTCCCCGATTAATTCTCTAGGCGTTAGGCCCACCCTCACCACCCGACTAGCGCCTAGCGAATTTTAAAACATTACTTTTTACTCCATTTTAATAATCCTGTTATTTTTAATACCAATAAGACAATAGATAGCTTTTTGTTCAAGGCGAAAAAAAAACATAGCTTTTTGTTCTCATTTCATATACAAGCTGCAAACTTTCTTTATAAAAAGTTGCAGACGATATGTCAGAAGGACTATATCAAAGAGCATTTTCTGAAAATATGTGAATCATCATTGGTGGTAATATTAACTAATTTGTTGTTCTTCTAGAGATAATTTTCCATATGATTGATGAAAGATGGTTATTAGCTGGAAGGGCCTTAAAAACTCCATACATATAGTAAGTAGCTTTCCAGAGATGGAGAAGGCTTCTTCTACGCTTAACAACTACACTCTTATCTAACACTCAATCAACATTTATAACTTAAATAACACAAATTTATAATTAAAAAAATATTGCACCCGAACATCGGCACAAGTTATGAATATATAATGTCTCTTCAAAAAGTATTTGTGGAACCTACTATAAACCGTAGAGAAACAAAAAAAAAAAAGAAAACTACATATATACTACATTTAATAAAAAAGTTAATTTTTTTACAAAAAGTTAAAATTAAAATTTAAAATACTAATATATAAAAAAATTTGTCGTTTAACTTAATTAATATAGGTTACATTAATTTATTCGACATTTGGCTGATAATCAGCCGGACAAATCTAACAGATTTTATGAATTAGATACAAGATATGATCAAATTATCACACATATATATATAGACTATAGTCATGCATTACCATATCAAATATCAAAATATGTCTTTGAGAGAAGAATCTTTATGATTAACCCTCCCCACCTCCAAAGATCTGAAAATTTCAAATATGTTTGAATATTCTTGAATCTTATTGTGTAGCAATATATGTTATTTTCTTTTATAACAATAATAATATGCGATTCCAACAATTATTCAGTGCTAAGTTTTAACAAAAAAAAAACCCCCAATTATTAAGATGATAACAGTCCATCATGGAATGCCGATTCTTTCACAATAAGAACAAACAAGTGAAGATTGATCACATGATGTTAAATTATGATTAATTTGAGTTTGCATGGAGAATCCCACTACACACATACATACGTGCATTAGAACCCCATTAAATATTTTGATGTTGATATTCTTAAAGAATCATTGAAGGGTAGTTGTAAGAGATGGTTGTGGAGTCATACGCCTAATATTTGATTTTGTTGTCCCATATCAAAATCCATCCAGTCCCCAACATGCATCTTAGATTATTAAGATCGGCAGAACCGTCCCATGGATGAAACCAAACATGTTCTTGGATTTAGGTTTGTTGCGTAAGACATTTGCAACAATCATAATTGGTGTCGTTCAAGAGAAGCGTAGAGATGAAGTTCCACGGATTATAAGACGGATGCAAATAGTAATTAGAGAGAATCACTGTCTTTTTAGCCACAGCTACAAAAAAAAAAATCAAGAATTTTTGTCAGTCGTGTTATTAAATTTGACCGACGAAAACAAACAGACAAAAGTGAAGAACCGAGAAATAAAGCTTCCAAGAAACGAAAAGAAATTAAAGATTCTGCTATGTGATCTAATACTGTAGACTTTTGCTTTATTCAGGAGTCTAAGACGCATATAAATATACTTACAAGAGATTTAACGTAACGTAATAGACTTTGAATTTTATAGTGAAACTGCATGCATTCTACAACTCATTATATAAAGTAAACGTGTTCTTACGAACTACAATTAAATAACCGGAATCAATGAATCAACTTTTACATCTCAAGCATCAAAAGACTTTTCAAAATCACAGGTTTACAAAGAGCTACAATTCTTAAAAGTGAAATCTCCACTGATTAATTAAATTTATAAGTTGCGTGTTTCCAATTAGTCATTTATACTTTTTGACCAAGTTTTGTAATATATTAGTAATTTTTGACACTTAACGAGAAATCTCAGAAAAGACTACACGGGTGTTTGCTATTTTTATACTATATTTTCACTATGCTTTTAGCAGGAATCGATCATTGGCGTAGAACAAAAAAATAACTATTCCTCAAACGAGAAACATTAGATAAAGAAAACTTGGTTAATCCGACATATTTTCCCTAAACAACTATATCTAATGACGAAATAAAAAATGCTTCTTACGTAAAAGACACAAACATATTTTTGCAAAAAGTAATTTATATTCTTATGTTAGTAATATATAATTAGATGCTTATAAGAAAGTAAAGATTTACTAAATTTATAATAAAAGGTAAATATTTACAACATCTTTTGATAAAAAATAAATGAAGATTTACTGCATTTAAATGACATATGCCGAATAAAGAAAAGGAAAACACAAACAAAAATTATATGCATTTGTATTTATTTTTATTTAATAAATGTATTTTATTTGTTATTAGATGATTTGCATGTATCATTCTTTTTATTTTTTGCCTTTATTCATAGGATACAGTAATTTACACTATATTTGGCTGATAATTAAACAAATCTAAAAGCTTTTATAAGATCCTTACTTCTTTTTTGTTTTTTTTTTCTTTACCATAGTTTTCTTTATTTTTGTTTTCGAAAGAAGAATTACTATGATCCCATCATCTCTTTTTGTTATCTTTTTTATCATCCTTGTCTTCTCTTTTGGTCCTCATGAATGTACCTTGTATTTACATAATAATTAACCATCGCCACATTGACCTTTCATATATATTTTTTTAAATAGGTGAAAATTGGAGGAGAATCTTGTGAATAAAAGAAGAACGTTATTACCTCCATCACCGTATTTTCGTGATCTACATTTAATAAAAATAACACAAGCAAACAAATCTAATAACAATACATATTAAAATATAGTATATATAGTCAAGCTTTTGTCTTTTTATGTCATTTATTAATAGGATAGTAATTTACTCGAGATTTGGCTAATAATCGGTCGAACAATTCTAACAGTTTTTATGAGATTACAATACAAGATATGGTCAATTACACACTTATTTACATATATTTATAGACTAGGTCATGCCTCATCATCACATTTCGCTATCTTTTGTATCATCCTTGTTTCATTTTCTAGTCCTCATGAATGTGGTATGTTGTATATACATATAGTTAATCATCACCATATTTAAAATTATTTAAAAATTATAATATTTTCACTTTTGTAGGTGGAAACATTGAGAAGAGTCTTAAGGCAAACAAACTAAAAATATTTCCGGCACCATGCCGTCTAGATCGTTGTGGTTTTAGTTTGATACGCAATTGTTATTGTTGCGCCGGGAAGATAAAGTTTTGCTCAAAGAAAATAGAAGAATGTGAGCTGGAGTGTCCAAACATTTAAATATACTTGAATCTTGTTGTGTGGCCATACATTTTGTTTTCCTTAATAATAATATAATTATATGTGATACCAACAATTCTTAAGTTGATAACAAAATAACAATGCATCACGGAATGCCCAATAAAGCAATCGACAAGAACAAACAAGTCAAGATCACTTACATGATGGATATGTCTTTTGGATATTCAAATTGGTCAAAAGTAAACCACATATTAAGCTAATTAGTTAATAATTCTGCAATTGGCAGGAATCGATTCATCTCTGCTCTACACCATTTCTTGCCAAACGAAAATCACTAGAGCAAGAAAACTTGAATACACTTGAACTATTACACATGACCACTTACATGAAGTTGAATTCTGGTTAGTTTGAGTTTGAATAAAACCCCACGACATACATACATACGTGCATTAGAACCATGTGTAATATTTTGGTGCTGTTGTTCCTAAAGAATCATCAAAATATAGTTATAAAACGATGGTTGAGTCATACACATAGTATTTGATTTTGTTGTCCCATATTGAGATCCATCCAACTCCGTAAGATTTTTTTTTTTTTTGTTCACGCTTATGCTTATCATCAATTCCTTCTGAGACAATTTTTTCACTCATATTGACTTTAACCAAAGAAAAGAAAAAATTAAGAAAATTTTCACCCAAATTTATTTACGTAAAGTAGATTGATACAAACTAACGTAGAGTAGATTTATTATCAGATATACCATCAACATTAAGAATGCAATAATTTATTTACTCTTAGGCACTAAACTTCCAACTATGAATCATTTTCACCCAAAATGTTCAATGCTGATATAAATTTCTGGGACACTTGAGATCATTAATTAATCCCCATATTAAATCTTGTGACTGTTATATTCACAAAAGAATTTAGCTAGTTTCTGCAATCGTTATTACTTGGACAAGCGTTGCACTGACCTCAATAATTTGCTATTATCTTTTGTTAAACATAAATATCTAGGCCTAGATTACTAGATTGTCATACACAATACTAGTTCTATATAGACCAAATTGTCCCACTTGTATTCATCTATATTAATATTAATAATATATCAAAGTCTCAACAATTTTTTTTTTAAATCAATCTAATACTTTTTTCTGATAAGATATGTTCCAGGCTTTGGAGAATATGTTAGTCAACCTAAAAAAAAAACAATTTAACACATATGGTTCTAAAAGTCATCACGAGAATGGTCGAGCCTGCCAATGTATTTACCTCTTTATGTAAATATGTTAAAACTTGTCAAGAATTAAATGTTATATATTTGCTAGTGCCTAGATTTATGTGTTTGAGTACTGTTGCATAAGATTAGAAAGTGTTTTTATGTTCCTGTGAGCGAATTCGTTACCCACACTTTATTTTTCTTTTTCTCAGATCATGCTGAGGAGCGTGAGTAGTATGGGATGATAATTTTGGTATATTTTCTGGAACTTTGGATTAATATATTATGGGATGATAATTTTGGATTTTACTTAAGGGTTTCTCGAGATGTTTTTAGAGTAGTATGTTTTTAGTGAATTTAAGGAAATTTTCTTAGAAAGTATATTTATTAATAGAGATTTTAGAGGAAATAAATAAGAGAATTAACCTAGAAAAGACTAAATTAAGAGAATAGCATATCGTCAAAAATCAGATAGACAGGTGTTACAGTTTACCAACTGTATGAACTAATAGGTTTTTACAATGCTTATTTAAATTCAAAACTCTGTCAACAATTATAAGTATATAAGAGATTTGAAAAAATGCAAAATAGAAACCCAAACATGGGATATTGAATAAGAAAATACTAACCAGACATGTCATTCAAAATATTGTAATAAATATGTGCATATTTTGCTGTTAAGGCGCTTAACTAATCAGACAACTCAGACTTGACTAAAGACCATAAAGTAAACTATACAGAGCCATGTCTTTGACTCTCTGTGGTCCAATGACGATTAAAAAAAAAAACCTACGATTGGTTCCGGTCACAATGCCTTAGATCAATGAGCGGCTATATAGCACAAGACTTCCCGAATTGATTCTGTGTCTTTGCTTCCACGTTTCAATTATATTATCTGAGCTATTAGGACGTTTCAGATACTCAGCCACATCTATCTTTAGAGTTCTCTTGGGATTCACAGGCTTTTTCGCTGACTCATATGGGCTCCAGCTTCCTTTGCTACTTACTGTACCAATGCTCGTCTCTTGCCCACTCGATGCATCCTATAGAAAAACATTCATGTCAAAGAGGTTTTAGACCCTTAAGTAGTACAAAAAGCGTTATTACCTGACTCGGATTTGATTCCCAGAGACTAGATTTTGTATCCGGTGTGTGTAGTGAATTGTTAAGGCATGCTAGTGTAGTAGAATTGTCTTCTGGTGTATCCCATTGTAACCAAGGAAGCATTACTCCATCCATTTCAACAGAAACAGTTTTCAGAACGGTGGGGTTTTGAGAGCTTGGTGTTTTTATCAACCCAAAACTTGAACTGCTTTCGCTTCTCTCATCCTCGAGTGATGAAAAGTCTGTGTCTTCTATGTTTGAAATGAATTCTTCGATGAATTTCTCTGCGTCATCTGTCAAACACATCGACGTCCTCCTGCTCCGGTCGTTGCTCCTCTGTCATAGGAAAAGAGATATTTTAATATTTTTATGCAAAGAGGAAACTTCAGTTGTTCTGAGAGTTGTGTAATACTCACCTTTCGCGTCCGCAATGGCTTTTCTTTAGCTTCAGAACTATTTTCAGTGAGTAACTCTTTCAAGTTCATCGAGAGCTCTCTACCACGCTTTTCCTCCAACCTAATCTCATCCAACAAATCTCGCTTACGCTCCTCAGACTGTGGGGAAAATGAGGCTTACTATAAGTGATCACTGATTCATTAATTGAAGAAACTAATAAACATATGCACAAAGAAGTTGTACCTCTTGTAATTTTGTTGCATAACCTTTCTTAACAGTCGATATAGCATGGTGATCATCATGGGACTTCCGCTGGGAACCATAATCAGAGTTTCCCAATGATTCTCTTTTCTTTGGCGTTCCCTGTATAAAAATTGTCCATTGAGATAATAAACACATGTTTCAAGGAACTAGGTATACATCGGTTAACAGTTATAGGATATTGTTCAATATCTCTAATCATCTCTAATTAAACAATCTAAATTGTTATTAACTCAGATTCTCTCAGTTTATAGCAACATCAAGAAAGATCTGCCCTTTTTAAAGTACTGGATTAGTTTCGTGTAGACATTCATAGACAAAACCTTATTTTGGGCATATACTGTTCGAATGATCCTTAAAGCTCCATGCTTGCTCGAGCTAGAATCCTTTCCTTCATCATCTGTAACTGCAGACGAATGGCTCTGTAACAACCCAAACAATGTTTCCACTATCAGAATCGAAAATAGAACATTCTCAGCATAAAACGTAAGACCAGATATACATATACATATATATATATATATCACATACACAAAGATTAACCAAGCCTCTCTATAAAGAAACACTCATAACAAAAGACAGTTACGACTTACAGAGTAGCCATCATGAAACTTAATAGGATTTTGGCTAAAAGACCTTGTATGATCTGAAACACAAAGTTTACCAGACCCATTACTATCTTGACTCTTTCCACCTATGAAACTCTTCACATCCCTTGAACTACTTGAATACTTAACTTGATCTAAATCACTCTGCAAATGTAAATAAACAAATCATTATTATATATCAACAAGCCAAATACACAAACCAAAGAAAATTCTCATACACTTGAGTCCTAATAATTCAAGATGAAAAATCACATCATTAATCATAAATATGCACAATTAATTGAAAATCTCAAAAACAAACTTTAAAATCTACTCTCAATGATAATTAAAGTTCTAATTGTAAAATTAAAAAGGTAAAACAAAAAGTTCATACTAAAGTGCAATCACATCACGAACTCACAATAGGGCCCAGAGCAAAAAAAAAACAAATCAACGAAGTGATTTATAATTTATACCTCGGATTTATCAATCCGGTGACGGACAACAGAAAGAGACCGTCTCCGTCGTGAATTCACGTTTTCACGATCATCATCACCATTAACCGTATCTTTAGGTTTTCTAGAAACCGACCTTCTTCGATTCGAATTATTGTTAACCGGATCTAACATAACCAAACCGGTATTTACATTTTCCGATGGTTTTCTAGACAACGATCTCCGTCGTCTAGAGCTTTCAGTATCAGCATTTAACCTTCGTAATCCACCAGAGCCAATTCTAGAAACAGACCTTCCTCTCCTAATCTCTCCTTCACCGGAATTTTTTAAACCTCTTTCGCCACTACTAACCTCGCTTTCGCCGGAAAACGAATTGAAAAACTCGACGGCTAAATCATCGAGGCTAATTTCACCAAATCCAGAACCTCTTATGGTGTTTACGAACTTTCCTTTTCTCATTGGAGTCGTGACTTCGATTTCTGGATCCGGCATACGGTGAGAAAATCGGCTTAAGCTTCGGTATCTTCTGGAAGATGATTTTCGTGTTGAGTAAGAAGAGTCTTCGTTGCTGCTTTCGGAGGATTTGGTTTGACTCATCGTTGAATTGAGAGTTGAAGTAGCCATGGACACAAAGCTTAGAGGAGGAGCGGATGGTTCCTCATTTTGAATTTTGTTGAGCTGTTTCGAGGAATTATAATGAATATGCCAATTTAATGAATATATTGACTTAAAAAATATTTCAATATAATACTTAAATAATATCTGTTTTTTATTTATAATTAATAAATTTTGACCTGACAAAAAAACTGTTTTTTTTTTTATGTTATCAGTTCGGATTATGTATATTTATATTTTTAAAACCTTACCTAAATACGGGATATTTGGGACGAAAATCCTTTAAAAGTTTCTAATTGATAGAGAATGAGGAAATTTATTAAATTTACTTTTGAAATTTATAATATTTAGTTTTGGAAAGTTAGTGATAGATTTTCTTGCTTTATGTTATTGGATTTTATTATGTTATTTACGGAGTATGAGAGAAGATAATAATTTGCCAAAAACAAATTTGGTGAGTGGTTAAACTAATGTGTTCAGTTCGGTAATTAATTAAAAAATATATTGTTCTAATTGATATTAATAAAACTTCACCGTTTTTTTTCTTTTCTTTTTGGTAATTTATTAAAATGGTTCTGACTCCGGTAGTAATCTTGAAAAGAAAATAGCAATGGACTTATTGCATGCATCTCTGATCTCTCTCTTGTTTTTTGGGGTCACCACTAATCCCTCCCTATTTGTTGGGCTTTTGAGTTTAAATATTGGGTTCTTTTCATTTGAGCTTTGCTAGTATTTGCCAATTTTATTAGAGTTGGGCTTCTGAGTTACCCATTAAATTTACCGATCCATTATGATCGATCTATTAGATATAAAACTTAGCTCAAACCCAATAAAACAACAGATATCCTGCCTAACAAACAAATTGGAAAATATATTAGTTTAATCAAAGAATAGATTTTGAATTATTATTTTAATGTTTTTGAAAATATTTAATATTATAAATTTATGGTAGAAATATAAAATTAATAATATGGTTGATTTATTTTCAATTTCATCAAGACTTGGTCTTGTTTTGTATTTTGGGGATTTAGCCAGTTCTTATTGAATTTCATTAAAAATTTATATCTATTTTTTTGGAAAAAATCGGGAAAATTCGGAAAATCAGTTAGATAAAAATTAATCAGTAATGAATCGGTTTAGCTATTAATTAATTGATTATATAAAATCGCGATAAATAATTACTGACTAGCGATTAGACAACTCGCAGCTAAGCTGCCAATTTTTAGAACAAATATAGTATTATCTAACGAGTCTACACATCTAAATGGAGTACCAAAAAAATTTCAATACCAGAAAAAGGGAAAAATAACACAGCAAAAACAGAACAAAATCAAAATGTGTGTAGACCAAAAAAAAAAAAAAAAAGATCAAAATCAAAATGTCAAAACTACAAAACTGCAAATTATATACAATTAAAGATCTCGAACTTCATTTTTTTGACATCGCTATGTAACACCTTATTACAAAACACAACTTTATATCTTCACGTCAAGACATTTGATTCCAACATCACTAATCCAACGGCTAAAACTCAACGTCCAAGACAAAGTGCAGCGTTAACGTCAAGCCGCCAAGCAAAGCCACCGTCATTCATCTTCCAAGCATCGCAGAACGAAGTGATCGAACTCATCTCCTTACCACGACACGTGTACTGCAGTCTCATCCTACAAGTGAACGTCCGTTGCGTTAACAAAGGCTTCTCCTTCATCACAAGCCTCACACTCATCTTATTACACATCTCTTCTTTCCCAAACACCAATTTCTTATACGATACATTCGTCCAAATAACTCTACCTAAACCGTCCGATATAAAACCCGGACACGTGTCTTTCTCTAAATTCATCTTAATCTCATCATCCGTACACCCTAACTCATACTCCGTTTCCTCCGTTATACACTCTACCGTCAACAACGATGACACAACAGTTTCCGTTAATGACTCCGTCTGATAACGTCTAGCTCCGTCTCCAAAACCCAACCACACTGCAGCAGGATCTAACTCCGGTGCAGTCACCGGCGCAAAAACCCTAACCTCGTTCTTCTTCTCAGGAGTCTCCGGAAGAAGAGGTAGCGTCACCATATCTCCACCAACACAAGATCCGTTATTGCACCGTTTACTGTTAACGTTACTATTGACGGTTCCGCTACTACAAGTCTTCTCCTTTGAATATTTTCTCTTACCTCTTCTTGATTTAGATGAAACGTTCACCGACATCGATTCATTTTTCTCCGGCGTTGAAGAAGATCCACCGGAATCAGGTCTTGGTGCAATCGGACGGTACCGGAGCATAATCCGATCAACCTTAGACATATCATATCTCCCACCACCGCTTCCTCCGTACCTCGCAATACAACAGCCTCCACGAAAATTCATTTTTTCACGGATCTTTTAATTTGGTTTTATTGAAGAAGATGAAGCGTGTTGGTATATAAAGAAAAAAAAACTTACGTCGACACGTTTGGAGCAACTTGCCACGTGCGAGACTAATCGATGAACAGCGCAATGACGTGATTGGATGAAAAGATGAGACGTGGCGTTTTGATGTTGAAAAATGTAGGTCCCATAATGAAGGGTGTGATGACCAATCGTAGAGTGAGGAGTGGCTACTTTAGAGTTACGTATCGACACGTGGCCCAGTGTTCTTTATTTTGTTTGTTTGTTTTCAAGATTGGTTTCTATAATTAGGAAGGTGGAATGGGGAAGATTTTGCCACGTGGATAGTAAGATGGTGACACGCATCTCCTTTGGATGTAGATACTCGCATTTATTTTCAAATAAAGATACTTTTAGAATGCAAATAATTGGTGAAAAGAATAATACATTGTACGGTAACGGGGGAAAAAAAAAGAATACAATACTGTAGTTACACTTTAAGATATTAAATTCGGTTGACATATTCATATCAAATTAAATTCTACATAACAAAATTTGTTCTTGTAGTGAAATGATAAAATATTCATATTGAGTTCAATTCTGAAAATAATATTATCAACTCAAGTATAATATTAGTTACCTCAAATAATCACAAAATAGATATTAATTTTTTATTATACTCATAAACATTTTATAAATTAAAGAAAACTGTGTTATTACATATATAACGTGATATTATAAAATTCAAGAAGGTGATATAATTTTTTTGGAACCAACAATGTTTATAAAAACAATCATAACAATTTAAACTGGTTATTATTTTAAGAAAATCAAAACTATAACACCATTTTGTAATGCAAATAAATTATAATAAAATGTAAGCAAATTTCATAAATAATTTATAAATAAAAAACGTTTTAAATCATATAATTCCAATGAAACAAAACCCTCAGGAGATAGTTATTAAGATAATAAGAAAAAAAGAGATCTGAAACTCAATTCAGTTTCATGTAGACACAATCTTCATAAACTATTAGGAACCATTCTCTGCTCTGCTGTAATGTTCACTAGATTTCCCTTCTTGACGTAGTAGTGAATTAACTACAACAACAACACCGATAACCCCAGTCAAATCAAAATCTCCTACACTCTTCAAGTTCATATACTTTAAAGAAACATATTGGTTGCATTTTGTTAGATTATGGGCTTCCAACTCAAAACTAATTGGCAATGAGTGAATTGACTCATATCCTTTATATATTAGTCAAAATCCCTTCCAGCATCCGATATGGAACATTTATCCTTAATACATGTGAAATGCATTAAGTCTTGATCTAAGAACATCACATTTTCATCTTATCTAAGAACATCACATTGTCATCTTTACGTTGAATCAATGGCTCTCCAGTCACCTAACAAACAATCCAATTGATACATATATAAATCTCATGGTATAGGTTTTATGAATCAGAATGATATGCTTTCTTCTTACATCATCGACACCAAGAACTTTAGAAGGAGCGAATTTAGTATGATAACTTCTTCCACTTGAAGGATGAATCCACCTTCCAGTAACTCTTTCTTCAAGAACCGAATCATCAATAGCAAAATTAAGCACTTTATCGATCTAAGCTCCTCTTCTATTAAGCATCTCATCAAGCTATAAGATTCATACACAAAAAAAGTCAAAATATTTACAAGAACAGATACACAAAACCGAGGAAAGAAAAGTATCAGAAGATACTTTATCGGCTTGAGTCACGGTCCTCGGGAACACATTAAGAATGAAACCTTTTTGACATTTAGGTTTATTCAATGCTTCCTCCATAATACCAACAACCAAATCATCAGAAACAAGCTCTCCTTTGTCCATTGCTTCTTTTGCCTTAACACCAAGAGGTGACTTAGCAGCAACAGCAGCTCAAAGCATGTCACCAGTAGATAAATGACACAAACAGAATTCATTTTTTTTATCACTGGACACTGTGTACCTTTTCCTGAACCAGGTGGACCTAACCAATCCAAAATCATAAGATATTTTTACTCAAAAATTTTAAATTGTTCCTTTCTAATGACAAAAATAAAAACACAAACATGAAACAGAACAATTTGGAGAAGAACATTCGTAAAATTCGAATGAGTACTAAACTTTTTTACTAGAAGAACCTCAATCCGAACAAAGTTAAACCAAATCTGACAAAATATTGAATGACATGATTTATGTTCGTTTTTTAAATTCGAATCACAACCAGGGGCAGAGCTAGGTGATGAGGAGGAGGGGCAGTTGCCCAGCTAAATTTTTGAAAAGTAATATAATTTTGTATTAAATTTGAGTTATTCCCCGTTGAATAATTATTTTATGTATTTTAACATATTTTTGTGCTTGTTAAATTTTTAAAACTAGTATAATTTTGTATTATGCCCTTATTAAATAATTATATTAATGTAACTTACTTCAATTATATTAATGTAACTTACATTATATAAGCATATTCAATATTTAAATACATAATAATACTAAATAACTTAGTTAAATAAATAATTTCAATACACGAAATATTTTTATTAATTGATATCTATTCAATTTCATCATTATATATATATATATATTATTTTTGTTATTTATATAATTAAAATGAATATATGATAATAAATGATTAAAAATCTTAACGAGAAAGGTTTGAACTTTGAAGTGATGCTGCGGATCTAGTTCTCATCGAGTACAAGTGACGACGCCACGTCATCGTTTCTATTGGTCTCCCGTACCTTTGTCCGCTCCACACTTATCTCAAAGTCAACGATCTCACTCTCAGATACCTCCGGCGAAGAAACGATAATGTCAGGTAAAACTTAAAACTCCGATCTCTCTCTCTTCTTCTTCTCAATTCAAATCCAATAACCAAATTCTTATAGATTCTTCTCGGAGTTTGTGGTTGTCATCAAATCCAAGCAAAAGATGGGGAGAGCTCTTCTTCCTCTTCTACACTCCGTTTTGGCTTACTCTTTGTTTAGGGATCGTTGTTCCTTATAAGCTTTATGAGGTCTTTGTCTCTCTTATAATAAGATTTTTATTTGCTAATTACTTCGTTAATTATTTACTTTAAATAAATAAATAAATTGTTAATTTTTTGCAGACATTTACGGAATTGGAGTATTTGATTCTATCATTGGTTTCAGCTGTTCCTGCTTTTGTTATACCAATGTTACTTGTCGGAAAGGTTCTTATTTTAACACTTCTCTGTTAATCTTGTTCTTGTTATTGCTAATCTTTTAGTGTTTTTAGTTTTTCTTAGTGTTAATTAACTTGGATTAGTAGTTGCTAGTTTAACTGATTAGTTAAAAAACTGAAACTACTCAAAAATTTTCAGTGAAGATCTTTTATGTTATTTGACAATTTGGAAGCTAATCTTGTTCTAGATATTGCTAATCATGTAGTGTTTTTAGTTTTTTCTCAGTGTTAATTAACTTGGATTAGTAGTTGCTAGTTTAACTGTTAAGATAAAACAAACTAATTAACCAAATTTTTTATGTTATTTGACAATTGAAAGCTAATCTTTGTTGCATTTAAATTATATGAATTTTTTCTTTAGGCTGACAGAAGTTTATGCTGGAAGGATCGCTATTGGGTTAAGGCAAGATTTTGATTTTTCAGTTTTAGAGTTTCAAACCATTTTTTGTAGAACTAGCTTTATCTGTTAGTTGTATTGATTGGAACTTATTTATACCACAGGCAAATCTCTGGATAATTCTATTTAGCTATGTGGGAAATTACTTTTGGACTCACTATTTCTTTAAAGTTCTTGGAGCTTCATATACTTTCCCATCATGGAAAATGAATAATGTAAGCAAAACATACTTGAGAATGTTTCATTTGTGTATGGAAGATTCTTTGTGTGTTGAGAATGAGTTCATGGAAGATTCTTTGTATGTTGAAACAGGTGCCTCACACAACATTCTTCCTAACACATGTTTGCTTTCTCTTTTATCACGTTGCATCGAACATGACTCTTAGAAGGCTACGACATTCAATTGCTGACTTACCAGATTCTCTGAAATGGTGTTTTGAAGCTGCATGGATACTGGCCCTTTCTTATTTCATTGCGTACTTGGAGACTATTGCTATTGCAAATGTATGTTGTGATGTCTACATTTCTTTGATAGGTCCTATGATTTGTTCTCAATGCTTCTTGTAGTCTTCTCATAGGCCATGCTTATCTACTCAATCATTCTAGAATCTTGTTTGGAAACTAAACACTTGATAATAACTGTTCTTATGTTTAGTTTTGTTTTGTTTGCAGTTTCCTTACTATGAGTTTGTGGACCGAAGTGCCATGTACAGAGTTGGATGTATGTTCTATGCCATTTACTTCATTGTGAGCTTCCCAATGTTCTTCAGGTAAAGAAATACCTCAACCATAGTTTTCTGTATTATGAGTTTCTTGACATATCTCATAGAAGTTTCAGCTTCATTATTGTTGCATATCAAAACTGAGAAAGATGATTAATCGATTGCATTTTATAAAGGGTCCTAAAAACTAGAGGCTTATTTGGAGAACCATGACTCTCTGTGTGATATGTTGACATCTCTGAACTGCTTATATATATGCTTTTACAGGATGGATGAGAAATCAAGTGATGAATGGGATTTATCTCGCGTGGCTGTTGATGCTTTAGGCGCTGCGATGTTGGTAACAATCATTCTTGATCTATGGCGTCTCTTCTTGGGACCTATAGTTCCCTTACCAGAGGGACAAAACTGCCTTCAGTCTGGATTACCATGGTTCTCCAATTGAAATATAGCTGCCTCCATAACATTGAGACCAGCACAAGTTTGACTTGACCGAATTAGGAACTAGTTGATGAGATTTTTGGCATGTTTCTAAGGTTATTCTTTTCCCTGTTGATTGTTGTTTTGTTGTTACTTTTCAGTTTCTACTTATGGAATCTTTCAACTTATCATTTTGGCTAGTTATGATCTTTCCTATATTCATAAAAGGTTTAGTCAAAACTCTGATTACATATACAAAGCCAAAAACTACCAAGTCTTGCGCTACAAACGAATTTAAGCCACTAAATTTGTAATAAAAATGGTACAAATAAAGGTTAAAAATGCTATTTCTCATATTTCATGATAAAAATTACCAAATTGTATAATGCCAATTATAATTTCTTCATATATTTCCAAATGTACGTAGTCAGAGCTCTCATTGCTCAATTTCAAATTATAACTATATTCTATATTTCCTATGGAATTAGTTATTTAACGTGCTGTTGTGAGCTTCTATGCCATTTACTTCATTGTGAGCTTTCCAATGTTCTTCTGGAAAAGAAAAGATTCAAGAGATAGTTTTCAATATTATATTACTAGTTTCTTGATACTCATCTCACTAAACAGTAAGAGGGCTGTATTGAAGTGAATATTTGAAGTGATTTAAGTTTTAATGAGTTTTGAGATGATTTAGTTAAATTTTAGTGATTTAGGAATTTTGTTATTAAATTTTATGAAATATCACCTAAAACCATGAGATTTGATTCTTTGTATTTTTAACAAAGAAATCTCCTAAAATCTCAACTGAAATTATTAAATCAAATTACAATACTATTTTCAATAACATTGAATTTAAATAAGCATTTTAAAATCATTAATTCAATAACACTGGATTTTAAATGATGTTTTAAAATTCATGTTTCAATAACATGTGATTTTTCATTTTAAATCAAATCTTACAAAATACTCATTTTAGTACATCTCCCTAAATGTTTTCAGTTTTATAACTGTTATTATAATAGTTTTAAAATGATATAATATAAACCAGAAAAAAAAGAAAAGAAAAATCAGAGTTTCTTGAAATATTGATCTCTCGAACAACTAATTCTTCTTCTCTTCTCTTCTCTTCTCTTTTACCTCTTTTTCACATTCCATTCTCAAGCTTCAACATCATCTATTTCATCATTCTCACAATGTCTTCAACCTCCTCTCATCTCCTCCCAGTGAAAGCCTCGATCATACTCTTGGATTTCTCAACCAATGCGCTTCGAATCATATTTGTAGGAATAGCAGATTTATCACGTTTAACTCCTTTGTCTATTCTGGTTTTTCTTTTCTGGTCCTTTGGTTTGCTTTCTCCTCCGCTAACTCTACTCTTTTTGTTCACATGGCCAGAGCCAATCACTGAAGGTTGTTCAATCTTAACTTCACCTTTTGGTTCAATCTTAACTTCAAACTTCGGCACTGTTAAAGGTAACCCCCAGGTTGAAACCTTACTGTCCCTTTCTATCTTGAGCCGCTTCTCCAGTTTTAGAGGACCATGAGGCATCAATGGAGTCTGATGCTTAACAGCTCTAAATGGCTTACGGCATCGAGCACAAACAACCAACTGATCTTTGCAGGAATTCGGGTACTCGTACATGAAGCTACAACAGTGACACACTGTCCAAAAGCTGATACCAATTGATCCATCCATTTGCAATGTTTCTTCCTTTTTATGTCTCCTAATTTAGATCCTGAAAGAAACAAAGAGAGAGAGAGAGAGAGAGAGATTGATTAGCAAGTGAAACTATCCAACATTGCAATAAGTTGAGTTCTTGAACAATGTTGAAATCATCACAAGAACAAGTTTCACCATCCAAATCTTCTAACCATTAAAGTATTATATCTTTTAAAAATATGTTTCCCTTAAAGATCTATGTTCATTCAAAGGTGTCATTAAATAAAAAAAAGCTTAACCCCTTGGTTTATTAGTTCATACAATGAATGAAAACTTTAAAGTATATGTTTCCGATAACATATGGTCTGATCTTGAAGTCTTAGACAAGAAATACATCAAACATGTTAAGAGAAATTACAACCTCCGAACAAACAACTCATGCAAAATCTAGAAAAAAAAAATGCAAATAGATATATCATTTGCAAAGGAAAGTTCTTTACAAAATTAAATCTGAATGGATTTTGCTGCTAAAGTTTAAAAATCCATAAAAAAAATAGGTTTGAAAAATAGATTTTGCCAAATGTTATAGATAATGATACCTAAACCAGTGAAATATTGATATTGTATAATCAAAACTTCATTGCAAATCCAAAACAGTAAATCTCTTCACAAGAACTGCATGCCAAATTGAGAAAAGCTTGATATAACTGATTATATAGTTTGCATGCCAAAGTTGTTAAAACATTAAGAAGCTTTTTGAAAATAGATTAAGGTTTCAATAATGGTTTGTTGTTATGCCTCGAAAATTAAATCTAACAAGGGTTCTATACAACCAAGACTACAATATAATCAAATAAAGGGTTTCTAAACCAAAAAAATATCCATCAAGAACCCTAAACCCAAAACACCATCGATCAAACAAACAACAAGCTGCCAATTGTAATTAACCAAACAAAATAATTCCTATCAGTTATCAAAACGGGAGAAGATACCTCAGAGAACAACTTCGAATTTGAAAAAGAAATGAGAAGAACAAGAAATATACCTACACACAATCGTGCAAATGAGGATAAATTTGAAGACAAACTAGACAAAACACTTATAATAAAAGCACACAATCAAACAAGAAAAAAAAGTAAAATAATAATATGAATGAATGTAACGCATACCTCAGCGTTAAGAACAACCTCGATTTCACTTAATTTCTAAAGTGTTTTTTGAATTCAGATTCAAAAGTAATGAAACACTCAAATTTTAAGTCTACATAACCTTGTAAACGTGTGGATTAGTAAAAGGGTAAGATTATCTTTTTTTTTTTTTTTTGGCTAGATATGATTTTTCCTATATATTCATAAAGGTTTTAGTCAAAAATCTAATTAGTCTATATCAAATCATTATTACCATATACAAAATCTCATATGGATGTTAGTAGAAACTAACATTTTTTCCGTAAGTGCTTTTATATTTTTAGTTGTTTTCTTGAAAATAGTACATTGACCAAAAAAAAATTTGTCTTTAAAATTTAACAAAAATATTATTTTGGATTTCTTTCTCTTTTATTTTTGTTTTCTTAAATGTGGAAATTTATTACCAAGGGATATTCTTTTTAGGTAGTAATATCTAAAAAGTTATAGAAAAATGAATTTTGAGTGTAAGGAATAATGATATAGACTCTTTTCATAGATAGAAAAAATATTTTACCCTTTTCTAAAATGGGAAAGATATTTTTCCTTTTTTCCAAGAATTTAATCTCGATTAGTTTGATAGATATAAATATTATAAAATTGTAAAATAAAAATTAAGATAAATTAATACCATCTTTCTTCTGAGAATTAAAAAAAACTTTTTAGGACTAACAATTATTTAGGCTAATCATTTTTAAACAAAGTTTTGAGATCCGGTTCATTAAATTAAAATTGATGATCCGTCGTCTGTCCGGATCCATTGCTAAAACACATAACTTATCAAAACAATAAAACTCGAAAACTCCGTAAATACCAGTTACATGAATGGATAGTGATTAAAGATAATATTCTAATTATGTTAGAGGGTTTGATTTAAAACATTTTACTTCTATGCAATTTGGTGAACTGTTTTTTTTTTTTTTTGAATAGAATGTAAACTTTATTCAAAAAACCTTTTTTACATCAAGTGCAGTCAGTTTATGTAGATTTTCTGAAATTTTAAAAAGAAAAAAAAAATTACATAGAGAATTTGTTATATAGTGGCAAATCACAAATCTTTTCACCTATGCATGAGTTTACACACGTTATTCGTTTTATAGACTGACTAATCACATCACGAACTGCATAATTCGGATCATAAATAAGAACTTCCTCACCTTCAATATGAAACGTAAGTTTCTCGAACTGAGTTCGATGATGAATATGAAAAGCTCGAATTCTACCTTATATTTGATGATGAAGTTATCATTGTACTCATTAGTTTTCAATAAAACTTAGTCAAATTTGGTTACTTTGCTTGTGAAAGTTTTCATTGTTTTTGGTCTCTATGATGAGTTTTATCTTTATGTATATTTGACATGCTTTGTTCTTGAATTATAGGAACCTGTCTCACATGTTTTAATTGTCTAGTTACTGTATTGAAGGTTTGGCAATAGGGATGCTTACATTATGTAAATATATATGCCAAATATGTATGTTTATTCCATGGAACTTGTACAAAAATTACGAAATAGGGCATTGATGTGGTGATGGAGATAGTATTGGTATCATGTTTTCGTGATTATTAGTTATTGTAATGGTGAAGACTTGTTTTCAGAAGGTTAATGCTATTTAATTATCAGTAAGTTTATTTAAATGTTGTTAATTGAGTTGAAGTTTTGGCTTTTATTATACAGATTATGTGTTGGAAGGTAGTGATGGAACACCTTTTTCAGGTTCAAATATTTTTTTTTGTTAATTTACATAAGTATGATCTTCTACATTCCAAAGTATATAGTATATGATTCTGATATTCATATGAATCTTTTTTGGATAGGTGGATTTTACTATGGGAAGATCAAATTCCCTCCAGAGTATCTTAAATTACAAGCCATCTGGAATTACATAAGCTCTTTGCTTCTTCAGAATTCTCCTCTTTCATTCCTGCTTTCTAATGAACCAGCCTTTGTTTTGTTTGTGGATGTAAGAATGACAACACCAAATGGTCGATTCGTGACACAAAAGAAAATCTGCTTGTCTATGAGTGACTGTAAGCACAATTGGTTCTCTCAGTTCTTTTAAAAAAGTTTCAATGAACAAGTCTGTTATTTGATTAGCTTTACAATGGCATGTACAGTTCATCCAGAAAGCTGGAATCTAATGTGGTCAGTTTCAAGGTATAAGATCTGATGTAATTTCAAAATGTTTTTTAAGTTAATGACACACTTGTTTGATGAATATTATTTTTCTGAACACATCATACTTAGATGACTTCTCTCATTTATGGTAAGTAAGTTCATTGTGCAGTCGTCAGTGTTCTAAAAAGCGGTCTAGGCGGCGACTAGGCGCTAGACCCCTTTAAGCCGCCCGATTAACGCTTAGACCGCTTAAATTTTTAAAATATCACTTTATATTATACGGATAGTTAGATTTAGCAAAATATGCGATAATTAAATAAATTAAATGCTAATTATATGAGTTATGAATTATGTAAGATATGCAGATTTAATAAATTATTTAATATATATGTTTTTATAAAAATAAAAAAAATAAAAAATGTTATTTAAAAAACTTAAAATTACAAAATATTGATATTTTTAACCTTCTTATAATTTAAAAATTTTAAATTATTAAATTTTATAATTTTATCATGTTATATTATATTATGTTAATATATATGTGTTTATATATATATATATATATATATATATATATATATTTATCATAAAATTACTTAAACCGCTTAAACAGACTAAGCCCCGACTAGGCGTTCTAGGCACTAGGCGGAGGGTCACCGCCCGACTAGCGCCTAACGCTTTCTTGAACATTGGCAGTCGTAGAGTTTTTACTTCTAGAAAAACCTCTTTAATAAACTTCTTTATTTGACAAAGATGGATAACAGTCCCACAACTGGAAGTGTAAACACTAATGTAGCCGAGGAACAACATTTAGCAAAATCTTCTCTTGCTTTCAATTGTAAAAAAGTAAGTTTTTCTACAATGGCCCGACTGCCACCGTACATAGGCCCCCACGTTTTTTTTCTATGTCCATAGGTCCTACATCCTCTCTAACTCCATTGGGTCTACCCTTGTTTGATGGTTGATACGTTATCTCGAGAGTTTCTAAAAACTTAATATTTTCTGTATTTTTGGTCTCATTCACACGGTACCGAGAATCACTTTTGGATAGATTACTCATCATAATACTATTCCAGTCCAATCACTTCTAACTGGACAACTGACGGAAAAGATAAGTGCACTTTGGTCACATAGGTGGTCAAATCAAATCTTTTAACCCTTTTATTGTGCACCACCATATATCAGAAACCTGAATATTACAATCACCCCAATTAATAGAGTGCAATGTCCTCGTTGCATACCTACCGCCCTCACGTTTGTTTCCCAGGTCAAAACCGGTTTGACATATCTAGAGTTCTGATACAATTTATAATGCTCCGAACGTCACCATCCGTGAGCCCTCCATCCTTTCTAGGCATGTAGGTCCACATCCTCTTTCTAGGCACATGAGTTCTACATCCTCTCTAGATCCATTGGATCTATCCTTGTCCGATGGTCGGTACGTTATCTCGAAAGATTCTAAAGACTTATTACTATTCCTACAAATCACCACATGATATTTTTCCGTATTTTTGGCTTCACTCACATGGCACCGACATTCACTTCTCAGTAGATTACTCATCCTACTACTACTACAGCCCAATCATGTTTAACTCTGAAGTTCTAACTGGACAAATGACAAAAAAACAAGTGTTGTTTGGTGATATATATAAACAAATCAAATATTTTAACTTTTTCATCGTGCACCACCATATATCAGAAACCAAGAAAAATTTTTCATTCCCACCGAAAGAAAAATTTATAGTATCTAATTAGAGAACAATGTTAGCTATTACTTTTTTTTTGTTTCTCACTTTTTTCAAACTATTGTGGTAGTGCAACATTTCGGAAACTATTTCCAGAGTATGTAGACAAGTACAGTCAGCAACAAGTAGCTGAAGAAGAAGCAGCCACGCAACAGACAACGCCGAGGAATCGAAGGAAATCGCGAAGGGCGAGTCAGATATAATAGTGTTGGTGTTGGACTTAGAAAAGAAGGAGTGGGATTGAAAGAGAGGAGAAGGAACAAGATCCTACAGTAATCCTATATTTTGTTACTTCCGGTTCAATACGGTTCAATACCCGGTACGACTCGTACCGAATCATTCTCCTCCACCCACACCGTCACCGTCTTCACTTACTTGTTGTTGTTAGTTACAGAACAAATTATTATTCTTCTTCTTCACACTTAATCTCTCTACTCTATCATCATTACTCAAACGTAATTTTTCAAATTCATCTCTACAAATTTCGTTTTACAAATTTTGAATGATCATTGGAAATTTCCAAATTCTAACAAACTGTAGAAGAAGAATCTGACTCGTCGGAGATGGAGCGTAATTCATCGGACGACGAAGAAGACCACCACCATTTAATCCCTCAAAACGAAACTAATAACAACCGCCGTGAAAATCAACCTACCTCCACCACCAATTCACCGAGATCGTCGTTTCAGATCGAGAACATTCTCCACAGATTTCAACACCATTGGAAGATCTCACTCAATAACCGTTACATCATCATCGCCGTCACTTTAACTATCTTAATCGGTCTTCTCTTCTTACTCACTGATTCTCGTGAACTATTCTCAGCAAATCTCTCAAGTTTCAAACTCGATCCATTGTCAAATCGTGTTAAAGAATCTGAGCTTCGTGCTCTTTATCTTCTCCGGCAACAACAGATCTCTCTTATCTCGATTTGGAATGGTACGTTGATGGATCCTTCTCTTAATCAATCGAATTCACTTGAAGATGTGAAATCTGTTGTTTCAAAGCAAATTTTGTTGAATAAAGAGATTCAAAATTTGCTTCTATCACCACATAGATCTGGAAATTACTCCGGCGATGTTGAAATTGATTCTGAGATTTACGATAGATGTGGAAAAGTTGATCAAAAGTTATCTGATCGGAAAACAGTTGAGTGGAAGCCAAGATCTGAGAAATTTCTATTTGCTATATGTCTCTCAGGTCAAATGAGTAATCATTTGATTTGCTTAGAGAAACATATGTTTTTTGCTGCATTGTTGAATCGAGTTTTGGTGATTCCTAGCTCTAAGTTTGATTATCAGTATGATAAAGTTATCGATATAGAGAAGATTAATACTTGTTTGGGAAGAAATGTTGTTGTTTCTTTTGATCAATTCAAAGAAAAGTCGAAAAAGCGGATCGATCGATTCATATGTTACTTCTCGTTACCACAGCTTTGTTATGTGGATAATGAACATATTAAGAAGTTGAAAGGTTTAGGGATTTCTATTGATGTGAAGCTTGAAGCTCCTTGGAGTGAAGATATAAAGAAACCGAGTAAGCGAACTGTTGAAGAAGTACTTAAAAGTTTTAAGTCTGATGATGATGTGATTGCTATTGGAGATGTGTTTTATGCTGATATGGAACAAGATTGGGTAATGCAGCCTGGTGGTCCTATTAACCACAAATGTAAGACTTTGATTGAACCAAGTAAGCTCATTTTGTTGACCGCTCAGCGATTCATTCAGACTTTCTTGGGAAAGGATTTTATCGCGCTTCATTTCCGTAGACATGGGTTCCTCAAATTCTGGTATGGGTTTCTTATATTGTACTGAGATTGATCAGGTTAAGATTTGTGTAAATTTCTGAAAATGGGGAGATTTTTTTCTTTTGTGCTAGCAATGCAAAATCTCCGAGTTGCTTCTATCCGATTCCACAAGCTGCAGAGTGTATTGCTCGGATAGTGGAAAGATCCAATGGCGCAGTCGTCTATCTGTCAACAGATGCTGCGGAAAGTGAAACAAGTTTACTTCAGTCACTTGTTGTGGTAAATGGAAAAATTGTTCCTCTTGTTAAACGTCCACCTCGTAACTCAGCTGAAAAGTGGGATGCATTGTTATATAGACATGGTATAGAGGATGATTCTCAGGTAAGAATCTCACTGCTTGGGCTTGCTTTTTTACACTTTCTTTTTTGATTAAAACGAATAATGGAAACGTCTTGGTTCTACCCGGTTTACATTTGGTTGCTCCTTGTATCAGAATAGAAATCGTAGTTACATTGAATCACTATATCTTCATGAGTCATAGACTGGGCTAATTGTAATGTGTAGGTGGATGCAATGCTGGATAAAACGATATGTGCCATGTCCAGCGTCTTCATTGGAGCCTCGGGATCAACATTCACAGAGGATATATTGAGGCTAAGGAAAGATTGGGGAACATCCTCCATGTGCGACGAATACCTCTGCCGAGGAGAAGAACCAAACTTTATAGCAGAAGATGAATAAGTAAGCACATTTTTTCTTACAAACTTCAAATTGTTTCTCATACTCCATTGCTCTCTTGTTCTAGTTGAATATTGTATAGTGTGTAACTATAGAATCCAATTATTTTATACTTTTTCCAATTCAATTCTTTTTTACACTCATGAGTCATGACTCTCATGGACAGATTATAAAAATAATGACAGTTTATCATAAAAATAATTATAAATAAAAACAAAAAATTTATATCTTTGAAAGAGAAAACTGGGTTAGTTGTGATTTTCATCTATCAAATTTTTTCGTTTATATAAAACGAAAAAGTAATTTACTATGCGTAAATAGTGATGGTGTGTGCCACATTAATAGTAGATTCGTATCCGCGCATTGCGCGGGATTTTAATATTAAAATATTATTAAAATTATTCATTTAATTTTAAATATTAGTTTAATTCATACTAAAAATATAATTATTCAATCGTAATTAGCTAATAAAATTATTCATAATAAATTCTATTTATTTTATAAGAATTTAATTACATAATATTTTTTACTATTTTTCATAATTATTTTTTACCATCTTTCTATACACATTATTTTGATTTTATCTTCGTTCATTCATAATTAATAGAGTTACAAAGTTATTCTTAACATCTATCAAAATTATATATACTATATTTTCATGTTATTCTTATACTCTATTTTATTTTTTCAATTTCATATTTTTGATGATTTGAACTGTTAACAAATTTCAAAAGAGATATTTAATTATTCTTATGACTATTTTATGTAAATTTTGTTTTAAATCTTAATCATTAGACACTTATTTCATCATTACATTTTGGTTTTTTTTAATAAATTTTCATCATTTGATATTTTTATATATTTTAATATTGTTTATATATATTTTAATTTATTTTCTCTCATTTATGTATATTTTATCTATTAACTGATGTTTATAAAATAAAACTATTTAAAATATAATTCTAAAATTTGTATTTTTCTATTTAAAGTTTTTACATTTTATTTCTTATCATTAGTTCTCTTAATGTTCATTAACTATAGTGATTATCAAAATTTGTCTTTATAGTAGAATTAATTTTCAAAAAAAAACATGGATTTTTTTTCATTGGATACTAACATAATAATGTGGATAGCTTCATTGGAGAGAAAACTCTGCTATTATATATATATATGATTATACGCATAATAAATAACATGTTTACACATTATTATTTGACAATGTGGAGAAGCCACTATCGTCGCTTTTGTTATTTATTTGTTGTTTCATTAAAAAATTTTCTAAGAAAATCTTTTGGAAAAAACAATAATTAGGTAAAAAAAAAAACCACACAAACTCCCATTTGAATGAATAAACGTTATCTTGTAACTCTAATTGATGATATATTTAAATATTATAAATATGTTTCATGAATGTAGTGGTAGGTAATGACTTCATGAAAGTATTATGTTTTCATAAAATTTTGTTTTAATATTACGTTATATGTGTTTACTATAATTTTAAAAATAATATTATTTAAAAATTTAATATAATAGATGAATATATTTTTAAAATATTAAAATAACTTTAAAACTAATTTCTGTTTAATTGGGATCCACCCCGACTGCCATAGCTTCTAACTATTTTTTAAACCTTGTTAATATAAGTAGAAATGATATTAGAACTGCAAAAAGTCAAACATTGAACAAAACTTTTAAAACATAAAATTAAAATAAAAGCCTTTTAAGAGTTTTTTCTTCAGTATGTCGTTTTGTCTTTTCAAATTTCTATGTCCAGTGCGTTTTCTTGGATTTTGTCCTATTTTTTGCTTTTAGAAAATAACCCATAGTGTATAAACAAAAAAAAAAAGAAAAGAGAAGTTAAAGTTTGAGAAACTTAATGAAGACTTTTAGAACTGCAAAATTGTCTTTAAAAAAAAAGAATCTACAATAAAATTGTTTTAAGTTTTCTTGGATTTTGTACTTCAGATTATTTTTTGGATTTTAGTTTCATGGGTTATCTCTATTTTCCCCTGTTTTGAAACTCGGACGCTAATCGGGGTAATCCTAACGCCTAGACGATTAATTAGAAAGTAAATGAGAATTAATCGGAGATTAGTTTTAGGTTATTTTAATGTTTTAAAAATATATTTATCTATTATATTTAACTTTTAAATAATATTGTTTTCAAAATCATAGTAAACACATGAAAATATAGTATTAAAATTATTTTATGATTTGTATTAAAAATTTAATATAATTTATTATAAAACATCACAAACTCTTAATATAAATAAAAAAAAATAAAAAAAATTATACTTGCAATCTAAAAATAATTAAATTATGGGTGATTAGGTAGAAAATAATTGGATTATGTAGAAATTAACTAGATTAGTTGGAGATTAATCGGATTAGGCATAAACTAATCAATTAACTGATTTTTTTCAAAGAATTAGTTATTAATTAAAATGACAAAGCTTAACACTTAAACCAGATATAATCGAATATATTTCCGGAAATTTTTAGAAGATGACTATTTTTATTGGTTTTTACAGTCCATGTATATAAATATCAAAAAGTTCCTTTTGATATAAAATCCAAAAAAAACATTTGCACAAAACAAAGTGTTTACTAGTAAAAAAAAAAAAAAAAGAATCTAAAGAAAGAAATGTCGAATTCGAGTGACGAAACCCTAAAAGACGAAAAGGGGCAGCAGCAGCAACAACAACAAGAAGAGCAAAATCAATCAGATGACAAAATCTCAAACCTGAACCAACAACGAACAGAGCCATCTCAAGAATGGGAAACAATGGCTCAAGCATGGGTCGCATCATTCCCAGATGCCAAAGCTGTAGTAAGCATCAGCGAAGTCGAAACTTGGATTGGCTCAAACTTTGATTCTTTACCAACAGATCTTAGACACATGCCTCGCTCTGAACTCGTAGATCGTCTTCTCTCAATTCAACATTACATGAGACCAACACCATCATCAGATCAAAACGAGGTAAAACAACATTTTTTATACTTGTAAAGATTGAATCTTTAATCTTTGATTTTACTTGAAAAGATTGAATCTTTTTGATTTTGATTGAGTTGTTGTGAATGGTACAGCAAATTGTGGAAACAGATCAACAACACCCAGCTAGATTTCAGAGGACTGATCAATGGTTACCAGTTTATTCATGGTTAGAATCATTGGATAATGGAGAGTTAGTGAAATCTAAAGATATTACTGATTGGCTTGATGCTAATCTTGAGGTTAAACAAGAACTTTTTTCTAGACATTCTCGTTATCATTTGACTCATTATGTTAAGAAATGTCATCTCAAGATTCTTAAAAGAAAGGAGAAAAAGGTTAGCTTTTTATTTTCTTGTATAGTCTATTGCTTTGCTATGTCAAAGTCGTTTTCTTTGGCTTATTTTAACTTCTTTGATGATTTCTTAAATCAGGGTTTAATCAGGTTGAGTAAAGCAACTGCAATGGAAGTTCATAAAGAATTTGGGGAGAAACATTATGCTACACTATCTGGTAACATGCTATTTCCTCTTGATATGAGTTCCTTAGTAGCGTAATGAGAGCATTTTGTTGTTGAGAATGGGTTAGTTTGAGTTTGTTCCTCAGTGTAATCGACATTTAGTTAACGCTCTTTGGATTTCGAAAGTTTATCTAATGGAAGTTTTAGATAACACTCATGTGTATTTCTGTGTAATGGGGCCTTACGTTAGTTTTGAGTTTGTTCCATTGTGTAATCGACATTTAGTGATGCTCTTTGGATACAAAAGGTTTATCTAATGAAAGTTTTAGAGAACACTCATGTGTATTTCCGTATAATGGGCCCTTATGTTAGTTTTGAGTCTGTTCAATAGTGTATAGTGATGCTCTTTGGATACAAAAGTTTTATCTAATGTGTGTATATTTCTGTGTAATTGGTCCTTTTGTTTCCTTTATTATTGTTACTTTGTTTGTGATGTACTGTTGTTTTTAATCTTTGGTACGAAATGTTTATAGCTGACCCAATGAGCAACATACCAAAAGACAGTGACCTTTACCGAACAAAAGAGAAAGAAGCTAAACGCAGATTTCAGATGTAAGTCAAAATTCCCTAAAACTAAGTTATGAGATAACAGAAACTTTTATTATTCTCATTTAAGCATGTTCCTTTACATAATTTCCAGCTTGGTTGAGCTCGAGAAGAGACTGGCTCCGCATTTTTCAAAGCCTCATGTAGGAAACAGATGAACAGAGCTTTTCAACTAGAAGCTGGCCTTTGATTATCTGTGCAAGTGTGTCCTCTGCTTTGGTGCTGTAGAAGTGTTTGTGAAATTGCAAGGGCATGTAGTAGCTGAATCCAATATATATGGAGTTTAGTTTGATGATGTAACTTGTAATCTTAATGATAATCAAAACAATGTTTGCCTTAAGGATCTGCAAAACTTTAGAGCAGAAACCACAGATGCTAACTCCATATCATGATGGGGATAATTAGTATGTTTCCGCAACTGCTTAGATTCATATGCATTAATCTGACTTTTCTCCATAAGTACTCATCTTAAACCATTTCATAATGCATATTTGAAAAGCATAACTAAAAATAAATATATTACTGAAACAATTCTAAATGCAAGTCTGGACTCTTTTGATGTTTTTTTTTTCTCTTTTCTAACATCGTCCTTTTATTGAAACCATTAAAAGCTGTGTAAAAAATGTTTTGGAAAATCACTTTTCTGAAAAATTCGTCTTTCAGCAAAATTTAAGGTTAGTTTAATTCAAAATTTAGAAATATATAAAGTAAAAAGGATAAAAAATTAAAAATATATAATTTCTAAAATTATTTACGAACATGTCATTACGAATTAAATATATATATATATATTAAATTATATATAATTCAAATATATAATTCAAATTTTAAAAAATTAAAAATATATATTATAATTTCTCTCTCTCTAAACATATTCTCTCTAGATTCTCTCTCTAAACTCTCTCTCAATAAATTCTTACTCTAAACTCTTTCTCTCTAAACATATTCTGTCCCTTAACTCTCTCTCTCTCTCAATAAATTTCTCTCTAAATTCTATCTAAATTTTCTCTCTATGAAATTTCTCTCTTACTAACTCTCTCTCTCTAAATTCCCCTCTAAACTTTCTCTCTATAAATTCTCTTGCTCTAGAATTTCTCTCTACCTTTCTTTTTCTAAACTCTCTCTCTTAAAAATAAGTATGCGGTAATGTTTTCAAAATAAGTATGCGACAACTCAATTGAAACAAGTTTGCGGCAACTCAATTAAAACAACTCTGCGATAACTTGCAAATGTACAAAACTTTGCAGTGTAAAAAAATAATTTTGTGCCTCAAAATAACTCTGCCACTATATTAACAACTAAGCGGCAATGCGCTAATTTTAATAACTCTGCCATAAAGAAAAATAACTTTGTGGCTGAATTTAATTTGTCAATTCACATAAGTTTACCATAAAATGAAATAACACGGCGAATTGGAAATAACTCTTTCATAATGTTAACAACTTTGCAGTATAACAAGCTAATTCACATAAGTGTACAGTAAAAGAAAATAATTTGGTGGAATGTAAACAACTCTGCGGTAACGAGGTAAATATAAAAACTTGGCAGTAACTGAAAATAACTCTGTCAAAAAAAATATTTTTGTGGACACAATAACAACCCTGCGGTAACACGTAAATTCAAATAAATTAACAGTAAATGAAAATAAGTCTATTAAAGAAAATATCTCTACGACCACTATAAGAAATTTGCGGTAACGAGTAATTTCAAATAACTAGACAGTAAATGAAAACAACTATACGGTTCAAAATAACTCTGCAATAATTTAAATAACTCTGCGATCACGAGTAAATTCAAATAACTCTGTGGTGATGGAAAATAAATCTTAACTCTGCGGTAACATAGGACGGAATGACATTTTCGTAAATATTAATTGTGCGGAAATAATTTAACAATGACAATTTCGTAATATTTTTTCTGACAAATCATTTAGAGAGTAATTTTGGGTTTTAAATGTCCAAAAAACAAAATAGTAATTAAAAAAATAATGTTCATTTACTAATAAATGTATAAAATTGTATCAATATGGTAATCAGCCATAATATATCTTATTTTATGTAATGACTAATTAGTTTCCAAAATAAAATTTGAGATCGAATTACATTTAACAATAACTATAATTCATATTTTATACTTTGAACGTTATATGTTTCCAATTTTACTATATAATACGGTCATTACTGTATCTGATCACATTTTAACTATATATATGTATATTTTGTATTCTTATTCGTACAAAATGAGTACAACTTAAAACTATATTCATAAAATATATAGTTTCGTACTCTTCTCCTAAAAACTATATTCATATGCCACTAACAAGTTATGTGATTTTTATCCACAAGAAAAAAAAACTAATGTAATACTTCTAGACATAAAAAAATGGTTTCATCTGTAGACCTAGACCCATTAAACAACGTAACTAAACATCCATCCATTAAACAACGCAACTAACCAAAATAATAACAATATTAAATTTATCTTTTGTCAAAAATATATATATTCGAGGCTTTTCAAGATTTTTGTTTCGATCATAAGATGTTGCTGATACATGTAAAAAGATCTCTTGATTTAAATATCCATCCATCTCCACTTGTTCATTATAATGTTTTGCTACCTTGTTTTTTCTTTATTTTTTCAAGATATCTTATTTCTATGTTTGCTCTTTGTAAATCTTAAACCATCATTTAATGGTATTTATCATCTAGCAAAAAAAATGCATCCATAATCCATACATGATAGAAACTTTTAAGAGAAACATATAAAGTATATAACAGGTGGTTAAATATGGGTTTTTCATGATTATAAATCCATTGAAGATGATTAATTAGTATATTTGATAATGAACGTATCAACATCCAGACGCATTCAAAGATGAGTCATCTGTACTTATTGGGATTCTTGTTGTACAAGCTATCATATATAACTATAGCAAATTTTGAAGTATGTTATATAATATATGAACAGACTGCTTCAAGGCATGCATCTCCACTCATATCTTAACCAGAGACATTTTCGCTTTTTGAGATTGTAAATAAAAAGTTGAGTTTGTTTATTGTGATAAAAAGACAATATATTTGCCCTAGTTCCTCTATAAATTGACAAACTTATAACACATCCTCAGTTTATAACTATAGAGCACAAACTAACATCCAAAGTATTCTCTTAATTAGAACCAAAATGTCTCAATCCGCAGTAAAAGCTTCATACTGGTTCCCATCTACTGAATTTCCAGCTACTGAGATTGACTCATCTCTCTTCACTCACCTCTTCTGTACATTTGCCGATCTTGATCCAAATTCCAACCAAATCATCATCGCCTCCTGGAACCAATCTGTGTTCCACGCTTTTACAAAGACTGTCCAAAAGAGAAACCGTAACGTGAAAACTCTCTTGTCTATAGGTGGTGGAGGCGCTGACAAAGCTGCGTATGCGTCCATGGCAAGCAACCCCAACTCGAGGAGATCGTTCATTAATTCTTCAATCAATATTGCTAGGTTATCACCACCTACATGGTTACTATATATGGGTGCAAATGACACCCATAAAATAATATAAAACTCACTTTTTCTTAGTAAAATATAAGTTTTTGGTATATATAGTTGAAAATGAAACCCATCAAATATATGAAATTCACTTTTTATTTTCTTTTGTAAAATATGATGTTTTGGCAGATTTAGTAGAAAATGAAACCGCTAAATTTTAGAATTTATATTTAGTATTTTTCATTCGATTTTATATGTTTTGACCCTGTAAAATAATTTTATGTGTCCACCACTTTAGATCCTACGGCTTCCATGGCCTTGATCTAGACTGGGAGTATCCGAGAAATGCAGTAGAGATGAATAATTTTGGGACGCTACTTGAAGAATGGCGTGTAGCCGTTGCAGCCGAGTCAAGTAGCACAGGTACACCACCTTTGCTACTAACCGCTGCGGTTTACTACTCTTCAAGATACCAATCGGTACTGTACCCAGTTGTAGCTGTTGCCAATAACCTGGATTGGGTTAATATTATGGCCTATGACTTTTACGGACCGGGTTGGTCTAATGTGACCGGTCCACCCGCCTCTCTGCGTCTCCCAACCACAGGTATATTGTATACATCGATAGCTAGACATGTGTAATTTACTTTCATTAACTTTTTGGTAACCGAATTTAGTCTTTTCCAAGCATACATATATATAATCTATATGTGATGCAAATAAAAAGATCGTATAAAACGAGTGTGTTTCTTTAGTTAAGCAAATATCGTTTATTTATTTATCTGATGGATGATATTATAATTTTTAAACTCCATATATAGGCTCCAAATCTGATGTAATAATAATAATGAATAAACCTTTTAAATGTTAGTGTGGATTGGCATTCCAGTACCTATTCGGGTTTAGATCGGGTATTTGGGTATTCCGGGTATAGAATTCGTTCAGATATTTCATAGATTTTTGATCAGTTTTGGTTCCTATTCATTTGGATTTGGATATGTGAAATATTGAGAAAAATTATAAAATATATAAATTTAAATAAACTTTAGTTAAATTTTCAAAAACATATCTAGGAACTTAATTCCGTACATATATTTTAGTTATTTTATATGTTTTAATTATTTTGGTCTTCAAGGCATTCATATAATTGGGTTTATAATTATTGCAATTTTAAATAATTTTATTATATCAAATCTAATATAATATAATTAATATTTGATAAATATATTTCAGTTTTCCATTCAGTTATCGGTTTGGGTGTTTGAGTTTAAAAATTTTGTATTTCAGATTGGTATCTTGAATTTTGTGGTTTCTTTGTTCGTCTTTTATTTTAAAATTTTGGATTGGATTAAGTTTTGGTTTTTTATTGGGTTTGGGGTTTCAGGTCCAGATTATTCAAATAGCGCACTTAAACTTCCATATTAATTTTAAGTCAGTTTACATTACACACTAGCATTATTTCAATTTTCCTTTGGGACCATTATACAATAATATATGATTTTATTCTCATTCGTATGATTAGGTCGAAGCGGAGAATCAGGAGTGAATGAGTGGACAGCAGCTGGACTTCCAAAGAAGAAAGCAGTGTTGGGATTCCCATACTATGGATGGGCCTGGACTCTCGCAAATCCCGACATCAATGCCTATGGTGCACCCACCACAGGACCAGCAATATCACGAGACGGTGATATCACTTACCGTAACTTAAAGACGTGGATAGTGGAGAACAGAGCGAGGACGGTGCATGATCCAACGGTGGTTGGAGACTACTCCTATGCCAAGACGACTTGGATCGGGTACGACAGTGAGCTGAGCATCAAGACCAAAGCGAGCTATGCTAAGCAAAAGGGTCTGCTTGGTTATTTCTCGTGGCACGTTGGAGCTGATGATAATTCCGAACTTTCTCGTGCAGGTTCCTATTCTTACCATATCTTATATGTATATATATATATATATATATATATATATTGTAACAATATATAATGATTAAGTTAAGAAAAAAAACGATATAGTGATTCATAAATTGAATTTTTGGGTTTTCACTTTGCAGCGTCACATGCATGGGATACTACGGAGATGGAATGATCCAAAAGGAGTTCCCACAATAAGGATCACAAAAATACGTTTGCGTATCTATTTTAAAAAATAAAAACAATAAATTTCCTTCCATTGTCATTTGAAAAGTCACCTATTTGCTTTCAAAAAAAAAAAAAAAAATACACCTTTGACATTTTACTTTTAAGAAAAGAAAAATAACAAGTTTGCTTCTACTGGAATAAAAAAAAGGTTTGCTTCTATTGTTGTGCCTATGAAAAATGTTTGCTTATTTATGTAAATAAAATTATATGTATTTGCTTCTTTTGACACCAAAATTGTTCATTATCTATTACCCCAAACAACTCGAATTGAAATAGATATATCTGTTAACTTATATGGATATTAATTATGGAATGCAGAAAATCAATTACATGGATAATTAGAATGGGATTTAAATTTTCCTGCGAAAGGAAACTACATGAGAAACAGCAAAACCAGCTTGAAATAAATAGAATCTTGAAACAACAATTACTAGGATTCGGACATGCTCAACATAACTATTTTTTTTTAAATTACATAAAAATAAAAATAATAGAAAATATCATATACAATTTTCAAATAAAAATACACTATTTTGACAAAATTTCTATTTATTATAAATAAAATTTAATAGAAAATATTAGATTATTTAGATCATAGACGTTAAAATGTGACAGTTTAATTATTCGGTTATTAATGTCATAAATTAGAAAAGCGAGGACCTGAAACGCAAAAAACATCAACAGATCTGAAAATATCCAGAAAAACGACATCGTTTCTATCTACCTACTTCTCAACTGCCATAAGCGGAGCTCCCAATGCTTGTGAAGGTCTTCCCTCTATTTTAAAAATTCCAAATTTGTTTCCTTCTTTCAGCAACAAACCAATCTGCTTCATAACATTGCACTGAATCAAAAAATTCATCTTTCTACGGAGCTTCCGATCACAATGATCTGGATCCTCTGGTTTCTCTACTGACCTCATTCTCTTTCCATCATGGAGATTCCACTGGCGTTTTACCAGAGCATAAGGTCCGATGAGAACCAAACTAATGTTCGAGGCTCTTATTCCAATCTAAAGCTTTTCAATTTCCCACAAAAATCTCTGTTTTCTGGATACAGTTTCTCACTCTGTCGAAGAAGATGGAAGAACCCATTTGGGATAATCACATGTTCTTCTGCAGTTCAAGGTCTAAAACCAAAACCAAAGCTAAAACAAGAACCAATTAGAATCGATGGTGATGGTGAATCGAAAGTTTCGGTTTTTGATGATACCCAGATCAGAAAATCTGGTGTGAGGATTTGTAGTCAGATAGAGAAGTTAGTTTTGTGTAAGAGGTTCAGAGAAGCGTTTGAATTGTTTGAGATTTTGGAGATTCGAGGTATTTTTAAAGTTAGTGTTAGCACTTATGATGCTTTGGTTGAAGCTTGTATTGGTTTGAGATCGATTCGTTGTGTGAAAAGGGTTTATGGGTATATGATGAGTAATGGGTTTGAGCCAGAGCAATACATGATGAATAGAATCTTGATGATGCATGTGAAGTGTGGTATGATTATAGATGCACGTAGGTTGTTCGATGAAATGCCTGAGAGAAACTTGTTTTCTTATAATTCGATTATTTCTGGGTTTGTTAACTTCGGCAATCATTTAGAGGCGTTTCAACTGTTTAAGATGATGTGGGAGGAGCTTTCTGATTGTGAGACTCATACGTTTGCGGTGATGCTTCGTGCTTCGGCTGGGTTAGGGTCTATTTATGTGGGGAAACAGTTGCATGTTTGTGCGTTGAAATTAGGAGTTGTTGATAACACTTTTGTCTCCTGCGGGTTGATTGATATGTATAGCAAGTGCGGGGACATTGAGGATGCTCGATGCGCTTTTGATAGTATGCCTGAGAAAACTACAGTTGCTTGGAATAACATTATAGCAGGTTATGCACTCCATGGTTTTAGTGAGGAAGCTATGTGTTTGTTGCATGAGATGCGAGACTCAGGTGTGTCTATTGATCAGTTCACACTTTCGATAATGATCAGAATTTCTACTAGGCTTGCAAAGCTTGAGCTTACTAAGCAGGCACATGCTAGTTTAATTCGAAGCGGGTTTGAATCAGAAATCGTCGCAAACACTGCTCTTGTGGATTTTTATAGCAAATGGGGCAGAGTAGATACTGCTAGATATGTTTTTGATAAATTGCCGAGAAAAAATATAATCTCATGGAACGCTTTGTTGGGTGGATATGCAAATCATGGTAGAGGAGCTGATGCTGTAAACTTGTTTGAGAAAATGATTACTGCAAAAGTCGCTCCAAACCACATTACATTCCTTGCAGTTCTATCAGCTTGTGCGTATTCAGGTTTATCTGAACAAGGATGGGAGATTTTCCTATCGATGAGTGAGGTTCACGGGATTAAACCAAGAGCAATGCATTATGCCTGCATGATTGAGCTATTGGGTAGAGATGGTTTATTAGATGAAGCCATTGCTTTCATAAGAAGAGCTCCTTTAAAACCCACAGTTAATATGTGGTCAGCACTCTTAAATGCTTGTAGGATGCACGGAAACTTAGAGCTCGGAAGAGTTGTTGCTGAAAAACTCTATGAAATGGGACCTGAGAAGCTTGGAAACTACGTTGTGCTGTATAATATGTACAACAGTATGGGGAAAACTGCAGAAGCTGCAGGAGTTGTGGATACATTGGAGAGCAAAGGTTTAAGAATGATGCCGGCTTGTACTTGGGTCGAGGTTGGAGATCAGACTCACAGTTTTCTTTCAGGAGACAAATGTGATTCTTACAATGAGACGGTGAAAAGGTAACTTATGTGACAATACCATAATCTTTCTTTGCCTTCTATGTCTTTATCTCACTCTCATTACCTTAAAATGTAATGAAACAGGAAAATATACCAAAAAGTAGATGAGCTAATGGAAGAGATATCTAAATACGGGCATTCAGCAGAGGAGAAAAACCTTTTACCAGATGTAGATGAGGAGGAAGAAGACCGAGTAGCGAGATATCACAGCGAGAAGCTTGCAATAGCTTATGGATTGGTGAATACACCAGAATGGAGTCCATTGCAGATTACTCAAAACCATAGGATATGTAAAGATTGTCACAAAGTGGTTGAGCTCATATCTTTGATTACAGAAAGAGAAATGGTTGTGAGAGACGCAAGCCGGTTTCATCATTTCAAAGAAGGGAAGTGTTCATGTGGAGGTTATTGGTGAATCACAAAGTAGTAGTAGACTCCATTTTCTTGGTTCTTTACAGTATAACACAGATTTAATAGTGTGATCATGTAACGGTTTATATTCTGGTTTCTGATTCTTTATCAATAAAGGTAAAAGTTTTATTATCATTGTTTATGTGAGCATGAACAAGGAAGAGAGATTGAGGAAGTGTTTTCAGATAAAAAAAAAGTTTGTCTTACAATCAGTATTTGAATTCGAAATGTATTAAATTGGGAATATTTCAGTATGTTAATCACGAGTACTTTGATAGAATTTTGTGTGTTCTACTGTGAACGCAAAACCATTATATAATATTCATTTACAGAAGAATGAATTAGGAGAAAATTTTAACTAATTTACAGGGATTTGGAGAAATTTGAACACACGAGAATACATTTTGATTTTCATTACAAGGATTTGTCAAAAACATGGCGGTCGTATCTAGTATTGACATTTAAAATTTTCTCTTTTAATTAAAAAAGTTGACACATTACACTATTTCATAAATTATCAATTAGGGTGCATGATACATTAAATTATTATAATATGGAGTTAGAGACTATAAACAGTGATTTGTTTATCTACCTACAATTGTCATGTTAAGTTTTCAAAATGACTAAATGAGTGCATCTAATAAGAACATTGGAATATAAGTAAACATTTAAAACTAAACAAAAATTGAATATCACAATGATGACAAATTACATGTGACGTTTGTTGAATTAATGATGTATTTACCAAAGTATATGTATAAAACCGTAAAGAAAAAAATATCATATGAGAAACAGAACCGACATTTTGGAAAATCCTAAAAAAGGAAGTTACGGTCGTACGAAATATAGTTTCAATTCGATTGTAACTTCAAGTTATTTAATATCGATGTTTTTTTAAAAAAATGAGTCAAGAAAAAAATATAATGGAAAGCTTACGAAGAATGGAAAAAAACAATCATTAAAATAAAATCCCAAAACTTAATGAGCAAAAACACTTCTTCTACAGACAATTTGAAACCGTCAAAAACCCTATCCAAAAAAATCCAGATATATAATCAAAATAATTATAAACTAAAATCACTTTTTATTTATCATCACTTTAAATAAGAACTTACATAATTACAAAAATATCTTCCATATGATATACATACCTACACTTTAAATTACATTGTAATTTTATTGGTTAAAAGCAATGTTCATAAAAGCATTAGACGCTAGTCGGACCCTCCGCCTAGCGCTTAAAATGCCTAGTCGAGGCATAACTGATTTTACGCGGTTTAAATAATTTTATAATAACTATATATATATTTAAACACATATATATTAACATTATATAATATAACATAATAAAATTATAAAATTGAATAATTTTAAATTTTAAATTATAAAAGGTGAAGAATATCAATATTTTGTAATTTTAAGTTTTAAATAACCTTTTTATTTTTATAAAAATATAGATATTAAATAATTTATTAAATCCGCATATTACACATAATTCATAACTCATATAATTACCATTTAATTTATTTAATTATCGTATATTTTACTAAATCTAACTATCCGTATAATATAAACCGATATTTTAAAAATTTAAGCGGTGTAGACGTTAATCGGGCGGTGCCTAAACAACCGTTTAGACCGCTTTTTAGAACATTAAAAGTTAAAACACACACGTAATTAACAAAAAAAAACGCATAATTACCCTAAAAAAAAGAGAAAGAAATCAATTGAAAAGAAGAGCAGTAAACCGGAATCAAAAACATTCCTGTCATGTTGTCCATTTCTGATTCGCAGTAAACCGGAAATACCCGGTACCAAAAAAAAAACGGCTGGGTCAACGTAAACGTTTTGATTTTTCAACGGAAAAAAACCAAAAATCCCTTTTCTCTATACATTTTCGCCGTCTCTTCTCTTAGTTCTTCCACTCAAACCCTTAAAAGAAAAAACTCTCTTCTTCCATTTCCACAAAGTCTGATCTGTAAAATCTCACAAAAAAGGGTAAATCATACATGTCCACGTCTCCTTGATTCTTCTTCACCTTCCTCTCAATTTCATTTTCCTCTTTTTCAATTTCTCCATACGATGGCGGCAAGTATCAACGCCGGAGGTGAAGACCGTGTACTCGCAACGGCGCAACAGATCGTGAAAAGTCTCAACACACCAAAAGAAGTTCGTGAAGACATGTTACTGATCTTCTCAAGTTTCGACAATCGTTTATCAAACATCAAAACAACGATGACTAATCAAGAAGAAGGTCAAAACGACGCTCTTATTGCGCGTTTAGATTCAGTTGAATCTGTTATTCACCGTTGGGATGGAGGTAACGATTCATCTCGTCACTCATCTTCATCTTCTCATCGTTGTTCTTCGTTTTCTCTTTCGTTTGATGAATCTCCTGAAGAAGCTACTGAGTTTTTATCAGCTGTTGACGAGATTATTACTCTGCTTGAACATCTTTCATCTGTGAATAAACCTGATTTGTTAGATAGAGCTGATAGTGTTTTACAGTTGGCTATGTCTCAGCTTGAAGATGAATTTACTAGGATTTTGATTCGTAGTACTGTTCCTTTAGATGCTGAGAGACTTTACGGATCCATGCGTCGTGTTTCGTTGTCGTTTGCTGATGGTGATGTGGTTGAGGATTTTGAGAATTTTGGTTTGGTTGCTGATGGTGATGGTAGTGGTAGTGGAAGTAGGAGAAGGTTGTTTCATGAGAGAGGTGGGAGTATTGGATGTGATCTTTGGGTTGATTTGATTAATCCAACTGCTGTTGAAGATTTGAAAGAGATTGCAGAACGGATGATTCGTGCTGGTTATGAGAAGGAATGTGTTCAGGTTTATAGTACCGTGCGTCGTGATGCTTTGGATGAGTGTTTGATGATTCTTGGTGTTGAGAAGCTGAGTATTGAAGAAGTACAGAAGATTGATTGGAAAACTATGGATGAGAAGATGAAGAAATGGATTCAGGCTGTGAAGATTACTGTTAGGGTTCTTTTAGCTGGTGAGAAAAAGTTATGTGATGAGATCTTTAGTGGTTCGGAATCTAGTAAAGAAGTTTGCTTTAACGAGACAACTAAAAGCTGTGTGATGCAGTTGTTGAATTTTGGTGAGGCTGTTGCGATTGGTAGAAGATCGTCTGAGAAGCTGTTTAGGATTCTGGATATGTATGATGCATTGGCTAATGTGTTGCAGGACCTTGAACTGATGGTTACTGATTGTTTTGTGTGTAATGAGACCAAAGGTGTGTTGGAAGCACTTGGTGATGCTGCGAGGGGGACTTTTGTTGAGTTTGAGAATAATGTTCGGAATGAGACTTCAAAGAGACCGACTACAAACGGTGAGGTTCATCCCATGATACGTTATGTGATGAACTATATGAAATTGATTGTGGATTACGCAGTTACATTGAATTCGCTTCTGGAGAATGATGAATCAGATGGCTTATCTGGGGATGATGGTGAAGAGGAAATGTCTCGTCTTGCTAAACGATTGCTGAGGTTGATTACGTCTTTAGAATCAAATCTGGAAGAGAAATCAAAGTTGTACGAGGATGGTGGGTTGCAATATGTGTTCAAGATGAACAATATTTACTATGTAGTTCAGAAGGTGAAAGATTCTGAGCTGGGTAAACTCTTGGGTGATAATTGGGTTAGAAAACGAAGAGGGCTGATACGGCAATATGCTACTGGTTACCTCAGGGCTTCTTGGAGTCGGGTGCTATCTGCTTTGAGGGAAGAAAGCGCTACTGGTAGCCCGAGTTACGGACAAAGAAGCAGCAATTCCTCCAAGATGGCTTTAAAGGAGAAATTCAGAAGTTTTAATGCGAGTTTCGAAGAGTTATACAGGCTTCAAACGTCCTGGAAAGTCCCGGATCCTCAACTTCGTGAAGAATTGAGAATATCTATATCAGAGAAAGTAATTCCGGCTTATCGGGCTTTCTATGGAAGGAATAAGGGTCAACTAGAAGGTGGTAGACATGCTGGAAAATACATTAAGTACTCACCAGATGACTTAGAGAGTTACTTACCAGACCTATTCGAAGGAACTCAATTGGTTATTCACCACCCGAGAAGGAAAAGTTCTTAAGAGGCGGAGGCACTGGAGACGACTCTCTCTCTTATCTATTTGAAAGATAACAGGGGCCAGGTAACTTATAAGCTGAGGGGTTTAAGTTTATATATGTAAAAGTTCTGACTTAGACCCTTTTTTATATATGTATACTGTGTCAAAATTCTTATGTACATGTCTTAATACTTATCATGTGATGAATATGGGGTTTTATATAATGTTTTATGCTCTTATTACAAATGGTCTTTTGCTCTGTTGGTTTAGTCACAGTTAATTTTGAGATTACAGAGCAAAACTATTATAAGAGTAGTTGATTGATAGTATTGCTTTCTTGTTGTAACTTGAGTGTCTGTATTTAAATTTGATAGTAAAATCTAAACTTTGTTTGTTGCGCATATATACAAAACTTAGAAAATTTCTATTAATAGTATTCGCGATTGTGTGTGGGAAGTTTTTAACATGGATGTATTGTTATATGTTGTTATAGAGATATAAGCCAAGTGGATTCGTCGTGTTGTGTGAATGTTAATTCTCGTTGTGAGTTTCCTCTAGCATGTTGATTATCGTGAAATCATTGAAAAGATGCACAGATCGAAGAAATTCTGGATGACCGTTTGACGTTTTTTAATGCGAATATAGTAAAATCCTTAGATGTTATGAATTATAGAAATAAGATCTTCATATGGATTAGGGATGAGTCCTTGAACAAAATGGATTTGGCCCACAAAAGTTTAAGTGCTTTTCAAACAATTAAAAATACTCGGGAGTTCTTGGTCTGTATTATCCAAGCTTTTAACTATGTAGTACATAGCATGAATTTTGTGTCATCGTATATTTGGTCTCGGGCCATCCATCACAATGATTGTGGTTTTTTTATCGGTAAAACATGGAATATAGATGTGTGGTTAGTTTATATTTCTCAATTGTAAGGTTGACCAAGACACCTTTAATTGAATATCTGGAGCCTTATTTTATAGCTCTTTTGTATTGAGTTGTTATATGTTTTGATAGTCTAATAAATTATTATTTATAAGTTATTTGGTTAAGTTATGAAAGAAAAGAGTAAGTGTTAACACCTTCACATCTAGTAGGAAAAATATGATTCCAATAGTTTCACTATGTTGCCATATATTTGGTGCCTCCCAAAAATGTTGTATTCGTTTAATGATCAAGAGTTTTGTAAAAACAATTACTAATATAAACATGTTTTAGGAGATGTTTGAAGGGTTGATCTCACATTTTAAGGTGGGGCAATCCTAACAAATCTGCCAATGTAAACAATGTTGTTTAAGGTTATAATAAGACACTTGGTCCCCATAAAGTGATTCCGCCCTTGATAACGACAAGAACAAAAAAAAAACATTTTACTTCAAAATAGTATATATCTATTTATTTCAAAAATAAACAAAATTAATTATTGACTTACACCTTGCATGTCTCTATCTCAGGTCAATTTGTGAATTCCTTTTTAGGAAACTAATGTAAGCTATGTAGATTTTGGACTCACTTAAATATATATTGGATCAGAACCGATCTTGAGAATATTGGGATAAACTTTTGAATAGGAACCCTAATTTTTAGGGGTCCTACAAAAAATTACTTATCATACAAAAATAGAATCATTAATTGGTTTAAGAAAAAAAATGATGGATTAATTCTACTAGACAAATAAATTGTTGTAAAAATATTTAACAAATATTATTGTGCGTTCCAATATTTTAGTAGATTAAAAAAAAATTGAATTAATCTTCCTCTTCATTTATGTGACTTCTCAACTGTTTTTTAGAAATTATTTGTACATTTTTTAATTTAAGTTTTATCGACACTAGTTTCTTACTAGATTAAGTAATTAAAAAAATATAAGCTATGAAACGAAATGTTAGATTTTTTTTCATTCGGACCCTGAATTTCTCCAGACCGACTATGTATTGGATGCATTTATATATCAATAACTAGTTGGATAACTAGAGTATTTGTCTAAACCTATGGAGAATGTCTTAAAGTTTGATGAAAATTTATTAATATTGGATTTTCTCTTAAGTTTGGCTTCTTTGTTTTTTATACTCTCTTGTAACTTTATAAGTGACAAGTTACATACCAAATACATTTAGTAAAGAAGAGTTAGCAGCAAAATTGAACAATAATTTAGAATATTAAATTGACAAATAATTTTATTTCCTAGCTTAGGCTAATACTTTCTGTTAACAAGATATTTTTTATTTATTTTATTTGTATATATATCTTTGTAGCCAAGAATCTATGTAGTGGACATATCACGAAAATAAAAAACATAAATTAGCCCAATTGTTAAGCCCAACAATAATTTTAGGCCTGTTAAGTTGTTTATTCATTTATCTGTCCATTTAATAAAATCCTCCTCAGTTTGTTTTCTCTACAAGCACCGATCTATGATGATGAACAAAAACGGTGGTTCCGGTGGCTCTATAGCCGGATCTGATGATGATAAGATCGGATCTGGCGGCGATATGATCGGATCTGGTGAAGTAGCCGTAACGACGTCCGACGCAGAAGCTTCTACTTTACATAAGCAAAATGCGTTGTTACAAAGTGTAGATACTGACATCACATCTACCGTCGATAACTTCTCCGAAATCGTCAATGTAGCAAGTGTAAGCAATTTATTCCTCTCTACGATTTATCAAAAATTCAATCTCTGTAGCATAGATTTAGTTTTAAGATCATCGTTCTTAGAAATCTGAATTTTGTAGAGTTTTCTAAATTTTGTTTAGAGTTTACTTTTTGTGGATCTAAGGCTTATATGTTTGTCTCTGAAACAAAATGTGGATCTAAAGCTAATTACTAATGAATCTCTGAATATCTTTTGCTAGCTTTATGTCCTCGTTGCGTTTGTTTACTGAGTTCTTAATTAATGGTTGCAGGTGCAAGCAGCTGATTTTGTTGAAACCAGTGAGGTGCAATCAGAAAATGGAGCTGTTGATGTATCTATGTCTGATGGAAGTATGAACATTCATCCAGAATCTCAAGATGCTATTGCTAGCGAACCTGCTTGTGATGAAGATGGAAAACAACATGTAGCATCTGAAGTTACAGACGTTCTTGATGCTCCTGCTTCAGATGAAACAAGTGATGACGTTATTGTTGCCGAAGAGAGTGTTTCAGAAACAATAAGTGATGCTGTTATTGTTGCCGAAGGGAGTGTTTCGGAAGCTGCTGTTTCTAATGGCTTACCAAACAGCAGCGAGAACGAACCAGCAGATAGAAGAGAGTGTTCCAACCAGCAGGAAGCAGAACCTAATGAGACATCTGGGCGTGTTGAAAACCTTCCACCCCATGCGATACATGAGGATGCACCTTCTTGGAATGACGCAACTGTGAATGTAAACGATGACACCAAAAGTGAAGGTTTCTCAGAGGATCGTGGAGTTGACACAAACCAGAAGATTCATGATGATTGTAGTGCTCAATCGGAAGAAGTTACTGACGTGAATGAAAAGCATGCTCCAATGGAGATAGTTCAAGAAAACAACACTGAGGGGAACTTAAATATTGGTGGGGATGTTTGCATTAACTCTGCTGAGGAAGTAAAAGAGTCATCTACAGGGGATCTTTCTGGGAATGTATGTCATGAAAGTGTGGAGACTCTCTCTACTAATAGTGACGGACCATTGAGCTTGTTGGATTCCAAAACCCCTGCCTCTGAATTGGCAGAAAGCTCATCAGAAGAAGCAGCTGGTGAAACGGATGTTGTTGCCACAAAATCTGAAGCTGTACAATCAGTTAAAGAATGCACTGAACCACATGTTGTTTCAACCACTACTGAAGATAGTGAAATAAACAAAGAAGTTGATTGTGGTTCAGAAATGAATGCGATGAAGACCACTCCTGTTAATGTTTGTGAGGACAGTCCACCTGAAGAAGTTTCTGAGATGCAAGGATCGGATATCAAAGAAAGATCTGCGATAAATTCAGATGTAGAAATCAATTCCGATACTAAGAGCGTTGACAGCAGAAAATCTCTGCTTGTCAACAATGATATAGTAAAGGTAGGCAAAGAGGAAGATTCTAGGGAGGAAAAAATTGAGACAAGTGGCGCTACTACCTCAGTTGCATCTGAAAGCAAGACTTGTACTCAGGATCTTGAATCTAAAGCGGTTACATCTACTGACACCATACATACAGGAGCTAAAGACATCATAGACAGCCAGCCTGCTGAAAACAAAGAAGGTAATAAGTTAATTGAAAATGAATTAAGTTATGTACTTCTCCTCTTGAGTATGAGAAGGATGGAGTTGACAATATAATTGAATTGTGGTTTTCAGGAAATGCTGCTGATAGAACAGAAGATAAAGTAGCTACATCCTGTGAGACTGGAGAAATTCAGAATCATTTGCCATCGGCATCGTCCATAGAAGGTCCTGCGCTTGATGCTTCTGAAGACCACACTGTAGCAGCAGAGATAGAGAGAAGGCCATTTTACTTTCTGCCTAGAGTTCCAAGATATGATAATGAAAAGTTGTCTGAGCAACTCAAGCATGCTCAAGATCAAGTTGATCAGAAAACACAGAGGCGGGATGCTCTTAGAGCGGACATCCAAAAGATAAGAGTGAGAAACGCTTTTAAGGTTTTTCAATAGGCAAAGCATCTTGTTCTAAATTTGGCTCTTACATTTGTTGAAATGGCTATTTCTAGGCAACATGTAAAGACTATGATATCAGTTACAAGGCGGCCATGGCAGAAGAGAGATCTGCAAGAAAAGCAATGCATTCAAAACGGCAGGAAATCGAGGCCCTTCAGTCTGTGATTAGTCGGGTTAAGAGTGCTGCATCTGTTGATGATATTGATTCGAAGGTGAGATTCCCAGTGATCACAATTCCAGCCAAGTCTTGTTCAAGTTTTTTAGCTTTTCAAACTTGATTATGCTAATCTATCTCATTTCTCTGCCTCCAATCAGGTGCATAATATGGAACACATAATCCAACACGAAACTATATCTCTGAGAGAAGAAAAAGGTCTTATTCGTGAAATTAAGCAATTGAAGCAACTCCGTGAGCAGATATCTTCGAGTATGGGTACCAAGGATGAAGTTAAGCAAGCATTAGAGGAGCAAGAGAAAACAGAAGAGCGTTTGAAGGTACAATACAGTATACACATTCAAGCAGTCTCTTTTAATCCCATCTGGATTTTTTAGTTGATACCCATTCTTGTCTCTTGACGTTGATTCAACCTACTTTTGTCGGCTCAATTAGCCACAGTTTGAATATGACATTCCATTAGGGTGATTTGGTTATCTCATCCTTTCTTTGTGGATATCATTTATACAGTTCAAATATGACATTTCCGGTGATTACAGGTGTTGAGGAAGGAACTAGAGACACTCAGAAACGATCTCTCAAAGGCCGAAGCAGTCACAAAAGCTGCTAAAAAAAAGTGTGATGAGGAATGGGAAGTACAAAGTAAACTCCAAGAACAGTTCAGAGCTGCTGATGCTGTTCGCCAGGAAACATTTGTGCACCTACAGGATTTGAAGAAGCAACAGCGAGAAAAGGTACCAATAGAGCATCTGATATTAGACATAAACTAACAGATGCTTGCATCCCTCTTTAGATTAATTCATCACTCTTACTAATTTCAATATTGCAGAACAAATATTTCTTCAAGTACAGAGATAATTCAAGGGCAGCAAGTGAAATGGCTTTGAAGAAAGACAGAGCAGCCTTGCAAAGCCTCTGTTCTGACCAGGTATAAGCAAAACTCCAAATTTCTGTAACGATTTTAATCCCTGTATGCCGGTTTTGCACTCATTATCGTCTTTAAACAGGTGGAGAATTTCATGAATATGTGGAACAATAACGAGGAGTTCCGTAACTACTATGTAACATGCAACACTAGGAGTACCTATAGAAGACTAGGAACCCTAGATGGACGATCTCTTGGCCCTGATGAGGAACCACCCCGGATCACTTACGCTACAAGAACAGACAAACTTAGAACTTCAAGTGACATAGTAGAGAAACTTGAGACTGTTCCACCCGTTACAGCACAACAAGAGAAAGTTGTTAAATATGAAGGTTCAAAAGTTGAAAACAACGGTAAGGCTGTTGCAAAACCCGCTGAGCAGAAGAGTCAGACCAATAAATCTAAAAAGAACATAAAGCCAGACCAGCCCGCGCCAGTTGTTACGGAATTGGTTTCTGGAAAGGAGGAGATAGAGAAGTCTGTAACAAAGGAAGAAGAAGAAGAAGAAGAAGAAGAAGAAGAGCTACCTAAGTTAAGTAAAGAGGAAGAAGAGTTAATTAAGAAAGAAGAGGAGAAGAGAAAACAAAAAGAAGCTGCAAAGATGAAGGAACAACATAGGTTGGAGGAGATAGCAAAAGCGAAAGAGGCAATGGAGAGGAAGAAGAAGAGAGAAGAGAAGGCAAAAGCAAGAGCTGTTCTTAAAGCTCAGAAAGAAGCAGAAGAGCGGGAGAAGGTGAGTTTTTTCGTGTTTAAACCTTTCGAGAGATATGAAGCATAGTTTTATGTTTCGATCTCTGATGAGGAGAAACTTCTCTGTTGTGTAGGAACGAGAAAAGAAGCTAAGGAAGAAGGAGAGAAGAAAAGGGATTTTCACATCAGAAGAGACAGCAGCATTAGAAAACCCGAACCAGACATCGGAAACTGTAACCGAAACCCCAAGGGATATCGAAATTCCGAAGAAACAAACTGTAGAGGAGAGTCAACAAATCAAGAAATCTCACAAAGCATCATCACAGTTTCACAAGTCAAAATCATCAGTTCCTCTGCCATTAAGGAACCGAGGAAGCAAGAGAAAATTGCGGCAATGGATGTGGATCGGACTCATAGTTATCGTCATTCTCGCATTGTTCCTTCTTGGTAATGCCAATCTCTCCTTATCTCCTGCAAATCTCTGGTTTATATAAGAAAAAAGAAGAACTCGCAGTTTTTTTTATAGTAAGTGTTTTTTTGGCCTATCTTAATTAGTTTTGGATTTGTTTTGAAAGCTTTGATTCATTGATTTCAGAGGGACGAGAAACATATATTGGTTTACTTGCTATGGGGGATATATATGTCTGAGAAACACAATACCAGTTTTTTATTTTCTTTTATATGATATAATATATTATTATTATTAGGGTAATAATGCCTCTCTTCTATTACATTGAAATATAACTTATATGTATCAATCTAAAATATGGCAGCTGCGCAATGCTCGATTCAAATCTTAGGCCGCATTATTTCAATTCTAGTGAAGTAATGAGTTATGGCATGAATTCTTCATTTCAGTATATAAACTTTAAAAATAGATAAATAAATTATCAATAGTTTTTCATGATATTGTTCTTAATCTATTTAATTTTGATTAATGAGATATACTGTGTTATTCTTGGTCCAATAATATGAGATATGGTTTTTATAGCTAGATGATATGCTAAGATCAACATCAAGCATAAAATTTGGAACATTTCTTCAGCTTCTTTCTTTTCTTCTCCTCATTCTTTATCGTCTTTGATTTTTCTGCAAAAAAAATTGTTATTCTTTATCAATAATAAACAACTTGAAGGAAAAATAAACAACTTAAAAAAAAATTCACGATTTATTAATTCGAGATGAAAATGCTCCAGTAATAAGCCACATCTGGATCAAACCACCATGAAAAAAAATCGTCAGAACCTCTTAGAAGACATCTAAAACGTTAGAAGGATCTCCAAATCTTACAATAATAGGCTGCAGCCAGTTTTCAAGATCCATCAATCACAGAATATATCATCATCTGAAACAACCTGGCGAATTCGAGCTTTTCATATTCATCATCGAACTCAGTTCGAGAAACTTACGTTTCATATTGAAGGTGAGGAAGTTCTTATTTATGATCCGAATTATGCAGTTCGTGATGTGATTAGTCAGTCTATAAAACGAATAACGTGTGTAAACTCATGCATAGGTGAAAAGATTTGTGATTTGCCACTATATAACAAATTCTCTATGTAATTTTTTTTTTCTTTTTAAAATTTCAGAAAATCTACATAAACTGACTGCACTTGATGTAAAAAAGGTTTTTTGAATAAAGTTTACATTCTATTCAAAAAAAAAAAAAACAGTTCACCAAATTGCATAGAAGTAAAATGTTTTAAATCAAACCCTCTAACATAATTAGAATATTATCTTTAATCACTATCCATTCATGTAACTGGTATTTACGGAGTTTTCGAGTTTTATTGTTTTGATAAGTTATGTGTTTTAGCAATGGATCCGGACAGACGACGGATCATCAATTTTAATTTAATGAACCGGATCTCAAAACTTTGTTTAAAAATGATTAGCCTAAATAATTGTTAGTCCTAAAAAGTTTTTTTTAATTCTCAGAAGAAAGATGGTATTAATTTATCTTAATTTTTATTTTACAATTTTATAATATTTATATCTATCAAACTAATCGAGATTAAATTCTTGGAAAAAAGGAAAAATATCTTTCCCATTTTAGAAAAGGGTAAAATATTTTTTCTATCTATGAAAAGAGTCTATATCATTATTCCTTACACTCAAAATTCATTTTTCTATAACTTTTTAGATATTACTACCTAAAAAGAATATCCCTTGGTAATAAATTTCCACATTTAAGAAAACAAAAATAAAAGAGAAAGAAATCCAAAATAATATTTTTGTTAAATTTTAAAGACAAATTTTTTTTGGTCAATGTACTATTTTCAAGAAAACAACTAAAAATATAAAAGCACTTACGGAAAAAATGTTAGTTTCTACTAACATCCATATGAGATTTTGTATATGGTAATAATGATTTGATATAGACTAATTAGATTTTTGACTAAAACCTTTATGAATATATAGGAAAAATCATATCTAGCCAAAAAAAAAAAAAAAAGATAATCTTACCCTTTTACTAATCCACACGTTTACAAGGTTATATAGACTTAAAATTTGAGTGTTTCATTACTTTTGAATCTGAATTCAAAAAACACTTTAGAAATTAAGTGAAATCGAGGTTGTTCTTAACGCTGAGGTATGCGTTACATTCATTCATATTATTATTTTACTTTTTTTTCTTGTTTGATTGTGTGCTTTTATTATAAGTGTTTTGTCTAGTTTGTCTTCAAATTTATCCTCATTTGCACGATTGTGTGTAGGTATATTTCTTGTTCTTCTCATTTCTTTTTCAAATTCGAAGTTGTTCTCTGAGGTATCTTCTCCCGTTTTGATAACTGATAGGAATTATTTTGTTTGGTTAATTACAATTGGCAGCTTGTTGTTTGTTTGATCGATGGTGTTTTGGGTTTAGGGTTCTTGATGGATATTTTTTTGGTTTAGAAACCCTTTATTTGATTATATTGTAGTCTTGGTTGTATAGAACCCTTGTTAGATTTAATTTTCGAGGCATAACAACAAACCATTATTGAAACCTTAATCTATTTTCAAAAAGCTTCTTAATGTTTTAACAACTTTGGCATGCAAACTATATAATCAGTTATATCAAGCTTTTCTCAATTTGGCATGCAGTTCTTGTGAAGAGATTTACTGTTTTGGATTTGCAATGAAGTTTTGATTATACAATATCAATATTTCACTGGTTTAGGTATCATTATCTATAACATTTGGCAAAATCTATTTTTCAAACCTATTTTTTTTATGGATTTTTAAACTTTAGCAGCAAAATCCATTCAGATTTAATTTTGTAAAGAACTTTCCTTTGCAAATGATATATCTATTTGCATTTTTTTTTTCTAGATTTTGCATGAGTTGTTTGTTCGGAGGTTGTAATTTCTCTTAACATGTTTGATGTATTTCTTGTCTAAGACTTCAAGATCAGACCATATGTTATCGGAAACATATACTTTAAAGTTTTCATTCATTGTATGAACTAATAAACCAAGGGGTTAAGCTTTTTTTTATTTAATGACACCTTTGAATGAACATAGATCTTTAAGGGAAACATATTTTTAAAAGATATAATACTTTAATGGTTAGAAGATTTGGATGGTGAAACTTGTTCTTGTGATGATTTCAACATTGTTCAAGAACTCAACTTATTGCAATGTTGGATAGTTTCACTTGCTAATCAATCTCTCTCTCTCTCTCTCTCTCTTTGTTTCTTTCAGGATCTAAATTAGGAGACATAAAAAGGAAGAAACATTGCAAATGGATGGATCAATTGGTATCAGCTTTTGGACAGTGTGTCACTGTTGTAGCTTCATGTACGAGTACCCGAATTCCTGCAAAGATCAGTTGGTTGTTTGTGCTCGATGCCGTAAGCCATTTAGAGCTGTTAAGCATCAGACTCCATTGATGCCTCATGGTCCTCTAAAACTGGAGAAGCGGCTCAAGATAGAAAGGGACAGTAAGGTTTCAACCTGGGGGTTACCTTTAACAGTGCCGAAGTTTGAAGTTAAGATTGAACCAAAAGGTGAAGTTAAGATTGAACAACCTTCAGTGATTGGCTCTGGCCATGTGAACAAAAAGAGTAGAGTTAGCGGAGGAGAAAGCAAACCAAAGGACCAGAAAAGAAAAACCAGAATAGACAAAGGAGTTAAACGTGATAAATCTGCTATTCCTACAAATATGATTCGAAGCGCATTGGTTGAGAAATCCAAGAGTATGATCGAGGCTTTCACTGGGAGGAGATGAGAGGAGGTTGAAGACATTGTGAGAATGATGAAATAGATGATGTTGAAGCTTGAGAATGGAATGTGAAAAAGAGGTAAAAGAGAAGAGAAGAGAAGAGAAGAAGAATTAGTTGTTCGAGAGATCAATATTTCAAGAAACTCTGATTTTTCTTTTCTGGTTTATATTATATCATGTTTAAACTATGATGATAACGGTTATGAAACTGAAAACATTGACTGTTTTGTGAGATGAGTATCAAGAAACTAGTAATATAGAAAGCTATGGCTTGAATCTTTTCTTTTTCAGAAGAACATTGGAATTGGAAAGCTCACAATGAAGTAAATGGCATAGAAGAGACCACTGGCGGAGCCAGAATTTATTTTACTGAGGTCAGAAAAAATATATATAAATTTACAGTCGTATTCTATGTTTAGTTATATCTTGAAATTTTTTTTATCACTGTTTCGTTTATTACATCTTCAAATAAAAAAATTACAATACTATTCTACTAATTTTGTGTGTTTCAGCGGGAATAGCTGAAACCCAAGGACATAAGAATATAGGACCCTACTCTGTAATGTCTGCTAGAATGGCAAAGTAATTAAAACTTTTTAGTAGTAATTAACGATACATGATTTCATGAAAGTTCTTGATCTAATATAGCTTCAAGTGTAATAGTATGGAGCTAAAAAAACAAAACTGTAGCATCTAAAGTTCTTAATGCTTTTAAACTGCTCTGTATTTATTTTTGAAGACGCTTTATAAGCTTTATCTGCCATCTGAGTGCTTCAGTGAGTTACAATGAACTGTGTGGTATATAATTGATCAACTTATAGCAACAACATTTGGCAAAAAAAATTACATGAAGAAGTAAAAACATTTTGCAAAAGTTACATGAATGAAATTAAACATAGAATCATAGACCTATCTGAATTATATATATGTCCATTTATATTCCTATCAAGGTGATGAAATTACACGAAAATCGAATTTGTAAAATACTAAACAGTAAATTCAAGAATTTGATTTTTTTAAAAATCAAGTACAACCATTGAAAAAATGAAATATGTAATAGCAAGTCTAAACTGTAATATACTACCACAAATTACAAGTTAATGATATGTTTTAAAATACAAGTTTGATTTATTGATGCACAAAAAAGATCAACAACTTGAATCATTAGTTTAAATTAGGATTAGATCCGCGCTATGTAGCGGGATTTATTTTTTGTTTTCCAAAATTTTAAAGTTATAAATATAATTTATATTTGGTTTTTGCTGTATGATCATAATTTATTTATACTTTTATTGTTTTTTGCAAATCGTTTTTGGATTAGATGAAGTAGTATAATTCTGTTTGTATTTTTGATTACGAAAAAGAAGAGTTAATAATTTCCTGTTTGATCATAATTTATTTGGTAATTATTTTTCATGTAAATTTTGATGCAAATTTTACTGACTACTTGTTGTATTAACATTTTCGAATTATTTATTTTGTTTCTATATGGAATAAATAAATTATTATTATTATATCTTTACCAAATTGTAAGTAGATGAAAAATTAACAATAAAGAATAATATTCATAATTTATTTTCTGCTTTAAGATATTGACTATGATATTTCTTCCATCACATCTTCTTAACCTTTATCTGCAATATGAGTTTACATAGTTATATTAGTTTTAAATAATTGTGTATCTTAATTATTATGTAATACATTTACTAGAATACATTAGTTTCTTGTTTGGAGATTATTGAAAATCTCTTTGTAGACAACATTTTTCAAAGATAGCTTTGAGTGATCTTCACTCCAAAATATTCAATTATTTTGTGCGACATAGATTTTGGGCAGCTCTATTTTCAATCACGGACATCTTTATGTTCAGGTACCCATTCGGGCTGATATCGGGGATTTTTGGGTTTTGGATTTTTAGGTTTAGAGTTTTAGTACTTAACGGATATTAATAGTTTTCAGTTTAGATTTGGTTTGATTTGGTTTCATACGGGTTTGGTTCAGATTCGGATACATGAAATATTGTAAGAAAATATATAATAAAATAAATTTTCATATTTATAGTTAAAAACTTTAATATATATCGGTTATTCTAATATTTTGGTTATTCTAGTGTAAAATAATTGATAATTTTGAATTTATAAATTTAAATTTGGATAATTGGATTATATGCAATATAATATATATATATATAATTAATATTTTTAGTTATATAATTATATTTTGGGTATTTTGTGTACTATTTGGTTCTCGATTTGGTTGAGGTTTAAATTTAGTTTTTGAGTATAAAAATTTAGGATCTGTTCGGGTATTTTATTATTTTGGATTTGGCTTCGGTACTACTTTTTAGGATCACGTTTGGGTAGGTAATTTGGGTTCGGGTATTTTTCCCAGATCTAGGGAATAAAATAAAACTGATTAAGTATACATAATTAATTTTTAGATATATATTTATATTTTGGGTAGCTATTCGGTTTTAGGTTTGGTTCAAGTTTGGACTTGGTTTTCTAGTATAAAAATTTATGATATATAATTATATTTAGGTACTCATTTGGTTTTTGGTTAGTTAGGGTTTGTGTTTGATTTTTGGGTATAAAAACTTATGATTTATATATATATATATATTGTATTTTAAGTATATAATTATATTTTGGGTATCCATTCGGTTTTTGATTCACTTCGGGTTTGGTTTTGGTTATGTTGTTATAAATATTTAAGATATATAATTATATTTTGGATACCCATTCAGTTTTTTGTTCGATTTGGATTTGTGTTTTTTTGGTTATAAGAATTTAGAACCAGTTCGAATATTTGTTTTACCTCGTGTTGGTTCGGCACTACTTTTTGGTTCGAGTTTGGATATGTACTTCGCGTTCTGGCATCTTTCCAAACGAATGCAACTGCTTATAGATTTGCATAAATCCATGAGATTGTGGAAAAATAAATTTTAAAAACTATATTGAAATAGTCATTTTGTGAGATTTGATTTAAAATAAAAAATCACATGCTATTGAAACATGAATTTTAAAATATTATTTAAAATTCAGTGTTATTGAATTAATGATTTTAAAATACTTATTTAAATCCAGTATTATTGAAAATAGTATTAGAATTTGATTTAATAATTTCAGCTGAGATTTTAGAAGATTTATTTGTTAAAAATATAAAGAACCAAATCTCATGGTTTTAGGTGAGATTTCATAAATTTAATAACAAAATTACTAAATCACAAAAATTTAACTAAATTATCTCAAAACTCATTAAAACCTAAATAACTTCAAATATTTACTTCAATAAACCCTTTTAAGAAATTTGATTAAAATCCAAGAAATATCCAAAGAAACTATCTAAAATCAACAAAAATCAAAGAAACTCATACGCGTACCAGTTGTGATCAAAGATTAGCTTTGGATGATTTTTCGGAAACTCACAGCAAAATAAAATGCAGTGAAGTGGTTGATTTGTGACTATGTAAGACCAGATCCAACGTTAGAAATTGTGAAAAATTGGAAGAGATCAGCAAATTTAAGATTATTTTATTTATCTTTGGGTTTCTACTTTCTCGTTTTTATAATAATTTGTTTCTCTTAATTTCGACGCGGCACAGAGAGAAGAGATGAAAGAGAGAGCGTCGAAATTGCCAGGTGGTTTTGTTTTTCATTAACCGAAGAAAATCCAAATTGAGCTCACGCGCTTAGTCGGTTTGGTGCTGTATAATCAGTTGATTCCGGTTCGGTATTTTGTTACCATAAGAAGAATAACAAAATTAAAATGTAATGCTAATTCGACCATGATGGTCAAAGATTTTGACCAAACAAGTTGGCCTATATAGTTTTGGATTTGATTAGTAGTATATGCATTTCCTAAATAAAATGGCAAAATGCGTTGTCAAGGATTTTTCGATTTACGTATTTGAATACGTGTTGAGAAAGTATTAAAAACATTCTGAATATGACACGTAAAACAGTTCATTTCGTACTCTTTATTTTTTACATATACATATGGTAGGAGAATACTCCACAAAAGTTTAGCTTAAACACGAAATATACATATTAATTTTTTGACGTCACTCAAACTTACACATGATATTTAAGGTGTATATTTTCAAGTTCTTTAGCTTATATCATAATACTTTCAAAATGGCATAAATCGGCGTTTTTGAAATGTCACAACTTATAATTGACAAATTTTTCTATTTTGTTTTGCAAGTGGCTGAAGTTTTTTAATAGTTAACTAATTTTTTTATGCAAAGCTAATATTTATCCATGTTCTAAAAATTCTCGTTTAATTCTGATTACATTCCGTCTAGTCGATAGGTCCATTCTCGCCGCCTCAATTAATGACTAATCCCTCGAAAAAGTCAGCCAACCGATTACTCCCTGCCTAATCCGATTAATCTCCGCATAATCTGATTATTTTCTGCATAATTTGTTTTTGTTATTCAGACATTTATATTGAGAGTTTGTGATGTTTTATAATAAATTATATTAAAATTATAAATAAAAATCATAATAAAAATTATTAATATTACATTTTCATGTATTTATTATAGTTTTAAAAACAATATTATTTAAAATTTTAATATAATGGATAAATATATTTTTAAAATATTAAATAATTAAAAACTAATCTCCAATTAATCTCCAATTAATCTTTTAGGCGCTAAGCATATTCTTGCTGCCCGACTAGTGCCTAATGAATTTTAAAATATGGATATTTACAAAGTTTTTTCCCATATAAGAAAATAAAATATAAATTAATTAATGTTCATGATGCCTTCGCAATTAGCATAGAGACAAAACAAAGTTGTTAACGTTACTTGAAATTTTAACAATTTTACCTCTCATGAAATTTGGTCTTGCTAATAGTAGTAAACACATAAATAAACGTGTATACATGTGCTTGTGTGAATGTGAGGACTGTCAACCTCAGTGAATGTTCCAAAAATTAAGATAAAATATTTCAACATCTGAAATAAATGACTCAGAGAAAAGAAAAAAACTAAGCCAAATTTCACGTGATCAGATCTCAAAAGTCACATAAGTCATACATAATCATACAAAGCAAACAAGCTTTACAACTTGTCTTTCTCTTTAACCCAAAACATCTCTACCCAAAAGTTTCTCAAGCAAAAAAGAAGAAATAGACCAATGAAGAGATTCCATCCATCAGGATCGATCACAATAGCATTGCTTCTGGTTTTGCTAGCTTTCTTAAGCAGCAAGTTTCATACAGAGGGGCATAGAGATTTGCAGATAAGCAAGGAGATGAAGGAGAAGTTTTATGGAGGTGGACAAGATAGCTTAAGAAAAATCCCAAAGAGTCGATCTAGCCCTATACAGAACCGGTAAGTGAAACACTACACAATCAAAATTTCGATCGTTACAAAAATTGTTTCAGATGTAGTTTGACATTAAGATTGTGTATTATTTTTTGTACCAGGAGAGGTCCAAGTAGGAAACATCTGATCACATCATCAGGAGAACCATAGATTTCTGCTTCAGTCTTATCACTTAGATCTTCTGTTTTTCTGTTCTTTTTTGACACTTGTTTGTGAATGCTGCAATGTAGAGTTTGATACTGTTCCTATTATTAGAATGGTTTTTTATTTCTGGAAAGTTTCACTCTGACACTATTATATTGAGTCAAGGCTCATTGTTTAGACCTCTAAGGGGTTTTCATTGGATTTTGTAGATTTTAAAACATCTTTAAATTTAAATAGATTTGATTTATTGCTTGTAATATGAATTTTCAAATCCCCAAGATGTAACTTTTCATGTTTTCTTTACTATAAAATATTAGAGATTTGTTATAAATATAATTTTTTTTATAATCATTCTTGCAAGAATAGATCTAGTCAGGAGGGGCTTCAACTATATGCAAAATTCGTTCTAAGTACGGAAATAAAAGTGAAATAGAGATGAAAATGTTAAGAGTGTACATTCCAACCTTAATTCATTTTGAGGGCATGATCTTCTGAATAATCTCACTAGACAAGAAAAGTTACTTGAAACTGGTTTTATATATATTATAATTATATTGTTGGTTTTGTTCTTCCAGTTTTGTCTGATATTTATTTGCTCACGTTCTGTTTGCATAATCTCAACATCGAAATGATTCATATGATTTCAAATGACTGAAGTTATAACAAATATATCATTCTTTTACGACCCATCTTTTACAAACTTCGATGAACATTTCTGTATACAAATTCTTAAGAGCTACTCTAGTACAATTGCAACTTTAAAAAAAAAGTAGTAACAAAACTTAACCACAACATCAAGTCATCAACATATTACTCTTTTCCAATTGGAAAATTCCTTGAGAAAAAAACAAACAGTTTAGACAGATATAAGAGAGAGCGATCATCGACTCGAAGATGCTTCATCTCTTCGTTATACATTTAAGTATCTAAAATTGTTTTGAGGGTTTGTAAATGGGAAATTTAGTTTCATAAAGGATGCTTTGATGAGAATTATAAAGTATTTAAGAGCTACATAGCTTGAATAGTCTGGTGTTGCTGTTACTTCTTCTCAAACTGTCTACAAAGTTGAAACATGAAACTAAACTTACAATCCTTGAGGGCTTGTTGAGTCATATCATTATATCAACCATGAGGCATCTTCTAAAACAGAGGATAGATGAAACGTCTAGTAGAGATTGAGTAAATAATGTTACATAATATAACTTTTAGTAGAAATTTCACAGTAAAAAAATGCACTGGAGCTGGAGCAGCAACTTAAGGTGGCACAGCTGTATTATTGTGTCCCATCCATCTGATGTTGGAGCCACATGAAATACAAAAAAAGACATTGAAGTTGATTCAGAGAGACAGAAACAAAAGTAGAGTTTAAGGATATTTGTCCAAACTTATTTGAGTAGTGGTCCATCGGTCTCCATCAATCCAAAATCAAGCTGTTGAGAAGGTTTATCAACTTTCCTGCTTAAAGTCTCTTCAAGCTCACTGTAATAGAAGAGCTATGTCAGACATTTACTGTACAATAGCTTACCATATGATCAAAACAAATTAATGTAACATCATAATCAAACTAGAGTGACTATATCAGGCTTATTTTCTTGTCTAGTATCAGTTTACATGGTTTATGATTTTGACCCATATATATATATATATATATAATCGATGTTTCTCAATGTTTTGAGATTCTATCCGGATCCACGGTTGGAGTGATAAACCCGGTCACTAATGCCGTTGGAGTTTTATTGCCAAAATTGGCTAATTATAAACCAAGAAAAGTTTAGAAAAATTCGATAAAACTCCATCCAATTATACCTCATATATATATTACTGATTGAACTAATCATGTTTAAAAATGTTGATTAATTTTCTTTTCTATTTTTTTTTTTATTTTTGTATTTTTGTAATACTATTTTCCACTAAAAGCATGGTTTTGTTCCTTTTATTGCTTTCTCGTGCAGTCGTGCCATTCTCTATCAGATTCCGAATTTCAAAAGCCTTGAAACTGTCTTATTGGTACTGTTTGGGTGAATGAAAATGGAAGAAATTATCAAATTTTGAGCTTTCTTTTGGAGTTAAGGTCTCGATATTGAATTTTAAGATTTTAATTAATTTTTAACCCTTTTTAAAAAAATGCTACAAATTATAGTGGAAATTTATGGTGGAATATATGTTTTCTTAGTTTGATAAAACTTATGGTCAAAGATTGTTTTGTCAATACTTGCATCAAACAACATTAGAAAATTAGTTCTTTGGAAATACATCGTCCAACATGTGTATTTGTATATGTATCGTATGAATGAATTAACTTTATAAGTTAACAAATTTCAAAGGTCCTTATGAAAATTTACATATATATCAGCAATTCATCATAAACTTTAACACGTACAATATGTTGCAATTCTCCCTTGTGTACATCTATGTTCAGCTTTATGCTCTTTAAACAGAATTTTCCTTTTTCTTTAACATCATTTCTATTGCCTTTATTCAGAATCAGAAATTTATATCCCGTACATAACATACCTTTACAACCTAAAACTCAAGATCAAATCGAATATGCAAATAAAAATATCAACTATCATATTATTTAAAATATATTGTCAGTTCATATCATAAACGTCAATTATCCATATTAGTAAATTAAGAGAAATAACATACATATATAAAATATAAGGTCAAAGAGATACATTATAATTATAACCCAAAAAAAAATAAACATGGTCAAAGAGACTTAGCATTTTAGACATTTTTCATTATAAAATCCGCTACCGCTCACCATGATTATCATCAATCACCATTGCCTCGCCGTCACCAATCTCTTCCACCACCGCAACCCACAGATCCAACGGTGTACATTCCACCTTATGCTTCACTCTCCAATCCAACGCTTGACATCCACGCGAGCAATAATTCACTTTCCCACAAACAGAACATCGTCGGAACTCATGTGGTCTAGTCTCTGGCCTACCACAACCATCATGCGAACACATCCTTAACCCTTCCGCTAATTTAACCCGACCCAAACCAAACCACTCTTTCAAAAACCGGTTTACTGGATGAATCTCTTTAACCGGTACATTATCAATTAAGATTTCATTTCCATCTAGGTAAGAGCGTAAAGAACACGCGAGCTCACGCGCGTTAGCTTGAATTAAGCGTCGTCGTCCTTCAGACACATCTCGTGGAACACCGTAACCGTCTTGAAGACAGTGACCAAGCTCTCGAAGTGCATCAACGTAACCTAAATAAGCAGAACGTGCACAAAGTGCAACACCGGCACGTAGGTTCCTGTCGGATTTTGAACCGCCGCTTCCGTTAAACTGAATTATGGATAAGGCGTAAAGTGCCGGCGCGTGAGATTTAATCGCGGCTTTAGCAATTAAAGAAGCACCACTCACTTGATTTTGAAGACAGTAAAATCGGATCTGAAAGAGAAAAAACAATAAAAATTAGATTTCAAAAATCGAAGAAAGAGAGTTAAGTTTTTTTTGTTCTTTTTGAAGATTACGAACCATTCCAAGGGCGTAACACGCATCCATGTTTCCAGCATTAACACAGAGTTTGAGAAATTTGTGAGATGAATCTGACCATTTCTCCGGTGTAACGGCTAAAGTATAAGTATTGGCCTTTGATAAAACAAGAGGATGTAATCCTAACCGATTCAATCGTCTACAACTGCGAAATTTGAGAAATAGCATTGTTAAAATTAGTTGGAGGAGGTAGATGAAGAAAATATGGCCGGAGACTTACGTAATAAGAACGGTGAAGAAATCAGAAGGAGAAGAAGCAGATGAACTAAGTTTGCGAAGAATAGAGATGATGAGATCATCAGGTAAGTCATCGAAGAAGTTGACTCTGTGGTTTTGGTTCTTTTGCTCTAACTTTGGTTTCTTGTTGAGATGCATCATCGAAGAAAGAAGAAGAAAGATTGAATTTTGTTGTTTTTTTTTGGTTTAATCGATGAGAGTGGAGAAATGGCAGAGGAATCTAAAGAAAGAAGATGAGGGTACATTTATAGGCCTTTTTTTTTTTTTTAAACGTTAGGGTCAAAGCCTCAAAGGGCAAGAAAATAATATGTGTTTGTTTTCGTGTTTATCATTTTCATTATGTTTATGTATTTCCTTGTAACTCACTACAAATAAATTTGACTAACTGCATTTACGATTTATAGCTTTACCTGTTTGTATTAGTGATGGTTACTCAAGTCACCATCTAAATGAACCCTGCATATTATATGTTATTGACAAAAATAAAGTTTTGAGTAACAAAAAAAACTAACATACATTGAAAATGTTAAATAACATAGTAAATAAACAACTAATTAAAACTTAAGATCTAAGGTAATTTTATGATAAGAATTTTTTTTTTGCAATTACTTATTATCCTACCAAATGTTTATACAAGAATCACCTTTTGTTAGTTTCCAAAACGATAAATTTTAGATTTTAATTATTAAAGATAGTTTAAGCGATACATAAAATAAAAATATATGAAAATAATTAGATAAATTTTAAGTTTAATTTCTACTATGAGTTTTGCACGAAATTATTTTCAGTGTCTAGCTTTCCTGTCCTCGTGCAACTGCAAGCATTTAAACCTATATACTATTTACCATTTATATCAATTTTGTTTCTTTGTATATAATTATATATGAAATCCAAGTAATGGTTTATGTAAATATAGCATATTATTTATTCAAAACTTAAGAAATCAAAATAAAGTTAATAGATATTTATTTGTTATATATTTATAATAGGGAAATTTGAACTCATATCAACAGTTTTTTGATTAATTAAATTTCTTGAAAGTGTTTTTCACACAAAACACTTCACATTTTCGACAAAAATACCCCTATTAGTTACCATCCGTGTTATCACATCATTCAAATTACCATAAGTAAATCACGAAAACAGTTGTTAGCATACTAGATTGAAGCGTGTATAATTTCTTTATTATTGGTATTATTACGATTTCTAAGTAGTGGTTACAACAAAATTGTTAACATTTATGTTAGCCTTATCCATTGAAGATAAACATTTTTCAAATAGGTTCATACTGTTAAACATGAAAATTTGAAGATATTGATATGTTAATATTAATGTTTTCTCCCATATGGTAATCTTTGAAATAATCTTACATCAAATGCAAAAAAAGTTAACAATGTGTAAATGTTATCCGTTAAAAATAATTATTGAGCAAGTTAACAATATTGAATAAACATGTTAAACCATGAAATTTTGAGGATATTGATATGTTAATATTAATGTTTTCTCCCATATGGTAATCTTTGAAATAATCTAACATCAAATGCAAAAAGTTTTTAACAATGTGTAAATGTTATCCGTTAAAAAATAATTATTGAGCAAGTTAACAATACCAAATAAACATTATTTTGTATAAACTATTGAAAATGAAGATATTAGTGGTTAACAGATATATGGTAAGTTTGATTTTACTAGATGGTGTCATCAAAACTTGGATCATTAATTTGAGGATATTGATATTTTAACGTCAACAACTTCATCCATATGTTAAAATTTGAAGTAATGTTACATCAAATGCATGTTACTTGTTAAAAACATAATTATTGAACATGTTAGCAAGAAATTTTTAACTCAATCTTTTAATATCCATAAAAACTTAAGGGGACAAAACATTAATTTTTAAATTTGGGTTATTAAAATAAAAAATCATTCCGTTCTGTAACCGCGATTAAGTTCATTTTACTACTACCAAATCGTTAAGCCATTGAAAACTTAAACGATCAAATAGACGCAGCCATCCTAATAACGGTTTATTTAAAGCTAGTGTGTTAAATTTGATTGACTTTGGTCAAAACTACACAACCCCACATGGCTTTGGGGGAAAATACAAGAAAAAGTTATATCAATAAGCAAAGGTGAGGAGGGACACATTAGTACGGAAGACAAGTAAATCATGTGGCCGTCACATATGAACACATATGGTTGGCCATCGTTTAATTGTAAGCAAAGTTACTAACCACGTTTTCATTTGTTATTTTTCTACAATTGTCTTTTTTTTTTGGAGTGAACTTGTAGAAAAGGGCACCTTAATCATTACATATTGGTGTAGACTAAGAAAACAATACAAACCTTTCACTAAGGTTATCTCTTCAGATAAGACTATAGAATATAATAATATATATTTGATTATAAACTCTGAATATATTAGTCAAAAGTTTTTTTGGATTTATATAGGGTGCTAATATTCGGTTGCTTAATGTTTGGTTAAACCCATGATTAGGACAGAAACCTCATGTTTGTAATGCTAAATATAGCATACTTATAATTTGGTTTTTTGACTCTCAATTAAGAGAAATTAATACATTTGTTCATAGCTTGTTATGTAGTAATAAATATCGATAAATGATAGAGCTTTGATTTTTCTTGGTGTGTATTTAATGGAACGTCATCCTTATCTAGATGCAGCAAGCATGCATCCTAAATAAGAACACGCATAGTCCAAGTTGAGAGACAACAAGGGGAAAAAGAGTTTTGCAATACAAGTTACCAATCGACTAAGTTAAATACTTTATTTTTGTAGGGCCATTGATAAGCAACAAATTACAATATACATTTTTTAACATCAATAATAAAAATAAGAATAAGAAATATCATTCAAAGATATTTATTTGCCAGAAAAAAAGATATTTATTTGACAGAAAAGATATTTATTTGACATAAAATAAGAAGAAGATGAAACTTGATGAAATTGGCAAATGTATGGATTGCATATGGATAAGATTTTGAAGGATGAAGATTAGAGTTGGTGGAAGACTCATCCTTTTCACTACCACCAAAAATCTAGACAAACCCAAAAATAAAAGAAATTAAATTATTTTTTTAAATAGATGAATAATATTTCTCTTTATTTCTTTGGGGGTCGACTGGTTTGGTTGATAATGAGTGTCGCATTTTGTTCCCACACTGTACCATTTGCATGCCATCATCATCTTTTGTTCAAACTCTTTATTTAGCTGAATCAATTAATTATAAATAAAAAGGTTTGCTTGCAAAAATTGCAATGAACATAATTTACATGATTTCATGTGGGATCAACTTCAGTTTAGTTCGCTGAGTATCAACGATACGCATTCAATTTAATATTTAATAAATGGCAAAACGCTTGACTATCAACGATACGCATTCAATCTAATGCTATTGTTATCGAAAGTTTCAGTGTGAATGTATCTATCCCACTATGTATTTACGTATCGCCTTGACATGTATTTCTGGAAATTAAGATTTATAAAGTTAACTATGTGAATATTTAGAATGTCTGTTTGGTAAGTATTTTTTAGAAAGTTTTTCTTTCTCAAGAATATGTATTATGCCGAGTTTGAATCTATAATGGTTTTTGATTGGTAACACTCCATAATGGCACAATGACAAACAAAAATTGTGCCGCATGATGAAAATTTTCATAATGCAAATTCGTATATTGAATAATTATGAGATTAAATAAATTTTGCATACTGATGTATACAAAGGCACTAAAACAATATGTATACAAAGTCGATGCATAAATTTTAATCCATTTTGACACATCTAATCATAGAACCAAATTAAAAACTTAGAAGCAATATTAACTTGAATAAATTACAAGAATTTTGTGCTTGTCGTTTGCATAATTTCATTCATACACTCTTAATCAGTAAGGATACATGATTTCACACACAATTTAATGCCGTCTCCGGATGACCACGGAGCGTCAAAATGCGTGTCTATATATATATAAAATTATCTAAGCACTGCGTACATACACGAACATTACAAATTAACTATACTCTAATTAATATTAATTAATAATTAAAGTAGAAAGGAATGTAATAATTTAAAATGCAACGCAGTTCAACCAAAACGTGACGATCATAACATAACAATTTTATTTTACTTTGGAACTGCAAATCAGAACATAACAATTATGTCATGGCGATGCTTTGTATCTGTACGTCTGTCACATATCAACATGTGTTATTTTAAGTCACCAGTTTTGAAATTATTGGTATTATAGATATTAAATATTGTTATTATAATCATGACGCTATTCAGAGACATGATTCGCCATGTACACAAGCAAACTTAAGTTCCATCATCAAATGCCGTTTTTTGAATTGACATATATATATTTTCTTAATAGTGAAAATATTTCAGGAGTTTGGCAGATTAGCACCCAAAAATATTGTAATTAAATTAGTCTGACCACAAAAAAATGTCTTACATATTTGAAATAGTCTGAGACATAGTTTGTATCTGGCTACAATTTTTTATTTTCCCATCATTTTCATATGTATCATAAGCTAGAAAAAAACAAACGCGAATAACGAATCACAAATTCCTATAAACTATATAATTTTTTTTAAACAACACTCAAAATCTATTATATCTTAGTCAAATGTATATACATGCTTAAGTAAAATATGTTCTAGATTTTGTGAAAACACAACGTGTAAGTTTTGAATCTGCCAAACTTTTAACCAAGAACAAAATAGTCTCGTTTTGATAAATTTTAAGATTTTTTTTATCTCAAAAATAATTAATGGTGGCTAAATTTCTGCATGCTTTACCTTATTAGGTTCCCATATTTATTGAGATATGGGTTCTCTCTATTCGCTAACTTGGAGACCAAACTATCGCATTGATGAACTTTTAAACCAATCTTTTGTTAAAGGTGAGATTCTACCCCATTAGTTTCGTAGTACAATAATTCGAATAGTATATATTTATATATTCATAGACAGAGGAATAGGGAATATAATGTGGAGGTCAATATGGTAGAGAAGTTTCTTTTGATCACTTCCATTAAACACCATTAAGAAATGCAAGACGAGTCATATATGAACAATGCCCAACAGCACACGAAATAACAATGACTATGATCTTCTTAATTTTATTAATAACATTTTAATGATAAATGCCGATGGCATACTGGTGTAACTATATTAATATTATTATTACTATTTGGAGATAATATAAGACTTATTCTAGTTAATCATCAAATCTAACTTTACAAACCCACCATTTTATCAACTTACAATTATAAAAAATGGCTATTATTAGATTAGATTATGTTTTCTCTGAAAGCTGAAAGGATATATTTTTGTGTATTAAAGGGTTTAACTGAAGAAAATATACAGAAAATTGATTGCTGAAATCTTAAATATAGATGAACGTACCAAAATAATTACTTAATACAAGAAGTACTTTTATAAATACAAAAATTTAATACATATTCCAAAAATATTAATAAATGATAAAATATACATTAGTAATTTGATGCTCGTTCTTTCATGTAATACACTAGTTCGTAAGCATAAAATGGGAAAACATGCAGTACACATTTATTATACAGTTTTTTTTTGGGATAAAATAACACTTCTTAACAACTCACAGTTTCTACATAAATTCTCAATTTACTGATTTACTCAGAATTACTATATATGTGGATACTAATATTTCATGGACGTAAATATATAATTGTTAGGTACAGACTTACACTATAAATTAAAAAGTATTACTTCTCCAATTAAAAGCTCTAGATATCAAATAAATTATAAGAAAATGGTAGTTTTGCAATATGCCATTTATACTTGAAAGCCAAAATGTGGATACTAATATGTTCAATAGTTTTGGATTTTTATCCTAAAAAAAATTTCTTATGTATTTTTGTACATCTTTAAATTTCGATTTAAAATGTCAAATTGTTTTTAAAATTAAACATCTGACATTCAAATAATGACTAGTAATTTAGGAAACAAAAAATTGTAACATAAATTTAATATCGAATACAGACATATACTGTTTTTAAAAAGTAGATGTTCTAATTAGTTTACTAGTATTTGATTAATAGTATATTTATCTAATTCTCTAAACTCCCTGAACATGCTTTCTAGTATTACAACATGTAGGTTTATATAAAAGATGAAAAAGCCAAACAAACTTTTTAGTACCACTACTTCTTATGACGAAAAAAATACTTCACCGTCTAGCAGCAATTAATATATCGGATCTTACAATTCTTTTCAGTTGATCATATATTAAGTTCAATTATCAAATATAGAAACAAAAAAGATCCAAACAGAAGAAAAAGAGAAAGAAAAAGAAAGAAGAGGGAAGATGTTGGAGCAATTGAGAAATTAAAGAATGACATGATGAGATTCCAAAGAGATGTGGCCACATGCTTCATCATGAATTTTGGGAGTTTCACTAAAAGGAGTCAACAAAATTATTTGAGGGAAGAATTGCTGCATGTTCAAGATTTACCAATAAAGACATTTTTAAAAAGAACAAAAGGGAAAACAAAATAAAAAAAGAAATAAGAAGAAGCATGTTAGGGAAAATGCTTGGCCTCCTTTAGGCAAACCGTTCATGTGTTTAGTTGTGTGCTATTTTATTTTGTACCAAAATGTGTTAGTTTGGGCTCCAAACACACGCAATGTATTTGTTTAGTCTTATGATCATAACTTATGTGAATAGTTCACCACGGCCGTGCCTAACATATTGAGAGCCCTAGGCACAAAAAAAAAATTTCTTTGCTAATTTTTTTAATGAAATTTATGTATATAAAATAGAAGTTCTTGAAAGCCAACAAAATACTATATCCATTAACAAAAAAAAAAGAAATACTAAAGCTGAATATATAATTAATATTCCCAATTTTCCTATAGATACAGTCGTTAAACGTGATTAGAGCTCAAAATTGTTGATTAACAAAAGAAGAAGAAAAAACAACTAAAGCTTCTAGTGAATTAATATAATGAACACTGTCTGAGATGGAATTTCTAAGTTCTTTGGTCAGTTGAATTTTTTCTTTTCAATTCAAAACTAGATGATCAAGAGAATATGAGATAAAATTATCAGAGATCTCTAGCATCATTTTATAGCAATTTAGAAAATTTGTGTATAGTGTACTGGTTTAGGCTAAAGGTAATGAGTTACTGGTTGAAAATTTGACTAATAAATGTGCATTATTGTGATTCTTTTCTTACAAATGGGCTTATTAATCGTTTTTTGTAGCTTTAGGTTCTAACATATTACAGAATGGTCTTAGGTAAAATTAGTGGATCTTTGTGATGCGGATAAAACTATAAGTTAAGAAGTTGCATGTGACACCGTGATATATGAATAGTTGCATAAAATTAAATATTTGAGGCGTGAAGATTGAATGATTATCGTTAAATGATTAATGAAAGAGAACAAAACATGTTTTAGTAGAAAACAGTTAAAATCTTCTTTGTTAGGGAAAGTATTTTTAATGACATTATTCCATTATTCTCCCTCCACGTTTGCTGTTTTTTCCATTGACATTGGAATTTGATTGCAGTAAATCATATTATCTCTCTCAGTAAACATTATGTTATGGACCGGATTGATCAATCCTAATGACAAAAGAATATTCTCTTTGTTAAAAAAAAATAATATTTTGGAAGATTTAGAATTAATATTTATATTTGGTAACGTGGATAATTTTTTTTGTATGGGTCTTTTAACCAGGACCGACTCTGGATCCAAGTTAACTAAACCATGTTTGCCCTTAAACATTATAAATTTATATTCAGCCGATTAATTTTCATAGCCGAGTTGGTCAGTGTTTGTTCTAAATCTTAGAGGGAAAAGTTCGGACATTTCACAACATTGTTTTGCAATTTTTGTTTGGTTCACTAATTGCAGTTTTACCTGTGGTTCATGAATTTTTAGGGTCGGTCCACTCTCTTATTCAGCCAGAGTATATGAGAATCTCTGTTGGTATTGATATACGTTTTGAGAATTTTTCACCAATTTAATTTAATATTGCTATTTTCAATAAAACTTAGTTATGTCATTAAAATTAATGTTACCAAAAAAGAAATTAAACCAATCACATGGAAACAAGTGTGATATAGGTCTCTAATGTTATTTGATTTGAGATACTTTGGCCATGAATTTCTTCTTCTCTCTCTTTTTTTTTGCATATTATTAGTATCTCAAAAGACCTTGAATGGAGAAACTATAAGTGAGGGTTTGGTTTAAATTCAATAGTGTGAGGGTTATAAAGTAAGGATGAAAAGGGAAACATTTTATTCATGATTTTTTTATATAATTAAAATCTAATTTGGCAGAATATAATTTGTCATTTTCATGCATAAATGTGCTGATATCAATCTCAAAGGTCCCAAATAAATTATTTTGTATTTTTATTGTGCTAAATACTAAAGACCCGAGTAGAAAAGTAAGAAACCACCAGAGCTGCCACAAACAAGTCGAAGCATCAAAATAATTATTAAACAATGTAGCATGGAAATTTCAATTGATGCATGTTTCTGCTTTAGAATCGGAATCAAAAGCTATCAGAAGATTAAGAAAATTCGCTTTCATGACACTTGGTAAAATACATGTTTAAAATCATGTTGGAAGCTTGTCTTTCGTTTTGAAAGATTACAATTGATAGCTATTATTTTATTTTATACATATGCTTTTGCTTAGTTTTTTTTAATATATAAAATATTGAAAGTGATTAATTTGATTAGTTGAATAACACTAGCTCGGAAAATTTAAGTCTGATGTTTTTTTCCTTTGACTGAGAGTTTAAGACGGTTTATGATCGAGTTGAAACAAATATTATGACTTAAGATTTTGTTAATGAATAATTTTTAATTGAGTTGTGTAAAAATGATGAACTGAACTTTATGTTACTCATAATAATTTTTGGTAACCCTACTTCCTAATTAAAAAAAAAGAAAAAAAAAAACTATTTCTATGCTTGTATATAATTATTTTTCCACTTATTTCGTTTCTGCATACCAGTTTCTAGTTCAATGCAGCATTAAACCACAGAACGAATTCTAAATAATATAGCTAGACAGACACTAAGGCACATACCAAAAGTTAAGTTCATTGTGAACGATTATATTTTTGAAGCTGAAACAACTTCAAGGTGGCAGAGGCTGCCAGCGAGAGGTTCTGTGGTCTCAGGAGTCTTCATTTCCCGATGATGCTCCGTTAAGGTTGTGTCCACTTGTCTTCTCAGGAGTCTTCATTCTCAGATTTCTTGAGAGAAGTTGTAGGTCTTGTTGATTTAGGGCCATGATGAGACCTAGCCAAGGATTACGGTTATCTCGTGGTTCCTTTAAAGAGATGTGATTTGAAGTCATTTTAGGAATTGGTTATCTCAGTAATCTTGTTCGGTTAGTTGTTTGTTCATTGTTAGTTTGTTGGTTGGTTTGGAGGCTCTTCTTCGTATTTGTTACACTTAGCTCTTGTACCGGATGTTTCAACCCGGATGCTATTGTCTGTTTATAGACACTTATGTAAATCACCTATGTTAAAGGTTGCTATCAATATGAAACCATAAATTTTACCAATACACGATCAACCTTTTGAGAATCACCGAGATGGATGATTGGTGTCAAATATGGTTTAGTTTTTTTTCCAGTTCCGGTTGCAGCATTAACTAAATACTAAACTAACTAGTTCAAGCCTATACCCTCAAAACCTAAATGTAAGCAAACAAACAAGACGACATCAATGACCATATTATGTAGCAGAGTAGCATATAATAAGCATCAAAAGTTATTAGCATCCAAAAACTAACCAAAAAAAAAAAGATAACCATATATATATATATATCAAAAATAAAATATTGTAATGCAATTTTCTTTTTTGTTATAGAAAATTCAGAAAAGAGAACCAAACTGATGTTCGATTTTAAAACTAGATCCCGTTAAAATTCTGACAACTTAATAAATTAGTTCGCTCTAAATCAGTTGTGAACATAGAAGCTCCGGAGTTCGAGTCCCAATATTGCGATTTATTAATAAATTTGCAGATTAATAGTGTCAAATTTACAAAATATCTTCAACGATGTACAATTAGCGCCGTTCGCCGTGATTCTACGCAGAGCAGGAAGTGGTGTCCGTCAAGAACATAGAAAATAAAATATTGTCTGCAGTGGATCTGATAAGGGTCGAAAGGAATTGTTCGTGGAAGATTTATCTTTGTAATATTTTTCATAATTTGTAATAAAATTAATAAATCTAGACGACAAAAAAAAAAATCAGTTGTGAACAAAGAAAAACTCGAAAGACAATGAAAACAAATGTAATCCGATTACACAAAACATAGAACTGACTTAAGCCCTTCTCTTCGGCTTTCTCTAAACTCGTTTTTTCTACTCTCTCTATTGCTTTCTGTAAGAAAAAAAAAAAAAAAAAGACAACAAAGACTTAGTATAGAAATTCTCAGAAGTAAAAACAAACAATATTTTTCACATCATATGGTATAAGAAAGTAAATTTCTTCCTCATAAACATATTCCCATCACATATCTCTTAAGATTATGTCATTATCAGATTCTAGAATCGAATATTCGCAACCAAAAAACAACTCCAGTTTCTATCTAATAACTAACTTCTCATTGAACTAGCTCAAATCTTAATTTAATATGACTAACATAAAAGCTTCCAAATAAACACCTAAATTAGAACAAGATGAATTGATACAAACAACTTTTTTTTTTGAATTTTCTGCTATATATGAACCAGAAAGTAACAACTGAAGGAACAAACTTGGAATTTAGTCTCAAGATAGATCCTTACAACGATAAAACACAAGAATCTAATCAAATTTATAATACAATAACATATACAAAAAGTAACTAAACCATTATAATCAATACACAAATCATCATCAAATCATTAACACATATCTATATATTTGCTAAATTTTCATTGAACTTTCTTCATATCTATCACTAACCTAAAATCTTCAAAACAAATATCATAAAACTGACACAAACAAAAAATGTTTCAAATTTTCTGCTATGTATGAGTTAAACAATGCAAATAGGTTCTCATCTCTTTTTATAATAAAAATCAAATTTAATCAAAATTAATTTAATTAATTAAATCAATACACAAATCGAAGAAATTACCTAAGTAGCACCGACGATGATGTTGTTGATCGGAATAAAGATGAGTTTAACAAAGAAGCCAACGAATCCCATAACTACAAACCCAATCGCAGTACGAACAGCCACTTTCGTGAATTCTACAACGCAAATATCAAATCATTTATAGTCAAATTAATACAAAACTATCTTCTTATTAAGATAATTCAAAACCATAGATCCAGCAGATTTTATGAAATTGAATCGTAATAATGATAAATACCTTTACGATCTGGTTTATGGCAACGCTTAACGAGACGAATACTATCTTTAGCGAAGTCTCTGAGAGGATCAACGACGGAATCAATGGCGTCCATGGCGATTTGTGTTTGCTCCGGTGATCTCAATTGAAATTGAATCTGAGAGTTTTTTTTTTGTTTGGTTTAATTTAAATCGGAGGAAACGATGAAAGAACGTCACAACGACCAATCAGAAAGCGAGGATTGATAACACGTGGACTATATTTACCACGTCAGCATTAATTTATGATATTCGTATTGGGCTCGTGGTCATTTTAGGGCCCAGATCCATTACATTACATATCTTGTAAACAGAATCATATTTATGTTAGTAGGAATGGTTGGTTACGTTTCTTTGATAATATTTGAAGAAAACTATAATACATTCCCAAAACCTATGGTACGTCCTTTGAAGATGCAAGATTTACGTTACACAAATCTTGATATGTGACAAGTGGTTGATGACAAGGTACAATAATTTCTCATTAGTTTATCTAACTAAGAGCACATTCAGTAGGAAATTCTAACTCAGTATCTAAAATTAAAATAATAAAAACTAAAAAAACAACAGAGATGAAGAGATCGGGATCTAAACAAGAATTTTTAGAAACTGTTATAAGAGAGTATCTACATGTGTGTCAGATTCCTATTGGTCAGTTTAAAAAAAAATAAATTAAATTTTAACATTTTAATTATAAGAAACTCAATTGAGTTTCTGAACTGATGCAGATGTTTTAAGAGATTAAATTACTACGAGTTTGTAATATAGTTTAATAAGATTTTGTACCTCTTTTCTCCTCCGCTTCTAATTGTACTTAATTGGTTCCTAATATTTTTGTTTATCATCTTCACCACTTTCTCTGTCAATGAGTGTTATTCTATTAACTTTTAATCGATAAAGAGTAATGAATAAAAACTGATCTTTAATAGGGGACTTTTACAACATTCTAATGGCTAGAGAAACAGAAACAAATTGCATAAATTGATTGAGAGAGCCATTGAAAGTTGGAACAAAAAAAGAGAGAATCTGCCCAAATAAGCAAGTTGTGAAGTGTCATGAGCCTTGAAAACTAGGCTATGAATCCATGACTCTTTGGATTGTCTAGAGCATTTGTATAATGAGGCTTCCGAATGCGCAAAAATGATAAGTGAACCTGATTGATCTCCTTTGGTTCCAAATATGATAAGTAATGACTGTATTTTCTTGTGTGGTAAGATGTACCAAGGCTCTAGCGGTAAAGCTTCTCCATGGCCTAGAGTATCTCCTGGGTTAAAAGAGAACCCTCTAATGCTCATAGAAGGCCTCCAATTTGTTGATTCAGTTGATGGTAAGTTAGGTGCACACCCGGTTTTGATCCTCCACGGTTAGCTCTTAAACCAACTCGTACCAAGGGTGAATAGTTCAAAGGCCAGAAGATTTGCTCGAACGGATTGCTTGGTGGTTAGCTTTGGGCCTTGATCCTTGTACCCGAGTTGAGCCTCATGGACATCTTTGAAGAACATTACGATCATTATCAATACGGATTGATAACCTTTTTTTTATACTGAAGAAACCCTTTTATATATTGCTTCATCACTGCACCAGTGACTAGGGAATCTTAATAATGATCATTTGTTATTACAATTCTCATAACTAACAACTAATGAGAAATCTAGCAGTGGGAGCCATCACCCAATCTATTTCTCAAAGTTTAATCTTTCTCAAGCATTAGTATTCTCTCTAGTTTTCTCTTAATTCTTAAGAATGTGACTGATGACTATTTTAAGGGATATGATAAGTTAAACCAATAGTTACAAGCAGAATGAATAAAAATGATTTCAAGAGTATTTCCCTTAAATTATTTTACAAAATGAGATATTATTTCAATTAATATGAAATGGAATGTACAGTAATCCAACCACTAAATATCTGTATTTTTTCATTGGCAAAGACTAGAGATGTTACAGAACCAAATCAAACCAAGAACATATTCATATTTGATTATCTTCTCCTCTCATATCTCTGCACTGATTTGATTTGGTTTGTTTTTTACGGAAACATGAAATAATTGTGATTATTTTTTAAAAGAATACTCAACTAGCTTGATTGCTACGAAGTTATCAATGGCATATAGGGCACATATTTTGGTGACTCTTTGGCCACCAATTTATAAGATCTATGTAATATATGTATATAATCATATGACAAAAAAGGATTTTAATAAACCATTGCCTTCCACAATGTTATCATCCAAATTATTCACATGAAAGACAAATTCAAACATAACCCCAAACAAATATCAAATCCAATTCTCACAAAAAGAAGTTAAAAAACTTACAAACCCTAATCCACATTTCATTCTCCGCCGCCGTTTCCTCCATTTTTCCCAGCCTCATCTTCTCCGTCACCAACCAGCCCAGTCCAAGCACCTGGCCATCCCTCCGGTGGCACGTACGTTCCACTACCATCAACCACCGGAGTTCCCATCACAACTCCCTGCGGATAATAATACGGCACCGCTCCACCGTTGGGATGTGGCATCGCCACAAAGCCAGGATCAGCGGCGAGAGACTCATCCTTAGGAAAAACATCAAGAAGAAAATCAAAGGTGAAAGCACGATCCACCGCCGCGGATATATCAGATATTTGAAGCGTACGGCGTTGGTTTTCCTCGGCATGTTGCCATGAACGAGTGGTGAGATCAAAGATGAACATCTCACAAGCTTTGGCGAAGAAGATCGGAGCCTCCGCTGAGATCATGTTGACTTCAGGATCTGACTTCATTATCTTCTTGATTCGAGATAATGGAAGCTGGTGAGGTTTGAAATCGGTGGTCATTGTTTCTACTTGCTCTAACCAAAAGTTTCTGAACTGGTGATTCTCTATCTGCGGCGGTGGTGCTTGGTGGTTGTGGTGAAACATGATGTTGCGGTGGTTCTCCATATTAAGATTTAGGTTTTTTTGATTCTGGGGATTTTGGTGGAAGGGTTTAGAATTGTATATATTTAAAGGAAAGTGTATATAGGTGGAATTAGAGTGGACTACGAAGCAGGTGATTTTTTTTTTTAATTTTATACAAATATGAAATTTCCTAAATTTAAATGTTTGTTTTGATTTAATTAATACAATTACCAGTATATGTTGTAATTATGCTAAAATCTTCAATCAATGTTTAATACTGTTTTCTAGTATAATATCCGGAAAGTTTTTTTTTTTTGTTAACCATACTTTTTTGGATTTTTAAAATTTAAACTTTACGTCAGGAAAGATTTGACAATGAGGCCATGAATGGAGGCAGATTTTATATCCAGTTCTTGGATTTGGTTTTTGTGCCTTTAGACTTCAGTTTTAATTTTAGATCTACGATTTTAATTTCAAAAATATTAGTAATGATTTTTGGTTTTTATGAAGAAATAAAAGAGAAAAGAGATTCTTTAAGAAAAAGAGGAAATTAGTAAAAATAACCTGTTTATTTATTATATTTTGAAAAATACCTTATCTTTATTTCTTCCATTTAAAAAAAAAACTGATATTATTTTACTAGAATATCCTTTAATAATTAACAATAATTTCTGAAAATTTCATTTGAAAAATAAATAAATATTTTATTTGGAAAGAAAGATATTATATGTAATCATTCTCTAAAACAATCGTCTTCTCCATTAGCCTCACAAACCATGATTTCAATATTAGAAAGATTTTTCAATGTCATAGAGATTTTTCAATTCTTCATTTAAAATATTTTCATTGATGGGTTTTATTGAATTTGCATTAAAGTAAGCAAATTTTTTTTTTTAATCTAAACTCTATTATCTATTATTGATAAATTGTAATTAATTCACTTTGCTAGTCACTGCCAGAGCTAACAAATATTAGGGGTTTCAAAATGGGTCAAAACTCATGGATCCATGTTTATCTATTTTTAATAGGTTTGGGTTAACATTTAATATCCATATAATAAATGGATAGTAATAGATTGATTCAAATGGGTTCGTGAGTTTAATAGGTAAACCATTTGGGTTTTGGGTTACCTATGAGTTTATCAATAAAATATATAAAATAAAATATCTAAGTTTTAAAACAAAATATTAGAGGTTTATAAGTGTTTCAAGTCTTTATAAAAACATTATTTATTTTCTTAATTCTCTATAATAATCATTACGATAGTTTTAGAATTATTTTTTAATATTGGTTCTTTTTTTTAACAAATATCAGCATTGATTTATTTAATAAATATGTTCAAGCTTTTAATTTCTATATTAGATATTAGTTATTTGGTTATCTAGTTGATGAAAAATATAAACTTATCATCATTTGTAAAGAACAAAGTGCAAGATGAAATCAAATACATCAAAAGAATATTCTAAGTATTATTTAACTTAAGTTATTTTAATGATTTTATGGTATTATGGTTTTAGGTTTTTATGGATTTATGGATTTATGGTTTTAGGATTTTATTATGTTTTTATTTATTTTAGTAACTATATATTTTCTATTTAATTTATTACATATAAATTTTGATGTTTTTCAATTATGTGATATATTTTTATTTTTAATAATATTAATATATATGGATAACCCATATAACCCATTTGTCCAGTGGATTTTAACGATTAATGGGTCGTGTAACCCATATAAATTTTGAACCCATGTGAGTTCAGATCTGATTGGGCCGGATTACCCATTTTGACACCCCTATGTTTAGCGAGGAGACTGATGCATAAATTATACTTTACTAATCATTAAATTAGTGTTTTTAGAGAATTGATGGTGACTAATACATCATGGAGTTTTAAGGTTAATAAAGAAATTTGTGGTCAATTATTCAGATGAATTGAAAATTGATAATATGTTTTAGATGCTGAGGGAAGATTTTGGTTTAGATAGGTTGATTCAAGGGATATAAACTTAACTATGTGTTACCTAAATCAACGATGAGAAACATGAACAAAAATATTCCTCAAGTGTTTATGATTAATGTTATACAACTTTGATAGTTTTTGTGAAATATGTGTATCCTTTCACCTTTGTATTTGCATCTCAGTTCAAAATAAATTCTAATTTCTTATAATAATTGTATAGAAATAAATTATTATTATTATATATAAATATTTATTTACCAATTTTACCATCATTTAATTTTAATTCATTTATGTTTTAAATGAAAGAGGTATTTTTTAAAATATAAAAGATAAACAGGGTATTTTGTTTCCAAAAACCCTAAGAAAAAACTAAAAAACTAAAAAACTAAGGACTTGACTGGGAGATTATAACAAAAAGGTTTTTTCTAAGGTTTAGAAAAACTTTAAATTTTAAAATAATGATCGGGAATTAAATGACTTTCCAAAATCATTCAATGTCTAAAGATGATCAGAGATCGGTGATGGAACAGGACTTGCATTCCATTTAATAATGGATCTCTTGTGAGCTCCTAGTCTCAGTGCAAATCACATAAAACTCAGTTAAATTTTTAATTGACTACATAGCTATTTTTAATTTATAAAATAAATTATAAAATTTAATTAACTACATAACTACAAAATCATTTATATTCTCATTTAACTATACAATACAAACAGATAAAATTTAAATGACTAGTTTATAAATAACATAAATTTACTCTATATATAGTTGGGTTGGAGAAGATGCTTTTAGTGTTTTGGTATATCTATTACGGCATGTAATTCTATTGAAATAATAATCAAAATAGTCATATAAAATTTGCTTTAATAATATAATGTTAGTAAACATAATAATTAAAATATAAATCTGAAACATGATTTGATAAAATATACTCATTTTAATTGTATTTGAGCTAATATTTGTTTTTACTAAATGTATAAAGAATTTTCTTTTGATATATATGTATAATTTGTATCTAAACTCACATTTTGTTACATCTCATATCTCATATTTAAAATAATAATCCACAGAAAATATGTGGTTATGGTTTTATTGGATTTACGCTATGTACCATGGAAACAGAAACAGATATGTGAAAACAAAATGTGTGAAAAATATATTTTTGAAACAAAATATAGGAAACGGGTACGTATAGGAAACATGACAATATATATATAATATATTATATATATATAACTAAAAATAAATTAATAAAGTTTTAAACAATATAAATTTAATAAATAATATGAAATTAATTAAAAATATAAAATCATAACAATATATATAACTTAGACAAAAAGTTCATCACTTTTTCAATCTAGAATTTTTGAGAAATTGATGGAAATGATTTTCCACCACATGTAAATATGTTTTCATCGTGTTTCAAAATTAGGATTTTTAGAAAACGCGTTTTCATTGAATTTCCATCAAGTTTCGTTTCCAAAACAATTTGGAAACAGGAAGCGGACCTCCGACCGAGTTTCCATGCTTCCTAGGATTTATGTATGAGCGGTAGGGATATTTTTACACTTGAATAAATATTGCTTTGTAATCAGTACAAGTAAAAATGAAGTATATAAGAAGTTGTCACATCATTTAAAATCAAAATAATAATTTCTGAAATATTTAATTTAATACAATTTTTGTTTTCATATAATTAACAAATTATGATTTAATAAGTTTATGATTTTGTTTACCTGTATTTAATATTACTATAAGCATTATGTATGTGAGTTGTTTATATATATATATATTGAAAATGAAAGAAAAAGGAATTTTAACTCAAATTTTATAGTACATACTCTTTCAGTTTCATTTTAAGTGTTGTTTTAGGCTTTAATTTATATTTGTTTTATTATAAGTGTATAGTTTTGGTTTCCAAAATAATGTATTAATGAGGAACAAAAGAGGCAAATTCATATTTTTAATTAGTATGCAAATTTTTTAAATTACATTTAAAAATAAAACAGAAGGAATATAAGGAAGTGATTTTTTACTAAATTGATCAACCCGATGACCAAGGACCTAAATATTTTCAAATTAGGGTATTTTTGTTAATAGCATTGTATTACATCTTTTCTCGCCAAGCTTTGTAACAATCGTTCCTTTGGTGTATAATATATTTTCACATTTTATCAAATAAAGTAACGAGTAACGACTCCTTTCATCCAGGATTCACGGAATCATAATTTTTGCCTGTTCTTTACTTGGATAGTAAGCAGACAAAATAGAAGAAACATCATCTTAGAAGAGAGCCACACATGCAAGGCGTGGCCATATTAAAGAGAGTGGAGTACAAAATGCTAGTAATTACTTCAAGGAAAAGCTAGCCAAGAAAAGCGGAGAGTATAAGCCATTGGACTGCGTAATATTTTGTTATAATTTCGCGGTCTTACAGTGATTACTTCTAAGATACAAAGCAAGGATCAAACATGGTGTCATCGTCAAAAATTTCAAAAGCTCTTAAAGTTAGCAACTATGATGTTGAACCTCGGTTGACAATCCATGACAACCTTCCTCCACAGATTGATCACCAAGGTAAGTTTTAGATACATACTGATTTTAAGAGTTTTAATTTGTGGCAGGTCAAGCGGATTTAAGGATAAATCCTTTTCAACAAAGGGTATGATACGACTCTGGGTGACTACAAGGAAAGAGAAGCTTATGGAGCTATTTCAGAGTCAAGAATTGGCTCCAAACAAGAATATTTCATCGAGCATATAGAATGTCAATTTATATGGTCAATACTTTTGGGGATCACTCGAACCTTGAGGTTGTATCAATTCTACACTGACCATTATACAAGTTAGAGAGGGCTAGAGTTTGCCCATATGATCTACTTACACTCATTTCCCTTAATTCGGTTTTGTACTAATGGGTTTTCTGAATAAGTTTTTTAACACGGCATGCGGCTCATGCGTTCATATATGTCAGATGTATTCCAATCCAACTCAGGCCCGTTACTTCATCTTAGGTGTGGCCTTATCATACTTCTATTTTTTTCTTACATTTTTAGTTTGAATTTTATGTTGTTATTTTGTATGGTCAGAGCCATGTTTCCAGAGGCATGTCTCGTAAGCATCAACACCTAATTATCTCCTCTTCTCTCTTCACATCTATTCTCTTTAAATTATACATCAGTACCTCATTACCAACATGTAGATATAACTTGAAAGTTATGATTTGATTGATTCAGGATCCACAGATTACTATCATTTTCTACAAATATTAGCATTACTTACGTCTTCAATTCATGGTGACAAAACAAAAAACAATTCAAGCCAAACCTTGAATTTTTGGTAAACATTTTGCGCACAAAAGTTTTGTTCAAAAAAATTAGAACCATACCATGCGGGTTAATTTCCATTGAAAATCAAGATGCTGAAAAAAGAAGAAATTAGATTTATTGACTCTTTGGTTTTTATATTTATTTTGTTTACTTGTATGTATAATATAGAAAGTAAAAAAGATTTTGCTAATTCTTTTGGCCAAGAAGGTTATAATGAAGATGCATATGCCTTCCACATTGTTTCCGTTCTTCCACATTCATATACACATAAAATGTTAGAAAAGCGAACTATTGGCTAACGAAAATGTGAATATGCAATCAAGCAAACATGATTCGATACAATCTTTTTTTTTTTTGATATCACTAAAACGCTGAATACTGATCAGCAGCTACGGCCTCTCCAATTCATCAAACTCCTCCTATAAGTAAAATCAATTTATGGTTATAAAATCTGGAAAATTGGAAGGCTAGTCTTCACCCTCTTTGCCTTAACTCAACATGGCTAGTGTAGACCCAACCATCAATTCATGTGAAATCTAGAAAAGTTTAAAATGATGAATAAATGACATGTAACAGTTCCAACAAAAGTTACAGATTTTTATTGAACAAACTTTTAATGAAAAGCGGGTTCTTTTCAAGAATCGCCAAAACCTTAACAACAAGACAGAGAAAAATACAAGAAGGAAGACAAAAACACAACAAACAAAGAAAACATTAAATAGAAAAAAACCTAAACCCCAGTTCATGTTTCAGTCTACTCTACCTTTTCCTCTGTTTTCCCATTCTCATTTTTACTGTTACTGCCAGTTGTTGTGGGGTGTGGCATAGTCACAAAAGAGGGATAGGCAGTGAGGGACTGATCATACATGTGAAGTACATTGATAAGATAGTCATGTGTGCAAGTTTGAGCAACAGCTTCAAAGATATCTAAGCTCTGAAGCATGCGCCGTTTGTTGTCATCGGCATGGAGCCATGAGCGCCTTGTGAGATCGGTGAGGAACATTTCGGAAGCCTTTAAACATAGGATTCGAGCTTCAGCGGAGATATTCGCCACGTCAGGGTCCAACACAGATTCCATCTGTTGGTTCTCCATTTGGTGGTGGTACGTTGGTTGACTGTTGTGATTGCCATTGTTCTCCATCTTTAGTGTTATGCGTTATTTTATTCTTCTTTGATTTCTTAGGGATTTAGAGATTTTCATTGTAGGCTCAACATATTTAAAGAGGTAATTAAGCTTAGATGCGTACAAGGGTTACAAAACAGTCAACACCCATATTGTACTTTCTAAAATAAAAGTTTGACTCATTAAAGACATTATATAAGTTAATGTTATTACCATAACATATGTGTATTTTTAATTTCCTTTTGGTTTGCTTTTTACAACCCAACCTGGCCAGATTCGCTGTGAACAATATTTGGTTCCCATGATGTGTAAATTGTTCTCTATCTTTTGTTTAATGATTTTTAATTTTTAAGCTTCTAGGGTTTTGAAGTTATTCGTAGAAGGGTTCTCACAGAGTTTTATTAAAACTAAAGCTTGAACTGACATAACAATCTATAAAACACTAAATACTTTCTGAACTGAAATATTAAAGAAATTTAAGATTTTGTTTAGATGTATTTAATAGTAATATTAGCATTATATATGTGATGAGTTAGGAAAAAGAAAAAGAAAGGAAAATTTAACTCAAACTACAGAGTAAATAACTGGAAATGATTTCTTACTAAATTGATCAACCCGGTAAAAAGGTCGTGGAATATATATGAATTTAGTGAAGAACTTATGAAGCCAAAATAATTTAAACTTAGTTAGTTATATTTGTTAGTTGGATAAGTGTATTACATCCTTTCTTGCCAAGCCGATGTAACTATAGTTACTTTGATATACATTTTTGGACATAAATCTAAAAATAATAATATCCAATGCATGTTGGCAGGCAAATGTTTTTCTTTGAAGTTCAAAATTTGAAATCTAACAAAAATACTGTTAATAGAGTATAATTTTCCCTTATAACATTTAATTCATCTATATATGTTTATATTTTAAAGGATATACTAATACCTGCACAAAAAATTCATGCCAAACTTTGAATTCTTGGTAAACATTTTGCATACAAATTTTTGTTAAGAAATTAAAACCATATATACCATGCGGGTGAAATTACGTTGAAAATCAAGAAGCTGGAAAAATCAATTGAATTTTTGGGTTTTATATTTCTTGTGTGTTTCTTGAATGTATAATATAGAAAGTGAAAAGATTTTGCTTATTCTTTTGGCAAAGAAGGTAATGAAGATGCATATGCCTTCCATATTGTTTCTGCTATTCCACAGTCATATACACACATCAAATGTTAGAAAGCGAACAATTTGCCAAAGTAATGGTGAATATGACATCAAGCAAACATGTTACCACTTACAAGGCAACTTGTTTTTTTTTTTAATCCTTACAACGATGAAAATTGAGCACTTATGGCAAAATGATACTCATCAAACTCCTCCGACAAGTAAAATCAATTTATGGTTATAAATTTTGGAGAACGGAAGGCTAGTCTTCACCCTCTTTGCCTTAACTCAACAAGACTAGTGCAGACCCAATCATCAATTCATGTGAAAAGTCTAGAAAAGTCCATATGAATTGTGAGTTAGTAGTCATTTTTTCTTATTTCTAGTTGTAGCAAATGCAATAGACCTTGCAGATAGTTTCCTTCCAAAACTTAAATCCCACCATTGTGAGAATTTCTTAACTTTGTAATTTTGTAACGTTCTTCTCTGTGCACAGAAAGTCTCAACTTTGAAAACATAAATGTTGAATTTACTCAACAACTGCGGTTTCTTCTATTTCTTGTCAGGGGAACCTATAGTAATCACTTACTGTGCCTATTCCAAATATCAGATCCTTAGGATACTACAGGGGAGGCTTAGGATAATTCATTTTACCTTGTTTCATGCTAAGATGTCTTTTTCTGTGACAGAAAAATCTGTATCCCAAAAGATATTTTATGTTGTGTATATATATCCCAAAATATATTTTATCTCAGTCCTGAGTCAGCTTTACTTTCGTCTAAATATTAATTGTTGGATTTCATCTTGATTTGCATTGTGCAAGAATGTGACATGAGAAAAGCTATACTTGCCTGCAGGTGCAGGTGAATTCAACATTTTCGAGTTTTTCACATTTATTTTTAATTTTTGGAGCATGAGTTTTGGGCTACAGATTTTTCAGTTTTTTTTACATGACCGCTAGCTAGCTAAGGTGGGCACTCTATGTTTACTATCTGAAAACTGTCCTTGGTTATTTTTTTTTGTTATTTATGGTCTGCTCAACTCTTTATTAAAGTAAAAATATCTCCAGGTTCCTAAATTGTTTAAATACATATCTGATATCTCTGCTAATAATCACTCTCAAGCTCGGGGTTAGGCCTTTTGGCTTGCACATTAGGAATTTTGAGTGAAATATGAAATTATAATAACTCCAATAACAACTCTGGTTAGTTGGACTAATGCTTTGTTACAAACCACTAACTTATGGTTAAGTTCTGGTTTTTTTTGTAATTGTCATAATTTTGTAGTACCTTTTTATCAAAGTTCGGATTAGCAAAAAGAGATAAATCAAGTTGTTTTAAAGAAATTTTCAAAAAATTTGTTTTAAAGAACACTTTTTTTTTTGTCTATGCTACTTCTACGCACTCATTATTAAATACTTCATCTGTTTACAAACATTCCCTCCTTAGTTACAAATACTTCTGAAATTTTCACACAAATAAAAATGTTTCAATTTCTTTTCTATCATTTACTAATACATTAAAGAATTTTTTCTCTGTACCTAATAAGTTGAAATAGTTGGGGCAAATGTTAGATTTAATTAAAAAAACAAAACTGCACTGAAAACATAAAATATCAGTTTTTCAGAAACATAAGAAGCAAATGTCATTTATTTTTTTGCACCCATATTAAAAAATTCCATTCGTCAATACATTGCATGGATATGGATAAAAATAAATTCTGTCAAAGTATTGCACTGAAATTCAAAACGACTCTTAATATAAAAATTAGTATTAAAACAATATTTATTTATAAATGGAGGGAGTATCAAATACGTGTGATGTGGTTTAATAATCATATAAATTTAATTATTTACCAAGATAAATACACTACACTTAAGAAATGTATAATTTTAATAACCATTAAGAAATGTATAATTTTTGAAACAATCCCAGCGAAAACTGCAATTGTCTATTCTTAGTTCCTTCCTTAACTAGGAATATACTAAACCATTCCTATATACTATCCATCCCAAGCTTTACACCTCAACATCCTTTGAGTTGAAGAATCTCACAAACAATTAGCTAGCCACATCAGGAAGAAAAAAACATTTTCCTTTACCTCAGATGTTCTAAGAATAAACTCAAAACCTATTTGTGCATAACTGTCTACTTCACACACTAAGCATAACTTAATCCTGACCAACCATGCTCTTTAACCATTTCCCTAGAGATGAGAGACAATATTAACCAGTTAATGCTTAAGGTTAACTAAAAACAATCGGTACAATTTTTGTCTATGTATCTTCTTCCTCAAAAATTCCCAAGTCAAAACAAAGAACCCTAGGGTGAAATAGCTGAAGACATAGATGAAACCAATGTAATGCATAAATAATGGTCAAGCTCACTCATGCAGTTCATTGGATTTATCTCTGCCGCCTAAAATCTCTCCCTAGGGTTCTTAGTATTAAATTTGTGAATTTAGGAAAAATGTAGAAGAAAGTCATACCCGATTAGGGGTTCTCGATCCTCCAATAAGTCATTATATTGATAAAATTATACAATCTCCTCCTTAGCAATATCAAAGCAAAAATAAAACCAAAGGACATATATACTCTCCAACACAATACTTCAATGTTACTGCCCAAAGCATTAGATATTGGTTGTCATTTGATTCTGATTAACCTAAACTTACATATTTTGAAACCAGACTCACCCAAAGCATTCACATTATACAATTTTATATAAACAATCGTAGACATAAATCTTTGAATTTACACTGTTAGTATACCATAACAGAGTAAACTCCACGGTTTTTTTGTTTAAGATGACTTATATAAGACTGTAAAGTGATGACATACTTTGGGGAAGAATGATTTCAATGTATTGAAGTATATGTTAATTATAATAAAACCAATGATGGGTAATGCAAGGATCAAGCTTGCACAGTCACGTAGAAATAAGCCGTTTGAGGGTAGGACTCTTGGGTTTGTTTTACTCTCACATTTCAAGAAAGAGGAGAATGTAAAATTTTATCTATATATTGACTTAGATGATGATCAAAAATATTTTCTAAGTACCCACCAAAATCTTACATTGTAAATTCAAAGGTTTATATATTGAAAGGGAGCTGAAGTTTTACTATGAGGACAAGGGAAAACATCCTAATAAGTCATTGATCATGAGATTTAAGGACAATGGTGGTTAATTAGTAAAGGCTTAGGGACTCAAAACCATTCCTTATGAACCCTTGGTCGTGGGAAACCATCAGTACTAATCATCTTGTAATGATAGTTGAAGCAACAACTACCTTAGGCCACCGGGTACATATCAATAGTCTCACTAAGAATATCTTAACATGTAGGCAAAAGGACTATTTGATCATTTCCATTGTTTAAAATTTTGATTTACTTTCACTATTTTAATCTAGTACTATCATATTAGTTTTCTTTCTCTACAATGTAAATGAATAATATTCTTACCTTAAGCAGGACTGAGAGCGTTCACTCTTCAAAGCTTTCCCTTCTCACTTGAAATACTCTTTCCTTCTAATGATGATCCCATAAAGAAATAATATCTGCGATGAAGTAACAATGGACCTCATCTCCAATAGGCTTAGTAATAAGAATCGTCCCAAGTAAAGAAAGAAGAGCTGTAATACACAGAGTTAATCTCAATACTACTCATCGGCAATAACATAAAAAGGACAAGAACATTAAAATAGGTTGTCATATAAAATCATGTGCGTACATATGAATGTTGAATGATGAACATCAAACTTCCAATATGTGTGATGTAAATGACATCTGACATAAAACTTAATATATCCTACAAATATTTCAACAAAATAGCACAATAAAAAATAAAAGAAACCTGCAGAATGCAAGAAAAGTCTTCATTTTTAGTAGTCAACAAATTTTACACATCTTACGTTTCAAATGCCAGTTTTAGATGTTGAACTGCTCAATCCCACAAAAAAAAAAAACAATTTAAAAAAATAAAGGAACACACCAACCGTTAATATAGGGTTTTATACATGTAAAGCTCACACAGAAAGTGAAGCATGCTAACATATTTTTTGGCCCTAGAGTGAAAACATTAACTAGACCTAATGAAAACACTAAACCTAATTTCCTCCCTAGTGAGATCTAGTGCGCATACAGAAAAGAGAAAACCCCTAAAATAGAGGATTTAAAACTCAAGGTTAGAAAAAATCTCCTCCAGCATATTAAAGAGTGAGGATCCAATGTACGGAAGATGTCATGAAATGAAGTGCATTGTCTATAAACATTCAAATTCATAAGCAGAGTGAAACTCATTAGCTAGAATTGTTTATGAACATATGAAATTAATTAGCTGGTCCTTTCCCTTAAGATCTATCTATCTCAACCTTAGATGCTCTGATCTTGAAATATTAGATAACAAAATCCATCTAACTTGTTAAAATAAATAACTACACATGCTTAATAAAGGAAAGCTGCAATTTATGGGTGAAAGTCCATTGCAAAATTTAAATCCAAATATTTTTGCACCCAAAATTTCATTGCATAGTAAAATAGGATGAGTGTGTGCATTATAAGCCTAGAAATTTTTTGTAATAAGAATCAACAAAAAGACAACTCTTTATCTAAGTATCATACTAGAACAAATATCTGAAAATCTGTCAAAGAAAAAAAACCATGCTAGAAAACTTATGAAAACAGATTGAAGGTGACTTTGTGTTTTTTCCATTGAATGATAAAATAAAACCCCTCAAATGATAAATTTATAGAACTTAATGAGTGATAATCATAAGATGAAGATAAGTGACAGTGATTCGTATACTGTCGAATATCATGTTTTATTTGCAAGTTATATTTCTTCCTATGTTCAAAGATATGCATTCAGAAATTAGTCATTTCTCATTTAGACATTTTATTTCTCTATTTCTTTTTATTAAACATCAATTTTAACCAAAATTCGGTAATTAAAGTATTTTTTTTTTGTTTTTTTCTCCTTTATTATTTTTAGATACAAACATTGACTACAGTTTGATATTTTTACTTTAAGGTAATAATAATAAAGGTCAAAGAAAAATGAATCTGAGTGTGACTTCTCTCGTATATAAAACAATAAAAATAAAATATATATTCCAAATTGTGATGATAGTTTTCCTACAATGCTATAATAAATTTCTCAATCCTTTAAAAATATAATTCGAGCTTCAGTAGAGACCATCCCCACGTTAGGTTCTAATCCATATTCCATCTGTTGATTCTCCATTTGACTGATAGTTGTGATTGCCGTTCTTCTCCATCTTTAGTGCTATGCTTTTTTCTCCTTCTTCTTTGATTTTTTAGGGATTTGGAGATTTTTAATTGGATATTTAACATATTTAAAGAGATAATTAAGCTTATATGCGTACAAGTGTTAGAAAATAGTCAAAACCCTCATATAGTACTTTATAGAATAATTTTTTGACTCATTAAAGACATATAGTATAAAGTAATGCTACTACCATATATATATATATATATATATATATATATATTTGTACTCTCTTCTTGGATTGCTCTAGAGGTGTCAAACGAGTTGGGTCGGGTCGTGTCCCTCTTGCCATATTTGCCGTGAACAGTATTGGGATACATAATGTGTCAGTTGTTCTCAATGTTTTGTTTGATCATGATATTTTTTTAAGTTTCTATTGATTTGAAGATATTCATAGAATGGTTCTCACAAAGTTAGAGGATAACTACAGCTTAAATTGTCATAATAATCTATAAATAAGTGAAAATGATTTCTTAGTAAATTGAACAACCCGGTGAAAAGTATCAGAGTAAACTCTCCAAATCAACAAGAAGGTTTGAAACCTCCAAGTCAACAAGAAGGTTCTCAGAAGAAAATCACTTCTGCTTCAATAACATATCAAAACGACGCTGCAGCATGTTTGGGCCACGAAGCAACAATCAAGCCCACTCGGTAAGAAGAGCCTGCCAAAGCAAAGACTCTCCATAAGTCAGAGACTCCCTCTGCATCAAGCCTGCAATGGTTACAACCTGAAAACGAAAACGACAAAGAAGAGATGAAGCTGACAACCTGCAGTACGGATTACAGGCTCAAAACGAAGAACAGATTTGATTCCCTGGCAAACGAAATCGTGTGCTAAAGAAAAGCCAGTTGTAGAATCAAGCTGTTGCAACAATCTTATCCTCAAACCTTATCCTAATACACTCTGTTTTGTCGTAGCTTTTCTATATAAAGAAAAGTTTCTTCTATGTATAAAATAAGAGGAAAATGAATCAATAAAACGTATTATTCAACATTTTTTCATAGTTCTCTAAATTTCTTTATGGTATCAGAGCCATAGAGCTCTATTCTCAACCTCTGCTAAACATTTCTAATTGTGTTACTATAAAACTAAATGAGAGAAACTACATTCTGTGGAAAACATAGTTTGAAACTTTTCTCTCTGGGCAAGGTCTTCTAGGGTTCATTAATGGTGCTATTCCACCACCGCTACAATTTATTTCTGTTCCAACAATAGAAGGATGTGTTGAAGAAAGACAAAATCCAGAATATCCTGCGTGGGTTCGCACAGATCAAGTGGTAAAATCTTGGTTTTTGGGTTCCTTCTCCAAAGATATTCTCAGTGTCGTTGTTGATGCTTCTACTTCTAGAGATGTGTGGATAATGCAAGCAAGACACTTTAATAGAGTGTCATCTTCAAGACTCTTTGAGCTTCAACGAAAGCTTCAAACAGTCTCCAAAAATGACAAAACTATGGCGGAATATCTAAAAGAAATAAAAGATATTTGTGATCAACTATCAACAATTGGAAGTCCGGTGGTTGAAAAGATGAAAGTATTTGCTACTCTTTATGGACTTGGCAAAGAATATGAGCCTATCAAGACAAGTATTGAAGGCATGATGGATACTACTCCAAATCCAACCTTTGAAGAAATAGCTCCAAGACTTACTAATTTTGAAAATCGAATTCAAAGTTATGAAAGTGGACTTACGATAACTCCTCACCTCGCTTTCAATGTTTCAAGAAATGATAATACTTATAGCAACAGAGGAAGAGGAAACTTTTATGGTCGTTTTGGACGAGGTAGAGGTTCTTTTTCAACAAAGGGAAGAGGTTTTCATCAACAAATTTCCTCATCTGCATCATCCAATGGATCATATAGCAATGAGAACCATCCCTTGTGTCAAATTTGCGGCAAATTAGGCCATCATGCTCTTAAGTGTTAGCATAGGTTTGATAACTCCTATCAGGCTGAAGAAACGACTGCAGCACTTACTGCTCTTCACATTACCGACGTTACAGAGAGTTCAGGACATGAATGGTATCCTGACAGTGGTGCAACAGCACATATCAACTCAGAGATTGTATCAGGCACAACCATACCATGGAAACGACACAGTAATGGTGGGTGATAGTTCATTTCTTCCTATCACTCATGTTGGATCAGCTAGTCTTCCCTCTACCTCAGGTAACTTACCTCTTAAAGATGTTTTAGTTTGTCCTAACATTGCAAAGTCTCTTCTCGCTGTGTCAAAGCTTACAATAGATTATCCTTGCTCTGTAAAATTTGATTCTAATGAAGTTCGTATAAAGGACAAAGCCACAAAGAAGCTTCTGACAATGGGAACAAACACTAAAGGTCTTTATGTTCTGGGAGATTCAAAATTCAAGGCTTACTACTCAACACGGAACAAAGCAGCAAGTTGTGAAGTATGGCATAGAAGATTGGGTCATCCTAATGAAAAGATTCTGCTTCAACTTTCCAAGAATAATGCCATTAGTATAAATAAGCTCACATCTCTTACATGTGAAGCATATCATCTAGGAAAAAATAATCGATTAGCCTTTCAGCCTTCTAGTTTTTATGCCTCACAACCGCTTGAGAGAGTGCATTGTGACTTATGGGGCCATGCACCAGTTGTATCTCCCCAAGGCTTTCGATATTATGTTATTCTTATCGACAGTTACTCAAGGTTTACCTGGTTGTATCCTCTCAAGAATAAATCAGATTTTTGTTCTATATTTATCAAGTTTCAGAAGCTAGTTGAAAACCAATTTAAGACACAAATCGGTATCTTTCAAAGTGATGGTGGTGGAGAATTTGTTAACAGGAAATTCTTGAGTCATTTGGAACAACATGACATCAGACATTATCTTTCTTGTCCACACATTCCTCAACAAAATGGTCTAGCTGAAAGAAAACACAGACATATCACTGAGTTAGGCCTATCAATGCTTTTTCAAAGCAAGTTGCCTCATAGGTTCTGGTTAGAAGCCTTCTTTACTTCAAACTTTTTGATTAATCTCTTTCCATCATCAGTAACTAAAGAAGAGAAAAGCCCTTACGAGATTATAAATAGCAAAGCTCCAGACTACATTGCTTCGAAGGTTTTTGGTTGTGAATGCTATCCAACACTAAGAGATTATGCAAACAACAAGTTTGATCCCAAGTCACTGAAATGTGTTTTGTTAGGGTACAATGAGAAGTATAAAGGGTATCGATGCTTATATCCTCCCACAGGGCATGTGTACATAAGCAGACATGTCATGTTTGCAGAAGGAAATTTTCCATTTGCAGACACTTATTATCATCTGCAACAAAATTCAACAACAACTAGTCTTTTGGAAGCGTGGCAACAAGGTTTTCACATACTGTGTGTTACAGAAAACATTCGGGACAAACAAACATCCATTCCAGATATTCAACCTACTCTGACATGCATTACTCCAGCAGATGATCTAACTCAGCCACAATGTTCAACGGACCACCACACGGATGATCCTTCTTCAAGAGAAGTGCTAGCATCGGCTTCAGCTAGTCCAATCATTACAGAGGAAGTAAGTCCTGAGTGTACATCAAGCATAGATCTTGAACCTATAGGCAACAGCTTACTTCCCTCAGTAAATGATTCTACAAGCTCAAGCTCCAATACTACCGCAGTTCCATCTCTTCATCCAATGCTTACTAGATCAAAGAAAGGAATCATCAAGCCTAATCCACGGTATGCTTTGCTTACTAACCGAGTAACATTTCCAGAACCAACAACTGTCACTCAAGCTCTTAAACATTCTGGTTGGAAGGAAGCGATGATAGAGGAAATATCAAACTGTGCAGAAACTAGAACATGTTCTCTAATTCCTTATACGCCTGACATGAATGTCTTAGAGAGTAAATGGGTTTTTAGAACCAAACTCAATGCAGATGGAACTCTTGATAAGCTCAAAGAAAGACTGGTAGCTCAAGGTTTTGATCAAGAAGAGGGTATAGATTATCTGGAAACCTACAGTCATGTGGTTAGATCGGCTACCGTAAGAGTTGTGTTTCACTTAGCTACTATTATGGGTTGGCATATTAAGCAAATGGATGTTAAAAATGCATTTCTACATGGGGACTTAACAGAGACTGTCTACATGAAACAGCCTGAAGGATTTGTCAATGAAGCTTATCCGGATCATGTATGTCATTTGCATAAGTCTCTGTATGGATTAAAGCAGTCACCAAGGGCTTGATTCAACAAGTTCAACAATTTTCTCCTAGAATTTGGAATCACTTGCAGCATTCTAGATCCATCTCTGTTCATCTACATCAATGGTAAAGACATCATTCTACTTTTGTTATATGTTGACGATATGGCAATAACAGGGAATGCTTCTGCATCAATGGAAAAATTGCTCAAAGAACTAAACGTTCAGTTTAGAATGAAAGACATGGGTCTACTACACTATTTTATTGGTATTCAAGCTCAGTTTCATGCTGGTGGGTTGTTCCTATCAGAACAAAAATATGCTGAAGAACTTCTAACAGTTGCCGCAATGGATGACTGCACATCAATGCCAACTCTGCTACCTATTCAACTTCATAAGGTACCTGACCAAGATACTTTATTTGAAAATCCTATATATTTCTGGAGCTTAGCAGGAAAGCTATAATACTTGTCTTTGACAAGACCGGACATACACAACTTTGTGTGTCAAAAGATGCATGCGCCAACAGTCTCAGATTACAAGTTGCTTAAAAGGATTATGAGATATGTTAAAGGAACAATTACAATGGGAATAAACTTCAACAACAATACAAATTCAACAGTTAGTGCCTACAGCGACAGTGATTTTGCGGGATGTAGAGAAACAAGAAGATCTACAGGTGGCTATTGTACTTATCTCGGTAACAACTTAATCTCATGGTCATCAAGAAAACAACAAACCGTTTCAAAGAGCTCCACTGAAGCAGAATATAGATCATTGTCTGAAACGGCATCTGAGCTTACTTGGCTGGCATCAATCTTAAAGGAACTTGGAGTACTGTGCGTGAGACACCAGTGCTTTACTGTGACAATCTTTCGGCAATCTACCTCACTGCAAATCATGCCTTTTACTCCCGAACTAAGCATTTTGAAAGGGATCATCATTATGTTAGAGAAAGAGTAGCTATGGGAGTTTTAGTGGTTAAACACATTGCGTCACGATATCAAATAGCTGACATCTTCACTAAATCTTTACCACAGTCAGCCTTCTGCTCATTGCGATTCAAACTTGGTGTGTTCGAACCTCGCACACTAAGTTTGAGGGGGCATATCAGAGTAAACTCTCCAAATCAACAAGAAGGTTTGAAACCTCCAAGTCAACAAGAATGTTCTCAGAAGAAAATCACTTCTGCTTCAACAACACATCAAAACGACGCTGCAGCATGTTTGGGCCACGAAGCAACAATCAAGCCCTCTGCAAGAAGAGCCTGCCAAAGCAAAGACTCTCCACAAGTCAGAGACTCCCTCTGCATCAACCCTGCAACCTGAAAACGAAAACGACAAAGAAGAGATGAAGCTGGCAACCTGCATTACGGATTATAGGCTCAACAATCTTATCCTCAAACCTTATCCTAATACACTCTGTTTTGTCGTAGCTTTTCTATATAAAGAAAAGTTTCTTCTATATATAAAATAAGAGGAAAATGAATCAATAAAACGTATTATTCAACATTTCTTCATAATACTCTAAATTTCTTCAAAAAGGACGTAGAATATGGAATTAGTGTAAGAACTTCTGAAGCTAAAATATTTTCAACTTATTTAATTTATAATTTTAATTGCATCAATAAGTGTATTACATATTTTCTCGCCAAGAAGATGTAACAGTTGTTAATTTGGCATGTAATTTCAGATTTTATCAACAAAGTTACGATTCGATTGATTCTGGATCCACATAATTATCATTTTCAGATCTTAGCACTACTTACTTCTTCAATTCATTGTGAAGAAGAGAAACTAACAAATATATATTTTCAGTCATAGAACACAAACAAACAAAACCACAAAATATATAAAAACATATTGATTGGATCTTTGTAGGATTATAAAAATATATTAAAGATATCTCTGGAGTATGTTGTATTTTCTCTCATCTTCATGGCGCCACGAGCACATTGTAAGATTGGAGAATAACATTTCGCTAGCCTTTGAAAATAGGATTCAAGCTTCATTGGAGATCATACCCACGCCATGGTCAAACACATCTTCCATCTGTTGATTCTCCATTCGCCGCGGGTATGTTGGCTGACTGTTTTCCATTTTTAGTGCGACACTTTTATTCGTATTCCTTGATTTCTTAGGGATTTTAATATTTTCATTGGAGACTTAACATATGGAAAGGTTTGACTAAGCTTAGATGGATATGGGTTATAAAATTTTCAACACCCCATATAGTACTTTCTAAAATGTAAAATTTGACTATTTAACAACATATAATATTAATGCTATTATCATATATAACATGTGTGTATTTAGACTCTTATATTGGTTTTCTCTAGAGGTGTCAAACAGATCAGTTTGCATACATTTGCTTATTTGACATAGAAATGTTAGTCACTTCTGGCCTGATTGGACACGGACAATATGTGTTGATCATGATGGTGCAATTGTTCCTTTATCTTTTTTTCTTTTTTTTAAAGTTTCCAGATGTTTGATGATATTTATAGAAGGATTCTCAGATATTATGAGGATACTAAAGACCGAAGAGTCCTGCTTTATTTTTTTATACTAACATCTTTGCCATTTTAAGATGTAAACATATAGGTATTCTCATTTTGCAGTCTTTCCTATGATTTGAGTCATATGTTATCTATTTCCTCTGTTCATATGAATTGTGAGTTAGTAATCATATTTTTCTTATTTTGAGGTGCGGCAAATGCAGTAGACCTTGCAGATCGTTTTCTTCCAATATTTGAATCCCATAATTGTGAGAATTTCTTAACTTTGTAATTTTATAATGTATTTCTCTGTGAAAAGTAACTTTAAAAATATAAATTTTGAATTCACTCAACAACTGCTCTTTCTACTATTTCTTGTCCGGGAAACCTATAGTAATCACTTACTGTGCATATTCAAAAGATCAGATCCTTAGGATACTACAGTGGAGGATTAAGATAGTTCATTCTACCTTGTTGCATGCTAAGATGTATTTTTATTAGACAGAAAAATATGTATCCCAAAATATACTTTATGTTTTATATATATCCCAAAAGATATTTTATCCCAGTCCAGAGTCAGCTTTGCTTTCGTCTTAATATTAATTGTTGTTTTTCATCTTGATTTGCATTGTGCCAGAATGTGACATGAGAGAAGCTATATGTGCCTGCAGGTGAATTCAACATGTTCAAGTTTTTCACAGTTTATTTTTAATATTTGGAGCATGAGGTTTGGGCTTCAAAATTTTCAGTTTTTCTTACATGACAGCTAGTATGCTAAGTTGGGAACTCTAAGAATAATATTGTAGCTTCTGTCCAGTGTTGTGTGCACTGATTCAGAGGTCTGCATCATGGGAAAGAAAAATGTCCTTGGGGGTTTTTATGGTCTGTTCTACTCTATATTAAACTAAAAATACCTTCAGGTTCCTAATTTGTTTAAATACATACCTCTGCTAACAAAACACTCTTAAGGATTTGTTTTTTGGCCTTTTGGCTTGCACATTAGGAATTTTGAGGGAAATCATAAATCATAATTACTCAAATAACAACTCTGGTTAGTTGGACTAATGCATTGTTCCAAACTACTGCCTTATCGTTAAGTTCTGTTTTTAATTGTCATAATTTTGTAATACCTTTTTAATCCATGTTCGGATTATCAAAAAGAGATCATTCAAGTTGTTTTAAATAACACTTTATGTCCATGCTACTTTCAACACACTCGTTATTAAATACTTCATCTATTGACAAACACTCCCTCCGTTAGTTAAAAATATCACTAATTCTTATTTTTCACACAAATTAAGAAAAATGTTTAAATTTCTTTTCTATCATTTATGAACACATTAAAAAGGTTTTTTCTCGTTGAAATAATAGGGGCAAATGTGAGTTTTAATTTAAAAATCTGCACTGAAAAACATAAAATGACAATATTTGTATAACAAAGAATGATAGTTTTTTGGAAACAGAAAAAGTAAATGTCATTTATTTTTTTGCACACAGTTTGAATTTTTTTTTTCCATTGGTCAATTCATTGCAGGAATATAAAAAAAAATCTGTCAAAGTATCGCATTGAAATTCAAAATGACACTTACTATAAGAAATTTGTACTAAAATGACATGTATTTATAAATGGAGGAGTATATAATAAGTGTGATGTGGTTGAATAGTTAAACAACTTTAATTATTTACCAAGATAAACACTACACTTAAACCATTCAGAATTGTTTATTCTTTCAAAGAGTCCCAGCGAAAACTGCAATTGTCTATTATTAGTTTCTTCCTTGATTTGAAATATACTAAACCACTCCTATATACCATCCATCCCAAGCTTTATACCTCAACACCCTATGAGTTGAAGAACCCTACAAATAATTAGCTAGCCACATCAGGAAGAAAAAAACATTTTCCTTTACCTCTGCTGTTCTAAGAATAAACTCAAAACCTGTTTGTGCATAACTGTCTTCTTCACACACTAAGCATACTTTAATCCTGACCAACCATGCGTTTTAACCATTTCCTTAGAGACGAGAGACAATATGAACCAGTTAATACTTAAGGTTTACTAAAACAATGGTACGATTTTCGTCTATGTATCTTCTTCCTAAAAAATTCCCAAGTCAAAACAAAGAACACTAGGGTGAAATAGCTGAAGAAATAGATGAAATCAATGGAATACATAAATAATAGTCAAGCTTATTCATGTAGTTCATTGAATTTATCTCTGTCGCCTACTATCTCTCCCTAGGATTCTTAGTATTAAATTTGTGATTTTGGGAAAAACATAGAAGAAAGTCATACCCCATTAGGGGTTCTTGATCATCCTATAAGTTATTATATTGATAAAATTGCACACTCTCCTCTTTCTTAGCAATATCAAAGCAAAAAGAAAACATAAGATGCATATATACTCTCCAACATGTTACTTTGATGTTACTGCCCAAAGCATTCAATATTGGTTGTCATTTGATTCTGATTAACCTAAAATTACATATTTCGAAACCAGACTCACCCAAAGCATTCACATTCTAAAATATTATATAAACAATCGTAGACATAAAGCTTTGAATTCACTGTTAGTATACCATAACAGAGTAAACTCCATTGTTTATGTCTATGATGGCTTTTATAAGATTTTAAAGTGATGATATGCTTTGGGGAAGAATGATTTCAACTTATTTAAGTTTAGGTTAATTATAATAAAATCAATGATGGGAAATGCAAGGATAAAATCAATGATGAAACTTTCAATATGTGAGATACAAATGACATCTGATATAAAACATATATCCTACAAATATTTCGAAAAATTAGCACAAAAAAAAAGAAACCTGCAGAATGCTAGAAAAATCATCATTTTAGTAGTCAGCAAATTTTACACATATTAGGTTTCAAATGCCAGTTTTAGATGTTGAACTGCTCAATCCAACAAAAAAAAAAATTTAAAAGGAACACACCAACCGCTAAGATTGTCTATGAATTCATAAGCTAGAAAGGTTTATGAACATATGAAATTAATTAGCTGATCCTTTCAGTTAAGATCTATCTCAACCTTAGATGTTCTTATCTTGAAATATTAGATAACAAAATCCATCTAAATAAATAACTACTCATGCTTAATAAAGGAAAACTGGAATTTGTGGGCGAAAGTTTGTTGCAAAAAGTAAATCCAAATATTTTTACAAGCAAAATTTCATTCATAGTAAAATAGGAATAGATTTGGTGCATTATAAGCCTAGAAAACTTTTGTAACAAGAATCAATTAAAAAGACAAATCTTTATCTAAATAACTAGAACAAATATCTGAAAATCCTTCAAAGAAAAAACAAAATAAACATGCTAGAAAAAATTATGAAAACAGATTGAAGGTGACTTTGTGTTTTTCTTTTATTCCATTGAATGTTAAAATAACACCCCTCAAATGATGAATTTATAGAACTCATTGAGTCATAACCATAAGATGAGGATAAGTGACAGGGATTCGTATATAGTAGAATATCATTTTTATTAGCAAGTTATATTTCTTGATATGTTCAAAGATATTCATTCAAAAATTAGTCATTTCTCATTTAGACATTTTATTTCTCTATTTCTTTTTTATAAAACATCACTTTGAACCAAAATCGGCAATTAGAGTATATTTTTGATTTTATTCTCTCTCTTGTGTTATTCTTAGATATAATCATTGACTACAGTTGGATATTTTTATTTTAAGGTAATAATAATAGAGGTCAAAGCAAAATTAATCCCAGGGTCAATCGTCTCATATATATAACAATAAAATAAAATATATTTTCTAATTGTAATTATACTTTTCTTACAATGCTAAAATACGTTACCCAAGTAATGAAATTGTTAAATTTAAAAAAAATGGTGGAAAACAAATGTTAAGAAACATAAGTAAATAAATTAATAAGATGGTTATAGAATGTAACTTATTTAAGTTCTTACGCTAACTTTTTATTTTGATCAATGTTTTTGAGATTCCACCTAGACCAACCGGTCGGATCAATAAACCAAAGATCCAGTCAGTTATTGAATCGGTAAAACCTGGAAAATTCGCCACTAACAACAGACATTGATTCAGGAATATGCACTAATTTAATAGAATGTTTGATATTTTTAAAAATATATATATTTCTAAGAATTTTTTGACAATTTATTAAATTATAAAGTTTATCGTAACTCTATAAAATTTTAGTCTATCGACCTACGATTGGACCGGATAAACAGCAGTGGTCCTGGAGATATTCCGTTTGGCCTTTTGGGTCAAGTTAAAAACATTAATTGTAATAATAATTAATATACTTGAGCTTTGCCACTTTATATGATGCTTACTAGAATTTAAGCCTAATTCTACTTGTTTCGTACATATTGCTCACACTATCTTCAAGTCTTGGAGAAACAGTGAAAGCCATAAGAAAAACTTACTCGTCCTATAAACCAATCTGAGACTAACACCATACCAAGAGGCGGATCCAGAAAAATAATTCATGTGGCACAAATTAGATATAACTATTAAAATATTAAAATTTCATTATATGTTGCAAAAATATACATTATAAAAATATAAAGTAAATCTAGTTTTTAAATCTTTGATATATATAGTTTAATTTTTGAATTGAAAAAGACACTAGAATTTTTGAAATTACTATTTTTACTCGTTCTAAATATAATTAATTACATATATTAGATATAATAAAATGTAGGATGTTTTACTATAGAAAAGATGTTAAACTTTTTTAAAAAGTTAAAATGGAATTAGAAGGAAAAAAAAAGAACATAATTTTCTTTAAGAAAATAATAAAATTAAAAATGCAGCAACAATATCAAAACTTACAGTAAAATTCTAAAACAGAGAGGGACATGGCAAGTAAATAAATCGTACAAATAAAAGAATCAAAGCCAAGAAAAATTGTTAAAAAGCTTTCTAGATGCAAAATCTTTCTAAAAATTGTACAAATTTTTATCATTCATCATGCCCACATAGACTTCCTTCATCTTTCTAAATGCTTTCTTAATTTCTTCTAAAAGCTCATTTGAACATTTCTTCACCTATCTGAGCATTGTAGCACGCACACAGTGCATGCTTTATTTAATACTTAAGAATATATTACGTTGTTTGTTCTTGACTCAGCTTTTGTAGCTCTTTTGGTTAGGCTTCTTGTACCCGTTGCTATACCATACTGATATTCGGTTTTTATATCAAAAGTTATCAAATATCCTTAAACTTGTTGTAGTATTTAAAGGATCAATCTTCGAAGAGAAAAGGAATTAACAGCATTATGAATGCAGATTTATATTTAAAGCTAAACAAAATATGAATTTTGATTTGTAAATCAAAATCTAAATTGAAATAAATGAAAAAAAATTAAGATAACGGTTTTTAAAATCAAATAAGAGAAAATAAACTTTCAAAAAAAATGATAGATGAATAGTACAATTGGCTTTTAACTATTGGAACTTGATTATATCTCTTACAGCCAAACCATCGTCTTAAAGCCTAGTTTATGCGGATTCACTCTCGTGCCACTAACTTCTTTATTAATCATTCCATAATCATAATTTTCGTGAGATATAGAATGATTAATAAGCACTAATTAGAAGTTTAACTAAACACCTAAGATTGTAATTAACTAGTCTCATTGATTAGGATTTGCTAAACTCTTGATATTTTTCGTTCAAGTATTTTATCTAAAATCTTGTTGGCAAGAAAAAACATCTAGAGTAACAATTTCTTGTTTAATCTAGCATTACAAATAAGAACCACCTATCAAGTATGAAATCTAATATTTATAAGCAAAAAATCCACTAACTATTCATCAATCATTCTAAGACCTACATTTTAAAAAGCCCTAAAAAGACTACTCATCCATCAACATGAAAACACAAAAGAATCATGATTATAAAGATAAGTATTAAAGGATTTAAGAAGAAAACAAGATTTGATACTTTGAAATGGAAATATTCATTAAACAAACCCTTAGGAAAATCTTAAGAACCTAATAGAAAATTTTAAAACAAATCATAATCCCGTATTAGGGGTTTTAGAGTATATATAGCAAAAAAAAAAGAGCTGGTTTAATATTAAAATGTATTTAACTTGAATGTTTAGCATCAAAACCAACATTCGGATTCGGTCCAGAGGGCATCACAACTCGTTAGAACACTCTTCTGAGAGCTATCAGGCAGCTCATGTCGTTGGAACATCAACCTGGGAGCTATCTGGCTGATCACCAAACCGCTGGAACATCTCGCTGCAACTCATCGGGCTGTACAAGCCGCTGTACTTCCTCCTGTAATCTCCCAGGTTGCATTGTTCACCTCCTAGCGGCCATCACAATTCGCTGCAACATCCTGCTCTTCACTAAATGGATCATATCTCCTGAACCACTGGTACAAATCACTTCAAATAGAAAGCTAACTTAATTTTTACATCTTTGATCAAATGTTCTAGAGCTAAACCACAAAAAATGTCTTCATCATAGTCGATCTTAGAGACACTTAGCAATGGTTCGACATCATCATTTTTCCAAACAACATTTTCTCTCCTTGTTGTATTCTTCAACTCCAAAACCTAAATAAAAGTAAAATACATGCAAACATACATATAGATTCTAAACATGCAATGAAAATGCAAGATAATGATTAAAACACTAAAATACAATATATCGCATACACAAACTCAATATCTTTAGATACATTCCTCAGCGATCATGTGATGCTTTCATGCTTAACAACTATCTCGTCTTGTAACACACAGGTCCTTCTTTGCTTCTTGTATATTTTTTGCGCTTATTCTGAACCGGACAGGATGTGACAGAGAGAGATAGGGGCATGAGAACGAACAGAGTGTGAGGGTCCTACTACTTGCTCGCCTCGTTGCCAATTCATCAGCGGCCCGGGATAAGATCCTGGCACCAGGACCGGCTTCGTGGGATCACCTTAAAGGACCTGATCCCCAAGATCAATCCTCAGCTACATTTTGCACCAAAAGATGTGATACTGCCAGGCTCAATATAGCACTATCGACATTTTTGTATACACATATCTTGCTTTGCTTCATCAGCTGCTCTGATCTTCTAGTATGTATCACGATCTGACTTTGACCTCAATTCCGTCACTTTTGTTTCACATGCTTCAAATCATTTATGTAGCCACACAAGTGATGCTTCTAATCTTACCACCATTGCCATCTCTGCTATCACACACGCAAAGCTAGCACACACACATATCATCTTGAGCCTGGCAGTATCACATCTTTTGGTGATCTTCTAGTATACACATATGATGCTATCACATCAAACTTGTTAAAAGTAATAACTACTCATGCCATATCTAGAAAAACTGCAAGAGATCACTTGGACTGGCCAATTGGGGGATTGATACACCAGACCTTTGCTGCACATGTAGTCTTCTACCTGATACTAGAGATCACTTGCTACTTCACCGTGACTTCAGTTCCCAGATTTGGCATCTTGTCATGACCAGACGTGGTCAGCCCCAGTTCTTGTTTGCAGATTGGTCTGTTCTTATGAATTGGCTAGCCATTCCCTCTCCTGGTTCCTCTTCAAAACTGAAGAAGCTGGCTATCCAAACAACAATCTTTCTAATTTGGAAAGAAAGGAATAATAGGTTGCACAACAGCGTCTCATCAATGCCAGCGGAAGTATTCAAATCAATTGATCACTCAATCAGAGACATGATTCTAGCCCGAAAGAAGAGAAGACCCTTCTCGACCCTCCTCTCTCTCTGGTTTAAGTACACGTAAAGATTCATTTCTGCTTCTTCTTCTTCTTTATGGTTTTTCTGGTTTTTTTGGCCTAAAGAAGTTATCATGCTAAAGCTCTTGTATCTCAAATTGTTTCATTTGGTAATATATATTCACATTTTATCCAAAAAAAAAAAAAAACTGCAAGAGTGAATTAATGGTTTGTGCACAAAATTTCGTTGCAAAAATAAATCCAAATAGTTTGTGCATGAAAATTCATTGCAGGATGACATTTTTTATGATAATCCTTTGAAAAGGAATTGAACCTAGAAATTTTATGCAAAGAGATTCAATTTAACAAAAAAAATATAACAATACACAGTGTGCAAGCGAATATCCATCAGAAAAACATGCTGAAAACTTATGAAAACAGATTTAGGTTTCAAAAGAAAGTTTGTTGCTCAATCATAGATTCATAATACTTAATGCTTTGAGAATTTGGAAAAAAAACAGCTTCAGATCTTATTTTTCTTGATAATTTGCATGCTGAAGGTAATTTTGTGTGTTTTCTCTTATTGTTCTTCGTCTATATAGATTTACAACTATCACTTTTTGTGATAAATTTGAAGAATATCAGATTATGTGAGAAGGATAATTATATGGTGGAATTATCATGTTTATATGCAAGTTAGGTTTCTTCGTATGTTCCAAGATCATGCATCAGAGATTCATCATTAATTTCTCATTTAGCCATTTTTATTGATTATTAAAGAGAAACAAAAATAACAAGTACTTCAAAACAAGAAAATCCCACAGAGAAAATAAGCTTCAGATGGCTTCATCATCATTTCTTGGAGGAGACTTATTAAGATCAAATTTCGCAACATATTTTACCTCAGTCACCTCCTTTTTCTTTGCTTTCAAAATCTTCTCAACAAGCTTATTAAGATGAATCTCTAAACTTCTCCCTTCATCACCTCCTGAAGCAATAGCAGCACCAGCAGCAAGATCACCGCCGCTTCCTTCTCCGGCAGTAAAAGGAACAACATCAGAGTTTTGTCCTGGCTGTGAATGAGTGATCACTTCAGAAGCTTCGCTTGGTGGATGAGAAACTTCTTTTGCTTTCTCGGAATCATCAACTCTCGTTTTCTCAGGAGGACTCATGACTTTTAGGTACTGATGAAATAAAAATGCTTCCCATGCCGACTTTTATATCGTAATCAATACCAATACATTGAACCAAATTTTGGTAACTATAGTATTGTTTTTGATTTTGATTTTCTTTCTCTTTTTTGGTTATTCTTTTAATATAAACATTGACTACTGTTGTAAGGTAATAATAACAATACAGGTCAAAGAAAAATGAGCCTTCTCATATAAAAAAAAATATATTTTAAAATTGTGACAATACTTTTGCTAAAATGTAATAATACGTTTCCTTGAATGTGATAGTCAAGATTATCTTCCCTTTTTACTTGCTAAACACCAAGATCTGTATTCTAGTCAAGATTCATTACTAAATTAAACCCAATATCTGGTCAGTATTCTAGTCAAGATCCATTACTAAATTAAACAAGATACCGTAGGCAATCCAGTTTACGGTTCGGTTTTTTTATTTTACGGTTCTTTGATTTTATAGAAAATCAACTATTTTGAAACTGACTGAAATATGGTTTGAAGCGGTTCGGTTTTCTTTAGTTTATGATTTTAAAGGTTTTATCCATAATTAATTCGGTTAAATTTGGATTTTGTAGATGATTACATGAACTTATTTATAGTTGTATTTTCATTTTTAAAAACTCAAAATTGAACAATTAAAAAAGTTTTGTTAATAACTGAATTATTAATTCATGGGACGGTTTTGTTAGTTTTTTTGTTCATGATTACTTTGTCAACCCCTAACTAAAACCTAACATTTATTGAATGGATACAACCTGAAAACCCCGCCAAGAACTGTTGATCCAATGACGTAATGATACAACAACAAAAAACTTTCTATGCTATTAGAATGTTTGATTTTAAATATAATCAAAATATACCCTTCAATACAAAGTTTTTACTTCTATGCAATTTGATTTTGACATTTTGATATTAATAAGGTTTATCTTAACTCTATAACTTTTCTATTATTTTTCAAAGAGTAAGCAGCCACAATTTTCTTTGGAAAAAGAACTTTATATTTATTAAACATGTACATATATATATATATACATATCAAAAAAAACATTTCAATATATCAATATTCGATCGGACTGGATTCACCAATGAACCAGTAATCTTACATATACATATTCCTATTTTCTTTCGGGCTCAAATTAAAAACATTGCTTTTAATAATACAATCAAAATATTGGAGTTTTAACACTTAGTAGAATACTCACTATAATTTAAACCTAATTGTACATAATTCTGCCGACAAATGACACATACATTCCCATCAAAGAAAACAGAGCAACTGTTTTCCATCATGTGTCCAAAACTTAACAGATTTTGTGTTAGATTAGGAATGTAATATACAACATAGATGAGTTTGATATTACCATCACCATTTTGGACAGCTATAGTACCTCTTCCTTCCACTTCAACTTCTTTTTCCTCTCCAAGTATCACCTTCAGTCATCTAACTCTTTGAACAACAGTTTGATGCTTGCCATGTGATTTGAATATCCAATGTCCAAATACCACACATATTTGGATGATTCCTTACTTTATATAGGTTTCTCATCTTATTGTTTAGCAAAGCTTGCATGCTTTTCTTCTTTTGGTTTCTTCCAACAATCAGCCTGCACATGCCCAATCTTCTTGCAATAACGACACTGAATATTTCTCTGGTTGGTAACTCTGTTGTATGACTGATTAGAACTGTTTGAGTTATCATAATAACCTCTTTCTATACCTCTTCTATAGTCTCCATGGCCTTCAAACCTTACTCGTCCTTTAGCAGTTCAAAACCACTATTGTTTGTTTGAACAGAGACTGAGTACTCTCCCTTCATCTAGAAATCTTTCTCTTCAAAATTTTTAAACTTATTACCAAGACGATCGTCATGACCTAACAGAGCTTCAGATTGCAGGGGACTTTTGTGTTTTTTTTTTTTTTTTTGAAAAAGGGTATGGTGATTTTGGGTTTCCCCTCTTCTTCTTAGTCTAGATTATATATTATCTTTCCCTTTTTTTTCCACTGAATGTTAAAATAAAACCCCCTCAAGTGGTAAATTTTTAGAACTTCATGAGTGATAACTAAGTAAAGATTCGTATATGGTGGAATATCATGTTTTGTTTGCAAGTTATGTTTCTATGTTCACAGATATGCATTCAGAAATTAGTCATTTCTCATTTAGACATTTTATTTCTCTATTTCTTTTTATGAAAATCACTTTGAACCAAAATTCGGTTATTAGAGTATTGTTTTGAATTTTTTTTTCTCTTTTTTTATTCTTAGATATAAAACATTGACTACAGTTAGATATTTTTATTTCAAAGGTCAAAGAAAAATGAATCCCAATATGATTCTTCTCATATAAATAAATATATTTTATTTTATTTTTAAATTATGATAATACTTTTCCTATAATGTGATATATTACGTTTCCTAAAATGTGATCATCAATCTTAACTTCTCATTTTATTTGTAAATTGATATTTCTATCTATTGTCAAGTAAAACCATTTGTTTATTTTTTTAACTCTTGTTCCACACTTGTTTTCCACAACAATTTTCATAGAGCGTAGACTTAATAATGTGGCCACTAAATTCTAAAGAGAGTTAGCTTAACAAGTGAAACAGTTTAATCACATTATACAGTCTAAACAAATGAGGAAATTATTTTGTTACAAAATTATACTACATATTATTAAGTGCTGATGTACTTAATTTTCAAAAAAAAAAAAGTGGAAAGATGAAAGCTAAGTGTTTAAGAAACTTAGGTAAAAAAAAAAAAAAGATGGTTACAGGATTTAACTTATCTAACTTTTTAGACTATCTTTTAATCAATATTTTGAGACTCCACCTAAATCAACCTGTCAGATCAATAAACCAAAGATCTGGTCAGTATTCTAATGGATACCCAACCCAACCCATATCCAACCCGTTTGGTGTGGGTCGGATATTATCCTGAGTATCCAAATTACCCGTTTGGGTAATTAATATTTATAATTTTTAAAATTAAAATTACAATTATTTTAGAAGTTTTGCAAATAAATTATAAATGTGATTTTGTTTTGTTTTCTTATTTTTCTACCATCTGCACTAAACATCGTTCCTATTTAGAAGTTTGCAATTTTTTAACCGCTACAGTTTCTACTCCTCCTAATAGTTTAGCGCAAAAACTAATTTTATCCGAATTAGCTGTTCAAATGAATATATTAGTTACATAAATTATCTATTCGGATGATAAATTTAACTACTCATATTACCTTTACCTAGGAATGGATCCATTTTCTTAAACGGGGAGTGCACATACACTCATTCAAATTTAAATATTTGTGTGTTTTTAACACTATATATGTTAATAAATACTAATATCAAAATGGTTACAATGCACTCATTTCATCCTAAAGACCAAATACTCAATTTCTCTAATCTCCAGTTTTGCATTTATTTTATTTGTTCCCTTAATCCGTCACTCTCCGTACCCTACCCTTACCCACTATTACTCAATCCGTAACCCTTAACGCCCAGACCAAACTAATACAAATTGTATAAATATTTTAATATGTAGAATAGCTATGTATATATATTGATTGAAAACCATATTAGTCTATTGACATACGATCGGACCGGATAAATCGATGACTCAGTGGTCCTGGAGATATTCCGATTTGCTCAAGTTAAAAACATGACTTTTAACAGTACAGTCAATATATTTGAGCTTTACCACTTTATAGGATGCTTACTAGAATTTAAACCTAATTGTACATTTTTTTCTTACATATTGCTTTGAACTATTTAGTAGTGGTACGTTGAAAAGGCTCACACTATCTTCAAGTCTTGGAGACTCTGTGAAGCCTTAAGTAAAACTTCCTCGTTCTATAAACCACACTGAGACTAAGCACCATAGCCATTAGACACACCACAGACATGAGACCGCACGTGACTGAATAACAAACCGAGCCAGTGCAGACAAGCGACTCAGTCTCTGTGGTGAATCCTGCTTGCTTTTTCGCATAGTAGTCATAGATATTACTTGCGATCACACCTGAGAACACAAAAGATCCAATAGGCAAAGCTGTAATCTGGAAATTGTAGAGAGAACCAAAGCTCTTAAGGCCAAAAATATCAGAGACTGAAGCTGGTGCAATCGCCCAATGAGCACCATAACCCATTCCTATCACAATGGTCACTATGTAGATCTTCCATGGCCAATCTATGGCATAGTAGATGAGTCCTAAAGACATTACCCCTTGAACCGCAGACATTGCTAATGTTCTTGGAAGTGAGAGTTTCCTAGTGAAAGTGATGAAACTGTCAGTAAAACAGAACTAAATGTTTTAAGTTTGATTTGGTTTTAGGTTTTGTACCTTATGATAAGCTCTGAGAAGTAGCCACCAGCAACACGGCCAAGAAAATTGGAGATGCTGATCAATGAGACGAATACTTTAGTGTTGTTATACCCAAGGGAATAACAAATCTGACCAAGATTGTCTATAACCGTTATCCCCGAACCTACACCTAGAACCAAAGACATAAATATAAGCCAAAAGTCGAATTGTCTCAAAGCTTGTAACAAGGTGAAATCTTCTCCTATACATGGCGCTTTTCTCTTATCTTGCGGTGTATCATTCTTCTCTATCAAAGTTTTAACCTCATTCTCATCCACATTAGAAGCTTCTTCTTCAGGTTTCACTAAGGTGGCACCACTAGGCGAGATCAAAACCGATGAAAAAGGAACAAGAACTGGAAGAACCATGAAAATGACAAGTATAGCTCCACAAGTTGTGATAACTGTTTGAGTTATATCAATAAGACTCTGAACTACTAATATTCCTAGTAAATAAACTGCAAGGACTACACAGAAACCATAAATAGCCAAGAATCGCAAATCATCAGACCGCGAATTTGTTCTGTGACTTCGTTCCACGGGTTTAACAATGACTAGTAGAGCAAGAACCACGAGTGGTGGTCCAAGAGCAACCATGAGAATAACCGAAGAATCGTGAGCAGGATTGAACATTAAATAAACCTGAGTCAAGATTGCTCCGCTTAAACCAGAGAACCCTTTTAGGATTCCTACCACAGGACCACGGCTTTGGGGAAAGTTATGAATACATGACACAAGTGATGCTGTATTGTAGTATGTTTCGCCATTTGTTCCCACGAAAATAGCTACAAACAACTACATAAACAAAAAAAAAAAAGATTGAGAAACGAACATAGCTTTACTCAACCAAATATACTAATATTATTATTATTGAAGTACATTTGATAATAATTACATCAAATCTAATAAAAGTTTACATCAAATAACATTGTTAAAAATTATTTTAAAGAATAAATTTACACTTTTTTTTGGTATAATACCAAATTAACAAAATTGGTAAATTAAGTTTAACATAATCTAAAATCTAAAATCATTCATATAATTTTACCATACTCAATGTGGTTTATAATCTAGTGTTTACTAATGATGGAAAAAAAAAAAGTTTCACAAGTTATATATGAAGTTCAAGAAACAAATACTTCTTAACCATACTCATATACTAAAAATACATACAATATATATATATATATGGTTGCATTTTCGTTAATTAGAAAACAGAGAATCATAATTAAACCCCAAAATATTGAAAACTAAGAGAATTCATACCAAAAAAAAAAAATCAAAAGGAAAGCACAATTATTAAACCATGAAATAGAATGTTTTATGTAAATATGATTTGAAAAATGTCAACTAACCATCCAGAGGGGCAAAATAGGGAATTGACCAGTAACGACGAGCCAAACAACACCGTAACCAACAAGATTCTGAATGGCACCGACGAGGAGAACAACCCAGGAAGGTGAGGCTTCCGATAAGGCTCCGGAGACGAATCCGATGGCGTCACCGAGGTTTTTAGCAACACCGAGAAGAGCTATCTGTTTCTGGTTGTAACCTAAGGAAGTTTTGATCGCCGGTGACATAGAACCGCCGAATAAATAACCGACACCGGCGACTGATTGAATCCACATGGCACATACGAAGACTAGCCATCGGTCATTGACTAGGAGCTTTAGTTTGTGACGCAATGAAGACATAGTCAATGGCTCGATAAGAAAATAAAGTTTTTGGCTGATAATAAAGCTGATAAAATTGCAAAACAAACCGGTTAACAACAAAAAGAAATTCAAAATAAACCGGTTGAATTAGAAAATTTACAAAATTTCGTAAATCGCAATGAGAATCACAATTTAAAAGTAACCTTTAAATACTAAGAAAACTATATATAATGCCATTGGATTAAAATCATTGTACAAAATAGTTTAAGGCAACTTTGGAAAACAACAAATTTACCGGATCTCACAAACAGAAAAAAAAAAATCTGCAAAATATGAAATATTTCAAACAAAACAAAATCTAATAACAAATAAAATTAATAAGAATAAACCAGAATTTGATTTCCTTTCCAACTTAACATATCTATAAATAAAACTCCACAGTAAAAAATGGAGGACTATTATCTTATTACAAATTTCCAAAATAACAAATGTAAAATTAGAAGTTACGGAGAAATATTCTCAAATCTAATTAAAATAATAATAATAATAACTAATTACATATTTGACTAATATATATAATTATTAACATGTAAAGAAAAAGAAAAAAATACTAAAACCCGTATAAATTTTTAATTTTGCAAAATTCATTAATTCAAATTATTTTAAGAGAAAACTAATTTTCAAAATTCGTTAAGATCATGATTTAAAAAATAATAATGATTTGTAAATTAAAAAAGGCCATATTCTATATTCCATTAATAATTTTAATACTAAAATAAATTTACTAAAATATCTTTACGCAATTAAAACCAAATATTGATGATAGAAATAGAAAACGAAACATAAATCTGCTGCCATTAATTTAAAAAATACAAAATATTTAAACAAGAATACCCAACAAAAATCAAAAACTAGGTCTTGAAATGTCCAAACTCAAATCAACCCAAAAAAAAAACATCACAGTCAAATACAAATAAATATTGACTTATATTATATATACAATTCATGTGTAAGGTTGGAAAAAAAAAAGCATGTATAATGATGAGAACAAGATCAAAAACAACAAACACGAATAAATCAAGAGTTATGTACTTTGTAAGTTTAGGTTTTAAATATTGGTTTGCAAAATGCATTCACTTTTGTATAAACCCCAAAATGAAGATGTTAGTTTGAATGGCGTTTAAGGTACGCCAAAACTCCAAGTCCCGCGGCAAGAGCTGCCCCGGCTGCAACCGTTTTGTAAGCGGCTGCCCATGAGTGTGACTGTTCATAGTCCATATCCGTTGAGCTTAAACCTCTCTTGTGCCTTCTCTCTTCTGTGTAGTCCAAATGCAATTTCAAACCCTGCACCAATTTTTTGAATCCCCAAACCCAAATATTTACTTCTTTTAGCTCAAAAATTCACATAAACCAAAAAGAACACAGACTTTAAACCCGAATTAGACCTTATTATAGTTTTTTGTTTTCTATGACCCAAAATCTAAAACCGAACCAAACTGCTCCATGCTAGTTTGGATACTATTGTTCTAAAAACCGAACCGAAACCAGGATTGAAAGTTTTCATCTTTAGTTCTTTTGCATTGACAATAAGAATGGAGTTTACCTTCCAGCCTATTGATTTTGCATGTTCTACAGCAGCTCCAAGATCACCATCTGATGCTAAAACAACTTTATCATTGTCTTCATCTTCATACTACAAAACACAAAACATATCAAGAAAATTTTCCTTTTTTCCAACAGAAAAGCATAATCAAATATAAACATACCATTATCTGAGGCAAATTATCAGGATCAATGTCATCCCCCATTCTTTGTAGAATTGCAGTTATCAGAGTTGTCAAACTCTGTGTTTCTATAATTGGAAAGTAAAATTATTAATAGATATAAAATGGTGTTTTTTTATTTCCAAGTTTTTTTTTATGATTTAACGAATTCTTACCACACATAAATCTATGCATCCGTTCCTTTTTATCTTGAAGTTTGAAAGCAAATGTGTTTGGATATGTGAATGATTTTGTTCCTTCTATCTCTGAAGATAATTTCAATGATTCTTCTTCACTGTAAAAATTAGTTTAAATAACTCAAGCTTTTTTAATCAAAAACTAAAAAATGGTTTAAAGAAACATGAGTAGGAAAAAAAAAACCTCCTCATTTCATCTCCATCATCGTTAGGAGATGAAGCCATAGCCGAATCCCAAAATTTTTGCATCATTGAGTTTGCTGTCTCATTATTTATTCCAGCAGTACTTCCCGCCTAATCAAATAAATAAGTTAGAATACAATCTTAAACAAGAATGGCAACAAAATATATCAATCTTGTTTCATCTTTCCTACAAAAAAATAAGAAAAGAAAGTGTACCGTAGTAACAGCAGCATGAGTTATGTGGATCACATCAATAACAGCTACAACATCTCCATCTGTATGAAACTATCAACATTAGACAAGTGTTGAAATAACTTTGTTGCTTAGAGTCAGTTTTAGTTACCTTTATCTAATACAGGAAGATGTAGAAATTTTCCATTGTGCATTATATGCAAGGCGTCAACAATTGCCATATCAACTGTTGCAGATTCTGGATTTTGTGTCATAACCTATAGAATAATTGTAAAAGAAACAGCAAAGAAAAGAAACGAACATTGATATAAAATCTAAGGAAGAATTGAACTTAATAATTCCTGCTAGATTCTAAAGTATTCGGAAACCAAAGAGCTAGCAAAAATATTACCTTCTCCACATTAGTAGTCTCTGGAGGAAGTTTTTGGGCTATCACTCGCATTAAGATGTCTTTTGAGCTAACAAAAACCACAATTTAAAACCAAAGTTCCATTAGAATAGTTTTAAAAATGATGTGGTAATCACAGTTTCAAAACCATTGTTTCAGAACAGGCTTATTCTGCAAATATACGGAAGCCAAAGATGGGACTTACGTGAGAATCCCAACTAATTTGTTTTCAAGCATCACCATGGCTGAGCTAGACTGATATTCAACCATCTTCATGGTTACTCCTAAGACCGTCTCATCCAATCCAACCTTTAAAACCCTGTTCATTTTCATTCCAAAATTTACTCATTAAGCTTTTACATTATTCATAACCAAACAAGTATAACATCAAAGTGATTGTAAATATGATATGAATTTAAAGGAGATATTACCTACTTTGTATTCTCTGGAATTATAGTTGAAAGGGAAGGCTTAAAAATTCGTTCTTTAAGTGTCTCCATAAATGTGTTGGGTCCTATCTCCAACCAAAGAAAAAAACATATCAAATACATAATAAGTAAATGCAGATGCTTAATTAAATAATTTTTATCATACCAGCTGTAGATGTTCCCCAGTTCTTTTCAACACCTTCAACAGCTGCAGCAATGGCTTTACCTTTCTCAACTGATCTTTCCATACGAGCAATTGCATCATACAAACACTTTGCTATATCGAGAAGTGCAATAACTTCTCCATTCTCTACAACCGGCAAATGTCTAAATTTGCCTGCAGATCAAATATCAAATGAAAAAAATATAAAGCAAAAGAATTTACGAAAGAGCAAGAATGAAGAAATGTGTTCTTTACAAACCTTGAACCATCTTTTGAAGAGCTTCTACAGCAATAGTGTCAGACAAAACAAAGACTGGGTTCTTAGTCATAACTTTAGATACAGGTGTTTCTTCAAGGTTGATTTCTTTAGCAATAACTTTTGTAGCTATATCCTTTCAAAACCAAAAAAAAAACACAATTACGGAATAAATCAGTCAAAATCAAAGAAATAGTTTTATGAAAATTTTACCCTGTCTGTTAGGATCCCACAAAGTAATGCATTAGAATCAGTCAACAATAAAGCATCAACACGACGTGCAGTCATCCTTCGACAAGCTTCATATAAAGTTGTGCTATCAGGTACTGTAAGGGCCTTAGACAACCTAAGTCTCTTTACTGTTCTCTCTCCACTCCTTTCACCACTAAAGCTTCTACAACAACATTACAAAACAAGTAAATACATGAAAAACTTCATCAGCAAAAAGATGCAAACACCAATGTTTGCACTTTATGCTTCTCTTTGTATTTTTTTTACAATAATGTGAATCACAAGCCATAAAACCAAGTTGGAATCATCAAAAAAAAACATTTATATGTACATTCAGATTTTTCGCTTTTTATGAATCATCCTAACTTTGCTTATTATAAACCAAAATTGTTAAGACTCGTTACACCGGAAAAGATAAAACTATCAATTGTAGCTTTAACAACAAACAAACTTAATGATGTATAGTAATGCTCAATCACCAAAAATAATCAATAACTAACAGTTCATCTAAAATGAAGATGTAGTACCAATTCCAATCTCCAAACATATACTTTTAATCAATGTTCAAGAAAGCATTAGACGCTAAGCCGGCCGGCGATGATGACACAGCAACTTAAATCATTCCCACAAAATGAATAATTGGAGAGCAAACACAATAATATCAGTTAACCAACAAGATATATTAATGACTTAATTGTTAAACAAGTAATGATTAAAGAGTGATTACATTGAAGAACGAGAAGCTGTGAGAGATCTTCGTGGAAGATCAGAGCCACCACCACCACCACCACCACCATCGTTTTCAGAAGCTTTCTTCCTTCCTTGAAACGAATGACCAGAGAATGATAGACTTTTTCTCGATGAACCACCTTGATTTGCCATGTTTTTCAAAATTCCAATCTCCTTCCTCAAATTCTGGAAAAATAAATTAAACAATCATTATCATCATCAAGTTAGACGCAGATTTTGACTTTTCCACGAATTAATCTTAAAAGCAAAACTTCCTCAACAATGTTTTTTATCATCTATTCAAAGATATTGCAAAATTCAAAATAGCCAAAATCTTCAATTCCGAATAATGATTTGATTAATTTTACAATTGCTTACAGAAACGTACGGATGAGATTGAGAATTTTGGAATACCTTTGAGATACAAGAAACAAAGAGAATCGGTGATGAAATGTTTGTTCAATGGATTGGATTTTCTCGGGAATCAATCAAAGAAAATTTGGAAGAGAAAATTGAAAGGAGAGGCAAAGAGAGAACCAAAGAAAAAACTGATTTAAATAATAATCTTCCGTACCAAAGAAGAATCAAAATCGGGACACAAGAAAAAATATTATTGTTTCAAAATAGATTTGTTGAAATCGGTGTGGGCCAGATCTTTGAATGCTTAATGTTATCTACTTGTCTTATTTATTTTAATATTTGGGGTTTAGGTAATCCTCTAGTCAAACAATATTTGCTATTTTGAGTAACACATAAATATATTGAACGGAAGACCAATGTACAGAAAGAAAATTAAGTGACCATTTTTGTGTGGTCAGATGTCTTAATTTGAATTCTAGATTAACAAATTACATAGTTAAAATATTTAGACTCAAAAGGTTTACGAGAATTGTCATTGAATACTGTACAAGATTTGTCTGAAAACTGGGCCATGAGTCGGATTAAAACACAATCCACGGCCCATTAAAGAATTGGAGAAATTTCAACAGAGCAAAGTTCAGAAAAGCTTACCAACAAAGTGTTGTGGAATTATTTGTTCATAGTGGGAGGCATGTGGATATTTGGGATTTTCAGGATATCCAAATCCGGATTCGAATCTGTCGGATCCGAAAAATTTTGTATCCGATCCGGATCTGTCAATATCCGCGGATATCCGAATTCGTGAAAAATAAGTAAAATTCATAAAATAATAATATAAATTATTAAAAATAAATAAAAATTAAAAATAACATTAAAATAATTTTAAAAAATATTTTAAAACATTTTTACTTTGTAAAGCTTTAAAAATATCCAAAATTTCCATGTAAAATTTATTTTTATTATATTTTAAGTAATTTTCTATATATTAAATAATACATATTTAAGTATTATATATATATTTTAAATAAAAATTATAAATAAATACGGATTCAGATCGGATCCGGAAATCTGGGGTCTCAAAATAAAATATCTGGATCCAGATCGGCCACCTCGGATATCCTCTTTTCGGATCGGATCAGAGCAGATTTCAGATCGGAGCGGATTTTGGATCGGTTCTCAAATCTTGGGTAATTTGCCCAGACCTAGTGGGAGGAGTTATCAATATTTCTTTACGATGAAGGGGTTGGCCTCATGATTTAACTGGTCTGAATGCCAAAGTTTCGCTAGAAAAAACATTGGAAGATTAGAAAATAAAAATCAATATATATTTTCACATTTTGTAATTATTTTAAGATTACAATTAAATCTCTATAAATTAATAATATTGGAACTTATGTATTTTATAAAGAAAAATCAATTTATTGTATTTATTAATTTATAAAAATGATATTTGAATCAAATATTAATTTGGAACCAAAAAAATATTAATTTAAAAAGATATTAATTTATGCAGTATTAATTTATAGAGGTTTCGATCACTATAAGAAAACCAACAAAGGGACCAAAAAAGATTAAACGTACACAAAAATGTAAGATACATACACAATCAAAATCCTGAAAACATGCAAAAAATACATATCTCATTCTTTAATATGTTTGTAAGTATTTCATTCTTATCCATTTACCAACTTAAGGATGTGTAACTTCTACTTTTGTAAAAGATAGTCAACTTCGTTTCAGTCAACGACTCAACGAGAGCTAATGATTAACAATATTATAAAATGAAAGAGACCACACAACCATCGTCCAACGAATCTCTAAGGACATTGCAACCTACACTAAACTCATCAACCCACACTTTGACCAGAAACAGAGCTTACGTGTCACGAACACATCACAAATATATATATTAAGCCATTTCACTAACCATACCTCGAGACGTTCAACATCATCATCTTAAGTAATATAAACTTTCTGTCTCTTCCTAATAATATAACTTCTCTTTCTCTCTGTCTTTTCAACATGTCGGATTGGATCACAGCGGTGTTGGCGACGGTGCTGTTCGTGGTTCTGACGCCGGGAATGCTTTTTCAGATTTCCCCTAACAGCAAGTTAGTAGAATTCGCGACGATGGAGACGAGCGCATATTCAATCGTTTTCCACGCCATGCTTTACTTCGGCCTTGTTGTTGTCTTAACTATTGTTATACACATTCCTGGAGTTTAGTTTCATTTACTCTTTTTACTTATATATAAATCTTCCTATTTATTATCTATAAATGTTTCTTTACCTTTTAATATGATCAGTTTTACCATATTTTTCTTGTTCAATGTGAGTATTATATGTTTTTTTTTATTACTAATGTTTTGTATTGTACGTTATTATGCCATCGAATTTGTTTCACTTAAGATGATTGAACCAACAAAAAGAAGAGAACAAAAGCTTGCGATGAAAAAAAAAAGAGATTGCATGCGTAAGAACTTTCGGTAATGACAAAATGGAGAGTTGACGAATTATATTTTTTATTAAGAATTTTGTAAGTTAAGAGAGTATATAAATATTTCAAATGTTGTTAAAATTTTAGCCAGAAATAAAAAAGACAGGCTAACAAACATATGCATACTATATAAAATTAATTCTTGGAACATCTCAGGAGCCATTTCAACTCTATCTGTTTTACATTAAAGTATGTTTTGGCCCAAAAAAATGTTTAAGTAAGGTGCCCTTCAGAATTTCCAAGTAAGGTGCATATGGATTTTTCATATAAGAACATCATATTCCTCCTAAATAAAATGTTTACAAATTTTATTATATAAAGAACATCTTCTTTGTCTATATTAAACATTTAAGAACATCCTCTTTGTCTTCTTCTTTGTTTGCCGCTAGCTTCGTCCCAAGAAAAGGGTTTTTTCCTTTACAACTAAGTTACGTAATTATTTCATTAATTTACAAAACTTTATTCTAAATCTAGCAATCATCCTTTGATATGCATTAAATCATTTATATTCCAAAACATAGATTCGTTTTGTCTTTTTTATATCTTGACATCTCATGGATTTCACAAAAATGAGTAATTTTGATGAAACCTCGTATAAGCTCCACCGTCCGGTCTTAGCCCAAGAAGCCCAAGACCAATTTTGAACATGCTGAATCAAACTGACAATGGTCTAAATCTGATTCATGGGATCTTCCCTTAAGCCAACTTATCAAAAGATTATAATGATCATTTTGAAAAAAAGACGTAGTCTCGGCCAATAAGGTGATATAGTTGTTTGCATCTCAAGTTTAAATCTAGTTTCTAATTTTATGAATCTTTTACCATATGTTTTAAATGTTAAAATGATGACTTTTATTATACTCCATCTTGGAATCTAATGTGAAGCCGTTGGATGCTCCTTTAGTTGTTTCAGCTGGTTATGACATCGTTGACGAGACGAACAACGATTTTTCGCTAACATAAATTTGGATTTCAATGCAAAGTCAAAGATGTATAGAAAGATTAATTTTGAATTTTTCAAAGATTTTGTTATGGACTTCCAAAGTTGTTTTGTTTTCTTGTTTGTAATTTTACTAGGGACTAGATTGGGATCCGCGGTAATGCATCAAAAAAATCTAACAATATAGTTTTGAACATTACCAAAATAATAAATTCAAATTCATAAAAAAACTAAAATCTGAAAATAAGAAGAAAAAAAAATCTAGCGTTACTTATTCAAAAGTAATCTTTTTGTACATATTTCAAAAAAATTTAAAATGCATAAAGAGTTATGTATTCTTAATTTTAAGTTTCAGCTAATTAGGGACTACACATAACCAATAAAAATCCTACAAATCAACTAAATAAATGTCATAAAACACCAACAAATTCAGCATTTAACAAGAAACAATGATATAAAAAACATTGAAAATGAGGAAGAATGAGAAGATAAATAGAAGAGAAAGAGCAACACACAGATCTAACTACTTCTTCTTAAACTACTCCCAGTGAAATGGGAACGTTTGTGGAATAGCAACAGCCTCATTAACAGATATAACAGATCCATCAGAGACTGCACTCGCATTCTCAAACAATCCTGACCCGTAAAAAACTGTCTCAACTGCTTCTTGGGACAAAGAAAGTGGTGGCTGAAGCAAATGTGGGACAGATGAGGAAGAGGATGACAGAAGAGAGAGAGCACAATCAGAGTCATGGATACAACTCTTCATTCTCTCACACAACGATGCGGTTCTCGAGCTCTCTTCTTCTTGCAAGAATGGGAACTGTTTCCCTGTGCTTGGAGAAGAAGAAGAGATTGGGAACATAACCCCTGTCTTTGCAGGAGAAGAACCAGAAGCATAGCTTTGGTTCTGCATGTAACTCAAACCATTTGTAGACACAGCTACATTTACAAGACCTTGTCCCCAGCTCGGTCTAGCCAAAGATGTAGTTGGAAACACATGTGAACCGCCTGAAAAATCCAACAATTTGCTACCTGAAAAAAATTACAAATTAATGCGTCTTCATAAACAAGAACATGTCTATGGGTTCCAAGAAACCAAATTTTCTTAAAGCACTTGAAACAAAAACCTTGGAAACTGGTAAAGAAATTTGCAGGACGAGCAATAGAATTGGGTTGAGGCTTTCTTCTTCTTCGATTATGTCCATCAAGACGTTTCCTACAACTTCTCTTCCCTTCATCAAACTCTTCCAAAGCATGAAATCTAATTATACACACAAATGTTAACATAATAAGTTCAATGTATCACTAACACAACAAAAAAAGCTTAAACCTTTAACAGCAAATGAATCAGTTTTACCTAATTAAGCACAATCTTAAACCAGTATCCAAATTACTAAATATGTCAACAAAAAAAAAAAGCTTAAACCTTTACCTGCTACATTGTTGACAAAACCTCTGCTTATGTCCATTAATGGTAACAACAGGAGTTTTTGAATGAACATCACAAACTTTATGTCTCTTATGATACTCTCTACAGTTACTAAAATCAGAATCACATCCATCTACAAGACAAATCGGAATCTGATTGATTCCAATACCATTTCCTCTTGTTCTCTTTGAGCTAGAGCTTCTTGAACTCTCTTGTTTTACCAAAGTAGTCTCTGTATCACCAAAAACAGAGGAGGAAGAGGAGTTTCCAATGTTTCTTCCAAGTTTCAAATCAAATGAAAAATCCCCTTTTGGTTCTGATGATGATGAACCACCAAAGGAGATTGAACCATCGATTTGGGTTAAATCCGGTACAGATTCTTGATTGAATTCGGATAAAAATCCAGAACTGAGTTTGAAGTTCCAATCCATTCAAAGATTGTGTTTTTTTTTCTTTGGTCTTCACTCACTACAAAAAAAAAACACAACACAAATCTTAATCTCAAGATTTCATCTTTTTAGTATTGTTACTCAAAATTTCAGAAATCAAACACAAAGCCTATAAATTATAACTTAAGTAAACTTCAATTTGAACACACATGAAGAAAGAAAGAAAAAAAGAGGAGCAAATTTGATACTCAGAAACATTCAAAGACTGGTTCTTTTTTACAGTTAAAACTTAAAACTAACATAATTATCTATTTTCCAATTTTTGTATATTTTATTATAAACAAAAAAAATTCAAAAATTCCCAAAAAAGGCAAGCTTATTGTACTGAAAACCGAAATGAGAAGTGCAGAGATATAGAACTAGAACAGATCCCATGAAATGGGAAGAAAAAAGCAAATATATGAACTTGCAGTTTGAGTTTCACATAATCATAAAAAGTTCTTTTTCTGTCTACTTATTTCTAAGCAAGAATTTAAAAATGCAATAAAGAAAAAGATGAAACATGTTATCTATAAAAACTATAGAATAAGAAAATAAGGTTTGGTGTTTGAAAGCTAAGAAATCTTACCAAATCCATACACCTAACCAGTAGTAACCAGTTGAAATATATATTATAAGAAAGAAAAAAAAGAGAAGATGGGTTTAGCTAGAGAAAGTGGAGGGACTAGGGAGACAACAAGTGTGGCTGCTTCTACAATAATGCAATAAGAGAGAAATAGAGATATATATATATATATATGATAATTGTTGTATGACTCAGTTGAGTTGAGGAATGATTTGCTTAATTTAATTGTTTATTTGCTTACCTGATTTAGGGTTTATTGATCCTATCATTTTTTTTAACTTTTGAGAAAAGAAAAAGTGAAAAAAAAGATTGAAGAACTGTTGGAGGAAAGGGACAGCTGTTGTTGTTTGTTCTTTTGTTAACTTTTTAGTGTTTTTATTTATTTATTTATTTTCTGCCATCCAACAAGTCTCTGAAACTCTGTACATCCGATTATTTATGAATGAACAGAGTAAGGATAGACATGTTAAATGCTTTGAGAATTTTCAAATACGGAATACGAATATCTTTCTTAAGGAATCCTACAACGTTATATTGAGACATTATCTAAAATTTTAAAAGTGTTTTTGTACTACATAAGAATAAAATAAATAGAATTTAACAAAATTATATGAGTTAAGATAAAAAAAAAAAAAATTGGTACTTTTGGTATTAGTTTTAGTTTATCTCCGAGTGTGGAGCTCGAAAAAAATAAAGAAAAAAATATCTTTAGTTTATCTTGGAGTATATTACCTTAGGGTTTTTTTATTATTATTAAACATTAAATGCTTTATATATATTCGTATAGTTATTCACATGAATGTAAAAATATATTTTCTTTAAAGTACATTTAATAAAATAATATAGTACATTTCATACTGTTTAATATGCAACAATTCACAATAATTTCATTTACTTAATTTCAAGCTTCCCCATTTTCAACTACCTAATGAACTATAAGTTAGTTCAAATATTATAATTAATTTTTATATATTTATACTACATATTTTGAATAACTGGAGTACAAATAATATAAAAATTAAGATAGAAATACTAAATAAATTGTGATATTCCCAACTGACTCACAATCTATATAAATAGTCATTACATAAACCCTAAAACATGTAACTTTTATTTGTTAACTATCCAAAAGTTTAATCTAAATTTATCATAGTGCATACAAATCTATCAAATTTTAGTTTTCACTTGGTATATTTCTCTGGGATTACAAAAGAAATTATTTTTTTTGTGTGTGTGTGTTATAAATAGTCAATGATGATGATGAAGACATTGAAAAGTGAGAGAATTAAGAGGTATAGGATGCTTAATTGTTTACGGCAAAACATAGCATGTGAATGTTGTGCTTTGCATTACACAACATCTTCTTATGTTTTTTCCTTCCTCTTTCCCTAATACGCGCTATTTCTTTGACTTCACATTCACGGGTCACAAGTCACATGCCAATTTTTCTATTTTCAAAACACTCAAAAACTATTTCTTTTTAATTAGAAAAAAACCTCATACAAATGAGAAATCTCTTTATGTTATTAAATCTTTTGTTACAAAGATAAAATATAAATAAAAACAGAAATTTAATAACTGATATAATAGTATAGGATCAGGGCCGGTCCTTAGATTTGAAAGACCACAAGGAAATCATAAAAAATCCAGTTTTGAACGAAGGAAGAAAATTGAGTACTTATTAATGCTACCACTAAGCTATAGAAGATATATAGAAAATTAAGGGCCAAATTTTATTTTATATTAATACCGTCTGTAATTATGAGTTTTTATATTAATAGCGTCCGCAATAATGGGTTTGAACCGCTTGTATTCAGGGCTGGTTCTGTATTAGATATTAATAAAAAGATAATACAGAGATATATACATATTTGCTACTTCTTATATTTAAGAGTTATCGAATTGTATCTTAAATCTATCGAAAGTACATTATATTTATAGGCGCAAATAGATAAGTTATTATGCAGTAGTGACAGAGGTTCAGGCAATTAAAGTTACCCTTGAGGAATCAGCAGCAGATGCTATTAGGTTGTTTTCGGAAGCTGCATGAATTAAGGAAACTTCTAATTCAATTGGAGGTTTTGGTTGGCTGTTAAAAAACGCAAGGGAAGTGATGGTCTTACATGGATTGGGATCAAGGCATTGTGTGCTCTCTGCTATTGCGGTTGAAAATTTGATTCTTAAAAAAAGCGATAGATACAGTTTCTTCTGTAGAGTTCCGTAAGCTCATATGCCACTCAGATTCTTTGGCACTTGTTTGAATGTTCAATTCGCAAACTTCATCATTAGATATTTATGGAATTTTACAAGTTCATCATTAGAGATTTATAGAATTTTATAAGATTTTAAAAATTACCAAAGTGAACTTAATGTAATCTCTTTACAGAGGCAGAGTCATTAGCTAAGGTTGCTTTGTTCTCGTATTCTTTTTCATTTTTTATTTGAATATGAATTTGACCAAAAAAAAAATCATTACTATTTTTCTTAAAAAGTTGTCCAATAGTAGAAAAAAATATTAGTCAACAATCCGGATTTTTTAATTTTTTTGTTATCAAATCAAACCGAACCAAACCAAACCAAATCATGTATGGTGTAATTACCCGACAAGGTACGGTTAACAAAAACTCAACAAGAGTCACCGATACATCTCTATGCGTAGGTTTGAAATTGATCATCTCTTATCTCGCTAACCCACAACTTAGGTTTCTCAAAGCTCTTAGCTTTACAGATTATCTTGAAATTTTTTGAGAATGGACGGAGAGGAGCTAACAGAGCAAGAAACTGCTCTTTACGACCGTCAAATTAGGGTTTGGGGAGCTGGTGCTCAAAGAAGGTACCTTTACACTCAAATTAGATCTCTTTCTAGGTTTTTAATGTATAAATCTGATTAGGGTTTCTAATTCTAATAAAGTTGAATTGCAAAGTAACAATTTTTCTCTGAAATTTTAAATCGATGGTTTGTTTGTTCAGCAAAATAGCCTAAAGAAAGTAAAAAGTATCAAAGATTTAACCTTTTTAATTACAACTGAGATTCAAAGCTTTTTTTTGGTTCATGAATTGCTAAGTAACAAGCTTGTATGAAATTTTAAATCTTTCGTTTTGTTGTTTAACAAAGATTTAACTTTTTAATTACAATTGGATATCAATGTGTTAATGTACTTGATTTGTTGTCTCTTATGTTGTTATGTGTTCATATTGAGATTTCTTTTGTCTGAAGCATATATTCTATTTGATGTGGTGTAAGGTTGGTGTTTTAACTTGCAGATTGAGTAAATCTAATGTATTGGTATCTGGAATAAAGGGGACTGTTGCTGAGGTAGCTAATACTTTTTTCTTACAAATTCTCTATTAGTTATACTTTGAAGTAGAGTGTGTGTGGAGAATCTTATTCTGACTTGGTTTTTATTTGGTTGGTTAGTTTTGCAAGAACATTGTGTTGGCAGGAGTTGGTAGTGTGACTCTATTGGATGATCGGTTGGTTACAGCCGAAGCTTTCAACGCTAACTTCTTGATTCTTCCTGATGAAAATGCTTATGTTGGCAAAACTGTTGCTGAGATTTGTTGTGATTCACTTAAGGAGTTTAATCCTATGGTTCATGTTTCTATAGAGAAAGGTTTAGTTATATTACAACTCTTTTCTTTGTTTCTATCTGATTTCGGAGAGAAATGTAAAACTAAATGATTTTGTTCTCAAAATCTCAGGTGATTTGGCAACGCTTGGTGTTGATTTTTTCAACAAGTTTGATGTTGTGGTTATTGGCTACAGTTCTCGTGCTACTAAGGTACTGCTTACAAATTGCTTTTTGTCTTTGGTTGATATGTGTATCACTCAATATAATGCGCTTTTGTTATGCAGAAAGCAGTAAACGAGAAATGTAGGAAGCTAACAAAACGTGTGGCTTTCTATACAGTCGATTGTAGAGGTTCATGTGGTGAAATATTTGTTGACCTGCAGAATCATAAGTACACAAAGGTAGTTATCACATTGTTCTTTATTTCCACGGTTGTATATCGTATGCTTTCGTTTGGCATATAATGTCTAAATTTTCCTGCCACAGAAAAAGCTTGATGAAACAGTGGAATGTGAACTAACATTTCCGAGTTTTGAGGTACAAATAAACTCAAATTCTTGCTTTTGACCAGAGCATACTCTTACATGGGAAGTAAAGTAATAGATAACTTAATATATTAGCTGTTTTTTTTCTTCCAGGAGGCAGTATCAGTGCCATGGAAACCAATTCCAAGGAGAACAGCAAAGCTATACTTTGCAATGAGAGGTCTGGCTACAATAGCTAGTCACTGATAAAAGCTTGGTTACTTCTAACATAACTAATCCGATTTTCGTTATATCCTTGCAGTGATAGAACTGTTTGAGGAAACTGAAGGGCGTAAACATGGAGCATGTTCGCTCTCTGATCTCCCAAGAGTCTTGAAACTAAAAAAAGAACTCTGTGAGGGAAATGTAAGTTTCTTTAGCCTCTATTTGGAACCTCCATTATACTTTAATAACAAAGAAACAGACATTTTTACTCTTAAGTTTGAATTTGAATGTTGCAACAGTCGATTAGCGAGAATCATATTCCAGATAGCCTCTTGGAAAGACTTGTTTCTGGTAATCTAGAATTCCCACCGGCTTGCGCTATCATTGGAGGGATTCTAGGACAGGTTCTTTATCTCCCTTTTCGTGAACTTTGTTGTATAGATAAGCATTTGGCAGAACTATATGTGACTTAAAGAATGTTCGATTACATGTACAGGAGGTGATAAAAGTTATATCAGGCAAAGGAGAGCCATTGAAGAACTTCTTCTACTATGATGCAGAGGATGGGAAAGGTGTAATTGAGGATATATCGAACAAGCTTTAACTTATAAAACCTTAAAAGGTGTTATGACAATGCTGCTTGTAGTAGTTTAGTTCCTTGAGTGCTTAGAACTTTGTTGCTTGTCTTTTTTTGTATCTCCTAACTTTGTTATATCCAAAAGACAAATCTTAAATCTACAATCATAGGCTCAAGCCGCTCAACAGATTCAAACAGATGGGAATTGAGAAAACTATTTTATAAAAACATAAGTTGGATGAGGACAAATTTAAAAATTTAGATCACTCTCTTCATTCTCATTTTTTCTCAATTCCATCAAATAAAATAGTTTCAAATTGCATGTTGTCAATGTAATTATGACCAATCTTAAATGTTTTAAAGTTAGTATAATTCAATTAATCACTTCGTTGTCATTTTTCTAAAACATTATTTCAAAAAAATAAAAATTTGAAGTTTGGTATGCTAAAAATTCTAAAATTGCAAAATAAGTTTTAGTATAATAAGCTATCAAACATATTTTCATGCTATTATCCTAGAAGTAGACTCACCACACATAACCCTTACACTCTCATTGATGTTGTAAGAGATTGTAATCTTACTAGCATCCTTTCACTTAATCATCAACAAAAGACAATGAGTTTCAAGAATTTCAAAATGTTGAATCACCTTTGATGCTTCTGCAGAATCTTTCCCTTGTATCAACTTTTTCCTAACAATTCAAGAGCTTGAAATTGCCATCATCTCCATACTTGAACTGTCCCACTGAGCATCCTTAGCTTCCTTCTTTCCTTTATCACCTACTCCTCTAACCATACCCCTACTCTACCTTTGAAAACTCACCTTATCCTCAAGGTGATAACTCATTATTGGCTTAGTGTAACCCATTTATTTACACTAAAGAACTTTAGTGTATAGTTCTTCCAATCGATCCATGTCTCTCCCAGCCTTGCTAACCATTTATACCCTAAAACCACATCAGGATCAGATCTGCTCGTGTCTAATATGAGATAAACTTCAATGATCTTCACATCTTGAACCAATAATCTGACCCTAGAGCAGCCTCCTTTGCTTTTGGTTTACTGTCCATGTCTCAAAGAAACTGAAACTGGAATTGTCTCTTCCAGTTGCAGCTCAAGAAGATGGGCTAGTTTCTTTGTGGCTCCAGAATCAATAATCACAACCACCACCAATCCTGAAATGATGCCATATAACCACATTCTATTGCTCTTGTCGAATTCAGACGTGACAAAATCCTCAGCGCCTTTCACCGTTTCAGCAAAATACTATTTATAAGTCTGCATTCTTTCACAGTGTGCTGGTCATTGATCTCAGTAGTGATAGGCTCATCAACGCTTCGTTGTTACATGAATAACCTGAAACTCCTGATCTTTAATTCACATTTACCTCTACTCTTGGCCCATCTGCTATGATGAACACGAGGGTGTGTACTGCCTGATCTGATATTATTCTTCTGCAGTCTAGTCAAGTTGTTCAATGTATAAGAAGGTCTTCCACTGAGCAATCTTTACTTACCTCCAGCCATTTTGCTAAGTCCATCATGTGTATAATCTCATTAGGTTGTAGTTTTCCCAAGCATCGTGAGTTTTTGAATTCTCTTGGTGAAAGCCTCAGTCTATTGTCGAATCATCCACTTTAACTCCTTCCAGTTAGTAGGAGTATCATTTGCCCACAGACTTTTAATCCATCGGCCTATTTTTCCTTTTAATTGAGAATACACAATGCACAACCTCTCATTTACTGGCACATTATTCTCACTGAGGTAAGCTTCAAAGCCATGAACATAATTCTTCAATTCCTCATCTAAGCATTGGAATGTTTTAGCTTCTCTCTGCTTATCCTCAACTTGATCAGGTGGCCAACGTTTCTGTTTGAAGTTACGCTCTGAAGACATATTTGCTGGCCTACTTTAACAATTCCCCTCCCATACATTGATCTTGTATCAGTTGGTGACTTTGAAAGTTGACTCCTAGAGACATCATCTCTGTGATTTTTATCACCATAACTATATTCCAAGCTTCTCCATTCCTTATCACGTTCAGAAATCAACCCTGCTTGTTGCTCAGCTCTGTCACACCCCTCCTCACTCATCATTCTTATCACGTTCAGTGGGATCTCTCTCAACCCTTATCATCATTCTTCCATCAGAACCAGGTCCAGATTTAGTTAAACTATTTTAGTTAGATTTAAAACTGTTTCAGTTAGGTCTGATGTTCTGTTTATACGCATGTTTGATACTAGGCGATTTACTTATTCTTATAAACAGAGAAACAGAGTTAATTACATACATAAAAGTCAAAACTACATTCACATAAACAAACCTCTATGACTATGGTTGCCCATTATTATTATTATTATTATTCTCATCGCACAGACTCTTGATTTTATATAATATTGTCATTTATTTACTCTTTACTCCGACTTGACTACTCCCGTCCTGATAGATTCAGGATACAGAACATTACGCACACCAGGAATGTCCATGATCCTCTTGTTGAGTGCAGTATCCTCAGACATACCAGTTCTGGTCATAAACAGTAACCTACAACCCCACTCAATCACTTCCGGACATAACACTTTCCAAAGACATGTCACCTTAAACCACGATGGCTCCGTCACATATCTTTGTTTCCGGCTCACACCATTCACTATCGCCTTGGCACATCCCGATGCCGACGCTACCGGAAATGCTCCTATTTGAACCTTAATTATCACAAACGAACACACAATTCAACAATGAGGTCATATATCAATTGTTTTAAAGAGTTTAGATAAATTTTTAAAAAAGTTCTTTAACTTACATCTCTCATGTCTTGGTTGACTACTAACTCGCCTTCACCGGATAAGTACTTCCCTTGTGTGAGTTCCGATTCGATATAACCAGGTGTAACGATTGTGATGTGTACATCGCTACCAAGCTCAATTCTCAACGTCTCAAAAAAGTTTAACACAGCTGCTTTGCTTGCCTAATTAACATATTATATGTATAACAATATACGTTAGTCCTAATTAAAGGGTTACTTTACAAAGTAAAAAAAGTGTTGTTAATTTTTTTTTTTTGTCTTACATTGTAAAGGCTCATCCTTGGAGCGGTAAGCCAAGCCGCAGAAGACGACATAGCCACAATCTTACCACAACTTTGTCGAAGGTACGGAAGCGCAGCACGAGTTGTATATACGGAACCCCAAAAGTTAGTATCCTAATAAATCACAAATAACACTCATCAAGACCGGAGATATAGCTTCACGAATAAACTAAAGGGTTGGTTCATCTTATAATAATTTTTTATTACCAAAACTGTTTTTGTTCTTGTTATATCTTCAATGTTCTCGAACATTGAAATCTGTGTAATCCCAGCATTGTTTACAAGATGATCCACTGCAAGACAAAAATGTGAGTGATAATTAGAATAGGGTCGGTTTTGACTGTGAAATATCAGGTTTTGGTGACTTTACATCTACCAAAATGGGTGATAGTCTCATCGACGATTTTTCGACAATCATCAGGTTTGGAGACATCAGCATGAACGGTGATAACGTTGGGAGATCCAAGTTCATATGCAATCTCTGCCACTTCCTCTAGATGCTTCTTCCTTCGGGCGGTAAGGGCCAAACATGCACCTCTACTTGCGTACTCATATGCTAGTTGCTGATAATTAATATACACAATACAATCAAACCAATAACATTCCTAACATATCCTAATAATTAATAAATAACACTTGGTGTAACTACAGTAATAATAATATAAATAAACTAAACCTCGCCGATGCCGGAGGAAGCACCAGTGATGAGAACCACTTTTCCATAGAGATTTTCCGAGAAAATGGTCGAGAAAATAGACTGCAAGAACTTGAAGAAATAAAAAGGTGGCAAGAAAAAGCAGAGACCAAAGAAGGTGAAGAAAGGCGCAGTTAGATTGAGAAAGTCGTTTATCAATTCCATGATCAAAACACAAAACTCATAAATGGATTATTTGGCTATGATACATATATCATTCTTTTTTTATACGTGTTTATAACTTGAATATTAATTTGGATTTAGACAAACGGTGATGGGACGAAGACACTAGACACGAAGATCTGGCTTGTGGTAGTGTGGCAACATTGCATGGCAACGAAACGACACGTTGACTCAGGATGTGGAAAACGCACGTTGTCGACTTCTTCTTGTTTGTTTTTTTTTTTTTTTTTTCTATTTATCATCTCAACATCTTTGGTAGATAAGATCAATCATCATTCGATTTATAAGTTTTCGTCGTATCTGAAACTCATTTAGTTATTTTATTTATATATCCTTTGTACACTTTTAATTAGTATGTACAACTAGTACTAGTAACGTTGTTTTGATTTTAGATTCTTGATTTCTAGATGATCGCAATTCATGTTGTTATAGTGTGGGATAAGGTCAACATCCACAATAATACTATATCCAAACCCCTCTTGCCTCTTGGGCATGGGATTGACTCATGTCCTTATGAGAAATTCTGGAAGGGTTCCTTAAGGAGTTAGAGCCCTACCAAAAAAAATGGTAGATCAAGATACCCAATAGCATTCATTTGGTATACTATTCTGTTTTGAAGATGCTTTATAATTTGTTTTCCATTTTGTTACTCTCGCATTTTATAAAAAAGTACATTTTAATCTGAAAGTTAAACAAAATATTAGGTCTACAGTAATTAACAAAATTTATGTATGTGTATTTTCAATAACATATATTTTATTAATTATAAAACACATCCTTTTAGCCTTTGTGATTATCAAGGTTCAAGGTAACTCTCAGCATAATGTTTAGAATGCCTACTCAAGGCTTAATCGATTTTAAAGTGTTTTAGGTGATTTAAATAGTTTTATAATAAAAATATAAATTTAAACATATATATATATATATATTAACATAATATAATTATAAATTGAATAAATTAAAATTTTTAAATTATAAAAATTTGAAAATACCATTGTTTTGTAATTTAAATTTTTTTTTTAAATGACATTGTTTTATTATTAAAATATATATATATATATATATATCAAATAATTTATTAAATTTGGATATTCCGCATAAGTCATAACTTATATAATTAGCGTTTAATTCATTTAATAATCAAATATTTTGATAAATCTAACTATTTATATAATATAACTAATTTAAAAAAAATTAAGTGGTTAAATATTAATCGAATAGTTTAAAATGACTTAGGGGATGTATTGAAATGCGTATTTTGTGAGATTTGATTTAAAATAAAAAATTACAAAACATGAATTTTAAAATATCATTTAAAATTCAGTGTTATTAAATTAATGATTTTAAAATACTTATTTAAATTCACTGTTATTGAAAATAATATTGGAATTTGATTTAATAATTTCAGTTGAAATTTTAGGAAATTTATTTATTAAAAATATAAAAAATCAAATCTCATAGTTTTAGATGAAATTTCATAAAATTTAATAACAAAATTCCTAAATCACCAAAATTTAACTAAATCATCTCAAAACTTATTAAAACTTAAATCACTTTAAATATTAATTTCAATACACCTCTTTTAGTATATACACCACTTTTTTTAAGACAGGTGATTAATATAGACTTACAAATACTGTGAGTTCGCCTAAGAATTAACGTTAACGGACAAACGAGACGTAGTAAAAAAATTATTAGCATTCAGATTCAGAATTTATATGAACTTAAAGGTACATCGGATTACGTAATCGAATACTTTAAGTGCTTTTGAATATTAAAAACACGTATCGCAAGAAAATGACGTGTTCCAAGTGAGTTACTCACGATTTGCGAGCATTTTATTAATATTGTATTAAATATAATATTATATGTAAGTTGTGAATTCGAATGCTTTGTTTTTATTGCTTTCCGGTTTTAGTTAATACTCACTCCGTCTTAAAATGTATGATTTTATATAATTATTTTCTTATTTCAAAATATTTGATTTTCTATATATTTTTAATGCTTTTTTATTTTAAAAATTAATTAAAAACAAAAAACAATTAACATTTATATAATAATTACAAATACTTGAAAAATAAATATATTAAATTAATAATTTAATATAAAATTAATCAATAAAATATATTCTCTTCGTCTCAGAAAGTATGATTTTCTATACTTTTTTCTTTGTCTCATAAAGTTTGATTTCCTTCATATATTTAATACATTTTTATTTTTAAAATTAATAAACTAATTAATGTTTTATCTTTACAATAAATTTATTAAAAAAAATAAATATATTAAATAAGAAATATAATATAAAAGTAATTAATACAAGTATTATTTATTGGTTTTCTTAATCTGTGTGAAAAACTCAGGAAATCATATATTTTGATACGGAGGGAATATCATTTATTACTTTTCTTAATCTGTGTGAAAAATTCAGAAAATCTTACATTCTGAGACAGCGGGAGTAAGCACTAAATATCTTTTTTCTTTTAAAAACTAAGTGATTTCGTTATGGTAATTGTTATTGATAAAGTTAGAATTCCAAGATAAGAAATTAGATTGAACATAGGTGTTAGCGTGGTTCCCGTACATAGATCTATCATTTGAATGCCACAGATCCTATCTTTTGCGAAACGGCCGGGCTAGTCTCTGTGAATGTTTGTAAATTTATCTGAATTCCCAAACGAAATAAATTTCATAGGAAGGACCGGTCTCTATTATTAATTTGAGTCTTTCGGTTCCACTAGTATATATATATATGTATATATATATTTCTAACACATTTGATATTTGGGAGTAAAAAGACAAGCACATCACTTTTACTTTCAACGTGTCCAAGAAAAAAGTATAACATCTTAAGAATAGGTACTCGACATGCTTTAATTCAGCTTTAAGGAATTGGTCCTCTACATCCAATTTAATTGCACGTTCGAAAATGGATTTGGCGAAATACAACAGAAAACTAGAAATGAGTAGACAAGCGGTTAATCATTCACAGGGCCAAGCATGTAACTGGTTTAATAGAAAAAATATTAATAAGAAAACTAGTTTAATCTTAACGGTGAAGAACCCTATATATGTCACGATGCAAGCATGCACTATAAATAATTTGAGTCATTTCATGTCCAGTCACATTCTTTAACCCTAAGTTTCCTTTGCAGCTTCTTCAAGATATATCTTCTTATTTTTTCACCAAACATTCTATAGTAATAACCTAAGTGGATCCCGTAATCGCCATGCAAGAGATTCAATATAACAATCGACCAAGAACTTACAAGAAGCCACTTATTAATTTTCTCGACCGTCTTTACTTTTTATTTATCGTAGTTGTTTTTTGTGTTCTAGTATTTTATTGCTCCTTTTGCTTTCAAGGTTCTAATAGATTTTTTTTTCTTTTTCACCATTCATAGAGTTATTACTTACATATTAAACCCCAATGTTTTATTTGTTCTTACAAATGTAATTGTGATTCCCCCTCATTAGAGAATCAAGGGTTTCTACTAGATCAAGACCTTCTCTTCCACATAGCGAATTACACAAAGAGTACATTTTGAGAAGCCATTCTTGTGGCTTGTGTTCTTATGGAAATGTGAAGGTGGAAATGGGATATCAACTTTTTTCCTAAAGAGAATATTGATCTACTGAGATTCGAAGAGGGTAAGAGATACAAGCTTAGTCTGTTGCAGTTGGATTCACTAGACTAGAGGGCTGATGATCTGATCTCTCGTGTTAATAGACAGAGAAGGCTTGAAATTGTGTTGTTACATAACCACATAGGCCATAGCCGTATATCATATTAATACATAGCCAAATGTCCTGAGAACGCATTTTTCAATATTTAAAAAACGCAAGTTTTGTGAAATAGGTTTAGTCATGGAGAACGGTCCAAAGAAACGTGCACATAAACTAGTTTGATTATATTTTTGATCTTAGAAATGTTGTTAAGGATACAAAAATAAATGATCGGAGCTCATAGCCTGGTGATTTAGTTCAAAATTGGTAAGATTCTCATCCTTTGAGAAAATTTCTAACATGAATTTCCTACCAATCTGAGAAACATTGGATAAATTATTATTATTATTATTATTATTATTATTATTATTATTATTATACTTTTTACAAATGCGAGAGAATTCCTTGAAATACCATTATTAAATTGCTCTAAAATAGTTTAGAAGATAATCGATTACAAATAAATAGATGAAAATCTCTGTATGCAAGATCAAATTAATTTTCAGTTGGACCTATGAAAAAAAATATAACTGACATATGGATTAGTAAAATGGATCATTTGAAAAAGTTATTGTCAAATAAGGATTCTTAGGATGTAAATTTATAGTATAAGGGATTTCTGTTTGACAATAAAGTTTTAAAAGGTTCATTTTCAAAAAAGTTCTATTAATAAAATAGAACCTATCCCAATATTAGACGTGACAGGTTTTATTGACACTTGAAAGGAAATCATTAACTAATGTTTCATTATAATTCCGCATCAAACTCAGATTACTTTTTTCTTTTTTTACGTCTACAACTCATATACAGTAAAACCTCTATAAATTAATAACGTTGGAACCGAAGAATTTTATTAATTTAGAGGCGTATTAATTTATAGAGAGTTTTCCAAATTTTAAAAAATATTTCATAAAAATTAAAAAAATGAGAATAATATTTCAATGTGTTTTAGTGCATTTACATATTAGAAAATAATCAATGTATATATAAATTTTAAAATAAATTTTGATGCAATTTGAGAAAATAATATCATATATTATTGATATTTTTTTAAAAAAATAGAAATAAACTCCCACAAAAAATAAATTTACTAATAAATAAATAACATTAAAATTATATTTTACTAAAATATATTATATATATCAAATACATTTATATGATTATTAATATATGTTATTAGTGGGACCATATATTTACATAGAAATTTCAAAAAAATTATTATCTTATTATCTTATCGAAATGTGTCAAATATTACACTGGCCCAACTCAGGACCGTAATAATTTATTAATTTAGAAAAGTTATTAATTTATCGAGTATTAATTTATAGAGGTTTTACTGTACATATCAAACATTACATTTAAACACAACTCATATAACTCTCAAATATATATACATATATATAGGTATTACACGTCAATTTTAGTTATACAATCCAACTGAAATTTTGTGATTTTGTTAATTAACTGGTCATCCAGGATTTGAACCAGAGACCTCGCCCGTGAAGTAAATCATCACACCTATGATCCAACCAATTGGGAGAGAATCAATAGATTCCTTTTCGGGAGCGATTCATCCTTCCCGAACGCAGCATACAACTCTCCGTTGTACTGCGCTCTCCAAGTGTGCTTGTCCCCCCTTCTTCCTCCTTTAAAGTCGACCGAAAAAAACTAATTAGTTTTATGAAAAATTTAGCTAGCATAATTTTTTTTACTAGATTCCATAAACAAGATTTAGTTTCATAGTTGATCAATATATTATTTCGAGGATGAATGAAAGGTCTTTCACATACTTTCAAACATAAGGTTCATAAGAAATGAAATCACAATCATATTGTCAACTTCTAAAACCATCCCGATCCCTTAAACTAATAAAACAAAAATTAAGAAGAAAATGAAAAGCAATATTAGAAACTAAGGGCTTCAACAGTAAGCCCTCTTGTGACCCTTCCTGTTTTTGACTCATTCAGCCTGTAGTCCAAACACCAAATTTAACAATTAAATCGGAATTAACACAATAATTTTTCTATTTATTATTTAAGAAAACCACATGTAGCATCTATTACAAAACCAGCTAAGCTTCTAGTGGGGTTTGCAAGTTTTTCCCTTGATCATTAAATTATTGTACTTTCATTAGTGTATTATATTGTTGGTTTATTTTATTTGGTGTTCTTCATTTATATGTGTTTGAGCGAATAAAATATTGAATTGAGGATATTTGTGATGAATTCGTATCCCCTATTTGATCCCAATCCATTTTAATTCCACCATTTTCTAAATACTATTCATTATTTCGTTCCAAATTTCTTACAAATAATGATGCCGGTATGAAAAAGTTTTAGACCCGAAATACAATCGGTATGGATCTTGTTTGAAGGATGAGAAATCGATCATACATAACAAAACTTCATTCAAGTGAATAGGCTTTATGAGTTAAAATATATAGACGTAGGTTATAAGAAATAAATAAAGTGGAAAATATAAAAGATGAAAGAATTGACCTTGGGTTTGAGAATGCCATACTTCCTAAACTGTTCCCTCACAACTATGTTGTATATAAAAGCAGCTCCTCTAAACTGTGGCAGAACCAACCATGCCACAAACACTAGCTTCGTCGTGTACCATATCGGTATCCTATATACATATATATATATATATATATATATTCACAAAATTTTCCATTTTCTTATTATCACCACCATAACAAAAAGGTATATAACAAGAAAAACATTGACATAATTAGTTTTACCACTCTAGGAGAGATTGAAGAATGAGTTCGGTGAGAGTAAGGAAAGAGTAGAGAATCCAATAAGCAAGCCATGCTCGTCATCTACTTGTGATGGGCTCTCTATTGCTATGACCGATGCATATCTAAACCAATATCATTAAAAAAAATTATAAGTTAAGATTTTAAACTTGCACCAAAAAAAAAATGTAGAAAACAATTGGAAATTACTTTTTTTCTTTTTCTTTGATAATAACATTTGGAAATATTACTTAGAATGGGTAAAGCAGCATCACGACGGGTCTGCGTATGATCGTTTTCCCAGAAAAAAAAATCACACGAAATTACACTATTATTTTTTAATATTGATTTGTAAATGCTCATATAATTTCATCAAAACTTAGGGAGTGATTGATTGGAGACTTTGAACGCTTTAGAATAATTTAAACTCTTTAAAGTAAATTTTCATCAAAACAGACTTTTAAATTTTTTTTGTTTTAAAGCTTTAAAAGTCTAACTAACATTTCTAAATTTTTTTAAAAAGTTTTAGTTTAATTTTTTAAAGTCTTAAAAATGAGACTTTTAAGGCTCTAAAAAAAGTTATGTAAGTTTTAGATATTTTTAATTTATTTGTTAATTCAGAAAATAAAATTAAAAATTAAAATAAACAATGGAAATTAATATCTTAACTATAATAATAATAAATCCAATTCTTATATTGGTACCAATTGTTCAAATAAATTTTTTTTCTGCCAATCATTAAATAATTGAAAATAAATAATAATTACAACTAATTAATAAGTTTATGTGGAAGACCTAATTAAAATCATACATATAAATAATAAATAAAAATCATGTATTAAAAACAATTTATTATTTACTATTCAAAAAAATTTACTGTTCATCATTTAAACTCATATTTTATTATTAATAATTAAAATAATTTAATCTTTATTAGTTATTTACATCAAATAATTGAATCGAAATTATTTAAACTAATATATTTTTAATAGATTTAGAATAAATTCTAGATGAATAAATTAAATTAGTTTAAAAATATATATAAATACTATTAATTAATAGTTTCTAATAAAATATTGTATTAAATATATTTTTATTAGTTATTTACATCAAAATCCTTTTAGTAATTAATAAATAAAATCTAATATTATTGTAGTTAGCAATTAATTTATCGTGCTAATAAAATTGGTTGATATATATATATATATATTATGAATTTTTATTTTTATTTTTAAACATATTATTGATAAAGTTTATTTATGTAATTACTTTTATTTAAATATAATATAATAAAAATTATTTATATTAAATTACAGTTTTAATAATCAGACTTTGAAAAATATTTAAAGTCACAGCTTTTAAAGTTAATGTTTTTACAGTCAAAATCTTTACAGCCAAAAGTGTAAAACGAAAATCTAAAATAATACTGATAACTAATCGGCCCATAGATCGAAGGAAACTGAATAAAATAGAGTATAATATAAAAATAAAAAAATATAAAATCGAAGAGGAGAAAAACAACAAGTATCCAGCCAAGGAATGAAGAGAAGAGATTTTAAGAGGAAGAAAACAAATCCAAACCAATCAAAGGAAGGAGTAAAGAGAGGTTTCGAAGCACTTTTTGTTAGTTTTCTGAAACAACACAACCAGAGAATAAATGAGATCAACAAAGATCCATCTTATTTATTTATATTAAGTTATTAACTGTCAAGACATTAAAACGGTTTTCCACAGTTTGGTTCAAGCCGTGGTTCAAACCGGGACAATTGATTTTGTTATTTTAGATACCAACCGGTTTTCCACAGTTTGGTTCAAGCCGTGGTTCAAACCGGGACAATTGATTTTGTTATTTTAGATACCAAACCAATGAAATTAGTTCTTTTTCTTGAGTATATCTCTTGTTCTAAAAATCGGTCACCTACTCGATTAATCGGCTATTTAGGTGCTAGACAAAGGTCGACCGTCACGATTTTTTTAAAATCGGTTCGGTTCTACGATCGGCCGATTAATCGGCGCCGATATTTTCTATTTTTTTTTGAAAAAATTAAAAAAAATCAACCCAAAATTGACTTTTTGGTTAAAATTACTAATTTAATACTTTAATACTATGAATAAATTTTTTTTTATGTGTATTTAAAATTTTAATTGTATATTTTGAATATATTTATGATGAATATTATTTTTGTGAAGTAAAAATTTAGAAATAATCTAAATATTTGAAAGATTTTTGTAGTGATAAGTTTATGAAACTTTAAATGTTACATTAAATCAAAGTTATAAATTTAGTGAAGATTTATAAATTAAAATAAGTGAAAATACTATAAAAACTTTAAAACTAATTTCTGATTAATTTTAATTTACTTCCTAATTAATCATTTAGGTGGTAGATGCATCTCCGCCACCGACTAAAATTTTAAAACATAGAGTATAACTATTAACCATTCGGCATAGTAAGCCAGTCGAGTTTTAAACCGGGTTTAAAGTTTCTAGTTCAGTTTGACTGAGTTTAGTTTCCATGAGTAACCGGACACGTGGGCAGAAATAGACAGGGTCACAGAGAGAGTATCAGATTCTAACTTGAGCGTGTCCCACATGGCACCGGCCAAGAGAGGACAGATGCCGGTTGGGATTATCTTTAGTGTGATTTTCCATGCTCTCCTTTACTATCATTCTATGATATCTATTTGTGTTTTATTCGTAGATGACTTAATCTTCTAAATATCAAAATTATATTTAAATTGGTTACAATATATAAAATTTCATAACCTCTTTCATACTAATTTTTAAATATTATTGTATGGTCAAACATCAGCAGTGCCCTTGATTGACTAAAGGGACTTTGGCCCCAGCTCAAGAGATCAGAAGTCCAATCGATACTGAATTTGATATAAAAAGAAAAGTTGGATATTGAATAAAATCATCTTTTAATATATGAGTTGTCTTGAAATGAGTACTTGCACTTGCTGTCATTTGAGTTTAAATGACAAATATTATGTTATTTAAATTTGAGTTAAAAATCATTATTGAATATATGATTTGTAAATGTCTCTTAATTTTTTTGTTTGTTATTGAATACGTGATTAAAATAATCCTTTTATATCGAATGTAATGAAATCTTTTGAATATTAAGATTCTAATGAACTCAGAGATTTTATAAGAGATTCTTTATTAAAAATACAAATATCGAAGTTTTATGGTTTTAGATTGAATTACAGAAAAAAATTAGTATTAAATCATAATATTTTTTAAAAAAATTCATACAAAATTATTTGAATTGAATTTTTTATTAAAGCTCAAATTTGTAAATATTGTGGTCAATACATCCCCCTTAATAATTGAAAGTTCAAGGATTAAGATCATTTTTGCTATGGTTTTAGTGTTGGTCGGTGTCAACACAATCATGTGAATATATATATATATATATATATATCCAAACTCTTTCATGATTTTTTTTTAGCCAAATTCCTTCTTTTAGACACCATTCAAGTTTACACATTCAATTTACTGTGATGTAAAAAGGACCTCCACAACATCACATACACATGTTACTCCAAATCACGGACCGCGGTTGCTCAAAACTGTAGTTAACAAGATGTCTACTCAGATTATTTATGCTTATATATATGTTGACTAGAACGTTTTACATATAAAAGTTTAGTGGAGTTTCAAGGTCTTCTAAGCATTCCCAAAGACAAGACCCAAAAGTTGCACATATCAGTAGTGGTTTAGCTAATAAGAGACTATGGAACATTCCTAAAAGGTGGAGATTTAATAATTCTCTCTAAGATTGTGATAGTGAATTGTTTGCAATATTTGCACGTAGCTGTAAAATCACATTGATCGTGACAAAGTCGTAAACCTTGAATGTTCTTGTTTTCAATTCATTTACAAACGAGTGTCGTGACAGTTCTTGAAATTAACCTATCAAGTTATTTTTCTTGATGATCGATTCAGAAGTTCAAATTTCTACGTGGACTTTAATTTTTTTTACTTGACAATATGAAAAATACTTGGATAATTTATATGAAGGATAAATATTTTTGTTATTTTTCAATATTAAAAACGATCATATAATTTGATTACTACCAGAATTTACCAAAAAAAAAAAGTAGTTCAAATTAAAATAGGGCATAGAAATAAAGTTAAAAATAAAATTCTAAAACCAACGATTTATTACATAATGGTACACGCGTTTGGGTTATCATCACTGAATATTTGTGGTGGATAAGCAAACATCTCCACCGGATACCTTGGTGGCTGGTATTGATATTCGTTCTTCATCAAGTCCACCGCACCACCGTCGCCCCCGGCCACCGTTTTAGCCACTCCACCACCGTCTTCCTTGCCCTCTTTTCCTTCTTTGGGTTTTTCTTCTACCTTTTTCTTCTCCTCTTTCTCTTTTGTTTCTTTTTCTTTCTCCGGCGGTTTTGACGGCGGATCTTGCTTGACAATTGCGGCTTGCTTCCCGAGAGTCTTGTAAACGAATTCAACTAGCTTTTCCGGTGTAAAAACTCCTTTCACGCTCACTTGTGATGCTTTAAAGTCTGGTTCTACAGACTCCACTCCTATATATAAAGCATACTTTTGACTTTATTTTTCTATAAGAAAAATGTAAAGTTGTAAACTGACTATATAGCATATAATATATTCAAAGAATTAATTAATCCAGAAACATCCAAATTGCATTACAAAAAGTCAAGTTAACTATCAAATGAGGTCTTTGTCCTAAACTAACTTCAAAGCTCTAGCCACCAATGTAATTAATATTTAGGCTCTTAAATGTCGACTAATTGGTAGAAACAAAAACTTTGTAACAACTTATAGGTAGCATAAAAATATATAGCAATTTCACAAAAGTAGAAAATCTGCACATAAGAAATGTAAACTGTATAAGAAATCCGCATATAAACACTTACTAGTCTAACTAAGCAAACTATAATCACAGATTTGTATAAAATCCGATATTAGAGTCTTAAACAAAAATAAAAATCAGTTTTTAGAACTTTGGGATTCTTGGGAAATAGGTGAAGTAAAACTAAAGTATTTGACTTAAGTTAGACTCGATTCAACCCAAACTCGAATTATGTAATCTTGAAATACTCAAAATAAACAGAAATATTTGAGGAGAAGAATAATTTGGTTAATGAGTTTCTTTTTTTAATGAAGGATTCACTAAACAAATGGTACTTTAAATCGCTATATTAAAAATAGGGCCTACATAGTACATATTATTTACAGTTCCAATTAAAAAAGATATGGAATCAATTTATGACATACACAAGAGTCCAAAACCTGATGTCCCAATTAAGTGTAGTCCCACAATTTCTGAATTAAATTTCAGATTCAATAGGAACCGTACCCAATTGAGAATATTTTAATAAAAGAAAATTTGAATGAGAAGCAAAAAAAAAAAAAAAAGAAACAAACCTTTCATTCTCATGATTCTCTTTTGGATCTCCATAGCACATGCTTCACAATGCATGTGAACTCTCAGCACTACTGTCACTACCTGTATTTCTCAGTACCCACAAAATTTTATTGTTAATTAATTACACCTAAACCAATTTAACTTTCTTAAAATTACAAATCTAACCCCAAAAACTTGCACATATTACAATACCTCTTCTTTTTTCTGCTGAGGTTTAGGTTTCTCCTTCTCTTTATCCTTTTTCTCCGGTTCAACTGAAACCGGTTTAGGCTCCGGGATCGGTGAGAGAAGCTCCACTTGACGGTGACTCTTCCTTTGCAATCTTTGCAATACTTTTAATGGATCTGCCTTATCTCCTTTCACTACAACTTTACTAGTTTTACAGTCAGTCATTACATTCTCCACTCCTACAACATTTTCAATTAGGACAAAATTAGCTAAAGTATTTTAAACTATGGTTAAACTAAAGGAGTGTAATGAGTAGTGATACCTTCAAAGCCTTTAAGACATTTATGGATTTTTTTAGCACAACCTTCACAATGCATAAAAATCTTAAGCACAATCTCTTGAGGCTCTTTCTTCTTTTCTTCCTCTTTAGTTTTCTTATCCTCTGATGATTTCACTTTTGGCTCTTCAGTTTTCTTTTCCTCCATTTTCTTATCTTCCTGCAAATGGAAAAAAAATAAGTAGAAATAAATTGAGAGGCTAGGAAAAGTGGTTTGGCTATGAAAATTTGAAATAGTTTGAAAAAATAAACCTCTCCCATTGATTTTAGTGTCAGTGTTGAGACTTAAGAGGATTTTTGAGTGGCACAGATATTAAAGTTTTTCTTTCTATGGACCGTCAGATTTGGTGTTTAAGATCTGTTTATATACACACATACACATCTCATTTATTTTTATTTTTACCCCACAGACACACACAGAGCCCATTTAGTACCAATTTATTTATTTCCATATTTTTAGTTTAATGGAAAAAAAGAAGTCAAGTAGTAGAGTAACTATGGGCTCGACAAATGGACCATCGATTATATTCAATGATTTAGTTTTGTTGTTATTGATTTAATTAGTCTCCTTTGTTTTTGTATTTCGTCATCAAATAGTTATTGACTTATTGTTATTGTGTTGCTTCTCGCTATTGTCACGGGGTTGTTTGGGACTATATTAAAATAGAGTTGGTTGGTTTTAAGTTAAGAGATTTTTTTATGTAAGAAATTTTTTTAAAAATAATATATATATATATAAGCTGTTTAATCATTAAATTTAATTGTATATGCATGCCACGATGGTGTATATACCTTTTTTTGTAGAAGACAACGGTGTATATATATATATATATATATCTAGAAAGATTATTGTAAATCTATTTCTTTTAATATTATGTAGTGCATAATTATAGACGTTGTGTCATTTTAAAAAGGTTTTATAATTGAGCAATATAATGTGAAAGGGGGAACAAAAACTACTTTGAGATCTAGTCAAAGTGCACTACACTATTACATGAGAACGATTTATTCTCTTACACAAAATTTCTTCTTTTACTTTTCCCTTCTTTTTTTTTGGCAAAGGTCTTAATTTTTTTTACACTTAAGCCTAATAGTTTTCCGCATATTATTGAACAAAAAAAAATCTGCCATAATATAGTTTAACTCCTCTACAATTAACTGCATCTACTATTTGTCACAACTTAAAATTCAAATTAACCAATAAAGTGTATTGCAAATGGCAGAAAAATAGAAAATAATTCACATGCAGATGTCTTTAGGGAAACAATATGGTACAAGGAAGTAGAATTTTATAACGAGGCACGACGATGCACTCTATGACAAATAATATTATTCTTTCCATGTCAGAATTAAGCCTTAATTTCCCGTTAAAATAATTAGAAAATCTTAATGTGTAATTAGGCCTGGGATAGGGATCCTCCTATTCATCTATTTCAACCATTTCCGATTATTTTCGGATTCGAATCGGTTTCGAATCGGGTTGAGTCAGACTTGGATTATTCGGATATGAAATTTTATAATCCAAATATTATTCGATTGTATTTTTGGATCAGATCGGATTTCATCGGATTCAGATCGGATCACAAATTTTATATGTAAAACGATAAAAACCCGAATTTTTTCTGATTCGGATAATAAATTCGAATAACTGAAAAAATCCAAAAAAAAACTGAAAAATCCATTTTTTTAAATAAATAAAAAATTAACCAGAAAAAAGAATTTTATTCGAAAAAATTGAATATATCATATAATTATGAATATTGATAACTAATATATATTTTGTATATTTAAAAATATATAATTATATATTATATATATTGTATATTTTGGATATCCGATCGGATTCAGATTATAACCAAAACCGAAAAAATTTTAAAATAAAAACCGATCAGATTTTATAAGGTATTCGGTTCGAATATTTTCGGATCGGTTCGAATCGGATTTTCGGATATCGTATTTTATGCCCAGTATATATTCTTGAATTCTACTTTAAGTCTTTAACCTTTACGACTGCAAAAGAAAACACTATTAAAATGCACTCACCTTTATTTTTTTGGTAAATGCATCTACTTCTTGTTCGCACATACATAGCCGACATTTCAAAAACCGGGGCGCTAACGAGAGTGATGGGGTAAGGGATACCGCCTACGCCGATCAACATGAAAAATATTACATAGACAACACTATTTTGATACTGATTGCGTAAGAGAAAAATAATTTTTCTCATGTCTTTTTCTATATTTTATGAGATTTGAGAGTACACACATTATTAGTGTTTGTTAGGCTTTTGATTTTTGAGTTTCTACAATTATGAACGTATAATATTATCACAATACGCACAATTAAAGTATTAATGAAAGAGTGTCTCATCTTCGCATAAACCACTTTTTGTTAATCGAGTTTTACTATCGATTATTGGACTCTCAACAATTCTTATGTCGAGTCATGTCTTGTTCGGTCAAGTTTTTCAAATATTATGAATCGTCACATGTCTAGAATCATCTATATTCATACGTAGGATTGTTGGAACTTGTTCTTTTCAATAAATGGCTATTGCCATTTTCCAGTGAAGAAGTTCTTTAAAATGACTGATTTTTAGGCGTGATAGAATCATTATCGTAAGCACTACATGATGGTTTTTTAGTTTGTGAAAAACAGAGCTCGTATGAATGAAAAATAGATGTGTGAATTAGCTACCTTGACTAAAAGTCAAAATGTTGGACTTTAAAAATTAATGGAAAAATCTAACCTTACATGGGCTAGATTAAATATTTAAACAATGGGTATATGATCCAAAATATTTTTCTTTTGACCCAACATCTTTTTATTTTATTTTTCTAGTTTCGAGTCTCAGAGTACTAACAGAAATATTGTTCATTAGATTCTGATCATTGATGTTGGAAGATTAAAACATAACCAAAGTTGTATATTGGTATTCTTCAGACCATCGAACCTTTACTAAGAGCATGTCTATTGGTAAAATATAGTAGGGTGTATTTAAATATAATAATAATAAAAGAAGAGAGAAAAGAAGAAAGTGTTAAATTTGTATCTCTACACAAACACTTTAAATCCAAAAACTAGGGTGTATTTAAAAATTTAATATTAATTTATACTAAAGAAACTTATAAGAATAGTAAATATGGTCTTAGAGCACCCATATTAGTCATCCTAATATAGGTGTCTTTAAATAAAATTTAATTAAAAAAATAACAAAATATTTTTAAATGTAGAGAGTGTCTTATTAGAGACACTTAAGACTCTCACAAATGAAAGTGTCTACAAATTTAATAATTTTTAATAAGTAAGATACTAAGTTGAAGATGAGTGATGCTGATGGTCTAAGAGGTTTTTAACGAATTAAGGAAAGATATCGATGTCTCGCCTCTGCATTCCTCATTTTCGTCTGTCGTTTGGTATTGTTTCCATTTTGTTTTAACAAGTATGTTCTGTATTATCTTATACATATATAATATTGCCTCATTATAGTATACAAATTTGGTTCTACATTCTTTGATTCCTATGTCGGGCACTCTGCTCCTTTGTGCCTTGTTAGACTGAAGTTTTGTTTGGTGTAGATCTGTGCTTTTGTTGTGGTTTTTGCGCTTCATTTGGCTTGATCAGAGTGGTAGTGTAAAGCTAAGATCTATTTTGATGTTTTCTTGTGTGACTAGGTTGTGTAAAGCAATACTAGAGCCTTACCATCTCTATTTCTCTGATTCAGGTTTATATCTCCTTGTGCTGTGCTATGCTTTTGTGTTTAGGTTGTGTATCCTCCTTCTTCCATGACCTACGATTCGCATGATCTTAATCGGATCACATCCTTCATCATTCTTTTCTCCCGAAGTGTTTGGTGAGTTGATTAAGCAGCTCTTTTAGCCTCTTCCACTTGAAGTCAATATCACATTTGGTCAAGGTGTGACTGTTTTTTTTTTCCACGTTGCAATCCTAAGGAAGCACTAATTCCCTATTTTTTCAAGGCTACAAATTCTGAGTGACGACAAGAAGAACATAAGTCGTGTTCTGATGTTTTCTTTCTTCGTTTGACCTGTTTTAGTTCTTGGGGTTAGACCAGTTTTTTGAGGTTCTAGGGTTGTGTACTTATACACATTTTAGTGTTTACCTTACTCTGTCTTTCTAGTCTATGTATTTTCATTTGATGGCTTTTGTCTCATAAGTTCCCAAGATAATTTAGTCGGTCCATGTAGGTTCTGTTTTTTTCACTTTCTAGGTTTCTTTGCTGTTTGTAATCTACTGTAACGGCAACTCATCCAACATATATGATCAGATGTCAATATAGATATATACTCAACGATGCTGAAGGAGAACAAAACTATAATTTCATTCAATTGGTACAGTAAAGTATATAATTTTTCTTATATAAAGTCTTAGAATTCAATTAAATTTAAAATTGAAGATGTGGTTTTTTGTTACCCAAAGAAGACTCAATCATTAGTCGATATTTAGGTGCATGATCAAAGGAGAGAAATCCAAAATATACTAAAAAAATCATTGTTCTTCTCAGGATATCTCAACAAGATAGGGCCAAAAATACCTAAGTTGACAAAAGAGTTATGGAAAGATGTGACATCTTGTTATCTCCGACTTCTTCCAATACGACATGTACTCTTTTCTATTTTTGTGTTCCGAGGACCTTGCTCCGGAACTTTCAAGCCTCACCCTTTGGCCCATACAGTCAAGATATGTATATGCATTTCGAAGTGTTTATGTTTCTTTCATGACACCCCATTCATCTATCTTCTTCTAAGCTCTCAAACATAACATATTGAGTTATGTACCTTTTAATTTGGTTTAAACATAACATCCATTTCGTTTCGTCTCAAAAAGTTTTATGAACATGCTATCATTTCATGATACTCCAATCTCTGTCTCTCTCTCGTAATTTACATTCTCAAATATCCTTAGAAATTTTGAGGTTATCATCTGAGCTTCTGAAATCTCTCGAAAACATTTTTCGCCAAACAATCCTTCTTCGGCATGTACAACGCCAAATTTTGAATCAGCCACGATTTTGTCAAAATCCATTAAACCTAGGGATCTCTAACAAACACAACCTAATCCCAACCAATCGTCCAATGGATCTCGAGAGTTCACCCTAAACAACAATCAATTAATCATTTTATTCTATTTTTATTTTATATAATTTCAGTAAATTTATGTTTAACAAATAAATTATATTTTAAATTAGTAGTTAGAAAACAATTTATCTTAAAAACGAATTAACGAATAAGATTAGTATGTTTCCACCATATTGACTTTTTTAATGGGTATTAAAAATTCTCTGAAATTATATATGAGTATTTTGACCATACAGTTAATATATTGGTATGATCCAAAAAAAACTCAAAAACCAAAACCCTAAACATGCGGGTAAAATAGGGAGCTCAAAATACTAACCATAATTTGTTCATCCATCATGCATATGAGCACCAAGTTCACCAAACTGATAATCAGCTTCAACAGTCTCATCTTAGAGACAAACTACATCAAGCTTCTTCTGCTTCACACTACAAGAAAAACCCGTATTAATATTACACAGATAATGCTATCAATGATTTATAATAGCATTTTAGAGAACGTTATTACTGCTGCAACTATGGTAGGGTTGTCCGATATAATAGCAGTTTTAATTATGCTATTATTATGGTAGGGTTATATATTATTCTATCATAACTTTTTAAAATCGTTGTTGTATACATTTTCATAAAATTTTAAAATTACTATCGAATTATATATTATTTCACATACGCAATATTATAATATAATATGTTATAACTTATCTTAAATGTTATAATACGGTAGAAGAGAATGTTGTCATAGGAGTATCACGTTGATACACAACAAAAAATGAACTGCTATAACCTGTATATATATTTAAAATATAAAAAACTGAAATTGCATAAATCAGCCAAGAATTAAAATTTACATACAATCATAAATATTCTTCCATATCTAAAACTTGAATCACATGCTAATATATTACCTTACTAATTCTAACAACCACTTAGCAATTCTATTACCCTACTCTAAAAGAGAATCATTTTGTCTTCGGGTGATTGTGGAGTTGGTGTAGATTACCAGTAAATGATGCCGCAGATGCAACTACTATGATGATTATCTTGTTTCTCTTCTTTGTAGATCTTCTTTGTTATCTGTAGCTTTAAGCCTCATAAGATTTTAAACATATACCATAGATAAACAAGATCAATGATTACAAACATGTAGCAGAACAGATTAGACTAAAATTAAAAAAAAAAAAATGATCAAGGCAAGAGACATGCTAGCGAGACACGATGCAAAAGTAAAACAATGTTGGTTCTACTTATGTCAATAACTGGTTGTAACTAAAGTTTGAAACACAAGAATATCTATATAAGACAAATGAGTCATGGTCCCAAAAGCCCCTAAATGATGAGCCATAGTCCCAAAAATCCCTAAATGATAAATCATGTTCTCAAATATCCCTCATATATAATGGCAAATTTACTCTTAATGAATTTCGAAAATCGACTAAATATATATATATATATAATTGTTAATAATACCAAGAAATACACGATGGGTCAGTGGTTCGGATATTCCGTGTGTGTCCGTGCGACCAGGATTCGAATCTGGGATTTGTGGTACAACTGGTATAACTATCTATATAATAGATACTAGTTATACTGGTGTAACTAGGTATAACTAGGTAGAACTTGGTATAAATAGTTGTACTCGGCCAATAAATTTAAAAAAAATGAAGGGTATTTTTGTCACTTAACATTGAGAGATATGTAGATTAATGAGGGATATATGAGATTTAATTTAAACAATTAGGAACATGGAGACTGAAAACGTACACACAAGGCTTAATACAAGATAATAATTTTTTTTTCAAAACTAATGTGTAACTCTATTCCATGGAAGGAGAATATCAACTATAACCAAAGACAGTTGAAACACTTCAAAACTGAATAGCAAAGCCACATTTGTGTTAGTAGGAGTGAGTGCAAAACATTGTATCTGCAAGACTTGAGCAGCATATCTCTGCGCTGCTGCATCTTGCTCAGCAAATCTTCGTGCATCATGTTCTTGCTCCACTGGCATCAAGACATTCATAAGTATAAATTAATCTCAGAATTTGTATTAGCCACAGATAAATAAAATAAATTGATCATGCAAAGAGACAAGTATCATAATGCAAATAGATTCATCTAACAATTTCTTTGATTTTTTTTCTTTTAATTCTGATCGGTCTAAATACTGATGTAAGATTCATTGTTTCTTTGTTTGATTTCATATTTGTGGTGTTGATTGATATTTTTGGAACAAACTAGAGCAACTCCAAACTATAAAAATTCTTACACGTATATGATTAATATAGAGAACAAGTATTTAAAACATGTTTCTGGTTTGTAAAGGATGATGCTGATTTTGGATGAAGGCTCATGGTGTGTATATGAATTTCAAGCTTGTGGTGTTACTATTTTCGCTCTTATTTTGAAAAACTAATTCATTTCTTACTGTTTTACTGATCTATTTCATGAGAATCATATGGTAGAGCTAACGAGTTGGAGATGGCTCTCATGGAGATAGTCAAGGAAGATAATTAGCATCAATTAAGTTCTCATGTATTATTACCATACAGCTTGCCATTTGACAGATACGTTTTGAAATAAACATATAATAATAAGTATATGAATAGTCTTTGGTTGGGAGATAATTATAAAACGAAATCAAATAAAGAGCAGATGAGAGAAATGTACCTTAGAGTAAGATCTAAAAGAGGAGAACACAAATACAGAGTCACGAGAGGCAGAGAGAGAGAGAGATAGACAGAGAGAGAATGACCAATTCAGTAAACAAACTAATTGAAACAAAATCAAACAATCTGCAAAATTTGTTAAAACAAAACCCAGATTTTAAAAGCAAACCCCAAATCCAAAAGATCCAGAAAGATGAGAGGTCAAGAGGCTTCAACTCACAAAACATGTGTATATACTACAAAATTGAATAAAAGTGATGTGGGTGGTGACGATGATGATGAACGACGGTTACGATGAGTGGTGACAGCAAGGGGCGATGGTGAAGAGTTGAATTTGTGGGGAAGGGAGTTTGTTGACAATGAGTTTAGGTTAGATAAGAGGGAAATGATTTTTTTTTACTCTTAACGACATTTAAATAAAAAAATTATTAAGTGTTGCTGTAATAAATAATTTTAAATTCTTGCTTAATGATTATTTCTTTAATGTTTTAAATGCTATTAAAATCTTAGCAATTTTTAAACGCATTGTATAAAAACAAAAATCATGAATTTGTTTTTAATACAGTTATGAAAATCGTGATATCCTAATATGTTATAAATATAAATATTTTTTTGTAGTGTCAAGATATCTATGACATTAAGTACCAGTTGTAAAGCATTCACAGCACCTATTCATTCAACAGTAAATACGGAACTGTCATCTTCCGGATGGATCTCAATGATTCCATGTTTCCCCATAGATTATGTTTTATTGATCACTTCTTCATCGTAAGTTTATGCTTCTGGATCAACCACCACAACCTAAGAAGTAAAGTAACATAATTAACAATTGTGATCATTCAAACAATAGACAGCAAATGAATATATCACAACAAATGAGATAACTTGGTACCAAGAGCTAAGTAGTGCTGTCTAAGAGAAAGGTAAGCACGAAAACGAGCTTTTAAAGAGAAAAATCATACACCCATATCACATATAAAAAGCATGGTAGCCAAAAAAGTAGTAAAAATCATATTGGAGTCTCAAAGCTATAAACTTGTAAAGAAATCATTCTTTTCCTGATCATCAAAACTAGCGTGTTAAGTGACTGGGTCCATGCCAAAAAATTTGGTTTGACTGCTCTCAATCAAGTCAATTTTTTTGGGTCGGTCAAAGTTTGCATCATAACATCATTGATAATAATGTTTGGCTCATACATAAACGTAGCAGTAGCTGCTGGAGACCATTTTGCATGATCATTCCTAATTATTTTCCTTGCAGTCGTTCTAAGCCTCCATTCTTATCCTCGGTGCAGTTTCACAATGATAATTCCCCAAATAAAATAGTTACTAAACAAAACGCAAATACCAAATTAAAAGATTAAAAAACCAAAAGAAAAGAAGAATCATGCTCTAACAATTAAATAAAACGAACAAAAAATATGTAAAATTTGGTTTCATCAGATCCTGATTTCTAGATCTAGCATTCAAAATTTGAGTTATAAAGACAAAAAGCTTATCACATTATGAAATTTAACAACTTTAACAATTTTATGGTGAAACCAATGAAGTAAAGTTGTCACCTCTACTCACTTAAATCAGAAGCAGATGAGTCAAGGGTGAAATCAACAAGTGAGAAGCAGTTTTTAGATGCCGAGATTGTGCCATGGGCTTCCTCAAGCTCTGAAATTATCTTCGAACAATGAGGTTCCTCCATATTATCAATGTTTCAATCATCGATAGGAAGGCAACCAGTGAGAATTGAAAGGGAAACACTCTACATGACCATGCATAAGCTTTAGCACCGTCGAAAGCTATTCGAGCAATAACCTTCGGCGCTGTATAAGCTGGAGTGTCCCAAGTTGTGGGAATAAATCTCTCATTATTATGATTCTTCGGTAAATCAAATAAGCCAAAGTCACCTAACGATCACAACCAAATGATGAAACCTAAAGATCATTGGCTTTGGCTCATCTGCTTTACCGGAAAATCGTTATAGTAAGGGACTACTTCCCTCAATTTGTGGCAGTCCGGCTCACACAAAACCGGAGGTTATTGGTCAGAGAACTTACGACGGTGCTAAATCTGATGTATAGTCGAATGGAGTGTTTCTTTTTGGTATTCTTACTAGTTACCTTCCTTTCAATGATATCAACATTGTTACTATGGAGGAATCTCATCGGTAGGAGATAATTGCAGAGCTTGAGGAGTTTGCGCTCTCATGGCGAAGGTGATCTCAATCTTTACTCATCTGCTTCTGGATAGCAGGCGTAACAGTAGTATCAACTCTACACAAATCCATACTAGTAACTGTAGAACCTCTCACATGGCTAAACTACAGAATAATTGAAAATCAAGAAAAGAAACGGTTAAGAAAAGAAACAAGTAGAGCTAAGATGAAAAAAAAATCTTAACTCTTTGAATCACAGTGACGGGAAGCTGAGATTCAAGAGTCCCAGGTTACAATCCACCATTAATTAATTTTGCAACACCGAAATATAAACTACAATTGAACTACTGCTCTACGATACTATTGAATATACTTACTTTAGAGAGATTTCTGAGATTTTCTTTCTGATATTCTGCGTAATCGTTGGTCTCAAAACTGAGAAGATTCACTTGTTTATATCAAAGTTTCTTTTCAACCGATGATCAAAACCAAGTCAGCTCCAATCAAAGAAAAGTTAGTGAGGTGATGAAGCCACAATCTCCATGAACCTGATTTTATAGAGATCGTGAGAAAACACGTGAGACTTAGTCGACATATCTCTTGTTTTCTCTGTTAACTCAACCTGAAAATTAATGCCCCTTGTTTTCTCCGTTAACTCAACCTGACAATTAATGCCCTTTATTTTCTCCGTTAACCTAACCTGACCATTAAGACCCATTTCTAATTCAAACAAATAGAGTAAGCTAAGCCCAACCTCTATACTATTAAAAAAAGGTATCATAATCTCTATATCCCAATCCTAGTACTAAAAGATAATTAAAACAGTTTTGTCTAAGCATTCAAACACTACTTACCATTAAACATTAAACTGAAATATTAAAAATATAATCAGCTATAAATCAAAATCATATAAAATTGTAAATTTTATTAATATGTAAAATTACTTTATTCAAAAAAGATGTGTTATGACTCATATCATTCCAATGCTATGTGATACCTATAGTCATCTTCAATACTAATTTTTGTTTATATTAATTTATTGAAATTAAAATAATTTACATGAAAAGAAAATCGATACTTAAAATTATATTAAATTTTTAAATAAAGATGCATAGTTTAAATAAAGATTATTGTTCTTAAATTTGATGAAATACGGATACTAAAAATTTAGATTGTTTCTAATTATTAGTTTAATTATAATAGATACACAATTTTATTTTCATGAAATGTATATTGTTTTAACAATGTCTAACACCTTCTATTCTATATAACATTATAAAAAATATCTTACCTAATATTTTTCCTACGTTGTTAAAGTGTAAAAGTTTTATCGATATTGATCCAAAGAAGATTGAATTCGTAAATTGCAATAAACAATGCAAATGCCTATGGAGTTGAAAATCGTAAAGATTTCCATTGGTGATTTCATCCGGTTACCTCCCTCTCTCTAACTAATCTTCTTATTTTCTATCATTTTTCTCATTCAATCAAATCTTGAAAACGTCTAAACAATTATTCTTTTAACCAATGTTTGTATATATGCTACATACATACCAATATATGTGCTAAATCATAAATAACTTATTCCACTATGTATGAATTATGTAATGTGTCTTTAAATATGCTACACACATACCTCTTTCTATTTTTGTGTTCCGAGGACCTTGCTCCGGAAATTTCAAGCCTCACCCTTTGGCCCATACAGTCAAGATATGTATATGCATTTCGAAGTGTTTATGTTTCTTTTATAACACCCCATTCATCTATCTTCTTCTAAGCTCTCAAACATAACATATTGAGTTATGTACCTTTTAATTTGGTTTAAACATAACATCCATTTCGTTTGTCATCTCAAAAAGTTTTATGAACATGCTATCATTTCATGATACTCCAATCTCTCTCTCTCTCTCGTAATTTACATTCTCAAATATCCTTAGAAATTTTGAGATTATCATCTGAGCTTTTGAAATCTCTCGAAAACATTTTTCGCCAAACAATCCTTCTTCGGCATGTACAACGCGAAATTTTGAATCAGCCACGATTTTGTCAAAATCCATTAAACCTAGGGATCTCTGAAAAACACAACCTAATCCCAACCAATCGTCCAATGGATCTCGAGAGTTCACCCTAAACAACAATCAATTAATCATTTTATTCTGTTTTTATTTTATGAATATTCAGTAAATTTATGTTTAACAAATCAATTATGTTTTAAATTAGTAGTTAGAAAATAATTTAACTTAAAATGGATTAACGAATAAGATTAGTATGTTTCCACCATATTGACTTTTTAATGGGTATTAAAAATTCTCTGAAATTATATATGAGTATTTTGACCATACAGTTAATATATTGGTCTGATCCAAAAAAAGTCAAAAACCAAAACCCTAAACATGCGGATAAAATAGGGAGCTCAAAATACTAACCATAATTTGTTCATCCATCATGCATATGAGCACCAAGTTCACCAAACTGATAATCAGCTTCAACAGTCTAATCTGAGAGACAAACTACATCAAGCTTCTTCTGCTTCAAGATATCTATGACATTAAGTACCAGTTGTAAAGCATTCACAGCACCTATTCATTCAACAGTAAATACGGAACTGTCATCTTCCGGATGGATCTCAATGATTCCATGTTTCCCCATAGATTATGTTTTATTGATCACTTCTTCATCGTAAGTTTATGCTTCTGGATCAACCACCACAACCTAAGAAGTAAAGTAACATAATTAACAATTGTGATCATTCAAACAATAGACAGCAAATGAATATATCACAACAAATGAGATAACTTGGTACTAAGAGCTAAGTAGTGCTGTCTAAGGAAAGGTAAGCACGAAAACGAGCTTTTAAAGAGAAAAATCATACACCCATATCACATATAAAAAGCATGGTAGCCAAAAAAGTAGTAAAAATCATATTGGAGTCTCAAAGCTATAAACTTGTAAAGAAATCATTCTTTTCCTGATCATCAAAACTAGCGTGTTAAGTGACTGGGTCCATGCCAAAAAATTTGGTTTGACTGCTCTCAATCAAGTCAATTTTTTTTGGGCCGGTCAAAGTTTGCATCATAACATCATTGATAATAATGTTTGGCTCATACATAAACGTAGCAGTAGCTGCTGGAGACCATTTTGCATGATCATTCCTAATTATTTTCCTTGCAGTCGTTCTAAGCCTCCATTCTTATCCTCGGTGCAGTTTCACAATGATAATTCCCTAAATAAAATAGTTACTAAACAAAACGCAAATACCAAATTAAAAGATTAAAAAACCAAAAGAAAAGAAGAATCATGCTCTAACAATTAAATAAAACGAACAAAAAATATGTAAAATTTGGTTTCATCAGATCCTGATTTCTAGATCTAGCATTCAAAATTTGAGTTATAAAGACAAAAAGCTTATCACATTATGAAATTTAACAACTTTAACAATTTTATGGTGAAACCAATGAAGTAAAGTTGTCACCTCTACTCACTTAAATCAGAAGCAGATGAGTCAAGGGTGAAATCAACAAGTGAGATTTCATTCCTTTTTGTGGTGAAACAGAAGTAAAGTTGATTTCTCTCATTTTTCACATCAAGAAGCAGTTTTTAGATGCCGAGATTGTGCCATTGGCTTCCTCAAGCTCTGAAATTATCTTCGAACAATGAGGTTCCTCCATATTAACAATGTTTCAATCATCGATAGGAAGGCAACCAGTGAGAATTGAAAGGGAAACACTCTACATGACCATGCATAAGCTTTAGCACCGTCGAAAGCTATTCGAGCAATAACCTTCGGCGCTGTATAAGCTGGAGTGTCCCAAGTTGTGGGAATAAATCTCTCATTATTATGATTCTTCGGTAAATCAAATAAGCTAAAGTCACCTAACGATCACAACCAAATGATGAAACCTAAAGATCATTGGCTTTGGCTCATCTGCTTTACCGGAAAATCGTTATAGTAAGGGACTACTTCCCTCAATTTGTGGCAGTCCGGCTCACACAAAACCGGAGGTTATTGGTCAGAGAACTTACGACGGTGCTAAATCTGATGTATAGTCGAATGGAGTGTTTCTTTTTGGTATTCTTACTAGTTACCTTCCTTTCAATGATATTAACATTGTTACTATGGAGGAATCTCATCGGCAGGAGATAATTGTAGAGCTTGAGGAGTTTGTGCTCTCATGGTGAAGGTGATCTCAATCTTTACTCATCTGCTTCTGGATAGCAGGCGTAACAGTAGTATCAACTCTACCAAAATCCACACTAGTAACTGTAGAAGCTCTCACATGGCTAAACTACAGAATAATTGAAAATCAAGAAAAGAAACGGTTAAGAAAAGAAACAAGTAGAGCTAAGATGAAAAAAAAATCTTAACTCTTTGAATCACCATGACGGAAAGCTGAGATTCAAGAGTCCCAGGTTACAATCCACCATTAATTAATTTTGCAACACCGAAATATAAACTACAATTGAACTACTGCTCTACGATACTATTGAATATACTTACTTTAGAGAGATTTCTGAGATTTTCTTTCTGATATTCTGCGTAATCGTTGGTCTCAAAACTGAGAAGATGCACTTGTTTATATCAAAGTTTCTTTTCAACCGATGATCAAAACTAAGTCAGCTCCAATCAAAGAAAAGTTAGTGAGATGATGAAGCCACAATCTCCATGAACCTGATTTTATAGAGATCGTGAGAAAACACGTGAGACTTAGTCAACATATCTCTTGTTTTCTCTGTTAACTCAACCTGAAAATTAATGCCCCATGTTTCTCCGTTAACTCAACCTGACAATTAATGCCCCTTGTTTTCTCCGTTAACCTAACCTGACCATTAAGACCCATTTCTAATTCAAACAAATAGAGTAAGCTAAGCCCAACCTCTATACTATTAAAAAAAAGTATCATAATCTCTATATCCCAATCCTAGTACTAAAAGATAATTAAAACAGTTTTGTCTAAGCATTCAAACACTACTTACCATTAAACATTAAACTGAAATATTAAAAATATAATCAGCTTTAAATCAAAATCATATAAAATTGTAAATTTTATTAATATGTAAAATTACTTTATTCAAAAAAGATGTGTTATGACTCATATCATTCCAATGCTATGTGATACCTAGAGTCATCTTCAATACTAATTTTTGTTTATATTAATATATTGAAATTAAAATAATTTACATGAAAAGAAAATTGATACTTAAAATTATATTAAATTTTTAAATAAAGATGCATAGTTTAAATAAAGATTATTGTTCTTAAATTTGATGAAATACGGATACTAAAAATTTAGATTGTTTCTAATTATTAGTTTAATTATAATAGATACACAATTTTATTTTCATGAAATGTATATTGTTTTAACAATGTCTAACATCTTCTATTCTATATAACATTATAAAAAATATCTTACCTAAAATTTTTCCTACGTTGTTAAAGTGTAAAAGTTTTATCGATATTGATCCAAAGAAGATTGAATTCGTAAATTGCAATAAACAATGCAAATGCCTATGGAGTTGAAAATCGTAAAGATTTCCATTGGTGATTTCATCCGGTTACCTCCCTCTCTCTAAGTAATCTTCTTATTTTCTATCATTTTTCTCATTCAATCAAATCTTGAAAACGTCTAAACAATTATTCTTTTAACCAATGTTTGTATATATGCTACATACATACCAATATATGTGCTAAATCATAAATAACTTATTCCACTATGTATGAATTATGTAATGTGTCTTTAAATATGCTACACACATACCTCTTTCTATTTTTGTGTTCCGAGGACCTTGCACCAGAACTTTCAAGCCTCGCCCTTTGGCCCATACAGTCAAGATATGTATATGCATTTCGAAGTGTTTATGTTTCTTTTATGACACCCCATTCATCTATCTTCTTCTAAGCTCTCAAACATAACATATTGAGTTATGTACCTTTTAATTTGGTTTAAACATAACATCCATTTCGTTTGTCATCTCAAAAAGTTTTATGAACATGCTATCATTTCATGATACTCCAATCTCTCTCTCTCTAATAATTTACATTCTCAAATATGCTTAGAAATTTTGAGATTATCATCTGAGATTCTGAAATCTCTCGAAAACATTTTTCGCCAAACAATCCTTCTTCGGCATGTACAACGCCAAATTTTGAATCAGCCACGATTTTGTCAAAATCCATTAAACCTAGGGATCTCTGACAAACACAACCTAATCCCAACCAATCGTCCAATGGATCTCGAGAGTTCACCCTAAACAACAATCAATTAATCATTTTATTCTGTTTTTATTTTATGAATATTCAGTAAATTTATGTTTAACAAATCAATTATGTTTTAAATTAGTAGTTAGAAAATAATTTAACTTAAAACGGATTAACGAATAAGATTAGTATGTTTCCACCATATTGACTTTTTAATGGGTATTAAAAATTCTCTGAAATTATATATGAGTATTTTGACCATACAGTTAATATATTGGTCTGATCCAAAAAAAAGTCAAAAACCAAACCCTAAACATGCGGATAAAATAGGGAGCTCAAAATACTAACCATAATTTGTTCATCCATTATGCATATGAGCACCAAGTTCACCAAACTGATAATCAGCTTCAACAGTCTCATCTGAGAGACAAACTACATTAAGCTTCTTCTGCTTCAAGATATTTATGACATTATGTACCAGTTGTAAAGCATTCACAGCACCTATTCATTCAACAGTAAATACGGAACTGTCATCTTCCGGATGGATCTCAATGATTCCATGTTTCCCCATAGATTATGTTTTATTGATCACTTCTTCATCGTAAGTTTATGCTTCTGGATCAACCACCACAACCTAAGAAGTAAAGTAACATAATTAACAATTGTGATCATTCAAACAATAGACAGCAAATGAATATATCACAACAAATGAGATAACTTGGTACTAAGAGCTAAGTAGTGCTGTCTAAGAGAAAGGTAAGCACCAAAACAATCTTTTAAAGAGAAAAATCATACACCCATATCACATATAAAAAGCATGGTATCCAAAAAAGTAGTTAAAATCATATTGGAGTCTCAAAGCTATAAACTTGTAAAGAAATCATTCTTTTCCTGATCATCAAAACTAGCGTGTTAAGTGACTGGGTCCATGCCAAAAAATTTGGTTTGACTGCTCTCAAAAAATTTGAGTTATAAAGACAAAAAGCTTATCACATTATGAAATTTAACAACTTTAACAATTTTATGGTGAAACCAATGAAGTAAAGTTGTCACCTCTACTCACTTAAATCAGAAGCAGATGAGTCAAGGTTGAAATCAACAAGTGAGATTTCATTCCTTTTTGTGGTGAAACAGAAGTAAAGTTGATTTCTCTCATTTTTCACATCAAGAAGCAGTTTTTAGATGCCGAGATTGTGCCATGGGCTTCCTCAAGCTCTGAAATTATCTTCGAACAATGAGGTTCCTCCATATTAACAATGTTTCAATCATCGATAGGAAGGCAACCAGTGAGAATTGAAAGGGAAACACTCTACATGACCATGCATAAGCTTTAGCACCGTCGAAAGCTATTTGAGCAATAACCTTCGGCGCTGTATAAGCTGGAGTGTCCCAAGTTGTGGGAATAAATCTCTCACTATTATGATTCTCCGGTAAATCAAATAAGCCAAAGTCACCTAACGATCACAACCAAATGATGAAACCTAAAGATCATTGGCTTTGGCTCATCTGCTTTACCGGAAAATCGTTATAGTAAGGGACTACTTCTCTCAATTTGTGGCAGTCCGGCTCACACAAAACCGGAGGTTATTGCTCAGAGAGCTTACGACGGTGCTAAATCTGATGTATAGTCGAATGGAGTGTTTCTCTTTGGTATTCTTACTAGTTACCTTCCTTTCAATGATATCAACATTGTTACTATGGAGGAATCTCATCGGTAGAAGATAATTGTAGAGCTTGAGGAGTTTGTGCTCTCATGGCGAAGGTGATCCCAATCTTTACTCATCTGCTTCTGGATAGCAGGCGTAACAGTAGTATCAACTCTACCAAAATCCATACTAGTAACTGTAGAAGCTCTCACATGGCTAAACTACAGAATAATTGAAAATCAAGAAAAGAAACGGTTAAGAAAAGAAACAATTAGAGCTAAGATGAAAAAAAAATCTTAACTCTTTGAATCACCGTGACGGAAAGCTGAGATTCAAGAGTCCCAGGTTACAATCCACCATTAATTAATTTTGCAACACCGAAATATAAACTACAATTGAACTACTGCTCTATGATACTATTGAATATACTTACTTTAGAGAGATTTCTGAGATTTTCTTTCTGATATTCTGCGTAATCGTTGGTCTCAAAACTGAGAAGATGCACTTGTTTATATCAAAGTTTCTTTTCAAACGATGATCAAAACCAAGTCAGCTCCAATCAAAGAAAAGTTAGTGAGGTGATGAAGCCACAATCTCCATGAACCTGATTTTATAGAGATCGTGAGAAAACACGTGAGACTTAATCGACATATCTCTTGTTTTCTCTGTTAACGCAACCTGAAAATTAATGCCCATTGTTTTCTCCGTTAACTCAACCTGACAATTAATGCCCCTTGTTTTCTCCGTTAACCTAACCTGACCATTAAGACCCATTTCTAATTCAAACAAATAGAGTAAGCTAGGCCCAACCTCTATACTATTAAAAAAAGTATCATAATCTCTATATCCCCATCCTAGTACTAAAAGATAATTAAAACAGTTTTGTCTAAGCATTCAAACACTACTTACCATTAAACATTAAACTGAAATATTAAAAATATAATCTGCTATAAATCAAAATCATATAAAATTGTAAATTTTATTAATATGTAAAATTACTTTATTCAAAAAAGATGTGTTATGACTCATATCATTCCAATGCTATGTGATACCTAGAGTCATCTTCAATACTAATTTTTGTTTATATTAATTTATTGAAATCAAAATAATTTACATCAAAAGAAAATTGATACTTAAAATTATATTAAATTTTTAAATAAAGATGCATAGTTTAAATAAAGATTATTGTTCTTAAATTTGATGAAATACGGATACTAAAAATTTAGATTGTTTCTAATTATTAGTTTAATTATAATAGATACACAATTTTATTTTCATGAAATGTATATTGTTTTAACAATGTCTAACATCTTCTATTCTATATAACATTATAAAAAATATCTTACCTAATATTTTTCCTACGTTGTTAAAGTGTAAAAGTTTTATCGATATTGATCCAAAGAAGATTAAATTCGTAAATTGCAATAAACAATGCAAATGCCTATGGAGTTGAAAATCGTAAAGATTTACATTGGTGATTTCATCCGGTTACCTCCCTCTCTCTAAGTAATCTTCTTATTTTCTATCATTTTTCTCATTCAATCAAATCTTGAAAACGTCTAAACAATTATTCTTTTAACCAATGTTTGTATATATGCTACATACATACCAATATATGTGCTAAATCATAAATAACTTATTCCACTATGTATGAATTATGTAATGTGTCTTTAAATATGCTACACACATACCTCTTTCTATTTTTGTGTTCCGAGGACCTTGCTCCGGAACTTTCAAGCCTCACCCTTTGGCCCATACAGTCAAGATATGTATATGCATTTCGAAGTGTTTATGTTTCTTTTATGACACCCCATTCATCTATCTTCTTCTAAGCTCTCAAACATAACATATTGAGTTATGTACCTTTTAATTTGGTTTAAACATAACATCCATTTCGTTTGTCATCTCAAAAAGTTTTATGAACATGCTATCATTTCATGATACTCCAATCTCTCTCTCTCTCGTAATTTACATTCAGAAATATCCTTAGAAATTTTGAGATTATCATCTGAGCTTCTGAAATCTCTCGAAAACATTTTTCGCCAAACAATCCTTCTTCGGCATGTACAACGCCAAATTTTGAATCAGCCACGATTTTGTCAAAATCCATTAAACCTAGGGATCTCTGAAAAACACAACCTAATCCCAACCAATCGTCCAATGGATCTCGAGAGTTCACCCTAAACAACAATCAATTAATCATTTTATTCTGTTTTTATTTTATGAATATTCAGTAAATTTATGTTTAACAAATCAATTATGTTTTAAATTAGTAGTTAGAAAATAATTTAACTTAAAATGGATTAACGAATAAGATTAGTATGTTTCCACCATATTGACTTTTTAATGGGTATTAAAAATTCTCTGAAATTATATATGAGTATTTTGACCATACAGTTAATATGTTGGTCTGATCCAAAAAAACTCAAAAACCAAAACCCTAAACATGCGGATAAAATAGGGAGCTCAAAATACTAACCATAATTTGTTCATCCATCATGCATATGAGCACCAAGTTCACCAAACTGATAATCAGCTTCAACAGTCTCATCTGAGAGACAAACTACATCAAGCTTCTTCTGCTTCAAGATATCTATGACATTAAGTACCAGTTGTAAAGCATTCACAGCACCTATTCATTCAACAGTAAATACGGAACTGTCATCTTCCGGATGGATCTCAATGATTCCATGTTTCCCCATAGATTATGTTTTATTGATCACTTCTTCATCGTAAGTTTATGCTTCTGGATCAACCACCACAACCTAAGAAGTAAAGTAACATAATTAACAATTGTGATCATTCAAACAATAGACAGCAAATGAATATATCACAACAAATGAGATAACTTGGTACTAAGAGCTAAGTAGTGCTGTCTAAGAGAAAGGTAAGCACGAAAACGAGCTTTTAAAGAAAAAAATCATACACCCATATCACATATAAAAAGCATGGTAGCCAAAAAAGTAGTAAAAATCATATTGGAGTCTCAAAGCTATAAACTTGTAAAGAAATCATTCTTTTCCTGATCATCAAAACTAGCGTGTTAAGTGACTGGGTCCATGCCAAAAAATTTGGTTTGACTGCTCTCAATCAAGTCAATTTTTTTTGGGTCTGTCAAAGTTTGCATCATAACATCATTGATAATAATGTTTGGCTCATACATAAACGTAGCAGTAGCTGCTGGAGACCATTTTGCATGATCATTCCTAATTATTTTCCTTGCAGTCGTTCTAAGCCTCCATTCTTATCCTCGGTGCAGTTTCACAATGATAATTCCCCAAATAAAATAGTTACTAAACAAAACGCAAATACCAAATTAAAAGATTAAAAAACCAAAAGAAAAGAAGAATCATGCTCTAACAATTAAATAAAATGAACAAAAAATATGTAAAATTTGGTTTCATCAGATCCTGATTTCTAGATCTAGCATTCAAAATTTGAGTTATAAAGACAAAAAGCTTATCACATTATGAAATTTAACAACTTTAACAATTTTATGGTGAAACCAATGAAGTAAAGTTGTCACCTCTACTCACTTAAATCAGAAGCAGATGAGTCAAGGGTGAAATCAACAAGTGAGATTTCATTCCTTTTTGTGGTGAAACAGAAGTAAAGTTGATTTCTCTCATTTTTCACATCAAGAAGCAGTTTTTAGATGCCGAGATTGTGCCATGGGCTTCCTCAAGCTCTGAAATTATCTTCGAACAATGAGGTTCCTCCATATTAACAATGTTTCAATCATCGATAGGAAGGCAACCAGTGAGAATTGAAAGGGAAACACTCTACATGACCATGCATAAGCTTTAGCACCATCGAAAGCTATTTGAGCAATAACCTTCGGCGCTGTATAAGCTGGAGTGTCTCAAGTTGGGAATAAATCTCTCACTATTATGATTCTCCAGTAAATCAAATAAGCCAAAGTCACCTAACGATCACAACCAAATGATGAAACCTAAAGATCATTGGCTTTGGCTCATCTGCCTTACCGGAAAATCGTTATAGTAAGGGACTACTTCCCTCAATTTGTGGCAGTCCGGCTCACACAAAACCGGAGGTTATTGGTCAGAGAACTTACGACGGTGCTAAATCTGATGTATAGTCGAATGGAGTGTTTCTCTTTGGTATTCTTACTAGTTACCTTCCTTTCAATGATATCAACATTGCTACTATGGAGGAATCTCATCGGTAGGAGATAATTGCAGAGCTTGAGGAGTTTGCGCTCTCATGGCGAAGGTGATCTCAATCTTTACTCATCTGCTTCTGGATAGCAGGCGTAACAGTAGTATCAACTCGACACAAATCCATACTAGTAACTGTAGAACCTCTCACATGGCTAAACTACAGAATAATTGAAAATCAAGAAAAGAAACGGTTAAGAAAAGAAATGAGTAGAGCTAAGATGAAAAAAAAACTTAAATCTTTGAATCACCGTGATGGGAAGCTGAGATTCAATCGGTGGTCTCAAAACTGAGAAGATGCTCTTGTTTATATCGAAGTTTCTTTTCAACCGATGATCAAAACCAAGTCAGCTCCAAATCAAGGAAAAGTTAGTGAGGTGATGAAGCCACAATCTCCATGAACCTGATTTTATAGAGATCGTGAGAAAACATGTGAGACTTAGTCGACATATCTCTTGTTTTCTCCGTTAACTCAACCTGAAAATTAATGCCCCTTGTTTTCTCCGTAACTCAACCTGACAATTAATGCCCCTTGTTTTCTCCGTTAACCTAACCTGACAATTAAGGCCCATTTCTAATTCAAACAAATAGAGTAAGCTAAGTCCAACCTCTATACTATTAAAAAAAATCATAATCTCTATATCCCAATGCTAGTACTAAAAGATAATTAAAAAAGTTTTGTCTAAGCATCCAAACACTACTTACCATTAAACATTAAACTGAAATTTTAAAAATATAATCAGCTATAAATCAAAATCATATTAAATTGTAATTTTTCTTAATGTGTAAATTTACTTTATTCAAAAAAGATGTATTATGACTCATATCATTCCAATGCTATGTGATACCTAGAGTCATCTTCAATATTAAATGTTGTTTATATTGATTTATTGAAATTAAAATAATTTACATGAAAAGAAAATTGATACTTAAAATTATATTAAATTTTTAAATAAAGATGCATAGTTAAATAAAGATTATTCTTCTTAAATTTCATGAAATATGGATACTAAAAATTTAGATTTTTTCTAATTATTAGTTTAATTATAATAGATACACAAATTTTTTTTCATAAAATGTAGATTGTTTTAACAATGTCTAACATCTTTTATTCTATATATTATTATAAAAAAATATCTTACCTAATATTTTTTCTACGTTGGTAAAATGTAATTCGTAAATTGCAATAAACAATGCAAATGTTTATAGAGTTGCTAGATTTTTCATTGGTGATTTCGTCCGGTTACCTCCCTCTCTCTAAGTAATCTTCCTATTTTCTATCATTTTTTCTCATTCAATTAAATCTTGAAAACGTCTAAACAAGTATTCTTCTAACCAATGTTTGTAAATATGCTACACACATACCAATGGTTTATTTATGTTTTAGCCTTTTAGGCATTACCTTTTAACGACCAGGTCAACTAGTTCGCCGGGTCACGTTTAATGACACATTTTTTGTGTTTTCTGATTTTATTATTGGTAGATTTTAGCATCAAATCTAAATATTAGTGCCCGGATCCCGGATTAACTGGTCGGTCCAGTTCGAATATGAAAACATTAGAAAACCAAACAGCAGTTTCAAGTTAAATCTCTTCCATTTGCAATAAATTTGTGACTGCATGGTCACGATTACTATTTGCTTTACAGAAAGAAAAAAAAAAGTAAAAAGCAGGAGGACAATAAGTCACAACAGCAATCACGTTGCAAACAATCATAATCCAAAGTGCTTGTTTCAATTAACAGCTATTGTTAACGTTTGATTATAGACTGAGAATTGCAATCCAAAATCTGATTATCAAAACCACTTGTGATTATTTTAAATTTTTTTTGGGGATTTTGATTATCTTACAAATTTAAAACTAAACTAAAACCAATAATCAAATTCGAGGCTCACAAGCTCTTGTAAGTGGTCACGTTGTTTATCCAATCGCAACTGGAAGACAAAAAAATAGAGACTTGCACACAACCAATAATCGATTCTCTCTTTCCTCCTTTTTAATTTTCAATTTTTATATTAGAGGAAACTTTTGAGTAACTATTGTGACGAATTATATTGCATAGTTGTCATAAGTATCTTTAAATTTAATTAATAATAAAAATAGAGATATTATTGTATACACAGTAAAGGACAGTGTCTACCTAGAGACACTATGACTTTCTAAAGACACTTCAATAATTAAAATTAATGTTAGTTAATTCTAAAGACACCATCCTAATCTCTGCTCAATTTGGGTGCTCTAATGGATTGTTCTTAGTCTACGTATCTCTTGTTTTATCTTTTAACTCAACCATTATACACATTTCTCATTCACACAAATTGATTTAACTAAGCGCAATTAATACAGTTAAAATCAGCCCAACAATAACATCTAGGTTTTTTTCAGTAACACATTTAGCACTAAACCTAAACTCAACAGAGCAAAACTCACTAGGTCCATCTCCATCAGAAGCATCACAATCACGAGATAAACACATACTCATGGCACGTCCACTAGACAGAGGAATAAGACATAATGGATGAGTTATGTAATAAAATGAGTCATTTTAAGCTCACAGATCTTTACATGTTGTTTCTGAGAAATGATGAAAGATAACAAATTATAAATGAGTAAATGAGAGAGAATGGCAAAAAAATGTAATAAAATGGTAAAGATTTAAGTTGGGCTTTGGGCCTAATTTAATTTGTTTTCTAGTTTTATGGGCTTGTAAAATTGAGCTTAAAGCTTATATTTTATAATAATGCCCATGAGCTTTTATACTAGAGTAAGCCTTACAAAGTTACACTAATCCTCAAAACATACAGGACAGTGTTACTGTTGAGTATATGTACAAGTGCAATACACTACATCAAGACGGTTTAGTAAGTGAATGTTTCTTAACTGAGCCGATTTCGTCTTCACATAATACAAAAGATATTGACTTATAGGTTGGAAATTCTTCTACTTTAGAAATCCATCATGTGGAGGTAGTCAGGTAGAATAAGGAATATGACTCTCCAATTATTTTTTCTGTCATGAGGTTCTTTTTGATGCTATGAAAAATTATTGCATCTAGTGGAGTATCGTGGTACAGATTTTTAATTTATTATTTTTCTTAAAAACCACATATTGAGATATTCAGACAGATGTAGTTTCGTGGTATACATACTTATATTTTTTTAATAAACAATCATCTTCTTAAAACCACATAAATAATTCAGATATCTCATTATGTAAAGATATTTTAGATATATCAAAGGATTGTATCCATTATAAATAGCTCAACTTTATTTGATTCTCAAATGTAGCTATATACAAAAAAACATATCTATATACAAGACATAAACACCTCCTAATCCTTGTCACAATCCCAATAGAACCTTTATATTTATCCTAATAGATTTATACCTATCTCTAAGTTACATATTCAATGGCTCGACATGGCCGTAGCTAGTGTAGTGGTGTTCAGTGGCCGACAACTCTTTATAATGGTTTATTCCCTACGATATTGGGACATTCTGATCTAATATTCTAATTTTGAAAGAATTTTTTTTGTCTTCATTACTTCATTAATGTTACAAAAAACTGATATAATTTTTATGTTGAGAACAATTATATTAAAACTAAATCTAATTTCCAAGATATAAACATAAATGTAAAAAGATTATATTTAGAGAAAAAGGTAAATTTCATAATCTAAGAAATTGAAACTATCAACAATATTATAAATTATTGTTGATCTCGATTCGTATTCTCGATCAATTTCAATTCAGTTTGAGTCGATAATATCAAGTAATGCATACATAAGATTGTAGAAAAGCCACGAAGTCAAACGTTTAGAGGCTTCTACATATAATCTGACCAAATAATATGTCCACAGATCAATACACACGAAGGTTTGTTCTCTTTGGTGTCAAGAGTACTTTGCGCATAATTGACATGATAGACCAGTGGTTCAACAGTCGTTCAACAAATAAATTACTGATTAACTAGTTAGGTCTTATTATACGTGTATATTTTTTGGGTTGGTTAATGGTTAATTTGTATACCCAATAATATTAAATGTTGCGTATAAAATCATCTATGCTTCGTAAGCCATAGGAAAAAGGGGAACTGTTATATAAGTATACAATTTATAAGCACTATAGAATGAGCTTTTCTATCTTCTGGATAATGAGATTTAACCTATATAATTCCTAGTGATCACAAGATTTAACCAACTAGAATTCTTGAAAACGTGTAGAAAAATTAATGGATCCTTTTTTTAAATAAGAAAAACTAATTTATCCTTTCAATTCTTTTAGTAGAAGATTAAAAGTTTTTGATTTAATGAAATACTTTACTTATAAAACGTTATATAAACCCTAACCCACTCCTCTCACACAAAAAAATAACAATCATCTCAGAAACTGCTATGTACTCTTAAGTACCAAAAATGGCGGGCTACAACCTCGAAGCTATCGAAGCGGCACCTTTAAAAGACGCGCAACCAGCAGAAGCCTAGATTTTCTAGAACAATGAAGATCATTTTTGAAGCCTTGCCACTTAATCATTGTCCAAGATGGTGACCCGTCAATCAAGATCCGAGTTCCTGATGGTTAACCGTAATGATATTATTTTCGGTTATGTTTTTGATTCTGGGTTTGCATTCAATTTGGTTGATCTATAATAGTTTTAAGAGAGTAAAATGGATTTTTAATAGTAATCATCAGAGGACTTGTGTTTAGTTAGGTTACTTTTGATTCATTTCTTTATCCCAAAGATATTTTATAAATTCATTGTTAAAATAAAATTTAGTTCGGTTTTATGCCCAAACGTAATCTTTTAAATATGCATGTAAACGCTAGAATAGTCTTTTCATGTATGTTGATGCAGTCATGAGACAATCCCAAAAAGAATATTATACCCACTGTGTGTGTGGCATGAATCTCGCTTTTTATAGAGAGCTTATTGGACCTGCTATGTACTTTAGTCTTATGAGTGAAGGCCAGCCCATTTCCCGGTACGATGACATGTGGGCTGGTTGGGCAACAAAGGTGGTATGTGAGCACTTGGGCTATGGGGTCAAGACCAGTCTGCCGTATGTGTGGCATAGCAAAGCTAGTAACCCCTTCTTGAACTTGAAGAAAGAGCAGAGTGGAATCCATTGGCAAGAGGAAACGATTGCATTCTTTAAGAACCTTTTTCTTTCTGAATAATCTGACACTGCCACAAAATGTTATATGGAGTTATCCAACTTGACAAAGGAGACGCAATGGTCACTTGGATTGAGGCGTGGGAGGAGCTTAACCCGCCGGTTGTTGATGACAAGAAGAAGGTCAATGAAAAAGATGTCAAGGCCAAGTAATGATATAATTATGATTGATATTTAATTAATGTTTTTGCTATATGAACAAGTATGCTGCATGCGAGTTTATTTTTATAGTCTATTATTATCTACATGAGTAATTGTACTCCGTACAATTATGTAATAGTTTGTGTCAAATTTATTAAGTTTGATTGAAAGAAAAATAAAACATATATCTTTTACACATATATATATATATATATGAATTTGCTAGGGACTTATCAATGTAAGAACACACCCATCAGTTTAGAAATTGAAAAAGATTTCTCAAACATTTATATTATTATTTTAATATAAGTTTTTATATATTTAATTTTTTATTTTGTTTAAAATTATTAAAACAATGAGAATGTGACATGTGGTATAAAGTTATTTTCATCCAAATTTCTCTTTTGAAAAACCGTATGTCAACTTGTTTTTTTTGTTATTAATATTTGTTTAAAAATCGACCTCCGGAAGTGCTTTGAGATATTTAGACTATAAGATTTGACACAATCATATTTTTTTTTTATAAAAACACGTCGACTACAAATCAAGCTTTTATTTCAAACCCCTCAACGAGTAATCACATAACTTAGAGCATGACATCAGTGAGAGATTCTAGTAAGTCTCTTAAAATTAAAAAAATAATGTTTTAATTCAAAATAAAAAAACTGATAGATAAAAAGTTTCTGATATCCTTTCTAAAGTTTCTTGTGAAAATATGTATCTTTCTTTTTCATATATGTATCTTTCTTTTTATTATTATTTAAAATGTTGAGATATCTTTGAGTTACCTTGAGATACCCTAATGTTTTCAAATAAATCTACATGCTTCAAGAAAAACTCCACGTCATCTCATGAGTTAGTTTGGTCTCTACTTAAAAAAAAAACACCCATCTAACGTTAGAAAAAAATATCATAAGAGACAAACTCGGACGTAAACATCTATGGGACAGTTTTTTGTGGAAGCAGGTATAGCTAAACTATCCACAGGACTAAGAGTAGGAATCTTCTTTTTTTTTTTTGTTAATTTGGTGATGTGCGCAGGTTCAGCTAATCTGCCTAAAGAACAGTACCGACGAATAGTTTGCTCCCAATTTTTTTCAATTAGATATATGATATAGCGGGAATCAACTTAGAACCGATAAATTTAATACATTTTCCCTAAGTCCCTAAGTCGATTTCTACTACTATGCTACTGCTAGGTTTTTGTTTATGGTCATCTCATTTTATTAAAAACAGTCCAACGAAATCTTAAAAAAAAATCAAATTAATATGATCCAATTCTTATTTAAGATTAAGAATTTTTTTTTTAATTGTAATAATATGTTTTGTGTGCTTTTGACAAGTTATTAATATAGATGGTTCACTAGTTTCGTATTATATAATATGTTTTTCTGGTGAGTTGACAAATTATTTATCGTCCGCAAAAAAGGCTCACACACACCTTCGCTTCTGATTAATATACTCATCCTTGAATATACCTACCCTATAAACCAATTAATAACGTGTGCACTTTTTTAATTAAAGTTTACAAATTTGACCGTTCGCTTTTATAAAATCTAGTAGTTACTGCTTTAATCAGTCGAAATGTAGAATTCTAATTAGTGGTCAAATTTAACGGGTGTAATAAACTAAATATTTGGAAGAATTTGAGTTTTAACGAGTTATGAGATGATTTTAATAAATTTTGGTAAATTTACAAAACTTATTATGAATTGTAATTAAATTTTTATGAAATTTAATCTAAAATAATGAGACTATTTTTAATTAAGAAACTCCACTAAAAAGTTTATATCACCTAAATTACTTAAAATTTACTAGTTAAAATATTTTCAATAACAACATCAAAAACAAAATGTTTTCAATAATTGAATATTTAATTTTAAACTTTTTTAAAACCGTGTTTAAATAATATATAATTTTTTTTAGTAGAAATTACTCAAAATCATTGATTAAATCATTATTAGTAAAAATCCTTAAAGGATAAATAATGTGTTGTCTCAACTATATATTTTTGATAATGCCGTCCCCAGGAGTGTTTACCTCGGGTAGTTGTAATATGAGGAAGGCTTTTTCACAGCAGCAAGTGTCGTTTCCTTGTAATTTCACCTATCAACAAATAAATAATTTAAAAGCTATTATTTGTCACATATTGACTTTTTTTTGGTGTATAAGATAAACTTCAAGGAAAATGTTGAAAACATTTGTCCTAATCCTCTCTTCCCCTATTTAACTATTCTTGTTTTTTTGTAATTGATTAAACTACAAGAAAGGTCGAATATTAACGGCAACAAAAACAAACGGTTAATTATCTGCCGAAAAAAGAGAATAAGGTAAATTCTTTGACCATAAATTTTAACAGATTTTAAAGAAAACATTGCTATAATATATTAGTATAATATCCAAATCCGTTGCAATAAAATCCCTCTAAATTCTCACCCACTAAACCAGGTGTTTTTTCGTCTTAAAACGGTGACTAAACCATCTCCGTTGACCATATTGAATAAAACAAAACATACCAAATTATCTATATACTTATATTTGTTAATTAAGTGATGTCAACAAGATTATTTGTTAATTAAGGCTATATTGGAGATAACTAAAATTATCAGAATCTATATACTATATAAAAAAACTCAACTATTTGACCCATGAGTTCTTATATGGTGAACTATGGGTTATATGCAAAAGTTAAGCCTGCCCTCTTTCTAGGTGTCAACGTCCTCAAAGTAAACCCTTCTCCGCTTTCCCAATCAATTTCCTCTATATATATGAAAGATTGAAGATGTCGATAAACTTGAAAACCGGAAAAAAAACGGTCAACCAAAATTTGTATGACCCACAAACACTTCTTGAAAAAAAAATATCAAACCAATTGAATACATCATCTTCTCATAAGAAGAAACCCATTTATGAAGAATCCGATAATGAAGACATGGAATAAAATGAAATCTTTTGGGCATATGAGCTCTTCTACCACGACTTCGATCTCAAAAAGCAAGTCTTGGAGTGGCTCAGTTTCCCTCGAAGATGTTAGTAAGAGCAACGAATCAAAAAGAAAGATCAAGAAAGTGTTGCCCCAACATGGCTTCTTCACTGTTTACGTGGGTCCCACGAAACAAAGAGTTGTGGTTAAGACGAAACTGGTGAACCATCCTTTGTTCAAGAACTTGTTAGAAGAAGCAGAGAATGAATATGGTTATAGACGTGATGGACCCATCGTTCTTCCTTGCGAGGTTGACTTCTTTTTCAAGGTTTTAGCTGATATGAAGTCTAATGATGGTAGTAATGATGATTATGATGATGATGATGCTGCTTTGATTAATCCTCCGATTTGCGGGTTTGGTACTCCCTATAGATCATGCGGTGGTCGTGGTGCCGATTCCATGGCCATGGGACAGAACGGTTCATATAAGCTTCTTCGATCACCGTCTGTGTTCAAGTTGAATATATTTTGAATCTTTTTCTTCTTTCTTTTTATTGTACACCTAAGTTCTTGTTCATAACATAACCTTATACTCCTTTTATTTTTTTGGCATGAGTGGAAATGTGAAAGAAAATCCTCTCATTTCTCCAAATTTGTAACAATTAACTAGCTTGAATACTTTCTAATATTTTGATGTTAGTTAATTTGTATCACATTTGACACTGTTATTATTGATATCTTAAATCTTTCATATACACATACATGCATGTTATAGTGATTTGGATGAATGAGACTTGTATTAAAGAGATAACTTAAGCGGTAAATTTTCTGTAGAAAAGAAAAAAAAAATTGGATTTTAACTTCATCAAATACAAATATCCAGATCATCAACGCTCTACACTTTACTCCACGCTACAAAATAGTATCTATGCTTAGTAATGAGATTCATTTTAGCCTATTTCATGTTAAAATGTTGTTTAATATTTTTAATATGAGTTGTATATAAGTAACATATTTTATCTTATTTTGTAGATAGAGTTTATTTTATTTAATATAAAAGGTAACTGAGACTTACATCGGAATAGTATTTTATCAAGCAAATATATGTTAGATATTATAATAAACTTTATAATATGTGTGAAATTATTTGAAAAGACGCATATAATGAAACGAAAAGAGTAGTTATTTTCCTTACATGATTTCTAAGAGGCATCCTACATCGTCCTTCTAATATTTTGAATTATTCAAATGAATGAAATGGTAAGCATCCTATTTGGTTATATTTTACAGGCAATGTATATATATATATATATTATTATTTATGTGACAACTTAAATTTTGGTTTGTATCCGATTGAAAAAATTATTATATTCCGTCAAAGAGGCGTATATATATTATTTATGTGACAACTTAAATTTTGGTTTATATCCGATTGAATTAAGAATGAGGGGTCGCTCATACCAAGTGTGTATTTAAGTATGTAACTGTATAATTTGTTATCTTAATTCTTTCCGACTTGTGATGAATCATGCAATACGTGTGGCTCATAATTTAAGCTTTGTTAATTTAGGCTTTGGAAGAAAACCTTATATGTATAATAGACTACTAGTTCGTTTCTATATTTAGATATTGTAACTTAGTTAACCATTTAAATGTTGCATCAAGATTTAAATATTTACACGCAACACTATCAGCCTATCATTCTATTAATAATTTAAATGCACGAACTCATTATGTCAATCTATATTTTCAATCTATTAGTTTGAGTGTTCAATTAAATTAAAAATGTACCTGAACCCGCCCTAAGAGCAGTTTTAACTACATATATGTACTTAAAATTTTCAAATTATTTGGGATTAGGTCTGGACCGGATGCAGATATTTAGCATTTTTGGACGGATTTGTATGCGGTCGGATCCGAATCCACATCCGGCTAGATGTGTTATTTTGATATCAATATCCGGAAGTTCCGAATAGATGGATCACGAATATTCGTAAAAAATCGGATATCCAATAAAAATAAAAAATTACTAAAAATTAATATTATTATGTAAAATTTAAATAAAATAAAAATTATAATAAATTATAATTATAACTATAAATAAATATGAATATTACAATAATAATAAATATTATATATATATATATATTAATAATAATAAATTATGGTTATAATATAATATTATATTAATATAATAGGATCCAAATATCCGATTAAATTTTATTACATTATCTATATTCGAATCCTCATTCGACATAATCTCTAACTATATTATCACGATCCGGATATCCAGATTTTTAGAACAAATAGATCTAAATATCAAATCAGATTCAAAATATGGAATAATAGTTCTTGGAGATATGTGGGATCCTCTATTTTCTGAACAAAAGCCAGAATAATATTTAATTAAATATGTATAAATACCTTACACATGTTAAAATCGTCTGACATACGTCTTTCAAACGAGATATGTTTCTCTTCCTCTCACCTTTTTTTCTAAATTTTCTTATTTATATTCTACTTAATTCATATCACTATAAACCAAAAAAGATTGTACATCAAAATGATGGAGCGGCAGCTAGATATATGCAATAATCTTATTGATTTTAAGAATAGCTAAGATCAATGTCTTTCTAGATTCGTTGAGATCTCCTTACATTATCGAAAACAAGAGTTGAGAATATTTTTTCTAATTTTATTAATCAAATCAACAACTGAATAATATAATAGACATAAAAATACTATTTATAATAAAATCATAAAATCCTAGAAAACCTCTGAAACATTCTAGAAACCATCAAATCTTATAATAATTATAATTAAATAAGTAAAAGATAATTATGAAAATATTTGGATATTATGCTGCATCATCAAACGTGCCGCCGTGCATTTATTTAGGGCCGGATCTGTAACCCAATCAAGATATATTGTATCAACCATTTCAATTTTGGGCAATTCACTATAATAGTCAGTAGTAATATTGTTTTGGTTAAAAAACAGAACAAAGAAAAAGACTAAAATTTCAATATTTATTATTTACTAACAGTAGGGTAAAGAGAACAAGGATATAAAGGCATTAACTACATCAAGGATCTTCTTACCAGGAGCCTCAGTCATTGGCAATGTCGGTCCAGCCATCAGAAGTCACTGGCCCACTGACTCTGTTACCTCTGAACGCAACACCTTCCACAACATTACACAACCGATCTAGCCAGGTTCCAACAAGTATCTATCTCCTCTACACACACTTCTCATTATCGCTTTGGCACACCTCTCTGCTGATTCCACTGGCAAAACGCTTATTTGGACCTGATTCACATATACATATATATATATATATCCTCTCAAGTTTTACACAACAATCCATAGTAACAATGGTGAATAACTAGTTCTTACTAAATCTAGCTATATATTTTAATTAATTTTTGTTTATCTTATATTACTCTACATAATCATCAATTAGACCCATATTTTAAAAATAATTCAAGAACATTAGAGATTCAACCAAGAATGCTTACATCTTTGGGTTTTTTTTATCAACTACGAGTTTACCATCATTTGTCATGAACTTGCCTCGGGTCAGTTCCAAGTCGATTACACCTGGTGCTACTATTGTAATCCCGATCTCTGATTTAAACTCAGTTCTTAATGTTTCATATAAAGCGATTACGGCGGTTTTACTAGCATGAATTCATTCATAGAGACTTAAAGTATTAAAGGAATATTTGACATAAAATGGTTAGTAAATTAGGAGAAGCAAATGGTATGCAAGAATGTTACACAATAAAAGCTCAATCTAGGTGAAGCAATGTATACACATCCAGAAGCTGACCATAGTAAATTAGGTGAAGTTTTGTGGAGTAGGAGTCGGGTTCCTACCATAGAGTGGATCATTGTGACGCTATGTAAAAGTGGGGAAGCTGACCCTGGTAGGGCATGTTGACCCATACTACAGAGTATATCATTTGAAAAACACTTCGTAAAAGCAGAGAAGTTGATCCGGTAAAACATGTTGAGACCCCTATGTTGGTTGCAGTGGGGGAGGTACAAAATCTTTGTTATGGGAGTCAAAATATATATAAAAAGTTATTTTATAGAGGTCAAAATATTATTTAAGCTGAAGTTTTTATAATTTTATCATAAAAATACACCAAAAATATATTAAATAATTCTTTTTATATGTGGCATATGACCTCTTTGTTGTTTATTGCTTCGGCCCCTGGTTAGTTGGGAGTGTGAAGCTCTATGGATTAGGAGCCTAACTCCTCTTGCAAAGTAGATTATAATGTGATTGATATGCTTTATATCAGGACATGTTGACCCCTACTATAGACTAAAATAACTGTTTAGTTAGTGGTGGATCTAGAAAATATTTTTACATGGGATAAAACTCAAAACTGTTGAACATTTTTACTTAAATAATATATAAATAAAAGCATTATTAGCATAAAATAATACATCAACAGAGCATTGCTAAAAATCTTTAAATAAATACACTAAACTTGAAAAGTTATAGGAGGCAACTCTTATTCCCAAAATGTGTGTGTCTAACTGGATCACCATATGTATGATTTCCTCTAACCCTATAACATATTAACTAAAATCAGATAGTAAGAAATAAGACGAAGAAATCTAGGAAAATACTGATTTATGGATCTTTAGTTTTAGTGTAGATACAACATCAATTGACAATATTTAGGAGAAGAACTATAATTTTTTGACATAAGCCAGCAGAAAATACAAATATCTCTAGATATGAGCTCCACCCAAAAATAAGTAAGGATTTGTTTTGAAAGAGAAGTTTTCAACCCCAAAAAGGTGGCCCAAGATCGCAACCTTCAACTTTTTTTGTTGTATCTTTGTATATCTTAATAAATAAAAGTAACATCTAAAATATCATTTTATGATTTAAAATTAACTAGAACTTAAAGAAAAATCTGACATATTATATATTATTTCAAGATATATGGTAAGTATTTGCAAAGCTTTCTATTTTTTTACAATGCGTGAAAATAAAACAGAGAACGTTTTCTTAAGATTTAAATTTTGTTAATGGTATTTTTCATAAAATGGTTAAATTAGAATCCGAAATTTTTTTGGACTAATAAGATCAGAAAAGTTTGAAGACAGGAAAAATCTATTTTTTGGTTGCGTTTTAGTCTTATTTATTGTATATTATTCCATAAAAGTTACAGTTACATTGTTAATTTATTATTTTAAATTTATCTAGGTCTTAAATAAAATCTAACACACTGTATATGGTTTCAAGCTGTAAGAGTAATAAAACGATCTTTTAAAGTTTAAGATTTTATTAATAGTACGAAATAAACAAATTATGTGGTTGTTTTTGAAATCTTAAACCATAAAATAACTATATTGATCGATTACTTAAAACTTGGTTCTTTCAGAGAAATATGACAAATTGTACTAAATATTACTAATATTTATATTTTTACAATACGTAAAAATAAAATATATTTATCAATATTTTACCATACTGACGTATTTGTTTTTAAAGTCTTAATCCACAAAATATTGATTGATTACTTAAAGCTTGAATTAGGAGATATATTGAATTTTAGCTAAAATTTTAGAGGATTCAATTGAATTTATTGAATTATAAATATTATTATCAAACTCTCTCAACTATCATCTAAAATTATGGGATTTTGATCTTTATTAGGTTTTGATCCCACGCTACACTGATTATTTTAACAAAGAAGATGATAATATTATTTCTAGTATTTGATAAAATTTAGTAACGTTCATATGTAATTTTAAAGAATAATTAATTAAATTTAATATATAAATCTATTGAACACATAAATATGATTTATCTATTGATCATATAACATATGATTTATCTTAAAAGTTGTTGGGTCTTTTACATTTTTAAGACATTATGTTTTCCAATATTTTATAATTTTAATAATATTTAAATCTATAGTATATATTTTGAATGTAAACCAAAAGTTTTTGAATATGTCATTATCCTTTTCTATTCTTTCATGTGTTTTCTCCTTTTCTATTTCATCATTTTATGAGGTTTCATCTAAATATCAAAGCTTTAATTTTCTTTATTTATATACAATATATAAAGACTAAATATTGATTATGAAATATTATTATACTTACTACCTTTATTTAAATATTATTTTTGTTAATATTAAATAATTTCTTAATTAATTTTCTAAAAATATGAAGTTATGAAAATAAAATATATTTTAATATTATTCATTAATAAGAACTTAATGCATAATTTCTTTATATACTTCTCTAATTATTTTTATAATTTTTCTTATTTTATTGTTTATTTTGGCTATATATTTCTCTTTTAAAATTATTGGCAGATATATATTTTTTTCTTCTTAAAGTTTTTTTAGGTTAATGTAAGAAATATTGTTAATTATTGACGTTAATTTTCTTAGTTAGTTTTTGAAAAATATAAAATTATAAAAATAAATACTTTTTAAAAATTATTTATTTATAAGAAGTTAACGCAGAGTTTCTTATATACTAAACTTGTTATTTTTATAACTTATATTATTTTGTTTAATGGTACCTAATACCTTTTAATATTGTTCCATGTACCTAACTACAAAAAATTAATGGTATTCATTTATGTTTTAACATTTGGGTCTGATCCATTGGATGTTATATATATAATTATTAAAATCCAAACATTTTATTGAGCCACCACCCCTAGAACTCATAAGGTAACCTAATAACAATACTAGCACAAATCAGTAAACTATCCTTATCTACTAAAATTAATCTACATTTATTGAAAAATTGAAAGTAAATGAGTAAATTAATTCAATCTGAGAATTTTTTTCATTAAAATTTTTCAATCCATGTACCTAATTACAACAAAATTAATCGTTTCATTTATGTGGTTTTGACTGTAGTTGTTTAATTACTGCGCCGAATCAAAAAGAAATAGAAAGGAGAAAGAATCCTAAACGACACCGTTTCATTGCCCAGTAGTATATTGCAATTCTCTTTTTAACCTTTTACTAACTTTTTCCATTTTCAGGAAAAAAAAAAAAACCGATTCTGCTTCCTCTTCTCCTTTCGTCTTCCTTCGTCCTTATATTCAAAAAAAAAACTTCAAATTTTTTTTATTAAACCCTCACTTCTTCTGTTTTTTTTTTCTTTTCTCTAATGGAAGAAACTCAAATAAAACAAGAGAAACTCACCACAACAACAACTTCTAATCCTATTCTCTCCGCCGCTACGAAAACAACTCCGCCGCGAGATTCCGATATTGTTGTTATCGATCTCAATAGCAGCAGCAACGACGACGACGGTTCTGAAATAGGCGAAAACAATAACGGAATCGTTGATATTGAAAGCGGTGGTGATTCTCAAGCTGTTGTTGGTGAGAAAAGAGCGCGAAATGATTCTGGTGAACCACCGGTGAAGAAATTAGCAGTTATGGTACCGGACGAAGAAAGAATAGTTGTTGCTATTCCGGCGACGCCTTGTAACTTTGTTGCTCCTCCTCCTCAGTGTTGGAATACTTGTAAACAATTTTGGAAAGCTGGTGATTATGAAGGATCTTCTGGTGGTGATTGGGAAGTTTCTGCAGGTTGATTAATTTTTAATTATTTGTTAATTGAGTTTTTAAGCATTGTTAAATGATTAATTAAGTTTTTGTGATTTTTTTTAAAGGTGGATTTGATCATGTTAGAGTACATCCTAAGTTTTTGCATTCTAATGCAACAAGTCATAAATGGTCACTTGGAGGTATTTATATATTTTTTGAAATTTAAACTTTTTTTTTTGAACTATGAAAGAGGTTTGATAATGATTTTTTTATATACATGTTGTGTAGCTTTTGCAGAGCTTTTGGATAATGCTTTAGATGAAGTGAGTATTGTTCTTGTTTTATTTTATTCTCCTGTTTTTTTGGATATATTTTACAAAGGTTTAGTAATGGGTTTTGTTATTTTCAGGTTCATAGTGGAGCTACTTATGTTAATGTAGACATGGTTCATAATAAGAAAGATGGAAACAAGATGGTTTTGATTGAAGGTATCAACTATTTACTGTTGATTTTTTAGTTTTTTTTTTTCTGTTTTTGTTTTATCAAGTTTTTTAAGAATTTTGAAATTGCAGATAATGGGGGAGGGATGAATCCTGATAAGATGAGACATTGTATGTCTCTTGGATACTCTGCTAAGAGCAAACTTGCTAACACTATTGGACAATGTAAGTATTCTTCTTCTTGCAAGATATATATGTATATAGCAAATGTTTGCATCAATGGTCTTAAATTTATATGTTTCTTGTATTTAGATGGAAATGGATTCAAGACGAGTACTATGAGACTTGGTGCTGATGTGATTGTGTTCTCTCGTTGTAGTGGAAAAGATGGAAAGAGGTTTGTTATCTATTAACTTGTTACGCCTTTGAGCTATTGTATCTTTGATGATTATGTTTGATGTTATAGGTTCCTGACCATACATTATTATGTATTTTGATATTGTTGTTAGCCCTACACAGAGCATTGGATTGCTATCTTATTCATTTCTGACGAGTACGGGCAAAGAGGACATTGTTGTACCCATGGTAATCGACGTCAAGCATTAATTAAGTTACATATACTACGTTTTAGGCTATCTTTTTGAAATATTGTTCTTAAGCGATTGAAATAGCTTCGGGTTTTAATGTTTGGTAAGCTTTGTAGCCACTTTATATCTTCTAATCTTCTTTTTCTGATGATTTTATTGTAAGCTTGACTATGAGAGAATAGATTCTGAATGGTGTCCAATAATACGGTCTTCCTTTGGTGATTGGGAGAAAAATGTGGAAACAGTAGTTCAATGGTCGCCATACACTTCTCAAGAAGATCTTCTTCGCCAGGTAACGCGTTTTCCTCAGGAGAAGCTATGGAAAAACAAAGTAGTTGGTTTTACTGATTCTGTAGCTATGTTTCATTTGGATTTTGTCCTCTATCGTTCATATTTAGAATACTTCAACTAATCTATTGCTGTGGCTGTTGTAGTTTAATCTAATGAAGGCTCGTGGCACAAAGATAATCATATATAACCTCTGGGAAGATGACGAAGGAAGGCTTGAACTTGATTTTGACACTGATCCTCATGTATGTGTTTATATTCTTGTTTTATATTAAATATTTTTTGTAATGATGCAGAAGCTTCTGTATCCATAAAATTTGACGTATGGTTTGTTGCAGGATATCCAACTTAGAGGGGTCAATCGAGAAGAGAAAAATATCGAAATGGCTTCTCAATACCCTAACTCTAGACACTTCCTTACCTACAAACACTCACTCAGGGTATAAATAGTTTCTTTCAATCTTTCCTTAATTTTGGTTAATTTGTAAGTTCGTTTGGTTCAATCTCTGTGATGGCTCTTAAACGTTTGGCTGTTTTGTTCTAGAATATTTATTTGTAACCATTTGTTGTGTTTCCATTATCTAGAGTTACGCATCGATTCTATACCTGAAAGTCGCAAAGGATTTTCGTATCATTCTACGGGGAAAAGATGTTGAGCATCACAACATAGTGAATGACATGATGCTCGTAGAAAGAAAAACTTATCGGCCTAAAGAAGTCCCCGATGGATTAGCTAAGAACTCAAATGTATGTTTTATTCATAACTTGGCATACTTAGAATTCTTCCTGTTATTTCTTTAGTGACATCAAGGAGCTTTTTATGCAGTTTTGTGCGAATGTGACCATTGGATTTGTGAAGGATGCAAAAGATCATGTGGATGTTCAAGGCTTCAATGTTTACCACAAAAATCGCCTAATTAAGGTTCCACACTATGCCTTGAAATTTGACGAAAATAAGATTGAATTTATGCTTTTGTTTAATATCGTCTCACTTGTTTTATCAGCCATTTTGGAGGATATGGAATGCAGCTGGAAGTGATGGTCGTGGAGTCATAGGTATTGCTTTTAACTAAGATCTAATATTATTTAGTTCCTTTTTAACTTGAAGTCTAATGCTAGTTTCATTCTGCTAATAAGGTGTCTTGGAAGCTGACTTTGTCGAGCCTGCTCATGATAAGCAAGGGTTTGAGCGCACAACAGTTTATGCTAAACTCGAAGCACGGCTACTTCAAATGCAGAAGGATTATTGGTGTGATTCTCTTCTCTTGCTTTTTTAACTCAGACTTCCTGAAGCTTGGCTGCTTTATTGGACTATTTGTGTTTTTCGTTCTGTTTTTCTACTTAGGAGATCTAACTGTCATAAAATTGGATATGCGCCGAGACAAGGCAAAAAGTCCGTAACTGCAAGGGATTCCGAAGAAAGAGGTACAAAAACTTTTATTGGTTTCAACATAGGAATTTAAACTTGTGCTGAACAATCTCTTGGAAATGTTTCCTCACATTGTAGATACTTCACCGGACTATAATCCTAAAGGATCTGTCTCATCTGGGAAAAGGACCACTCATTCGAGGTTACAAACTCCAAGTGTTGCTCCGAGCTTTAAAACTCCAGGCGCAGAAAAGTTCAACAAAAGATCAAATGTGAATGGAGAAGAAGGATCTGCTGAAGATTCCAAAGTGGGTGGCTATGTATCATCAGAGAAATATGGGGAACTTGGAAGTTCTTCGAAATCTAACAAACGAGCTAAACGTCAAGGAGCTTGTACTCTCGAGGACCTCGAGCTCATCAATAGTGATGATGATTCTTCTTATGAAAGAATTGTCACCGAGTTTCCTGAGAAGGTAGAGGTCCCTTTCTCTTTTTCCTATCCCCTATCTGTACGCTTTTTCTGATAAATATGATTAAGAACATAACCTTTTTTATATTCTTCTCTCAGAGTATCATACTACGCAAGCCTCGGTCTGGTTCACGTACCCTCAGTGAATTAGAACAAGAGAATGAAGAACTAAAAGAGAGATGTGTTACCTTACATACCATGTTAGTTTGCCTATCAGATATTTTTTGTTTACTGCTTTTGTCAACATTCTAAGCTGTTGCATTTCTTATTCATTCTCAGGCTCGATAAAAAAGAAGATGTTTTCTTGTTACTACAAGAGGAGCTACGACGTGAGAAAGAGCTTCGCAAGACACTTGAAGCTGAGGTAACTTCTACATTCCTATATTTACTATGTGTTCCTGCAAAATTATAACATTCCTCGATTCATTGAAGGTTCAAATAACAAAGGAAAAGTTAGAAGAAGAGGTGAAAGAGCAAGAGAGTTTAATCAAGATATTCGCAGAGGAAGAAGAAAGACTCAAAAATAAGCTAGAGGTTAGAATCCGTTGAAACCGCCTTTCTCTAAATATTCTCTTAGATTCAAGAAATGAATTGAGTTATAAGTTTTGTGGTTGCAGGAGGCATCGAACACAATCCAAAGGTTAAAGCAGAGACGTTAGAGGTGGTATTGAGGATATAATTGATAGTCATCTTAACATAAATGACTAATTTGGTGTTTTTTTTTTGCTCTAACATTCATGTTTCTGTGGTGACATTTCGTATTTTCTAACGGTCAACTGATAAGAATCACCAAATTAACTTTCTACAAATCATCATCTTACAGTATCCATATTTCTTGAGGGACATGGCTTCTCTTGATCTATCTATGAGCCCAGGTATTTTTATAACAAGATTTCTAACTCACCAAAATTTAACCAATTCCTCACAAATATCTATTAAACTCAAATCACTATTTCAATACACTATTGCACTTTAACAAGCAAGGGAAGCCAGAGTGAAAGATGAGTAGTTAATATCTACGAGTGTCTCGGCCTCCACGACCACGACGTTGCGACCACTAATCGTAATCCATTATATATTGTGAAAGTATGTCTTTGAGTCATGAAGAAGCATAAGCTTATCTGAAAGTAAGACAACTTGCAGAATGTCTCTGTTTCAGTCCAAAGGTTTCTATCTTTGGTGAAAAGAAGAAACGAAGAAGCCCAAGAACGAGCCAAAGCCTCATAAGCCCAAGAAAAAGAGTGACAAGCACGTAGCGCACGTGTGATCTTTCCCAAACAAGAATCAATACAGTTTTCTGTTGACAAACGTTCTGTTCCGACAAAAGAAGAAGTCGGTTCAGAGCACAGGTTTGGACCACTCTCGTTGGGCGGCTCTAGGATTTTTAGATATATTGACTGTGATTTGTGTAAGCCGGATGTATGGACTATATATTCAAAGCGTTTCTACTAGATTCTAGGTATCAAAATCCGGCGAGATTAGGACTCTAAGTTTATAAGTCTGAACTCATTAAACCTTGTGTGTTCTTAGTTTTCTGCTCTGTTTTTCGTTTTCTCTTCAATTTAAACTCGAACAAAGCATCACAAATCCATTACAGTCAGAGAGAGATCAGTTAGGTGATATAAAACAACAATCTTTATCATCTAATCCTAACACTTATGTACTTTCTGAGGTAGTTTAACGGGTCTATGGTGCAACCTACCTCAGAATACGACATATGCTTTTTTAGTCGTAGCAGCATGTTTTACCAAGAAAACAATATGAGACTGAAATAATGATTAGACTGAAGTAGTCGTAGCACTCCAAAAAAAAAGAAAACAATTCAGACCACATCAAACACCTGAGACTGGCCTGTCTGAGTAATAGAGTATGAACTACTTTTTTAGTCGTCGTAGCATGTTTTACCAAAATGACCACATCTCACACATTTAGATGGAATCCACGAGTACTCTACTAAAACTATGGAGATGTTACCGTTCTTATCTTCCACAACGATCTTCTGAGGGAAGTTCTAATCATGCCCCAACTCAACCATTATCTTTGCTTCACCCATTGAAAAGGGATCTAGCCTTGGTTTGTTTGTAGGCATGGGAGCTCCTAGAGCTGAAGCAATCCAATTGATTAATTCCTGGGACTGAATACATCTTATTTGGGAGAGAAACCCAAACCGAGACTGTAGTGATCTCAGGCAGATCTAACGTGCGTGTGGGACTCCACGGAGCTACTGTCTTGTTAAGATCACGGGCTTCAGTTCCAGATTGGTTTGAAGTTGCGACAAGAGATCAGTGAGAACAGGTTGCATTACTAGCAGCAGCTAATGAAGGTCATTGAAATAAAGAAGGTAACTCAGAGATATTGTTTCCAGTGGTCTCCTGGAGAGATGGAGAAAGAAACTTCGTATATTTTGTTATTATGTATATGTTTTATTTCTTGTATTTTTTTTATTTTCTATGTAATCTATGTTATTGTTGAATTTTAAAATATTAACTATTATTTTTTAAACTAATCTTAGTAAATAAAGAAGTTCAACTCCAAGATATAGTGAATAAATGGAGATCTCCAAATATGAAGTAAACAATGGAGATGGTAAGACCAGCTCCATTAGCAGGTTTACGAGGGTTCTTAGAAAGGTTATTAAGATTTAATTGACTAAAATTAAATCAGAAAATGCTTTTATTTGTAAGAGCCGGTTCTTAAAATGTTGTTTTTAGAACCGTTTCTTAAGGACAGATGTCACAATTTAATTGATTGAGGAAAAAATTGTTTCTATTTTTTTTTATCTCGCGATTGATTTTTTTATTTCCCAAATCGAACCTCTTTTTTTTTTCTCTTCTCTCTCACGATCTCTCTCGCGTTTCTTCTTTATCAATTTCTGGGGGTATGTTGCAGGTTTTGTGACCTTTTAATTCATGCCCTAGTTATGCTTCTTCATCCCGTGTCTTAGACTGTCTGGTTCTTCTCCACCACCGCTTTTTCCATCGGTCTTTGCATGGCTGGAAAGAAAGAGATTTAGCTACAATTGGCGGTTATTTATTGTAGGTAAGTTTAATTTGCGAGTAAATAATGAATTAGGTTATAGAAATTGTTAGATTCGTTGGTTGAGTAGATCGAAATTAGGGTTCTTTGAATTGGGGATTTGTGGGTTTTTGTATATTAGTCAAATTATTGTTATTAAAAGCTCAGTTCTATTTTTAATTTTGTTGTTCACTGATTTTCTGTTCTTAAAATATATGAAATTGCTTCATGCGTCCTGTTTCAGCGTTTAGTGCGAAGAGGAGAATCATGCATCATGTTCTTGAATTGTTGTTGATCATGTTCATTGTAAATTCTTATGCTCTTTCATTGTTGTTGTTGTTCTTGTTCATTGTTGTTCTTGTTCATTATTCATTCTTCATAGTAATAATCTTATTTTGAATTTTCATGTGATTTACGAGCTGGAGTTGAGAAGAAATGCGGTTAATGCTGGATGCTAGAGATGAAAAGTAACCAGGATGCTGGAGTTGAGAAGAAATGCGGTTAATGCTGGATGCTAGAGATGCCAAAGTTTGCATTGTAAAAAGGTAAATATTTCATAAATCTTGTATAGATTTTCATGAATCTATATGATAGTGTTTTATTATAGTGTCTATAAAAATCGTGTCTATATGATAGTGTTTCATGAATCTTGTTTAGATGCTAGTGCTAGTGTTTAAATTTAATGTAATGCAGAGTAATGTTGGTTTTATAAAACCATTTTTAATAAATAATACAAAATCATGTTAAATATTTTATTTTATTTTTTGTATCTTTTCTTTTTCAATTTTATTCTCTATATGTAAAATTAATTAAAATGATATGTATTGAAATTATACAATATTTTAAAAATCAAATAGATTTTTTTTAAGAACTCCAATTAGAGTTCTTACCATTGGACACCCTAAAAAATTAGAACCTCAAACTAATATCTTAAATTAACATTAATCATTAAACATAATATTAATAATGGTAAGAACCCCTAATGGGTTCTTACTAATGGACATGCTCTAATAGTAGTTTGATAACCCCTTTGTCACCCTGCATTCCTTTAAATAACATCTATATACAATAGAGTACAATATAATAGAATGTATCTAGAGAATGTATGTAGGAAACCACAATGAGAATGTATCTAGAGAATATTAATTGATGGAGCATATTCATTTTTGAAATGCATGCGGCGACTAGAAAAACAATTTCTTCATTTGAATTTTGATTGGGTAGATTCGCACGATTAAAGACCAGCAACAAAGAGAAAAGAAACAGCATAAATTTAAAACCAAAAATTAAACTTTAAATTTTCTTGTTGTTTCATGTTTACTCTCTTTTTTTGGATGACACTGTAAATTGGAGCAAAATTCATGGCCTATCAGCATTTTCTTGTTTGGTTTTTACGTTTTATTAACATTCATTTTAAAATTATTATATACATTTTTGCCATGATGCAATAGCATGGATTACAAAAACTTGTATTTTTTTATTTGACGTTCTGAATTTCTAGATTTTTCTTGCATACTAGAATCTCATATATCTAAAATATTCGAATCTAGATTCAAATATATCAAATAGAATTTTGACGGTTTTGTTTTCACGTCTGGATATCCTAAAATTTTAGATTTCGATGAATGCCCACCTATGGAATTAATGTTTACGAGAGGAAGAAAAGAACAAGAAACAAGTGATCACGAGATCACTTTAGATTGATTGCTACAAGTATTTCACAGTTTTGTTTTATGCTAATTCATTTGGTTCAAAGAGCCTAGGCACTAGCTAATTGCTTCTTTTAAGTAAATAAAAAAAATACCCAGTAACCTATATATGTATATATCTTTTATTGTTTTTGGTATGATTCTTTTATGGTTTGTATTTTTTTTTTCATCTTATCTTATGATTATTAGTCCATCTTCATCACACATCCCATCAAAAATGTTTTTAATTAATTTTTATTTATTAAGTATCACACTAAAAAAATATATAATTTTTGTATCCTTAGCAAGATGCAAATATCTTTAATTTATTAATAAACATTAATTAAGACATTTCTATTTATAGTTCAAAAGAGGTTTAGAATTTTTAAATATTATAATAAAAATGTATAATTAAAAGAATGATATTTGTTATTATATTATCTTATAAGTTTGAGATACGTCGCTCCGGTTTCTTTTAGGAGATACCGAATTTCATTTTACTGTTCTAATCTCTTATTTTATCTATTTTTTTAATTATTTTAATTTCTAAAATATTTTATCAGATACTCATGATGTAGATGACTTTGTGACTCATACATAAACCCTTTTTTGGTGTTCACGCTTCAGCCCAATTTATAGGTAACTAAGAACTAACCCTCTAATAATTTAGTAAGTGAAAATTTGGTAAAAATCTTAATTATGTCTCATAATTTGAAAAATAGGCTTTCTATTTTTCTATTTTCTAATTTTAATGAACTAAAATAACTTTAACCAACCTTAATAAAAAAAATAGGTACGTAACGTTTATTTGCGTATGAAATATCATATACAATGTATAATACATAAAAATCTTTCTACAAATAAAAATTAAGTTACAAAGGAAACTCATATCGACAACGAGATATTCATTTATATAAACTTCATAAGACATATTTTACAAATCGAGATGAGAGAAAGAGAGAGGGAGATCACATATATAGGAGACTGCACGATACCGCTGATTAGACACAAATAAAACATCAAACCCTAACTTAACATGCAAACACACTGAGACACACTTACACATATATCGACACTTGATAGTTAAAAGCTATTAATTCTTAGAAACAAGAAATACTTCTTCGTTATCCTTAATCTTCGCAATGTCTCCTTTGATTTTCTCATCTATGTTAATGGTTGCTTCCATGTCAGCACTGTCCTGTGGCACTAAAGTTCTCATCTGTGAGGAGCAAACCATCGAACTAAGCCTCACGACATCAACGACATGTTCTGATATGTCTTGAAGCTTAATCCCTGGCGTCTCCAAAACTTTTGTCCCTGGTTTCTTGTAGACCATGTAAAGTATCATCTGAAGTACTCCAAAGATGAAACCCAAAACGTTTGGCAGCTGGAAAAATATATGTCAAGATTACAAAAAGAAACATTAGTTTTAGTGTTAGTTTGAAGATAATAAGAAATGAATATACAAAGACTTACAGCGACGTTCATGTCTTTAAGAAGAAGCCCGTAGAAGAACCACATGACAGCCGATAACGTGAGGAAGAAGGAGAGACCAAACGGCATAAACTCTGCGCTCTTAGTTTTGATCACTTTCCTCTGTGATGTTAATAATATTCAAGACTTAGATAGATATATAAGAAGACGATATTATAAATCGTAAATATATATAAAAAAGAGAGACTTACAATGATACCAAGTGGTGCTACGAAAACACTTAGCGCAAAAACCATACAAATGTATCCAAGAACTTGAACACGTTTATGGCCATGGGTAAGAAAGTATGTCAACACGAAGATTAAGCCGAACGCAAACACATCCACAAAGAGGACAAACTTCACAGTTAAAGTCTGTCATATCGAAACACCGTTTCGTTAATGGTGTAGAAATTCTTGTGTATATTCAAGATAATTAATTATATTGATCATACCTTTTCCTTCTTAGGAGCGTAGAAGAGATATACGAAGATATAGAAGATCTGTATGAAAAAGGAAATGGTGTTGATGGTGATCAGAATCATTGCATTCCCCTTGATCAATGCGTAATAGATCCATAGCATCGCACTGAACAGTGCAATCACGTAAGGGATCGACTGATACCCTTCAGATGATTTCCTCTTGTATATACGAACGAAGGTCGGTCTATAATAACATTTAAACAACACGTATATATGTTTATATCGTGATTTAAATCGTTATTCATATAAGAGAAAAGTGAAATTAATAGTTATAGAGTATTCACATTGGGGCAAGGCAGACGAAGAAGGAAATAACATTCCCTACAAGTTAATTATCATTCATTACGTTAGAATTCACGTGTGCATGCATTTTGAACATTGGAATATGTAAACATAAGAACAAAGACACTAACGTATTGTACATTAATTAGAACAAAAATGAATACCTAGAATGCCAAAGACAGTAGCCAAGACCGCTAGTGAAACTGCCATTATTAAATTAAAGAAAGAAAAATATTCTACTTAGAGACTCTCCCTCTCTCTTCCTCTACAAAAGAGAATGCAAGTAAACGAAACACTACAGGATCATAAGGAGAATATGTTTCAATGTATGATATGCAATTGTTGATTGACATGTGTAGTGATTTATATAGGGAGGAGAAAAGTGTATCAACTTGCAAAATGCGTATGTAAGTGAGAAAGAGATCAAGAAAGAGTTTTAACTCAATGGGATGTATAGTGGGAAGAAAAAATCAAAGAGCATTATCTCTACTTTACAGTTGTTTACCTCATGCCTCGTTGCCTCGAAACTTTCCTTTTTTTTCCTTTTCACTATAAGCCTATATATTCTAACCAGTCTATTAATTATTATTATGATTCCTCTTCTTAATACGTAGTTTCTGTGTTCTATGTAAAAACGGTTAAACCGTTCTTAATTATTTAGATTTTCATATCTGAACATGATAAAAAGAATGAATATTGGCCACTATAGCATAATTAATATGAATTAAATATATATTACATTTTTATGAAGATCAATCGTGTATGAATTTTAAACTGAAAAAAATTATTGCGTATGAATTGGGTCTAATGAATTTTGTGGTGACCAAAATAAAGGAGTAAGACTCTTGTAAATTCACCATGAAATATATAATCTAGATATATATTGTTTCATATGTAAGGAATATTTTCCACATAAATTCGAAAATTTTCACATAGTTTCACTCTATATATAGTATTTATGATGAGTAGGGTAATTTCACCATTTTGTTCATCCAATGAAAAACAAACAAACGAATGATGTTGGGTGCACCATGATATATATATATATAGTTCAAACATGTGGGGAATATAATCACCTCCATTTCGAGGTTCTTACATAATTCTCCCTCTATAATATACATGATAAGTATCGTAATTTCACCATTGCGTTTAGCTACCCAGTGAAAAAACGAATGATGTTGTGCGCACATTGATGTCGGCATGCGAAATTAACCTAATCTTATCTCATAAATTTTGTGGGAAATAATCAAACCCTAAACCCTAAATTGGGTGGGTATCATCTATCCAGCTCAGCAACTTATGAGCACTAGAACCTTAAAAATATTGCAAGTACCATTTTGGTACATTCTAGTGGACCAAATTTTTGGCCTTTCTGACGTGTCACCAACCAAGTAGGTGTTAAGACGTTAACTGTTTACAACTCTCTTGCTTAGGGTTTTTGTAAGTACAATGAGAGCAAGTTGGTCTCTTACCTAAACCTGATAGTCATGCTCATACTTGGTTTTCCAATGGATCATTTAGGGAAATTAATCCCCCCTTGAAATCTTTCCACCAACATATTAATTAACAAAAAGAATTCTCCTCGCCGAAGCTCTGGCAATATTGGCTCCAGCTAATGAGCTTATTGGAAGCTGAATTGTTACTCTTTCCGGCTTAATGTCACCAGAGTTCATAATTGGGCATCCAGTTTTTTTTTGTAATTCAGTTTAATCAAGCCGCCATTAAACCGATGTTCAATTTTAATGCCAGTTTTCTGCTTGGTTTTTAATCCTGTCTAGATTGGCCTACTTTTCGAGTAGTATGTGTATAAGTTGAACCATGTACAGTTTTTGCTAAACTAGTGAAGCAAAACTCATCTGATCAATTCTCACTTCAGTAATTTACTTATATCTCATAAGTTTTTCAACCATTGTGCTCATAAATATTTTTATTTTCCTGTTATGGGTTGGCTGACTTTTGAATATATATGGAATCTTGTACTATGAAAAATATATCCCATAACATGATGAAAATAATTTTGAATACTATATGAAAAATGATCAATCAACTTATTATCAACTGATTTTAATTCAAATGTCCATTAACTTTAACATTGGTATCATAATCCAATAAATTTTAATATGGTTCAAAAGATTATAATCTCGATGGCCGTGGTAGATTCTATCTAAATTAATCGTTAAACCAATTATTAGAAAGGGTCTCTGAGAAACTTCATCTCTCTTAGAAATTATGATTTTCTATACCTTTTTCTTGTCTCAACATAATTTATTTCCTATATACACTTAATGATTTTTTTTTTCAAAATTAATTAAAAAACATATAAAACATTTAATATTTATGTATTGATTACATTTATTAGAAAAATAAATATATTAAATAAGGAATTTAACTCACAAAAATAATTACTAAAACTACCATTTATTATTTTCTTAATCTATGTGAAAAAGTAAGAAAATACTACTCTCTATTCCACGTAGAAAAATGGAATGAGACTTTGAATAGTTCATAAAGTACATATATCAATCCACTAATTGGTTTTTAATTATTCAAAAATAACTCAAAATGTATACTTTATCGTAATTAGATAATATACTAGTAATTTTTTATCAGTTCATATGAGCACTGTTTTAGATATTCTCGAAAGAAACATGTACTCATAATGCCTATTTTCTCTGTTTTCTCGAAAAGCTAATAGTTTTGGAATATAATCTCTTCAGATTTTTGAACCATAATGCGATTCTTTTTTATTTAATTTTCTTAATACATATATGCTCAACCAGAGCATAATCAGAAAGAACTTACTGAGTTCCGCTTAGACTGTCGTTATCTAAAAAGAAACCAACATTTTAGCGTGATAGGCATGTACCTTTTGATCTCATCTTTATTAGAATATTAATAGTTCTTCCATTTCATGACAAGTGTTCAATTTATGATATTTCTTTAACACCATACTTTTTAATAGTATTTTCATTGCATAGTTAAATATCTTTTGATATATATATATATATATTTATTTTATATTCTAATGCAACAACATATATAAAAATAAATTTTCACTTAAACCAAAAAAAAAATACATTTACAAGTACAAACTGTTTCTCTTTTTTTCTTCAACAACAAAGTAGCAAGTGTTAAACTATTAATAAAGGGCAACTTAGTTTTAATTTGGAACGACAATTGATACTATAGTATAAAGCTTTCTTTTATTTTTTATAAAGCTTTCTTTTATTTTTTTATATTAGATATATTAAGTAAAATGGCGAAAGGTTACAAAGGAATCAAACTATTAATCCCTATATGACCACCTTAATATTAATTGTTGGAAGTAAAATGGTTTTGGCAAATAATTATCACTACATTAGAGTGACCTTTATGATGTGCATGAAGTTGATGGCACTGAAAGATACTGAGAATCTTTGTGCAGATCCAGTGTCTTAGAGCTGATCTGGTTATTTTTCCCATTGTAAGAAAATGTTATTTGTTACGTCACACAAAGATTCCCAAATTTATTTATTTTTGCTCGTCAGAGTAATGATACCGCCCTCACATAAGATCTTTGTATTCTTAAAAAAAAAGTAGTACATTTTAATTTTCTTTTAAACTTCTTCAATATTCGATCATCATTGACATCTACGCACGATGGACATATTAAGGAATATACTTGACTCTTTTCCCCATGAATACTCTTTTAGTATTAAGCTTTTAATCAAGCTGCTTGGTGACTTGATTTCTTATTTTATATAGGGGTTTGCAGCAATTTTACTTTAATTTATCATTGTTTAGGTAATATAGATTCTAGTTTTACAAAGATTCAATTTACTCGTTACGTGTAAGATTTTACTTTAATATTACTTCGATTTTACTTTGAAAATAGTAAGATTCTCGTTACGTGTTGGGAACATTCGCTTGCGCTATTACTTTTTATATGTGAATTTCTAATTCTAATTTATCACAAATTGATAATTAAATTTAAATCTAAGGTCTAAATCTGAAATCCTAAACATTAGTTTCCGCTAATAAATCAGATGCCCATTTAAAATAATCATTTATTTTGTTTAGATATTTTCTTTAAGCACGAATTAAGTAAAATTCTGTAAAATTCATTTTACTTTAAGCACAAATTCAGTAAAATTATGATATCACTGAAATAAAATAAATATTATATAAATAAAGTACTTGCAGAACATAAACTAGAATAACAAACACACGAATAATAATTGACTTTTAAGCATAATCATTAGTGTTTTTACACAAATTATCACCTAATAAAAATAAATTATCTATATTTCGTCAAGTACATAACTTAAATATTGTATAACCATAAAATCAATAACATATAAAACCACAAAACCACTTCATATAAAAAACAAATTTCAATATGTAACAAAGTAATGAATAGTATTTATTTGATGTACAGTGATATATAGAATGGGGTTGAAAATAGTTTTATTTTATAACATAAAAAAATAGAATACAGTTGAAAATGCTCATAGTATCGTTTGGAGTCCGACATTATGTAAAGTATAAAATGCCGTACATAGTGGAACCCAAATCTTTTATGTGAAATGAATATGAAGCATTCTCGCTCTTTTCGATGCCACTTTGAGTTCTGAGTCTTCTGACACCACATAGTGAGTGATACAGGTCATAATAGGTTGTATGATATGGTTCACCTGCCGGATATTATTTAATTGGTTAATGTTGGTTTTCTGTTCCACTGGACTTTGTGAAAAGCCAAAGGCTTAGTATGGGGCAGCATATATGGTGGTTGTTGTATCTGAGCAATGTAATCATGTGGTGGTTAAGACAAGCAATCTGATGCTATTTTTTTTTATTTTATTTTATTTTTTTTGCTATTGCTATTGCTGTTTTTGGTTTCATCCAATGTCAATTTTCATTTTCATCTAATTAACAGAAATCGACTTGATCCTATCTAACTTCATCATCCAGTCTCTCTATTCTTAGGCCATGGATAGAAATGTTTTGTCCTAATTTATTCAACAGCTTCTTGATACACCATTCAGTTAGAATCATTATCTATTCACCTGAGGTATTATATTTTAAATGGAAAAGTGAAAAAAATATGAAGGACATATGGATCTAAATGCGGTAATTTTGCTCACCAAAATAAGTTATGAATAATGGTGTTTTTCTAATTTTTTTTTTTATAATATGTAAATTTATTTATCAAATGGAATGTTATACAATGATAAAGTTTATCACATTTGATGTTTCAGAGAGGACAAAAAACAAAATAAAAAACTCAGCAGAAACATAAAAGAATCAGATATAGAAATTGTATTATGCATAGGCGAATCAGAGAGAAAGGAGTTTGGTGAATGCTTTCCTCCTTCTAGCCAGGATGATGTCGCGGATGGACCTGTCAATGCATTTGAAAAGCTCTGCAACTGAAGAGGAGCAATTGTTGGGAAGTCTATTATTTTTTTCCCTCCAGAGCATGAAGATGATAGCTTGAGCAGCTAATCTCAGCAGTCTTGAAGATATGTGAATATCCGATGAGAGCCAAGCCATTAGAGAGGACCATGAGTGGAAGATGAGGTTTGGAAGTCCCAATCTTTTAAGTGCTAGTTGCCAAACCTGGGTCCCGAAATCACAATTTAGTAGGAGATGATCTCTGGTTTCCGAATAGATGACACAAGTACAACAAGAGTCTGAATCCCTAATACCCCAAGTAAAAAGTCTGGTTCTGACGGTAGTCTGTTCCGATTTGCTACCCAAAACATAAAGGCATGTTTAGGTACATGTCGTGAAAACCAAACAACATGTTTCCATTGGACATGTGGAGCTGTGGGTCTCATAATCTTCCAAGTGTGTTTGGTTTTGAAATCTGCAAGAGCTCTATCTCATGTTTTCCAAAGAAAATTGTTTGGATTACTGCTTGCTTGCGGAGTTAGATTTTGGATCAAGCATTACCTGAGCGCTTGCATTTTATGGAATCTTGATATTACTGAGGAAAGGAGCCAACCTTGACCTCGACAACCTTGAGCCACAGTTGAGTTGAGTGGAATTCCTATTTGAACAGGAACACTTTGTCCAAACAAATCAATGAGAATGCCAAGATCAGACCAAGAGTCAAACCAGTAACTTGCAGAAATTCCGTTCCCACATAGCATTTCAGGAACTGCTTAGTGACTGTTCTGAGATTAAGAAGCGATTTCCAGAGATAGCTGAGCAGGATATAGAGGCGTCAAAATTCTAGAATGATGTTAGTTTTAGTCTGTGCTCCTTGTTCCAAGCCACCCAAGTGAGCCACTTGAAGAGAAGAACAACCATATCAGTTTCAGATTTAGAGTTCTATTCCAAACCGTAAGATTTCTAAAACCCAACCTGCCCTCTGATTTTGGTAGGCAAATATTTTCTCAAGAGACTTTTGAAGCCACTTGAGAGTTGAGAGAGCCAGACCACAAAAATATGTTACACATTTGTTCTATAGTCTTGAGACAGATTTTCGGAAGAGAAAAGGCTGACAGCCAAAATTGATAGTATCGTGAATGACTGATGATATCAACTACATTATTCCCGTGAAAGAGAGAGTTTTGGTGGTCCAACTTTTGAATCTCTTAGATAAAGAGTCTATCAAGGATGGAAACTTTGAATTCTAAAGTTTTCTATGCATAAGGGGGAGACCAAGGTATCTGAAAGGGAGAGTACCACTTTGGAAGCCAAGAGATGATACCAATGCGGATTCAAGAGAGTTCAAAGTTGCTTTATACAAAGCCAATTTTTGCTTCTTCATTACCAGCCCTGACAGTGTTTGGAAATCTTGTAAGGTCTGACATATATTCTATAGCGATGAGCTTTTCCCATTAAAAAAAGATCATCATATCATCCGCAAAACCTAGATGAGAGATTCTTGGGGTTTTTCCTTTTGGATGAAGGCCAACAAGTCCTACATTAACCTTAGAGTCCAATAGATTACCAAAAAATTTCATAGCAATCACAAAAAGAGAAGTTGATAATGGATCTCTCTGCCTTAAACCTCTCATTCCGTTAAAATTACCACACATATTGCCATTTACCATGATAGAAAAAGTGGTTGTTGTCAGGCATTGGTTCATCCATGTGATGAAAACTTGAGGAAAGTCAGTTGCTCTCAAGATGGTTAAGATGAAATCCTAATTAACAGTGTCAAACGTTTTCCTTAGGTCCAATTTGAGAAGCCCTCTTCTTGAAATACTTTTCTGATTGAACCTTTGGATCATTTCTGAGGCTAGTAACACATTTTCCACTAGAAGTCGTTCTTTCACAAACGCAGATTGCAGGTTAGAAATCATCAAGGGAAGAATGTCTTGGATCCTTTTGGCAACAAGTCTTGAGATCACCTTGTAAATCACTTTACAAAGGAAGATCGGTCCGAAATCTATGACATTGTCTGCTCCCTCCTTTTTTTGGGATCAAAGAGATAGCAGTAGCATTGAACTGGTTCAGCAGCTTCCTTTACTTCCACAAAAAAATATTTCCTAATAAAAATAATTATATAATCATTATGTTAGAAAAACAAAGTTCAATGTTGATAATTACTAAATTCATATTTTTGTCACTCATGCATTATATAAAGGGAAAATTAAATGATTTAGGTGAATAGCATAATTTACAAAACATCACTAAAGCGTACTAGTTGCTAAACACATGTATACGAGACTGGAAAAAAACTGAATCCAGACCTTCAAGCAATTCTGGTTAGTTTGTTGGCTTTGTCGCCATCTTCAATACCTTCATACAATCTGTCTAAAAGGAAATTAAATGGTTATCTCTTGAGTCCCTAACATGCACTTCATCATCCCAAATCAAGGCTTCTAACTCCATGTAAAGGGCTTCATCATTATCCCTTTGCTCTTAGTAAGAAGATTCATCCATCTCATTCATACATCACAACCCCAAACTAAAGAAATGATTATTATCCTTCCATGAACCATTAATCCATTTTTTCCAATGCGACAAAAAAACGGAAACCTGAACATGAACATGTTGTTAAGGTTATGCTTGCAACTCATCTTATACATGACTCAAATTATGCATTTCCAACTCAAAACAAACTGACAATGAGTGGACTGGTTTATATTCATTTTATATATTAGACATGCTACACATCCAGCATCCAATGTGAGATATTTATCTGTAATATACCCTCTCGAGATAATGGTTCTACTAGAAAATGTATTTCGGTATTTTCGGACAAAGATCGGTGAACCAACTTTGGGTCAAACTGATTATGGATCGGGTTGGACATGTATAGATCGGACTCTGCTATCATATTAAATTACGAGCTTCCAACTCAAAACCAATTATAAATAAATTGAATGATTCATATTCCTTATATATTAATCATAATTTCATTCAATATCTTATGTGAAATATTTATCTCTAATACATCACATGTTATCTAGAATATTTGAAGGGTGCCCACTGATTCCATGAAAAAGTTATTATTCTCGTTTATCGTAGAAACAAGAGGATTCACGAGAAAAAATTTTGTTCGAAAGGATCCACATAAATTTTTTTTTTTTTTTTTTGATAAAGATTAAAGGATACATATAATCCACATAAATTTTATCAGCACCATATTTCTTGTGTCATTATTAAACTTTATCCACTCGTTTGATAAATCGATGGGAGAGTAAAAACACGTTGATCTTGTAATACCGAGATTTTCTAACATCGTTCCGCACTACTTCTTCTGCTCGTTCTGTTTATTTTACACAAACTGATGTGTTCAAAGCTTTAAAATTCCAATTACACTATGCTCTAGTGTGGCTCATTATTGCCGAGATAATGGCTAAACTAAACATAGTGGAGTTGAGTAAGAGAGACTCCAATCTATCGTCGTAGAAGCTGTTCCTAGGGAAGCTACAAGTGTAAGCAAGTCGTCTTAATCATTGGGGAAAGAACCACAAAGAATTAGATAATACATTAAGAATCCATGAAACTCTCTCCACCAAAAATTCATTACAACCGTAAACTAATCGTATTAGTTTCTTTATCGAAAAAGAATAATGGAGAAAAGAGGTTATGTAATTTTCCATCAGGTGATTAATTCAGTTGGGACACATTGCAACCCAAAGCACTAACATTGTTGTAAATGATATACTAATATAAGGTTCCTATGAGCTTGAAACAAAAAAAAACTCATATGTGGAATCCATTTCCTAAGATACATTAAGATGTACTACACACCAACATAGTTTTTTTTTTTTGCATGAAAGTACATCATTATTAATCTTTTAGTTTTTTTTTCTTTTATGATAATCAAGAATTATAACACTATCCATTTTTATGTCCAATTAGTTTTACGGATATAATCTTTCATATTGCTTGATTGTTTCGTAATCTCATATTTCATATTAATCACATAAAAACTAATTCCGTGGCACGAGAAATTGCTAAGAGCATGACGCGAGATGGTCGTATGTGATTTTTTTTTTTTTTTTTTTAATCTATTTGAGGTCCGGCTTGGTTGCAGTCCCGTATCATATAAGAAAGCCGTAGCTAAGGGGAGCTGGAGCTGAACAATTTTTTGCTCTGTATTTGACTTGTGTTTGGCAACTGAGCTTAATATAGGTTTAGTTTAAAAATGAATTTTGTAAGTTTGAGTCTTACGAAACAAGTATAGGTGGAAAGAATACGATTCGGAAAGTTTTGGAAAGTTCAAAATGCAATTTGTAAGTTTGTGTAATTAAATCAGAAGAGGAGAAATTTCACAACTTTAATCGAGTAAATTTTGTGTAGTTTCCTTTCCTCATATCATCTCAAAACAATATTCCAAATAAAATAAATATATTTAATTTTACTCATTCTAAACTTATAATACTTAAATTCTTATTTCGAGTCCTTATAAGTATTTTGTTTGTTCTCTAGAGCCAAGAACTTTTAACCTGAAATATAGTTTTGCCTCTTTGATATGCATGTTCGGATTTCCAGTAAACCAAAGTCGGACCCACTCGGGAAATTTTTTCTTATACCCGAACAGTTTCTTCTCTAATATACTTCATTGACATTATTCTTTTTACATTATATAATCATAAATTTATATTTGATAATAATTAATTATGTCTTCTAACCAATTAAGACTTTTGAAACTCGCAGATGTTCCACTTCCACCGCTTATAAATATATTTTAAGGCTGTTGTACAGATATCAATGGTTTATAATATCTGCAATGTCTACGCATAGACATTTATACTCTAGACATTTATACTCTATTTAAAACACTACCTTTATTAATTTTAATAATAATCAATTGTAAAAATAATTTTATTAGTGTCAGAGATGTAGTTGCTCTTAAGCTTGTCTATTCAAGAGGTTTAAGCCATAAATTTCTATTTGATAATAATTAATTATGTCTTCTAGCCAATTAAGACTTGTGAAACTCGCAAATGTTCCACTTCCACCGCTTATAAATATATTTTAAGGCTGTTGTACGGTAGACTTGTTTCGTTCAAAAGGCTTTTAGACCACTCTCATCACATATTTTGTATGGGTGTTTAAAATTAATACTCCATTAATGGGAGTATTAACTAACATTAAAATTAAAGATATCAATGATTTATAATATATGCAATATCTATACAGAGATATTTATACTCTATTTAAAACACTGCTTTTATTAATTTTAATAATAATAAATTGTGAAGATAATTTTATTAGTGTCAGGGATGTAGTTGCTCTTAAGCTTGTATGTTTAAGAGGTCTAAGCCATGTCGTGAGTTATAGCGTGCACCATTTTGTTAAGGATTTATATTTTTTTGATAAGATTTTTTTTAAAGTTCATAGTTAAAGTTAAAGTTGATGGTATGGTTTGGCGTTCTTGACATAAAATTTGATAATATAATTTACATCTTGTCAAACTTTTGAAAACTATATCAAAATTTTCAAAATTTGAAATATACATTTTATACGTTAAATAATTAAAATTAAATAATATAAAAATAAATAATGTAACAATTATTTTGGTTATTTAAACTTTACATATATTAGAGAATAATTAATTTAAATATAATAAAAAATTCAAAATTTGAAATATATATTTTATACATGTATTGGAAAAATAATTTCGAAGAAGAAACAAAAGAAACAGTTTCTTTTTATTTTTATTAAAATCATTTTTTACATAGTCAAGATTTAGATATGGATTTTTTAGAGTTAGATATATTTTAAAAACATTATAAATAGTGATATATCCAAATATTGTAACTATTTAAAAAAAATTCAAAATTAATATGGTGAATTTGGGGTACTGCAATATGTCAAATAAATTAAACAGTCAAAATATAAATCAACTGTGATGAAAAAATAAATCGAGAGCAATAAAATAACTTCAAAGTTTAATAAATCTTCTTTAATAATAAGTCCACATAAAATTATATAAGTCTACTATAGATAAATAAGTCTACTAAGAAAAATATAAATCAACTAACAAATAAAATATATCAACAGTTTAAATAAATCAATCAATCAAAATATAAGTCCACTGTTAAATAATAAGTTAATGGAGAAAACAAATAAGTTAATAGATATAAAAAAAATAAGTTAACAGTTAGATAAATCAACTTTAATGATAAATCAACATAAAATATTATAAATCTATTAAAAATAAGAAGTTTATAAAAATAAAGTAAATCAACAAGCAATAATAATAAGTTAACAGTTTAAATAAATTGACTATTTAAATAAAATAATCAATCAAATAAGTCGACTGTCGTAAAATATGTCTATGGTGAATAAAATAAGTTGAGACAAATAAAAAAATAAGTCGATAATTTAATAAATCGGTTTTAATAATAAATTAACTTAAAATAATATAAATCTATAGAAATAAATAATAAAAAATTAGTTAACAATATAAAGTTAAAATTAATTAATTATATATATATATTTAGATATTAATTTTCATAATAAAATTAAATTAATCATGATTCTATTTATATTATTGAAATATAAATTAGTTATATTATATAGAATTAATTTATTATTTTTTAGAATTAAATAATTAATAAATGAAGATATTTTCAAATTATAAAAATTAAATATATTTTTTTAAAAATTAATAAAATATAGGATAATTATCCAAATTCAGTAGAATCTTTGGATGCAAACTTAACTAGAAAAATAGTTCACATTCTACTTTTTTTTATGATCAACTAAGAAAATATTAAAATAATAATGACTACTAGTAAAGTAGAGATAGTTTATAAATTGATTTTAAAAACTATTTATTATTGATCACAGCACAATTTTCCAGACACCTGGAAGGAAAATGATGAGGAAAAAAGTAGTACAAGAGAACTAATTAAAGAGAAGTCGACAACATACAAAAAAACAGAAGACGAAAAGTTTGCTAATAAGAGTGCACAACTCAAACAATTCATTATTAATGAGTCTCTAAATAAGAATTACTACTTAAACTTAGCATTGGTTCTCAACATCCTTGTTGATCACATCTTTCGTACCGGTCATGTCCTGACTCTTAACCTCAGTCACTTGAATCTGAGTCTCGGGTAAAGCAGTTGTTAGCTTTGCTATGTCGATCGAATGATCAGCCACGGTTTTTGATTTCTCTGTCTTCTCAACCACCGGAGTTTTGTAGTACTTGTATATTATGTACAGAATCATTTGAACAGCTCCTAAGAACGCTCCCAGTACATTTGGAAGCTTCAGTAAAAAAAATGTGTAAAGGACATTAATATTTCATTCATTGTCGACAAAGGAAGTTTGGTAAAGAAAAATAAATTACCGACATCAGAAAAAGAACAATTTATGTATATATATATATATATTCCTATTATACTCAATTCCTCAGGACATTTAGTGGGGCCCAATTATTTATATAATGCAAATGATATAAATTTATGTACGGTTCAAAATCATATATTCGTTGCCACGACATTCTTTTGAGACTCAAAGCCTTTACATATTGGTTTGAAATGAGGAAAAGAGATAAAGGTAACTGCAATACTGTTTTTACTTTATTAAAGAGCCACCTGTAATAATATAATCATATGATGTCGTGCTGTCCTTTATTATATGCTTAGAAATGATAGAAACTAAATAAAATAATTTGAGTATAGAATATGAATAAGCTTACCGCAACGTAGAAGTCTTTAATAGCGAGACCGTAGAAGAGCCATGTGACGGCGCTTAGTGTAAGAAACAACGATAAAGAGAAGGGCATAAATTCCACACTTCTGGTTCGTACCACCACTCTCTGCACCAAAATTAGTAGCTTTTCATTATTTTAATATCCCAACTATGTAATATATTCCATATAACCAGGAAAGGAAAGACCAAATACTATCTGTTAATATTGATATTTGTCATGTTCTTCATTGGTCAAATACGTAAGAACATGGCTCTTACGGATTTATAAAATCTTCCTATATATATATATGCATTAAGTCTAGAAAATATACATAAAACGTACCATGATACTTAAAGGAGCTGCGAAAACACTAACGGAAAATCCAACGCAAATCCCTCCAAGAACTTTCTCACGTGTCGAAACTTTGGTTAAGAGCTCGCAAACAAGAACAATGGCGGCAAATCCCAAAAAGTTCAAGAGACCAAGAACTTTCAAAGTTGATATCTGCAACAACATATATCGTTAATCAACCATCTAGTTATCAGCAAAACGGATACAAAAACATTTACATGTGTGTGTATATGTGCATGTTTATGCCAAAAAGTCAAAGCTAAAATAAAAGTGTTTCAACATACTCTAGTTTTCTTGTTAGCATAGGTTACGAAGAGAATGATGTAGATGGTTTCGATGAAGCATCCAACAGCGTTAATGGTGATAAGAAGGAAGCCTGAGCCATCTTTTTGCATGGCGTAGTAAATCCAAAGCATTGCGCTAAAAAGAGCTGAAACATAGGGAAGAGACTGAAACCCTTCCGTAGATTTCTTCTTGCATATCCTTACAAAAGTTGGCCTATATAATATTGAAATATCATTTTATTAATTTGACGAAAAGAAAACGATAAGCAATAAGAGAGAGACTTTGTAAGAACATGTTGATGCTTACACTGGGGCCAAGAACACAATGAATGATATGATGTTACCTGAAAATTTACATCATATAAAACATTATGAGTTTTAAAACATAATTCAAAGTGTTACGTGTTTGGTAGTATATATTTAATGAATCACTGTTTTGTGAAAGCTTAGATATATACGTACCCATGATTCCAAACACAAATGCGCAGACATTGTGATTGAGAGCCATTTCTTGCGGTTTTCTTGGTTATTTTTCTCTCCCTTTTATGAACGGTTAAGAACTATCGATACCAAACCAAAGAGAAAGATAGAGCTCTTGAAGCCTCTTCTAACTCTTGAAAGCCAAGCTCTAGTTTATGAGTTTATGCTATGAATTTACAATGCCAGTGATAGAAGATATATATATAGAGGGTTCACATATGAATGGGTGCAATGTTAGTATGTTTAAGACGACATTGTTTCAAACAATGACAGAAGGACAAGCCACATTATTGGTCACAGATATTTCTTCTAATTGTTATTTTCTTTTAAATGGAAAATATATGAAATTTTCATGTGGTAGGCACTCTTGGCGTCTATAATATTAGTATCAAATTTTTTTTATGCCAAACCTAGATTTATATATTAATATCGTACTCATATACGAATGAGCTTTAAGCCTTTAACCAATTATTTATTTTAAAATTTAAAAGAAAAAAAATAAAGAACGGTCGCTAGAGGTCTATTTAGAAAGCCATTTAACGAGTGGTTACTTATTATTTTGGGGTAATCAATAAGCTCCTGGCCGTTAGCTTTCTAGTTAACAATTAAAGTAATATAGATATCATTATACGCCTTTCCATTCAATTTAAATGACCTTTTTAAGTATATGATTCTCTGACACTTGATCGGAAGAGAGTCGAGCAAACTGATTCCCTAAATATCTTTTAATTTTTCTTACACTAGCCATTCAATATATATATATATATATAGCTGTATACTTATGTCAAGTAATTTTAAAGAACTTTGATTAAAAAACTAGGCGACTAAAAACGAATTTAAGCCCATAAATGTTAGATTTGTGTGTGTATATATATACAGTAGAATCGTATGTGTCGACAAAATCATTCGCTATATCATATTAATTGCTAGATAAGGAATATAATTTACAAACAAGTTTATATCATCAAAACATATTTAACAAGAAAATGTCACATCGAAGTTGCATTAGGCGGTCCAACAACAGGTACAAAACTTATAAAAATCCTAACCGTGATTGCTCCTTTTGTTGATCGTACCAGTCAACATGAACATTTCCCATTGAGTCTGCGCCACGTGTACCATAGTTTATGTTGCCTATGAGCACCATTATACTATATGATTTGGCAGCCAAAATTAGGTCCGTAACTAATTTAGTAATACTTTCATACTCACATTTGGGTTTATCTCTTTACACTTGTCACCAAATATCTCTAAGTTTGTTTTCTAAACAGAAACAATCTCATTGTTATAAAGTATAACCACTAAAAATTAAAATTTTATAAGGAAATGATTACAAAAGAAATAATGAATTGTTATTTTTCACTTTTGTATTTTTTTTTTAAATAGGAAAATCAAGAAATAAAATAAGAATAAAAAGAGTTGTATGCGTTTTATCTTAGCGTGACTGTCGTGTGGGTATAGGTAGGATTCAACATCATACTTCTCGATGTTCCACTTGGCTACTTTTCGTGTTATCTAAATTTATCTATTTTTACACAAATGATTTCGTATCAAAGCGCATTGTCACACTAACCTTTTCTTTTCTATATAATAAATATCTCTTATTAATCTATGCATCCATCTTCCACAAAACTTCATCGACTATTTTGCGATAAATGAAGACATACAGTTATATTTTCATAAGCTGACTGAAGTTGATTGGTCACTATTTAATTGTTTCACTGTAGAAACAGAAACTTCCTAGGGAAAATCCTAAATTTGTTTTTGAAAATAACTAATATTTCCAGTTTAAATTTCGAAGTTTTAGAACTCCTACTATAAATCTGTAAATTTTTTATCATTTTAAACTTTCAACATAACATTTTAACTTGTATTGATTTTTGATCTCACAAAATATTAACTAGCTTCTTAAGTTTAAAATCCTCAAAATAATTTTTAAGTCCTAAATCATTTTACCAGATTTAAAACATGTTTGTATGTAAATTGTTTAGGGTTTTAAACTTACAAATTTATTTTATGTTTTGTGAGGTCAGTCAACACGTTTCAAAATGTCATGTTGAATATTTAAAATGATAAAATGTTCACTTTAGGGGTTTATAATGAGAGTTCTAAACCTTCGAGGTTTCAAGTGGAAGTATTAGATACATTCAATATTTTTTATGATTTTTCTTATATATATATGTATATACCAATACAATACTTCTAAAATTTACATATAGTTTAAAAGTTATTCTTAAACTTTTTTGTCAGTTTCGTTTTTCTGGAAATATCACAATTTTAAGAATTTTTTTTAAATTACATAAACTTAGGTTTAGAAAGGATATTTAAGAGTTAGGGAAGTCTTCAAAATCAACACTTCTTAAAGAACACTACTTAGTGGTAGTTTTTAAAATTTAAAAGTACTCCTCTCAGCTATTTCAACATTGTAGATGTATTGCTGTTTGTTTTATTTCACTCGAATCATAATTTTTATGTCGACATAAATATTCTACATTGAATATCTAAATTTTGTTGAAAACAAAAAAAAAATATTATATATTTGATGAAATTAGATAAGTACTCAGAAAAATATTGAAAATATATATTGGGAATAAGGTCAATCATCAGGAAAAATGCTCGAACTTCGAACGAGAAAGAAATTTGATGATCAAAGTAAAAATAATTATTTACATGTTATAGGTTTTCATGAAAGTTAATGTTATATGACTGATGTTGTTAAATAGTGTTGATTCTTTTAAACATTCAATGTAGGATATTAATACATCCTCTAGAGATGATGACTCTTATTAGTTTATCTTGAACGAAATCTTACTTTACTATCTGCATTATGCTCTTTTTGGACTATCATACTCTCATCAACAGACGAGACTTTGATAATTGATATCATGTTAAGTTATATAGTTTTGTAAATGAAAACAATTAACAATAAATTAATTGACTTATATCCCTTAATTTTATGTTGGTGGTGGTCTTTTTATACATTCGATGTAAGATCCTAAATGATCCATTTTTATTGGTAATTTATGTGAAAGTAGATTTCTGTTATCGATGAAAAAAAGTAATTTTCAGTCTCTTATTATCGATGAGAGATTAGTTAGATTTTGATTCAGATATCTTTTTATTAAAAAAAATTGTGGGAGATGATCATGTAGATAAATAGAAATCTGCCTGTAATCTCTTAGAGAATTCATATTTGTTATTTTAGGGACCAGAGATAACATTGTTAAAGTACCACAGTAAAATAAAAAAATCTTCCTGATAAAACCGTGTTTCTCCCTACAATATGTTAAACCGTTGTGAATAATTACATAGAAACCCGTTTAGTCCAGGAACTTTGTTCTTTGCTAATAAAAACTCAGTGATTTTGGTTTCCTCAACAGTTGGAATCGAACTTGTGTTGATGTTCAACCGTTGGAATGCAGTGCCGTCCCTCCTAAGAGTTAATGAGCCTATAAAATCCATTAACAAACAAATTAAAAAAAAAACATTTCAATATTTGCACCTACAAGGAATCGAACTTATTACCACAAGAGAAGTCAGGAGCCGCTAAAACCATACCACAACCAACTCTTGAAAAAAGATGCCCCTATATTTATTAATAAATTTAGGCACAGCTTAAGCCCATGGCCGAGCTTGTCTGCATTCATGCAAACCTGAAGTTCCCCAACCTCAGAAGACCAATCCTGATCATTGCTACCGCGAGTTTAGTGTCAGAAAAAATGTTCACACAAAATCTGAAACTAGATATTATGTTTCTGGCCTGGTTCGTGAAAACTCATTTGTGAAAGACTATTGTTTTGAATCATAGTTATGCTATCACATTTTAGTTATTCTCACTTCACTAAAATATTTGGCAGCAAGTCCAAGTTTTAACTCTAAACTGACATAAGAAACAAACAAATCTCAATAAAAAAAATTCTAGAAGCACCAACCAAAAAACATCGAGGTCGTAGTAACATTTGAAAATATATAGTTTGATCAATTAATTAAGACAGAGGAACATGTGTCGTGATACAATTATTGTTGATGCTTGTTATATGAATGAATAAGAAAATCGAAAGAAGACTAACTTATTTTTGGCATATTTTTCTTCGGATAAATATATGATTTCCAATTTGGTTCCATATTTTCAATCATTTACTAATATTTGCATATCGACTTTGTCAATAATCCTAAAGGTTATTGTCGTGTCGTTCGTTTTTCTTATGAATTTGAAATCGTGCAATGTTATAAAGAGGATATCACATCAGTTGATAGAACATATCACGTTTACAAAGTTTTAAACATTTCATCTCCATCATCATATCATAAAGTGAAATAAAATAATCAAAGTCTCTTGTATCTTTTTCGGGGATAAAATTTCAGTGACATTTCAAGTTTGGCCCCTTTCTTTTCATATCTTTTCAATATGAAAAATATTATTGTATGACATTCTACTTAAGATCGAATAATATTGGCTTATATTTATATTTTACAAGTGTATGCGAGTAATTTCAAGATAATAAAGTGTCAAATTTTTAAATCTGTAACCCTAGAGAATAGTGTTAAAGATTGAAAACCCAAATTGTTGAAATTCATCAAGATAGTTAATAATCATAGTAAGAAAGTAGTAGTGTTGGACAATTAACAAAAAAACTTCATTTAACTGACTTATAGTAGAATGCAAACAGCATACCTTAATTTTTGTTTTGTAATGCAAACAGCATACCTTAATTTCTGTTCTTTTTGTTTTGCTTCTCCTTTTTCTGTAAGAAGTATACTTTAGTTTGTGGAAATTAAAGGTAAATAATATTTTCTCCCTCTTCTATATGATTTTCTAGAATTTTTTTTTGTCTCAGAATGTTTGATTTATTTTATGTAATTAATTTATTTTTATATTTAAAATCAATTAACTAATTAATGTTTTACCTTTTATAATGAATATTAGAAAAATATAAATGTATTCAATAAGAAATATAATATAAAAATAATTAATAAAAGTATCAATTATTGTTTTTCTTAATCTGTGTGAAAAACTCAGTAAATCATAATTTCTGAGACGGAATTAGTATGTATCACATGGGTTCCAATGTTGTCTCGTGATCGCCGTCTATTAAAAAAAACATCATTCAATGTCAGAGTCTCTTGGATGTTTGTGAATGTGGAATAGATTGAGTCTAAATTCGAGGCTGACGAGAGCATCTGCATTCCATATTTAGATGTAGAGTGTATTTAATTAATTCTAATTTTAATTTAATTTTTATTTTAAAAGTTAACAAATCAGATGCTGACACATATATTTAAGGTGTTAGGATGTCTTAATCTAAGATGTTAGTGTCTCATTAAAGACACTTTCCTTTCTAATAAGTGTTTTTAATATATATTAAAAATATGATTAAAAACCCGAGATTAAAAGGTTTGGAGATGATCTGAATCATCCATTAGTTTTACTGTTGTTTACCATTCTAAGACAGTCTCTAGGTAAGCGCAGATTAAAACATCACATTACTCTATCTACTCATATAGACGCAGGCCGAGTGTGTTGTGCCGTGTGTGCCCATGCCACTTGTCACAAATTTAATCATATAATCTGTTCTGATCCATCCGAAAAAGATATTCGAAGTAGCCAGATCCAGATCCGGATATTTTATTTTGAGATTCCAGATATCCGGATTCGATCCGAATATATTTTTATGTATAATTTTTATTTAAAAATATATATTATTTAATATATAGAAATTACTTAAAATATAATAAAAATAAATTTTACATGAAAATTTTATATATTTTAAGAACTTTACAAAGTAAAAATATTTTTAAATATTTTTAAAATTATTTTAATGTTGTCTTCAATTTATTTATTTATTTTTAATTATTTTTAATAATTTTATATTATTATTTAAAGAATTTTACCTATCTGTCACGATCTGGATATCCGCAATTATTGACGATTCGAATACCCTAAAAATTCCAGATATCCTATAATACCCACCTTACTTATTACCATGTACCAACGCTCAACTTTTACGCAATATTTCTTACATACTTTAATGTAGTTTTTGTTTGTATCATCGCTCGAACTAATTTAATTACTACTTTTATTTTGCTCATTAAGCCCTTGTGTCTTTTATCATCAGCTTGATCATCTCATTAATAAATACTGCATGCAATTTTGTTCGAGTATGTATTTGTGTTTGGGTAGATTGATCCCATAAAAAAATAATTTACGATTTTGAATGCTAAAGATAGTTCGATGTAATTGTAACTTGGATTTTTTTTTTCTCCTTTGTTTGACGTTAAAACCTCATTGTCTTAAAAAATCTAAAAATTACACTCTTTCATAATTTATTTTCAAAAAAGAATGTTATGCATTATAGTTTCACACGATATGGATCTATTGTTGACAATAAAATAATAAAATGCTCCATTTAGAAAGTTAGCGCTATATTAAATCTCCTTATAACAAAGAATATGTTACTAATTACGAACATAATTTAATATAACATATATTCAATAAATTACTTCGGATAAAAATTTTAATGTTAAATAAAACTAGCCATGTCCAACCATATGTATTATTATTTAAAACCAGCTTAAATGAAAAAAGAAAAATTAACGGTATGTTTGTAACCCCCAAAAGTTTGGAGTGCTAGTTGACTAGTCATGTAATCTCTCCATTCATGAGTTTGTTTCTATTTTCTCAGTTCCCCATTAATCATATTTTAGAAAATTGATTATTTCAAAAAATATAATTTTTAAGTTTTCTAGTATGTATTTTTAATTAGTTATTGATGATGTATTTAATGAAAATAAATGAATAATATTGGTTTAGAGTTATAGAAAATTGTTAATAAAAATGATCAATTTATAGCAACTTCTAATATGTGTTCTTAATATGTGTGAAAAGGTTAAAAATATGATTTGTTAGAAATAGAGCAGAATCAGAGGGAGTATATTTTAACATTTTTTTTATATGTAGAGGTTACTGGGTTTGACGCATTAATTTTTCTTAGGTCCAACATTTTTTTTGCACAGTTATTATCTATGAGTTGAATGGTCCAAGTGGAATCTAACCCATGTCTGGAAGTAGATACATACTTAACCCCAAAACACTGGGAGACAAACACTTGGTTATATTTTATTTTAACCGTTCTTGCACAAATTTATTCATAAAACTGTTGCATGATAGAATGGGAGACTTATATAATACGAAGTTGACAACAAATTTTGGTTCTTACGTTATTGAAGTTTATTAGTTTTTGCAGAACTTGACGAAAGGATGATATTTTGATCCTTACTCATTGATTATCGTTTATATTATTTTATTTTTTTGAATGCGCATTTACTTCTATAATGTTTTAGTGATGATTAATTTTTTCATTAAATAAATTATGTGATATACTTCAAAATAAATTTTATAATATATTGTTTTGAATAATTCATCTATTGCAAGGAAATTGCAACAATGAATTTGTCAATGTACCCATAGCTTCATAACTGTTTATTGGATTTAACATAGCTTCATTTCTTATTCATTCTAAATTATAAAACCACTATACTTGAAGAAAAACTTAAAAACACATCCATACCTTTTAAAGTGCATTAATATGTTTCTAAAACTTTTGTACATAAATACATTTGTTAAATGGGATCTCTCTTAAATCTAGACCATAATAAGACAAGATTTCATACCAAAAAAAATAATAAGACAAGATTTTGAGATGTAAGCACGTGCTAATAAAATGAACCATTGGGCGATAACAATCTAGTAAATTGTTTTTCTTTTTTTGATGAAATAACAAACTGGTAAATTAAACGTATAACTACAATTATATGTAGTTATTTATCTCTAACAAATACACTAGTGAATGCAAAGTATGAAATCATATTAAGTGTGAATATATGAATTAAAAAGATTTTAGCAATTTAGTAAAAACTTTTGACTTTGTGGATAATGTCAATGAATCATTTCGCAGCACTGAGATATTTTTGGAGTGTTCAGAATTTAGAAGCATTAAATAAATAAAGTGAGTCGCAAAACACAAATCTGCCTTAGCAAGTAAATAATTAAATATACGAAGAGGGTATGATATTAAGGAGAACACACATGAAACTAGTGGCTCTTACTTTCCCGACGAACATTAACATAAATTCTTTTACATCATGCAGTCTAGTGGTTGATTACATGTTCCGGTGATCTTTATTTTTAAAAGCAATCAAATTATTCTCTTAATTATTCAATATTATATATATACCCCACTAATTTTTGTGTAGATATCATGTCTTACATTCTACTATTAAGCTTTTTGTAAATTCATCATTAATTAATCGTAGGATCAAAATCTTGATGGTCCCAATCTCAAATATGAAATTAGATCATTTTTTTTTACAAATTGGCAAATAGGTTTCATAAAATTACTATTTTTAAGGACAAAAAATATCATGTAATCTACCAAAAGAGAAACAAAAATCGTTCGATTGGAGTGCAAAGTGTGTGAAAATGACTTTAAAATCAAAAAAAAAAAAAGTGTGATATCCTAAAACCGTTTGCATCTTCCTTAAGTATTCTGTCTTTTGGTTGGCTCTCAATAAAAGAAGTTGAATAATCAGCTTAAATGGCTAAATAATCAAATCCCGATATGAAAAAGATAGTTAATTATTGATTTTGTTGATTATATTTTTTAATAGTCTTATAGTACTTGTAAAGTCGAAAAAGAATGTTTCACCTCCAACCGAGGGAATACCTTATTCGACGGTCAAAATTCCTTCCTATATATCCAACGAATCAAATTCCTTTTAACAGAATCTTCTTTTCATTAACATAGTTTCTTCATAATTTTCATTATTTTAAAATAAAAATAAATTAGAAATCTAAGTTTACATAATATAAGTCTATAAACTCATATTGTACATACACATTTATTATACATATATAGTATCACTTTCTCTTCCATGCTTTCAAAATTTTACTTTCTTTTGAATTCTCTTTGTTCCAATATGTAAGATGTTTCAGGAATAATTCTTGTTTTAATGTATTTGATTTTTGTGAATATTTCTGGTATAGAGTTTACATTACCATTGGTCAAATCGTATAATATTTTGTTTTTAGTATAAAATTTTAATAGTAAATAATTTATGTAGTTTCTTATATCTCACTCTTTTAACTACAAATCTTTAATAAACTGAAACAAAATGAGTAGTAATTTTGTTACACTTTTATGTACAAAAGCACAAAGCATTGGTAAGAAGAAACACACAAAAAGACGCAAATGATGAAAATAAAGAAACTAAAGAAGAATTTAATGTTGGCACTAGCTAGTGTATCATAACAAATTCCCCTTAATTCATTGTCCATTGAAAGTGCTATGCCCTTCTGGTTGTATAAGCTTTACTCAAGTCTTTGTCTTTTCAATTTCTCAAATAGCTTTGATGGTTGAGCTTAAGTTTTGACTCACTTCACTTTTGAAGGCTCACACGTATATTTCAAGAATATTCCAAAGGTTCACATCAAATATTAGTTTTGTCAAGTACTAGGAGGAGAGGAAATCTGACCTCTATGCGTTTTATTTTTTCTACTATCCGAGAGAGCTTTAGACTCCACTAATATTTCTCTGGTTCACAACATTCTGAAAGTATCGTGAGATCAATTACTTAATGTTGGCTGTAATGAACTTCATTTTAATTAATGTATTAACAAATTATTGAATGTTTGTTCCAAATTATACTAAATACCTTTATGCTTCTAAATGTATTTTACATGGGATGGTTCCTGAACAGAAGTTTATTGATTCAACTTGGTATTATCACTTTAGATTCTACCCCACGTATTCATGAATAAATAGAACAATATATGAGTATACCAACTGAATTATATACATGAACAAATAAGGTGAAACAATATATATATATATATATTCAACCGTTATCAAAATCTATATATAAGGAAAAACTAAAATAGTACTAGATTAAAACCAATATATATATAATTATATATATATATATATATATTTGTAATATATGTGATAGTATTTTGTCTTTTGCTAAAAGTCTTTCAATTATTCAATATTACGATAATGACATTGATCTTTGACGTAATTTTTTGAATTTTATTAGTATAGAATGCAAATAATCATTAATTTTACTTAAACCATAGTAAAAGAAATATATTTCTTCACTAAAAAATTAAAAACAAAAATGGATTTGAAAAAAAGTGATCATCGTGATTTTATTATTTATAAACAATAATATTCTATATATTATACTATTTATATGATATGAATTGTTATATTAAATGTTATTATTTTCATTTTGCCCTCTTTGATTGTTTAAAATTTTTAATATAGTTAAGAAATTTTAGTTACAAACATATTACTTTAATTATTTTATAACAGTAAGTAACTATATTTTGTTAAAGAGGTGATCCTGGTCAACCATAGTTTTTTTTTTATCTTTCTCTCATCTCTCACTTACATCTTCGAGAGAGAGTCTTTCCCCCCTTTCGATGTACACAGTTATCCCCAAATTTTTTGAAGTAATGTAATTTTATATTGAATTTTAATTATGTCTCATTGGCTAATTATAATGTAATGTAAAATTACGTTCTGGATCCACCACTGACAAATTTACATATATTCCGATCTATTGTCGTTTAAGACTTACATCTGTGTCGAGTTAAGTTTATAATCCGACTTAGGATGTCGGTTACTTTGTGTGATTTTTTATTTTGATCATGCCTTCTTGAGTTCTTCAATTAGTTGAATGGGTTTGATTTTTGACATCTCGTTTGTAAAACTTAGTTGGTCATCTATACATGGTCATGTTTTGGGTATAATGTAATTTATTAGGGTTGATCTTTTCTTTTATGTGATCCATTTGTGTTAGCCCGGCTGGACTTAAAGCTTAATGAAAAGCAAATGTTGCCTAATGATGCCTACAAGAAAAAACTATATTTGTTAATAACAATATGATGATAAATTTGGATTTATCATCTATTTTTACTAAGAGGTACTAAATTTAACATTTTATATAAAAAAAAGCAAGATAAAGATGCATGCATTTCTTGTGATACAATATATTTACAAGTTATTTTTGTTATTAATTTTACTTATTACTTTATATTTTATGGTCAGTAAAATTTTGGAATAAGTTTACCATGAATAAGAAAAATCATTTTAACTTTCCTAAAATCTGTATAATTTTAAGCCTTAAAATCTTCTTTTTCCATATACAACTTTAATAAAATGGTTATTTTATTTATTTATTAGTAATACCATTTTTGCTTTCCATACACATCATAGCATAACAGAAATGGAGTCTTTTGTAATTTTCTAATGTATGTTTTCTTCATAAACCAAGCATGTACAATAAATTTATTTGTCCACTAACATTTAAAAAAAGAAAAAAAAAACTGAGAAAAATGGATTTGAGGACTAACAAAAGAGCTCGGCTTCAATACTGACGGCAAAACCGTTGAATTGCTCCTCCGTAATGCCGAGCCAGCCATCTTTGCTGCCACCGGCCAAGGTGTGAACACCACCTCGAATGATTTGAAATACTCATATATGAATATTCATAATTCAAGAAATATGAATCATCCTAATATTGTTTGTCATAATAATTACAATTTTACGGATACTAGTGGTGTTGTTAGCCATCACCGAGAGAATATTACTAGGCCCCATGGACTGGTGCTTCCGTTACTGAGTATGGGCATTTGATGGTGAATCAGAATCAGCCTGTTATACAACGGCCATGTGTGCCTCAGCTGCAACCACTGTCCAAGTTGGTTACGGTGGAGACTGGGATGGTTGAGCAAGCCTATGTCTACTCTCGAGAGTAATGATTGGCGTTAGAAATGTTTTTATGTTCAATGATTTGGTTTTAGTTTGGTTGCTAAAGTATTAGTATAACTTGTTTTTCAAATTATGAGGGTATATATACGTATAAATTGTCATTATAGACAAATCTGAGTAGATCTGTTACCAAAAATAATTTAATTTGCAAATAATTAACTAGAGGAATGAAACAAAAATTGTTTTTGGTGTTATTTTTTTATTTGATCGCATAAAACAGCAAGAATGATTTTATTTGGTTACATAATACATCAATACTTCTTATTTTATGTTGATGATCAGGGGAGGAGAGATTCAAATCAGTTATACTTCAATCTGAGACTTCAAGACTCTAGTTGTGTCTGTCGTTGGGAGCAGGACTGGGAGGATAGCTCCGACCCCAACCTTTACCGTTTCCGCTAGAGCCCCAACCCCAACCCCAACCTTTACCGTTTCCACTAGAGCCCCAACTCCGACCCCAACCTTTACCTTTTCTGCTAGAGCCCCACTGACCCCAACCTTTACCGTTTCCGCTAGAGCCCCACTGACCCCAAACTTTACCGTTTCCGCTAGAGCCCCACTGACCCCAAACTTTACCGTTTCCGCTAGAGCCCCAACGCCATCCGGACGATGGTGGTGAACCTGAACCACTTAAATAGTTGGTGCCAAAGCCCCTATTGGCCTCTACAAATGTTGAGAATATGGAGGCAATGATCACAAGGACTAAAACATGTTTCATGAAATGAGAGTAAACCATCACTTCTCCTTTAAATTTTTTAGTTATTTGATTAGTGATTTTTTTTTGCCAATTTTATAAGTGATTGTGATGGTTTTTTGGGTATTTATAGGAGAATGAGATATGAAAGAGATGATGCCAAATTATAGATAAGATAATTTAGAAAGTAGCTAAAATATAATTCAAACAGCTAATTTGTTTAATACATTATATCATACATTCATGCATCTTATCTTATTATTCTTTATGTGATAGATTTTTCTTCATTTTTAAAAATATTACTTTTTTATGAAATATATGATAACATCAAATTTGTTTCTTTAGATTGTATTTGCCATTCATAGGAGCAAATCTTTTTGATGAAAAATAATTTAGGAAAATAATATGTTTCTCATTTTCAAGTTTTTTTCAACCACAAATTAGCTAAAATATGACTCAATGATTAGTTATCCAAACTGCCAAACAGGAGGAGAATGTTTTTTTTAGTCGCCACAGGAGGTGGATGCTTACAAAATAAAATTTAAGATTTTCTTAAATACACAAAAAAATTTAAAACAATAACGAATAATTTATAGCAAGAATAAAACAATTAGAAACATAACAATAAGTAGGTAGTTTGGCATGACATAAATTGGATTTAAATTTTGTTTTAAAATTAATATATTTTGTTTGTTATGTATTTTTAATATTATTGCATTAAAAATCCCTACCTAACAGAATTGAACTGTTAAACCACGTCATTTTACAATATGCTTCAAAAATATTTTGATAATAAGATGACCGATAAAAGGATATAATCAAAAGCTAGTAAATGTTGATGTAAAAATAACTCTGGGTTATCCACATGAAGCTACTAAATTTTCAGTAAATTATTATTAAACATTTTTGTAGAAGAAGATAACTAGATAAAAATCTATAATCAAGTTTAACAACGATTAGTAGTAAATGTTTATAAAAATGAATAATATAAATTAATTAGTACATGAAGTGTTTTTGAGATTAAATACCATCGAAGATTATTTATGCAGTAATAAACTATCAGGTTTTGCTTTGATTATGGAGATTGAAGACGAGATAATGTTCAGTTCTATATATTTATAAGAACATGAAGACAACAAATGATAAATTATAAAATAATGACTCTACTACGACCGATGCGCTTCTAAGATTTTATGGATTCATCCGCCTTTTTTTTGGATTTGTCTAAACAAAATTTTTTTTTAGTCTACATAATATGAAATTTAAAGTGGGTTTCAATGCAAACATTTGGTGGCTCTTGTATTAGATGTTTGTAAGACCCTCCTCTTCTCTACTGTCTTTATTCTCTATACTCTACTTTTATTATAAAATTTTCATTTAAAATTTTAGTCAATACTATATGTTAGATCTGGGGATTACAACCCTAATCCTTATTGGAGGGTTGATGGTTGGCTAAAAGTTGGAACTAGATATGATTTTCTGGGTTGGGCGTTGGCATCTATTTTGTAAAACTCACAGGCTCATCTATACTTGGCCATGTGGAGGTATACTGTATTTTATTAGGGTTGATCATTTCTATGATCCATTTGTATAAGACCGTTTGGTCTCCAAGCTTAATAAAAAGCAAAATGTTGCTGACAAAAAAAAATATACATAGCATTTGTTAATAACAAGACAGTAATAAATTTGGATTTATCATGATAAAAATGCATGAATTTTTTGTGATACAATATATTTACAATATATTTTTTATTAATTTTTCTTTATAATTTATGGTCAGTGAAAGTTTTCAAGTTCCTCGAAACTACCATTAATAAGACCAATCATTTTAATTTTCCTATATAAATTTTTTAATCAAGAAAAAATATATGAAACTCTATATAACATTAAGCCATTAAATTTTATTTTTCCCTATACAACTTTAGTAAAATGTTAGTTTTTAATATTTATTAGTAACACCATTTTTGCTTTCAATACATATCATAACATAACAGAAATTGAGTCTTTTGTAAATATTCTTTATATACCAAGCATGTACAAGAAATTTATTTGTCTACTAACATTTACAAAGGAAAAAAAGAAATAAGCAAAAGGCAAAGAGGACTTCAACTTCATGGAAGGGCCAGCAAATGAAAGTTGGAGGCTGTGACCGTCGCATCCGGCTTCCTGTGAGTTGTGCTTCTCAAATATTTCAGATGACAAAAGAGCTCCGCTTCAATACTTACGGCGAAACTGTTGAGTGGCTCATCCGTAATACCGAGCCAGCCATCTTCGCTACCACTGGCCATGGTGTGAAAACCACCTCGAATGATTTCATCTACTCATAAACAAATATTCATGATTCAAGCAATATGAATCATCCTAATATTGTTTATCATAACGATTACAATTGTACTGGGTATAGCTCTATCCAATGTATGGATATAAGTGGTGTTGTTACTTGTTAGACATCACCGAGAGAATATTAATACGTCCCATGGACTGTTGCTTCCACTTACTGGGTACGGGCATTCGTAGGTAGATCTAAGACCGGATCTGAGAGGAGCCAAATGAAACATTCGTTTAGAGGCCCAGTTTTTCTATTGAACTCCCAGTTAAGTTTTTATATATATTATAATTATTAAATAGTATATTATCTTTTATTTTGAATTTTTTTTGGATAATTTATGTTTTGTTATTGATTTTTTGTTGTATTTAAAACTATGTTTTAATTACATTTTTTTAGAGCTGTTAGTTTATATTTTACATAGTCCCCCAAATTCTCAGTTCTGGTCCTGGGTAAAACGTGCATGTTATGCTACGACCATATATGCCTCAGCAGCAACCGCTGCCCAAGTTTGTTAAGGTGCAGACTGGAACGGCTGAGCAAGCCTATGTCCATTCTCGAGAGTAATGGTTTGCGTTATAAATGTTCTTATGTTCAAAGATATGGTTTATTTCGGTTGCTTTTTGCATTTTTATTTTTATTTTCATGTTTGTAGCTCAGATAAATGTACTCTTTCGGTTTCAAAATATAAGATGTTTTGTGATTTTTTTGTTTCAAAGTATAAGATATTCACATATTTCTATGTATCGTTTTATTTTATTGAATCTTGTGTGACCAATAATATTTTGCTTTTGCTACCAGTTTTACAATTGGATGTACTTTTTATTTTATATATAAAATGATATTTTTAAAAGTATAAACAATTTCTTAATATTTGTGCTTTTAGGTAGAACATCTTATATTTTTATTCGGGTGGGTAATTATTAGCTAATCCAAAAATATATTTTTCCGAAATCATATAAATTAAAATGGCACCCTAGAAAAAGATTTTTAAAATAATGTATTAGTATAACTTATTTTTCAAATTATGAAGGTATATATATATATACGTAACAATAGTCAATGGTCAATGGTCATCATAGACAAAACTGAGTAGATGTTATCAAAAGTAAATTAATTTGCAAACAATTAACAAGAGGAATGTAACAAAAATTATAGGTTTTTGATGTTCTTTTTATTGATCTCATAAAACAGCAAGAATTTTTTATTTGATTACATAATACAGCAATCATTTAATTTTATATTGATGATTACAATCGGTTAGATTTCAATCCGAGACTTCATGTCTCGAGTTTTGTCTGTTGTTGGGAGGACTGGGAGGACTGCTAAAACCAAAACCAAAACCCCAGCCAGGACCACTAGAGCCCCAACCCCATCCCGACCACAGTGTTGAGCCTGAACCACTTGAATAGCTGGTGCCAAAGCCCCTATTGGCATCTGAAAATGTAGAGAATATGGAGGCAATGATCACAAGGACTAAAACATGTTTCAAGAAACGAGAGTGTACCATCGCTTCTCTTTGTGAATGGTTAGTTATTTGATAAGTATTTTTTCTCCAATTTAATAGCTGATTGTGATGGTTTTGTTTGGATATTTATAGGAGAATGAGATTTAAGAGAGAAGATGCTGCAAAAAAAATATATATAGATAAGATAATTTACAAAGTAGTTAAATGATAATTCAAACAGCAAATTTGTTTAATACATTGTATCATACAATATTCATGCATACTATCTTATGATTCTTTATGTGATAGATCTTTCTTCTTTTTTAAAAATATTACTTTTTCAATAGATGATAACACCAAACTTATTTCTTTATATTGTATTTGCCATTTATAGGAGCAAATCTTTTAGATGAATAATACTATAAGCAATAGAATATGCTTGACATTTTTAAGTTTTTTTTACAGCCACACATTAATTAGAATACGATTCCTTGATTAGTTGTCCAAACTACCAAACAGAAGGACAGTGTTTACAAAAAAAATTTAAGCCTTATATACATAAAAATGCTTAAACAATAACAAAAAATTACAGGAACAGAAATTAAATAGAAAATAACAATATGACGTGGTATGACATAACATAAATTGGATTTACATTTTTGTTTGTAAAAATTAATATATTGTTTTGGTTATGTATTTTTAATGTTATTGCATTTAATTTCTACCTAACAGAATTGAACTTTTGAACCTCGTCATTTTACGATATAACTATAAACCAGTTTGATAATATGATGAATGAGAAAAGGATTAAACCTCTATAAATTAATAATATTAGGACCAATGTATTTTATGAATTTTTACCAATTTATGGATGTTATTAATTATAAAAGTGATATTTAAGTCAAAATATTAATTTAGGACTGGAAAAAAATATTAATGTAACAAGATATTAATTTATCAAATATTAATTGATAGAAGTTTAACTATAATGAAAAGCTTGTAAATGTTGATATAAAAATAACTTTGGGTTAGCCACATGAAGCTAGTAAATTTTCAATACTGAATTTTTACTAAACTTTTTTGTAGAAGGACCTAACTAGATAACATATACTCCATATGGATTGTCATATTGGTTGGGTCATATAAGGGTCGAGTCTATAGAAATTTCACCGAGGAATGAGAAGGGTTATCATTTAGTTATGAAAACTATCTTAACAAGCCACGAAGTTTTTCGTTGCAAAATAATAATAATAATAATAATAATAATAATAATAATTCTAAAAAAAGGCAAATGAAGACCTTTGAAATAAAAAGATTAGGATTAGCAAGCCTAATAAAGCTACTAAACGCTCTTAAATTTCATTTTTGCCAATATAGAGTCGCATATTGAACGGTCTAATTTCCTAATGATCACATCCGGAGAAGTGTCCCATTATGAAGCATTTTAGTATGCTCTTGCATTTTAATCTCCTTCACTTTGATTTTCATTTCGCCGTCTTATTTCCTAAAATGAGTAGGGAATGGTCTCGAAGTCTTCGAGGAATCATGTAAAGACACCGCAATGAGGAAGATAACCAAGTATTAAATTTGTAAGGAGGATCACCACCAACTCAACTAAGAGAGATGTCCAAAGCTGGTTCCTGATCTCACATTTTAGAAAAGATGATCACGGGTTTTGTCTTAGTTTTTTTTTTTTTGCATAAAAAAAATAAAATCTTGGTATCAAAAATCTTCAGTTTGCAAGGCATGACGAGTTAGGAAAGCAATGCATAATAGAAAAGCAAGCTTTGCACTCATATATATATGGAATTCATACTTTGGAACTTGTATAGGTCCAAGCAGAATTCACATTCTGAAATTGTATGCATTATGTTTCTTAACACCAAGATTTTTTAGATTAATAAATAGATAAATTAATAAAATATCATGATCTCAAAATTATTAATTTATAGATGTTTTATTGTATCTATAAAAATTATGGCTTAATAAAATTTTGGCTGATGGAATAATTACATAAATAATTTATTTGTCGTACAATGAATGACATTGTTGAAATCGAAGATGGAACACTGAAGCCCAAGGAAAATAGCACATTCGCAGAGTCTTTTTAAAATTGGACCTATTTTTAAGTTGAGGTTTCACTATTCAAAACTTTGTTGTTTTGACATGCTATTGGTTAAAAGAAAATTCTGGTTTTGTATTCTTCATAAGCGTTCTAATGGAGCTCGAAATTGAGCCACAAATTTCATCACTTTCAATAAGTATAGTAGCTATAACATAATGAATATATAATCAAGCAATAGTACAAAATGTGCATGTCTCTGTTTGTTGACAACTGACGCTAATGTCATTAACAAGTTACATATGAACAAATAATTTTGCACAATTTAATGTTGCGACGATAGGTTAAACCATATAATTTTTTGCTTTGTGGAATTGATCTACACTTTTTGGAGGTTGAGGCTCAAGTCGCAAAAATAGCGACTTCATAATTGTTTTTTGCATAAACACTTTAACTAATAGATTTTATAAATAAAAAAATTGTTAAGCAAGTGGAGATTGAATGAATGGTGTTGACTGTTGAGCTTGCAAAATAATTTTCACAACCCAAAGAAGGATAAAATTGAGAAATTGAAGAAGTACAAGCATATGAAGTTTTATTTTTATGGAATTGCCGAGGTAACAAAGTTTTGAGACCAAAATTCTAATATATATTTATATATCTATTAGGAAATCTATTGGAAGTATGTTTTCGATGTGGCTGTATCTTTTTTAATAACCGAAACAACTTTTATTTTTTACTTTTAAATATCTCTAGACATTTGTAAAATTCTTCGTTATTCACTGTCTTTACTCTCTATACTAGGATAGGACCCGCACATACATGCGGGATTATAATTATAAATAATTTTTATAATTAATTTATCATGAATATATATATATATATATATATATATATTTGGTTTGTTTTATTTCTTTTATATTTTGGGTTTCGGAAAATAGTTTAGTGAATTATATTTGTTTTTATTGTTGGATAAATTATAAATTTATAATATACAGTTGAGTTTCATATTATAAATATTTAATCACATAAAATTTATAAATGTTTTATAATAGTAACATTTTTAGTGTTTTTACGTTTTGATTAATCTGATCCGTCTAACTGATTAATATGGATGACAGTTTTTGTAAAATGTTATTCTTCATCAACCAATAATAAATTTAGAAAAACTCATTAAAATTTACTGTACATCATTGACCCAATGAGTTGGTTAAATTGGTGAAATGAGGGATCAATTTCTATATATATATATATTTAAAACATATTGTTTGATAATCGATATATCATTTATAATCTGGAAAAATACCGGTACGTATGTGTTTAATAATCCGTTTGTTTTAATCTAGATTATGAATGTTAAATATAATAGTATATCATTATTTGTAGTTTAATAATTTAGTTACTTAGTTTTATTTTAAAATTGAATTAAGTAATTTATGTGTTCAATAATAACATAATAACATATGCTACATAAGCTTAAGCATAAGCCCCAAAGTTAAGTTTCATCCTGTTTTCTATTTTTTTTACTCTTATTGATTAGATTTGCATTAGACATTTATGTTTTATGTTGTATTAGACAGTTATGTTCTTATGTAGATGGTAGTTTTGATAGAATATAACACACATTAATCTAACAAAACACACGATATACAATGGTATACATATGTATTTTTACTAATTATAACAAACTTAAATTTCCTAACATGCTATTTTTGTAAGATTTTTTCTTGTTTTTGTAAGTAAAAAATTATTTCAAAATGATAAAAGAAACACGTAATTATTATTAATTTGGGCAATGCAAATCTATTATTGAAAATTTTGAAAATGCAGAGTAATCTTGGTTTCCATTGATATCTATCATTTTTTTAGGTGAATGATAGATAAAGAGATTTGAAACAATCATATAATATGAATTGTTACCTTTAGCAAATATGATTTTTTTTTCCTTTTTCAAAAACGTATTCCTAAATGTTTTTAAAACACTCGTTGTAAAAAAGTTTCTAAAAACACTTCACTACATTGATCATTTCATTTTATCTCATTCTGACTCTTGCCCCTATAATAGTATTCGTAGGCTTCCCGTTAGTATTTTCAGGCTTCCCGTTAGTATTCGTAGGCTTCCCGTTAGGTTTCGTAGGGTTAGCTTTACAAAACAGAAACATGCTTATACACTACCATATTTTTTAGTGATTCATTTGAATAATTATATAATATAATATTTTTGGTTTTGTACAGCATATCGTTTGATACACTGATTTATTTCATTTTTTTTGTAAACCGGAAAACATTAATTTTTTCGAATTAGTTTTTATTCTTCGAATTAGTTTTTTTAAATTACAATTTTGAGGGCATTCTCTTAAATTTGCTTCAAAATTAATAGTGTAGATTTATTTTATATGTGATGTAATATGTTTACCTGATTTTAATTGAATGTTCTATATTTAATAAATAAAATATTATAGTTTTAAAATTTGAGATAATGATTGTTTATCAAATTTCTATATTGAAATTCACTAATATATCAGAATTCATAAATATTATAATATTTATCTTTCAATGTTTATATGCTTTATCAATACTATAAAATTTAAAATAATATTTTCTCAAAATATTGTAATGATATTTTATAAATTATATTTAAATTTGATTGGCATAAATATTTTGTCTCTAAAATAGTTTTTTGAAATTTTTAGAATTTAGGTTTGTTTTATTTGAATAATATAATGAATAAAACGAAATTAATAATAATTTTATTTGAAAACGAATAATTAATGGATTTAATATCAGTTTATTTATCTTATTAATTTTGAAAAATATTATTTATTTGATATCAATTTTATTGAGAAAATAATTTAAGTTTCCTAAAAACACTCAACAATTATGTTTCTGTTATTGTTATTTTAGATAGATTTTTTATTTTTTTAATTCAAATTAAATTCAATATATTATTTTAATTAATTTTTTTTTATATAATGGTATTTCAATATAATTTATTTAGAACTTTGAGGTTATTCTCTTAGATGTGCTTCCCATTTAATAGTATAGATTCTTCTTTATTATAAACTTTTTCACTTTAAATTTTAATCAGCACTATATAATTATTTAACATTTTTGTAATTATATCTTAAATTTTTATTAAATGGACTTGAATATTCAGTAGTGTTTTAAAAAACGATCTAGCTGACCGTCTAAACGACTAAACGCTATGCCCCCTTAAACCGGCCGATTAATGCTTAAACCGCTTAAATTTTTAAAACAATTAGTTATATTATACAGATAGTTAAATTTAGTGAAATACGATTATTAAACGGATTAAATGCTAATTGTATAAATTATGATTTATGTCAGATATGTTGATTAATAAATTATTTAATATGTATAATTTTATTAAAAAAAAATAGTAAAACGATGTTACTTAAAAAACTTGAAATTAAAAAATATTAATATTTTTATAATTTAAAGTTTTTAAATTTATACTTTTATTATAAACTATTTACACCATCAAAAATCGCCTAAACTCTGCGTTATACGCGGAAAATCACCGCCTGACTATCACAGAACGTTCTTTTGAACATTTATATTCGTAAACATACCTCTGAATCTGTGAATTAATTTACTCCATTTGTTGTATCTAAAATACATGATAATGACCAACTGAAAATAACCCTCTGGAGTACTAGACTATGGATAATACATGAAATTTTATCTCATGTTACAGTCAGAATATATAAACATAGTATAATTTTATACGTTTAGAAATTTAATTAAACAATACATGGTAGTGGTCATTTTGCGTACGGGCTTTAATCCCAGCCTTATAGGTCCTGGGTCTGTAATAAGGCATTTTAACTTGTGAGTTAATTGGCCAACTATTATGTCTCATCTAGTTTCTCCAATGATGTGCCATTTCACAACAAGCCGCAACCATACTTGTCACTTAATATATTACTACCCCATCAACAACAATCTCAATCACATAACCATAAAGAATCCTAAAACACTTACCCGAGAATATACTCTTGTCAAGATCACTTGAGTAAAGGATAATATCAAAAAAAAAGACAAGTATCATATGGTCAATATCATCAAAATCTCACTGTTGAAAGCGTTTCATGATGAGCATACTCATATCCATGTAACGTTGAGCGCAGTTAGAAAGGCAAGAACTCTCCCCTGAGCTGAATTTACTTCCCGGTGTGCCTGTGATGCATTTGTCCCAACACGCACTTGTTAGCTTAGCCACCGCTTCATTTACCATTGCCCTTTGTTTCTCTTCCTGCCACACGCACACACACATTTTTACATCTCCTCCCAAATATAAACCCACACGAAAACGTTACTATACAGAATCCCACACAAAAAACGTTACTTTACATAAATAAACCCACACACAAACGTTACTATATATAAACCCACATAGAGAAACGTTACGTTGCATAAACCCACACACAAACGTTACGTTGCATAAACTCACATACGGGAACGCTACCTTGCATAAACCCACACACTAAAACGTTATTTTGCATAAACCCACACAAACAAAAAGTGACTTTATATAAACCATCGCAAAAAAACGTTAATTTGCATAAACCCACACAAAAAATCGTTACTTAATATATACCCTTACACTAAAACGTTACTTTGCATAAACCCACACACAAAAAATGTTATTTTGCATAAACCCACAAACAAAAAAAATGATACTTAGCATAAACCCAGATTAAAAAAAACGATCCTTGAAAACAAATATTAACAGAATATATTCAAATTTAAACTCAATTTATAATCAAACAAACTAAAAAAAAAACATGAAAAATATCAGATCTTCAAACAATTTCGAAATTTACGAAATTTACTTATGTGATTCCTAAATTATGATTTTAAGGAAATGGTTTCTAACGAATCCAAACAAGAGTAGAAGGAAGCTTAAAAACTTAACATTTATTTAAAAATTTCGAGATACGAGCTCAAGTGAATCGACTAGAAAACTTAAAGCTTGAAGAACTATTTAGCTCAAATCGAAGAGAAATTGGAAACTTACGTTGAGAAGTTGAATCAATTCAGGGCTAGCAGGGCTGTTAGGATCCATGGCGGTTGAGATGAGAGCGTCTCGGCTTGAAGAAGAAGAATCTAATTTTTTTTCTCGAAACCCTAATGACTCTTCTAACAGAAACCCAAAGGATACACAATAAAGTTCAAGCACGTCACTTGCTTGATTAATGGGTTAAGGCCCATAAAAGGCCCAATTTGTGATTATGGATCATGTTCATATCAAATATGAAAGCTTGATCAAATATTGACCATGATCTTTGCTATTCTGTCTACATTTGGGCCAAATCGGGATACGGGATATTCAAAATATTCTGTATGTTCTTAGCCTTCCCACTGCACCTCAAGCTTTAAATCTCAGAATTAGCGTTTGGTTTAGATTGAAGTTGGGTCTTCTCGTTTATTACCAATAGCCTCTTCGAAATGATAGTTTTCTATAAGATAAATCTCAATATAGTTTGGGCAAATACCGGCTGAATAATTATTGGATTGAATTAATTATAAATTGGAATATACATGTGTGGATCGAATTTTAATATCAATTATATTATAGGCTTCTAACTTAAAATCAATTAACAAACGTGGGATATACGTTCTTAGAGACCAAAGGTTACATTGCGGATGTTTTTGTAAGGATTTCACATATTTACAATGACTATTCTCTAGCTAATCTCCCTCAGCCCCATTCACTGGTGGCGTTAGTTATGGTCTTTGACTTCCCTGAGTTTTTGACTCTGATCAGTGCGACTTCTGAAATTTTGAAGACCCTCAGGAAACAAAGATATTGAGGGCCTTTATACAATGTTTCTAAACATTTTCATGTTTGTGATAGATTTTGGCACAGTAATAATCAGTAAGCTAAGAACATTAACGTTAACTACAAAATCGAACATTAGTCAACAAAAATTCGTCAAAATAAAGAAACTAACACAAAAACAACATTAAATAGAGAGAATATCGAGCTGACATAGTATCCTTTGTGATATTTTCGAATTGTTTCAAGTTCTTTGATTTCAAATTTGAACCATAAAAATTGGAAAAAAAAAAACTTTGGGTTACTTAATAAAACAAACATGAAAAACAACTTATCATAAAATAAAACTATGTTGACTGACATATTAAGGTTACCGAAACTTGAAAAACAACTTGAGCAAGTTAAGAATATGAAGATTAGAGCTTGCAAGTTATGAACTCTTTATACCATTTATCTGAGATTTTTTTTTTTAGAATTCTATCACTCTTACACAAACTCGAAAATTCTTCCATGGAATTCTCACAAAATTTTGTATCATAATCAAGATAAGTAAGTATTGGAGAACCAAATGGCAATAAATCTTTTTTATGACATGTCAATAAATCTTTTACAAGTTGAGGTACCAATATGTTCAATGTTCTAACTCATACAAATCCACGGATACATATTTGCAGCTCCAGCCCTGGGATAAATCATATAAAGCAAGGATTTTAAGCACCAAGATATATTAACACGTTTAGGAGAAACAATGTACATGTAGTGGCTTCAATATCAATTACTTGCTTTCAGTTTTTAAAAATTATTTAATTTAAACTGTAAACAATGATGCATATAATCTACCATTTATCACATGATCTTCCCCTTATCTAATATTTAATCTAATCATCAAATCAAAGATTCTACTTGAAATATGTCTCTCCAAGACTTGTATGAAACCACTATAAACCCAAAGACGATGCTACATGAACCATATCAACATCATCCTTGAATCGACAGCATTAAGTTATAAAGAAATGTAACTTTTCATCGATGCATGTCCTTGCTTAAGTAATGTCCCTAAATCATTGAAATATAAAAGTGACAAAGATATTTCAAAACAAATAAATAAAGAAAATGGAAAGGCAACATCTTCGATGTGAAGAAAAGTACCGAATCCAATTTTCTGATTGGGAGAAGTAAAACGTCTGATTTCAATTTAACAAATTTTAAGCTTTTATTAATATATATTCTCGCAAATAAGCTTTGTCGAGTTTAAAGACGTTTTTTAATACCACAAATACAACTCTATATATGTATATATATATATATATAATTAGCCATAAGCTAATCAAATATAAATGTTTACATATAACCTAATTGCAAATTGCACAAAGAAGAAAGAGCAGACTAAACATTGAGCCAAAATAACCAAACACTGAAATATTACTACAGATGAACACAATTAGGAAAACAAATTTAAAAACAAAGATGATGGATTAATGCTCTAATCCATAATTATTAAACTATCAAATCCCATAAAAAATCTTCATATAAGCATAATAATAATAATAATAATACCAAATCCATAAATCATCATTACAATAACAGATCTCTTAATAAAATCTATCAAAATACGAAACCCTAAATAGATGATAACAATAATAAAGTAATTAAGAGTTAAACCAAATGTTTAAGCCTCAACCTTATCATCTTCATCCACAGAAGCAGCAGCATCATCTTTCAAATATATTCAATTTATACAAAGTTTCGGTTTAGAACTAGACCGAGCTTTTAACAAATTAGACTAATATTAGAATATGCATTCGAATCTGAAATACTCTCTTAGCTCCAACCATTAAACTAAACTCATTTCCTTAAAAATGATATTTATATATTCATTTGCTTTTCCTTTCTTTTTTTCCAAAAAGACAAATTAGTGTAACATTACGTCCAATGTACGTGTATAAAAATAACATTATATAAAAAGGAGTAAACCTAAAATGCTATTTGTAAAATTCAGTCTGATGCTGGAAAGTTGAAGGCAAAAGATTAGAAGAACTTTGGTTTGGCGAACTTTGGGATCTTTATTGATCGAAGCAAAAAAGAAGGATAAAAGGCAAAACCACCAGTCCAAAGATAAACATATATACAATAATATAACTAAATAATTGAAATTAAAGAAGTTCATGAGAGTCGAAAATTGAGTCAGACCAACATCTCATAACTTACTCGTTAAGTCAGCCTCTCAAATCTTTTAAGTTGAGATCGACTTGGACTCTTTCAATTTCACTTTTGTTTTCTGAATATACTTTCTTTAGCTTTTTTCTTATTTCTTAATCATTGCTTATGATTATTTTACTCATATTTCTTGTTTTAAAAATGTATTTTATCCCGACAGTATTATTTCACGTGCGAAGTTATTAAGACTACTAAGAGAAATCTGATTCCACGATGATTTTACATTTATTTTTTTGACTAGCCGCTTATGTCTATTTGTTTATGTTTTCTTTTTCCACGTAGAAATTTTATACTTTTGGGTTGAACGTCCAAAAACTCTTCCTTTCTCAGATAGATCTTTGGTGTACACCATGTTCTAAATAATTCTGCATACCACCGATTATACCCTGTTTAGTCACTAGATCCAACTTCGTCACCTCGATTATTGACTAATCTTTCGAAAAAGTCAGTCAATCGATTATTCCCCGCCTAATCTGATTAATCCCCACCTAATCCGATTATTTTCCGTATAATCATGTATAATCTAATTATTTTTAAATTTTCAAGTATAATTTTTTTTTTACTATACAAACATTTATATTGAGAGATTGTGATGTTTATAATAAATTATGTTAAAAATATAAATAAAAATCATAAATATATTTTTAAAATATTAAAATAACTTAAAACTAATCCCCGATTTATTCTCATTTACTCCCCGATTAATTTTTTAAACGCTAGATTTACATTCGCCATCCGACTAGCGCCTAGAAAGTTTTACGTTATTGGGTGTAAATTCACTTTTCGAATACCTATATGTCATCATTCCGAGATTATTATGTCACATGCGTTACTGAACAATTTTTTTTAATATATATTACGTCATAATTAAGAACACATATATTAGAAAATTATACTTGATTTAGAGAGTTATAGATCTCGGATAAATAAGTGTATATGTATATATAGTACATATAAAAGCTTTTCAAATCTTTAAACTAGTTATGGGTAAATTATTAGTAATGGCTAATGGTTTTAGCTGTTGACAATTAAGAGTATCCATATTGGTAATATTTATATGGGTAACTTTAAAAAAAAAACTAATTAAATAAATTATATCAATGTCTTTAATTAGATGAATAATTTAGGTAGATGTCTTCATAAAGACACTTAAGACACTAAAATCATGAATTTATTATTGTTTTATTTTTATGACATCCTTCAAAAGATTAAGGATAAATATGGTATTAACGCTCTGGTAACTAAACAGCCTGGTCTAGCTATTTCATTGAAGTAATTCTAGTAATAATAATTACTTTGTCATTATGGTATTCTCCGATTATAAAAAAAATAATTAACTTTGCCAACTAATTACATTTACCAGAAAATAAAGACATATACTCCAGTAAAAAAGAAGAAAAAGGAATACTAGTAATTACTTTCTATATAGAAGAGGAGTAATACGTTATATTCAAATCTTAATGACGTTGACTGCATGGGGTACATCCACAATCATTTTTAGGACGATCTTCGCATTTCACAAAGAAAAATTAAACAAATCGAATTCCATCTCTTAATTTGAGGTTAACCAATAAACTATCTATTTATCTCTTGAAATTAATAGTAGTACGTAAAAAGTATTTAAAGGAAAATTTAGAATCCACTTTTGCCAAACTAAAGGCGACATTTATGTAAGTATATAAACAACCTAAACCAAACACAAAGTTATATACTTGATAAGGACACACTAATGAACATTTCTGCACAGAGATTTGCCATGAACGGAAGAAGTATGAGACTCCCTCCAGGTTTTCGATTCGATCCCGATGATGAAGATCTTGTGTTCGAGTATCTCGCTAAGAAAGTCCTCCACCGTCCAATGGACTTCGACCTCCCTGAGCTTCGTTCTTGCAATGTTGATCCTTGGGATTTGCTAGGTTTTGCTCCAAACTCCTCTCTCTAATTACTCTACCCTATATTTACATCAAAAATATGTGTTCTAATAGTTGTGTTGTATGTATACATTGGTGAAGGAGATAAGAACAAGGAAGTGTATTACTTTTTGAAGAAGGAAGAACGAGAGATGAAGGGAAGAGAGACTTTATCAGGTTATTGGGAAGAGTGTGAAGAAGAAGAAGTAATGGAGGCTGGTGGTGATCGTGAATTTAGCCATTTAGAAGGAAGGAAAAAGACATTTGCTTTCTATATTGGAAAAAGACCTCGAGGAACTATAACTTCATGGATCATGTATGAGTTTCGACTTCTTTCCCCTAGATCTACAAGGTGGCCATCGTCTCTTTTGACTCGGGTAAACCACTCTTTCGTTCGTTAATTCTAACACATAAGACTATAGTCTTTGTGGAAATTACTTAATTAGTATATACTATGACACTAGCTAGTTTAATTTTTCTTGTCATTACTTAAGAAACACCTTAAAAGTGATTTGATTATAGAGTAACGCAAAATTTTGGAGAAATACATTTAACCCCGTTTTCAACTCAAGTTTTTACCAACGTATATAATATTTCTATTTAAATGTTTTGAAAGGGGAAATAAATGAATATTAATAAAAACATAATCGTTAAATATCCAAAATATATTGAACCTTAAATATTACCCTAAATTATTAATATTATATGTCATTTTAATTTATTCTCCCTTGATCCTTTTCTGCTACATATAATTTTTTGTTGTATATATAATAGTTTCGAGCATACAATTATTTATTATGTCAATTGATAACTCTAGAGAGTTGTATTTAACTTTATCTTATTGTGTTATTGATAATGAATGAGATACAATTTTATATATAGAGCAGAGTTAATCCTATATCAACTAGAATTAGAGTTTGTCTAAAATCTATCTCAACTAGATTTAGAACTTATCTAAATCTTAGATATATATTTATATTAACTTAATGTTTATCTTCTATCTTCTAGAAGATTCTTTAGCTTAGGTTTTATGAGTTTCACGGGCTTAGCTTCATAGACGGATTCTATCGGTCCATTTTACTTGACCCACAAGTATCTTGCTCCTCTAATACTCTCCCGCACGATAAACGTGGTACGTAGAACGCAAAATTTGCAATCACAAAGTGAAACACGTATGTCATGGACAACATGTCGAAGATGGACATAATTAGTTTTCAAAGTCCTCCGGATAATTATTCTTGAAAATTGGGTTGGAATTGTAGCTCGTTTTGGTCTTGTTAAATGGATTCACATCTCATGGGTGCAAACTGTGCATCTCCACTATCAATTGTCCTTAATTCGGACAGTCCACAATTCAGACTACCAATTGACCTAAAAACTTGAGTTTTCCAAACAATTTCCCGGTAATGGTTACCATTTTTTTTTGACAAATTCTAAACTTAAGAATCAATCTCACTAAGCTTGTACACACCCGAATCATAATTATTTTTAGAAGATTAGACAAATTTGAGGTATTAGTAAAAATTTGAAATAAAGACATAACTAAATTAAGATGAAATCAAAACCAACTTTTTAATTAAAACACTAACGTGGCTTTAAGTGCACACGCACCATATCACAAATCATCTTCATCATCGTTGTTTTTGGATTCTCCCTCTTTGTCTTTAACGAGTATCACCATAATGCAGATATATTAATTTTGATCCACAAGAATCGAATGCTCTGATACCATGATAACTCTAGAGAGTTGCGTTTAACTTTATCTTATTGTGTTATTGTGTTATTGATAATGAATGAGATACAACTCTATATATAGAGCAGAGTTAATCATATATCAACTAGAATTATGATTAATCTAAAATCTATCTCAACTAGATTTAGAACTTATCTAAATCTTATATATATATCTAAATTAACTTAATGTTTATCTTCTATCTTCTAGAAGATTCTTTAGCTTGAGTTTCACGGGTTTTACTTCATAGACGGACTCTATCGGTCTATTTTACTTGATCCGCAAGATATATATCTTGCTTTTCTAATATTAATGTTTTGATCAGTATGCTTGGGTTAATTAAATTAATGTTTTGGGGTTTCAGGGTGATTTAGGGAAATGGAGAGCAGTGAAGGTGGTGGTGAAGGAAGAGACTGAGGAAGAGATGGAGGAGGATGAGCACGAGTCGGATGAATCTGATGGTGAAGAGGTTGTTCAAAGCCGGTGACGATAGAGGTTGATGCCATATATATATATATATATATATAAATTAATGGTTTTGAGGTAATCGGTTGAGTTTAGTTAATATCTTAGTATTGGTAGAATATTAGGCAACAACTAATCTATATATAATAACTAGGATGCTTGATTTGTCTTATTGCCTTCTGAGCCCTTTGGAATGTAATAGAGGATGTGGTGATGAAGATGCCACTAGTTGCTTTCACTCTTTCGTCGTGTTTATTCTTGTCCAACTGTATATATATCTTTATTATTATCCTTCATCAATAATTAGTTTTTGTGTTGAATCAGAGATTTCTAAATTAAGAATCCCATAAAACTAAAACTCAAAATAATGATGGAGTTGTTATAAAAAAACGAAAATCTACCATTTTAAATTTCAAGCTTTTAAATACTTTTCATAAGTATAAGATAATTTTATTTTATGTGATACGGATTGAACATTATATGTCAATAATAAAAATCTGACATAGATAAAAAAAAATAATTGTTGAGATTGCAATATATCTCAATTAGTCGATTAGATTTTAACACATATCATATCATTTACTTTTTATTCTTATTCTCTGGTTAGTGTGAATATATTTTGAGTTGAAGATAGAATGATAGTAAAATGAAATCTAAATGAAGTGAAAAAATAAAATAATTGGTTTTACTTTCATAATTATTCTTCAGAAGGTCTTGTAAACATGTACACGTGCTCTGATGACTTGAAAGACTTTCCAGTTTGTCTTTTCGGGTACGGTTTTAGAAACATTGGTAAACCCTTTTTTATGATTGAATCCTACAGCTGTTGAAGTTATTAATTTACGCATCAACGTTATCTGCAAGACTGCAAATTCATGAGGGATACACTGTAAGTCAAAAATGACAACAATAAATGTCATTTAGATAAGAACCAACTCATCCATTTGCCTAAATAAATCACTATTTGCCAAATATAGCAAATAACTTGCAACTAACCAATCAACCCACCACAAATTCTCAACCCTTTAATAATCTCACATTCTTTTTATGTTTTAGTAAAAAAAAAAATTAAACTTATCTAAACCATAATCTCAAATTCTCTCCCTTTAATTCTTCTTCTCCTCTTCCTAAAACATTATTTTTCATTCATCATCCTCTAAATTACATTGGCTCTCTTCTCTTCTCTTCTCTCATCTCCTCTTATTTGCCTTCTTTTTCTAGAATCTTTTCCCGTTACCTACCAGCCGCCTTATGATCTCTCCGTGGCGGCGTTTGCACCATAATTTTTTTAATTTTTTTAATATGGGTTGCGGTGGCTCCAGGTCAGGAGGTGCGACAGCAAGGGCCGATGAGGTTAGTGTTGTGCCACTTCCGGCGGGAATACGTCCACTTATAAGGCGGAGGTTTGAGGAGATGAAGAAAAGGAGCCATGCAAGAGTCTTGAAAGGGGACCAAACGTTGTCGAAGAAGGAGCTTCTTCAGCATGGCTCTTCCGAGGACGGAGAAGAGACAGAGGAGAAAGATGGTAGCTTCAAGTCGTCGGCTAAAGTGGCTCCAGCGCCTGATCATAACGTGGAAGAGAAGAAAGAGGTTATTTATGAGAAGATAACGTCGAAAGATGCTGTTAAAGAGGTAAAGAAACAAGAAGAGGAAGAGGTTGTGAAGAAACAAGAAGAAGATCATCATCATCATCATCATTATCAAGAGGTTGTGAAGAAACAAGAGGAGGAAAATCATCATGGTAATGATGTGGCCATCAATGGTGTTAATCAAGATGATGATGAAGGGAGGATGAGTAACTTTGATGAAAGAATGATAGGTCCTGCATCTCCTAGCTTTAGGGTTTATTGCATTGATGTTCCTTCTTCTGATGATGAAGATGAAGGTAAATCATACGTTCTTCTACTATTATTATACATATACAATATATGCAAAACACACGTCCCAAATAGTATATATATATATATATATCTTAAAGAATAATTTACTATTTTATGTACATATGTGGTAAACTTATGGATGCATGCACGTTGATTGCTAGAAACATATACTTCCATGTAACCATTCACTTTTGCAGAAAACTATGGAGAAGATACTAGAAAATCGACGGAGACGGAAAGCGTAATTACAGCGCCAAAAGAGGTGAATTCTCACATTAATCTAGCTATATTATTCTTTTGATCTATGAGGATCTCTAATAATTATATGTTTGTATTCCAATATAGGACGAAAGCATTGTGAAAAAGGAGAAAAGAGAAAGAAAAGGAAAGAGGTTTGGAATAGCATTGCCGAAGAAGTATTTATCCAATGTGACTGCACCATGCTACGCCGGTGGAGGATGCATGGGGAACACTCATTCTCGTCTCGTGCAAGAAAAAACAAAGCCAGTGATCGATCATAAATAACATGTTTGCCCTCTTTTGCATTGATTTGTTGAAGTAAGAATGATATGATGTGGTGTAATATGTAACCAACTACTAGTACTTTTAGATCTTTGATTTGTTTTGAGAGACGTTTGTTTCAAAATTTGTGCAACCTCTTCTTCATCTTTTGTCTCTTTTTTTTTTTCAGGATAAGTTAGTGTTTGACGAATTTACCTTTTTCCCATGTGGAGAGATGTAAGTAATGAAGTTTGTGCAATAAAAGAAGGTGTTGTCTAAAATATGAAATTTTGTTGTTTAGTAAACGGAAAATCGGCTTTTTATACCCGGAATATATAACTATGTTCAATTCATATCCCATTATAAAGTATGTTAAACATATATCCAATAACAAATAATTTTAATATCAACCTTCAATTTTAATTTTGTGTAAAATTCAACATTAATCGTACAGTGTTACTATGTCGTACAGATTTACCTCCGTGAAATCCACGTTAAATACGATTTTGTTTAAAAAATAAGAAAATTTGAAAAAAATAAAGACAAAACGCGTTCATAATAGTATATTTTGTTGTTTTATTATAAACTCTTATGACATCGTTTTATGATAAAACAACAAAATATACTATTAAAAAGTCATTTTGTCATTGTTGTTTTTAAAATTTTCTCTATTTTAAATAACATCATATTTAACGTGGATTTTACGGAGGTAAAATTTTATGGCATATTAACACTGTCATGACTAATGTTAAATTTAGCACAAAATTAAAATTGAAATGATGATATTGAAATTATTTGTTATTTAGGGTATGGTTTGGCCTAATTTATAATAGGGGTATGAATTGAACATAATTATATATTTTGGATATGTAGTAAACAAAATTTATATAAGTTGTCCAATGGATATATAATTTGAGCAAACATACAATAGGAAACTGGAATTCTAGAAAAACATATATAAGTAATTAAACTTGTACAAGAAAGAAAGGCTGTCTATTTGTAATATCTATTTACATTGTTATTATTTAGTACATTGCTTAAATTATCAGTAGAATTTTTAGTCTATGAACGAGGGTAACTTTTGCGAGAGGAGAAAATGGGTGTATTTGTATCCAAAGGAGATTTAATTTATTGAAGTATGTGAAAGGGGTTAGTGAGAAATTTCGTGATATTATGAAACACGTAAAAGATGTTGTCTTTGACCATGGCTAATAGCAAACAACCTGCAAGAGAAAAAGGTGTATTAGAAGAAAAATGTAGAAATCTACATAGTAGACATTTATCAAAAAAAAAAAAAAAATCTCAATAGTAGAATTCTCTATGATGTTCCAGATGCAGAGAACTGAATGGATGATTTATCAATAACATTCATTGACTATATATTTTTCTTTTTTATAAAGAATGTTGAAAACATAGATGAATTCTACAAGATATGGAATACTTATACTGTTGAAGGAAGTGCATTGACAGCATTTCATTTTTGAATGAACAAATGAACAGTTGAAGCAGAAATCACTCTAGCTAAAGATTTCTGCTTTAAAGATTAAACAGCACGAAGAGAAACTCATCAATGAACAAGCTCAGATGCAAGTTCACGCAGATCAAGTAGTAATGTTGCTTGATTTGGGTGTGATGCAATAGACTTAAGATCTGTTTTTGTTGAGATTATTTGAAAATAATGTAAAGATGAAAGACCGATGGTTATGCAGGACGCATTGGTGAAGAGCAATGAAGTGTTTGAAACATTCAAAAAAGAAATCGATATGGTAACAACATTTTCATGTCATATCATTAATCTTTCAACGACCCAGAAATGCCATTTATGTGATCTTATTAACTTGATCATGTCTCTGTTGATGTCTTTGAGTAGATGTCAAAAGCAATAAAAGAACTCAGAAAACAAAACACATTCTTAAAGAGCAAAACCAAGAAATCGGATATTACTCTCATAGATCTTGTTGAAGAGGTAAAAAACGAAATTGTCTATGTTCACATCACCTTTAAGGATTGTGAAGCAGTAAATTCACTATTTTGGTTGATATTAAAACAGCATAAAAGCTTGAAGAAACAGTTGAAGAAGACAAAGAAACAAAAAGATAAGCTTGAATCTCTTTGCAGATCACTTCAAGCTGAAAGAAAGCAAAAGGAAACTAACAGTGTTGATTTTGCATCTCAAACCATGGAGCTGAAAGTGATTATGAATTTAGTTTTTGTGTGTTATATTTTGGTTTTTCTCCATAGTTTTAACTAATTAGTACTTCAGATTTAAAAAAGCTGCAATTAGACCCAAAGAAATTTTTAAATGTAGCAACAATGCAACATCACATCAAAAGATGCTCTGTGTGAGCTACGTTTATTTTATTTTATTTTTATATATAAAGCAAGTTGATAATAATTAGAATTAATTAAGATTCAAGAACATAACTTTTTCTTTTAGTATTTTGACTATTTTCTTTCTCGATTCATGAATATGGCAAAATCATAAATAGGTATGTTGTCCGCTGGCTTAGCTTTCGAAAATGTAAATTTTTGTTTTTTCGCTGTTGTAATTTTTATATCTTTTACGATATATAATATATCCTTGGTAACAGAAAAAAGAAGAAATCATAAATAAATATTATAAATAAATAGATGTTGATTTTTCAAGTGTTATTTTTACAAGTAAACATTACTTTTGAGTTTGTTTAAGACAAACAATGTTACTTTTTAGTTTTTAGTCCATGAGAAATTATCCTACATTATTTAATTAAAATTACTATTTCCCGACAATACCATTTTTGCAAATAAATCTCCCGAAAAAAATCCGAATAATTTTTTTACCCCTTATATATACAGAGAACTTCACAACAAATGGAATAATCTTGTTGAAAAAGAAAAAAAGAGAACCAAAAAAAAAGGAATAATACGAAATGTCAACCATTGATGATGACTAATAGTAGTAAATCGGACGGTTCATATAAATTTAGATGATGAAGAGAAGACCTACTCTTCTTCTCATTCAGCTAATTGAAATCATTTTGAGCTCTTTGTTACCAACAACAACAAAAAAAAAAAAAACACTGCCCTTTCGCTCAGGCTTTGAGACGTCGTCTCTTCTCTTAATCCGCCGTCTCTATACCTTTTCTCCGGCGCGCTAGATCATTACAATCTCAGGTAATCATATTTCTCTATCTCCTCCGGTAACGATCTACTCCGTTTTGTTTTCCGGATTATGTTTTTTGTTTTTTACAATTTTGAACGATTGTTAGATCTACGGAGGTTTTGATCTTTTTCGTATTTGAGTATTTGTTCAGTTAGGGAAAATGTTGGGAATCTTGAGGCAAAGAGCCATCGATGGAGGCTTGTCTACTTCGGTATGAGACTTTTTACTTCTTCTCTGTGAATACGATTTGAGATTTTTGCTTAGTGTTTATATGATCGGATTTGTTTTTTTTTTTTGTGGTTTCGTAATTTTCTAATTTAGTTGAAAATGGATTTTGATTAGTTTCTCAGAAGGTCGCGATCTGCGTTAGTTTCTACTAGGAGCTATGCAGCTGGTGCTAAAGAGGTAAATGTCTTTTTCGAATTTTTGAAGGTTTTGGTTATGTTTTCAACTGTTTTCATGAGCTAGAGAAGATGAATTTTGGTCAATTTAGAATTGTTAGAGTTGTTTATTTCTGCTAAATTATGTGAGGATCTCCTATATGCTTCTTCATTTTGATGACATATTCTTCGGGCTATGTTGCTTAGCGTTTATTATTTCACTGAAAATATGTGTTTAGTGAACTATATTGGTTGTCTTTGGTTTTTGTAAACTGAGAGTATCCAAGAAACGCAAGGAATGATAATTATTGGAATAAATGATAAGGTTATGTTGTTGAAAATGGTGGAATCTAGAGGACTCGCATAAATAATGTAGTAACATTTTAGAATCTTAGCTACTGGAGCTTAACTTACATTTTGAGAGATCCTTTGTAACATATCTTTCGTTGTTTCTGGAATTTCCCAAAATATTCTAATATTTCTTAAGTGTTTGTATGCAAATCATTGTTTAGATGACAGTCAGAGATGCTCTAAATTCTGCAATTGATGAGGAAATGTCTGCAGATCCTAAAGTGTTTGTCATGGGTGAAGAGGTTAGTTGCAGCTGACATGTTTGATTTATTCATCTGGCATTTCTAATCAGATATCTATATTTTAACTTTTATCTTTTTTTTGTAGGTTGGCCAATATCAAGGTGCTTACAAGGTTAGAATTATTTGACCCGATGGAAATAGAACTTTTCCTATGAAATTTATCTTGTTTTGACCCTGGTCTGATGCTGGAGGTCTGTCATGTACTCATAGATCACTAAAGGCCTTCTGGAGAAATATGGTCCTGAGAGAGTTTACGATACCCCTATTACTGAGGTTTGGAATTTTTATACTATATTCTTGTATTGCAGGTGCAATCCTTAGTCCATGTTTTTAGATTGAGAATATTTCTAACAGTCCTCTTTTAATCATGTTTTAGGCTGGATTTACTGGAATTGGAGTTGGTGCCGCCTACGCTGGCTTGAAACCTGTTGTAGAATTTATGACGTTTAACTTCTCTATGCAGGTTAGTGTTTGTTTTTGTCATATTTTTTAAAACTACATTTTGCCTCTTTTTCACTTGATTATGCATCATTGTTGCGTAATGAGAATCATGCACTGTGGTGCAAATATGCTCCCAGGCATCATTGAGTTTATTTTTCTTTTGGCATCTTATTACCATTGACATTAAAATACACATAGTTTCTATTTTTATATCCTTATGTGTATCCTAATATCCATTGGTTTTCTTTCAGGCAATTGATCATATCATAAATTCTGCTGCAAAGTCAAATTACATGTCTGCTGGACAGATAAATGTACCCATCGTCTTTAGAGGACCCAATGGTGCTGCAGCCGGTGTTGGGGCTCAGCATTCTCAGGTAAACGCAAACAAAAATTCTGTACAACATGCCTTTCCTTGGCCCAAAAGAAAATGAATAATTCATTGCTTTGCATCCTTTCAACATTACATTCAGCTTCTGTGAAACTGACAATGATATTCAAAGAGGATCAAGGAACTGTCTTTGGCTTTAAAAAATTGATCAAATTTCTCCTAAATAAACAAGGTGTTACACTTACTGACTTAGATCATAGGTCTTAGCACAGTGGCATGCAACTGTTTTCTCCTAAGCGTGCTAACACAAACATTGAATTATGACTTGTCTGTCTTAGGAAAGGGTATAGAATGTTTCACTGTATGACTAACATTATTGATACATTGCATTTAGGATTTATAACTGCCTGTCTAGCAGTACTTTCACTTTATGACTACTATAAGGGTCCAGGAATTATCTGTGTTGATGACTGCTTGTGACCTTGTATCTGTATCTCTGGATGTCAAATAAGGATATTCTGTTCTACATTTTGCAGTGTTATGCAGCATGGTACGCCTCAGTTCCTGGTTTGAAAGTCCTCGCTCCGTATTCAGCTGAAGATGCTCGTGGTCTTCTTAAAGCTGCCATTAGAGACCCTGACCCTGTTGTCTTCCTTGAAAACGAGTTACTGTAAGTAGTAAACCTAATTTGAATTCTGATCATGTAATTAGAGCTGACAGTCACATGTCAACACCCCTTTAAATTAATTCTATCCCGCAGATATGGTGAATCATTCCCTATCTCAGAAGAAGCTCTTGATTCAAGTTTCTGTCTTCCTATTGGCAAAGCCAAGGTACTCTCACTCATAATTTTCCCTCCTCCTTTTATCTAGCAATCGGATGCTTTAATGTCGTCTTGGCTTATACCAGATTGAACGAGAAGGAAAAGATGTAACAATAACAACTTTCTCAAAGATGGTTGGTTTTGCCCTCAAGGTTTGCTGTTTCCCTATTATAGCTCAAAATATTCCTTTTGAATGATTTTAACCTCACTCGATTCGATTTACAAATCCGAGCATTTCTTTGTTCCATCTCTGAATTACTTAATCTACCTGATTCTAGGCAGCTGAGAAGCTCGCAGAAGAGGGAATAAGTGCTGAGGTATAAAGGTTTTCAGATTTATGCTTTGTGACTCTACTTTAAACTGATACATAGAAACTCTGAACTTGTTTTTATAATATGGTTTAGGTTATAAATCTACGGTCAATCCGTCCGCTAGACAGAGCAACCATCAATGCTTCAGTGAGAAAAACAAGTCGATTGGTAACAGTTGAAGAAGGTTTCCCTCAACATGGTGTCTGCGCCGAAATCTGGTTAACTTCCATTTGTCTTGTCTCTTATTTTAAGTTGGGTTGTTGTATGATTTATTTAAAACACGAGTTATATTTTTCGATTTGTGGAACAGTGCATCGGTCGTAGAGGAGAGCTTTTCATACTTGGATGCACCAGTCGAGAGGATTGCAGGAGCTGATGTTCCAATGCCTTACGCAGCTAACTTAGAGAGATTGGCTCTTCCTCAGGTTTTGTTTGTTTTGTCTTTTATTTACATAAAAACTTGTTCAAAATAAAATGAATTTGAGATTTGAATGATGTTGCAGGTAGAGGATATCGTTCGAGCAGCAAAGAGAGCTTGTTACAGATCCAAATAAAATCATTATCATCGTCGTCTCAACACATTTCTTCTTTGATCTTTTTCAAGGGAAAGGAAAATAAGAAAAAAAGAAAAGGAGAAAAATGTTCTCTCTTTTGCTATAACAAAACCTCCATTCCTCGTGATTTTTAATTTCATATTTTTGCTAATATTCTTCACTGCGGTTTCGTTTTTTCTTCTTTGTCTTTCCCAATTTGAAAAATTATAATCTTTTGGGGTTAATTGATGAATTGATCGAGAACGCTGGTAAAAAGAGTTCACAACAACGCCTGTTTCTTTTTTCTTTTTTTTTGATGTCCATCAAATAATGAATGAGGTGTGTCTAATTTCTGTGTTTTCTATTTTGGTTCTGTAATAAAATTGAGCCCTTCTTCACGGTTGCGGGTGGTTGTGGGAGAACCAATCAAGCCCAAAATATTGGTTGCTTTTACTTTGGATTATTAAACGTAGGCTAAATCAGGGTAAGCAATCTTCAGTATTCAAATGTTTGAACATTTCTTACTTACAATACTCTTCAAAAGAGAAAAAAAAATCCAATCTTTGAAAACCCCATCTCAACAACTATACAATTTAAAACTGGGGTTCTAAAACTACATGAATTATGTTTTTACATCAGAGTCAAAACAATATATTTCTATTTTCTACTACAAAAGAATTTGAACTTCTTCAACCAATATATCTCCGCTGAACAAAAATAAATAAAATAAACAATCTCTTATTTTGATATACTAATGTAACTTCAATCTCTTATCCTATCTTCGGATCCCAAAAACTTCTGATCTGCTCTTGAAAAGTAAGTCCATCGATAAACCAAGAGCCGGAGGAGGTTTAAGTCCCCATATGTATTTTCTAGAAGAAGACCTGCGAGTCCCATCTGTGTTTGAAATCTTTCTCATTGATGTCCCTTCCCCAGACTTCAATGATCTTGATAACCCTAAAGAAGTCTCTGGCTTTACACCAAACACTGAGCTTTTCTTTGAACGATCTTCCAACGGGTGCCCAACTGCACCGTCTTGGTGAGGAGGCGGAAACTTCTCGCTCTTGCTCTTTCCATTTGTTTGTGATATCGCTCTCCATCTCTGCATAACACATATTAGCAGTGTGACTAAAACTAGTGAATGCATTGATAAGAATAATATATATATATGTGTGTCTCCATGATTGTGTATGCGATAAGATGATGATTTTTCTCACATCTAAGTTTGCTTGACTCTCAGCATTAGCTTCTGGAGCTGGAATAGCTCGTCCAGTGCGATCCCCACGGTACCTTATTCTTCTGGCTCCATCAGTACCACTAGCTTTTCCAGCAAGACCCTTTTGCCTATAAGTACAACGAAGGTAGCCATGAGAAGAGACCAACTACAAAATCAATAGCTAACAGTTCATTCCGAAACGCATAGAAAAGATGAAAAAATAAACAAGTACCTTCTTGCCTCTTTGTCCCTCAGCTTTACATTCAATTCTTTAGAAGGTGGATATTTTGGTAAACTTGATGGATCACAAGCTAACGGTTCAGTAGTAAAGAACTGTACACACATACCAAATGAAAACTCTAAAAAATTGAAGTTTTATATATCAAACAAAATGTTAAGATTGGAGGGCAAGGATGACGCACTTCACTATTCAAGGCCGAGGTAGAAGTTCCTCGATCATCAGGGTCTATAGCAAGAAGTGTCTCAACTAGATGTACAGAGGATGGAGTGAAACCATTGAAGGCTTCAGCCACACAACGTTTATACGGATGTTGCGGCTTAAATATAGTTGCATTTGGCAATTTGTACTTCTTCCAGTACGAATCTGAAGGGGAGCCACATAATTTGAAAATCTTATGAATTTGTTCGACCTACAAACAAGCGTTCATTGCAACTCGGATAAGAAATTAAAAAAAATCCTAAGCATAATAATTATATTAAGATTAAAACCATTTTCATTACCTCGGTTCTTCCTGGCATAACGGGTTTGCCAGCAAGTAACTCTGCCATGATACAACCGGCACTCCAAAGATCAACACCAGTTCCATAGTTGGTAGCTCCAAGAAGAAGCTCAGGAGGGCGGTACCAAAGCGTGACAACACGACTAGTCATCGCTTGCTTTTGCTTTGAATCATAAAACGTAGCCAACCCGAAATCAGCAATCTTTAGTATTCCATCATTATCTATAAGAAGATTAGAACCTTTGATATCTCGATGTAAGACTCCTCGACTATGACAATGCTCTAGCCCAGATAGTAACTGCTTCATAAAGCATTTGATCTACAGAACCAAAACAAAAAACCATTAAAGAACGATCTTACACATATATGTAGTTAAGAACAAAACTCTAAAAAATTATGATATGCAAAAAGAAAAGATCAAGTTTATTTTTACACCACAGTTTCACATAAAGTAAAAATATCAAAAATGCAAAAGAACCAAATTCAATGAATGACAATTCATAATGGACGTTGAAAATTCACCAAAATCAGAAAAACATAATTCCAAAAATGGGTCCACAAACCAATAATTCTAGCATCATCAAATGCAACACTAGAAACAAAACCAAACAGACGAAAACATTATACCATATGTGACAAAATAAATAAAAAAGGTTCCTTAAAGCAAATAGAAAATAAAAAACATAAAAGCATTAAAATCACAAATCTGGAAACACATCTTCACAGTGCACATTAACTTCTACCTTATCTATTAGATTAATAATCCATTGTCTATGGTAATGTGATTAATAACATTACGATAATGAGTTAATCACCTGAGGAAGATCGAACTTGAGACCTTGAGTAGCAGCAAGACCAGAGAGATCATGTTCCATATACTCAAAAACAAGGTAGAGACTACACGAAACTCTTGAAGTAACTAAACCTTCAAGCTTAATTACATTAGGATGATTAAGTCTTCGAAGCACAAGAATCTCTCTAGCCATGAATTTAACACTCTCTGCTTCCAAATTATCAAATCTAACTTTCTTTAAAGCTACAATTTTCCCAGTCAATAGATCCTTTGCCTTGTACACATTGCTATAAGTTCCTTGTCCAATCTAAATATCAAAAATTACATCATTCATTAGCAAATAAACTAATCAAGAAATTTAAGTATACCAAAAGTTCAGCTTTTACTTTAAAAAATCAGTTTTTTTTTATTATACACATTGATATAAATTCATTGGCCAATATAAGATCAAAATTGCATAATTAATTAAGCAGAATAAAAAGAAATTATTTGGATTTTAGTTCATCATTTTCCTCGTATTGCTATATAAGTTCCTTAGCCAATCTAAACTCAAACTTAAATCATTAATTAATTAAGAAAAAATGATGATTAGCGTTCTTGATTAACACTTAGATTAAATGATTAATACTTAAAATTAAAATTTAGATTTTACGATATTTCTATTTTTTTATTTACCTTCTCAAGCTTCTCATATGTGGTAGCTCGTCGTGGAGTCAAATCTTTAATCGAATCACCACAAGCAGCAATCAGCCACGGTGGCCATCCTTCCGGCGCACGGAGACTCATACTTAAAACTGACGGCGGCGGCCGACGAGAAGAGCCAGCAGAGAAATCACCAGTATGCCAAGTTCTCGCCGCATGAATCTGAATCAAATTTAAATCCTTCTTCTTTCCAATTTCAACAACCTCCGGTACAGATACACCGGTGGTGGTTGCGGTGACGATGGAAGAAGAAGAAGAAGAAGGCAAATCCTCCACTTTACGGATGTTTTCCGGAGGAGCTTCATCGGGATTTTTCCGTTTATTATCTCCGATGGATTCTTTGCAAAAAACGCATCCCATTTGAAGTAATGATTTTGAATCGATGAAGCTCTGTTTTAGCTTATCATCGTCGAGAGAGAGAGACGAAGAGATTTTTTTTTTTGTGCTTCTTCAGAGTGAAGAATTGTATTTTTGTAAAACGATAGCGTTTTGAGTGTTTTTTTTTTGCAACGTAGAGGAGTGAAAAATGGCGGGTTTCCGTTAAATAGTTAACGGACTGGCTTTGATGACGTTAAGATTTTTGACTCTTTGTTGTTACTGAAGAAAGTGGTTAAAGTGAAAATAAAGCCTTTTTAATATCTCATGTGAAAATATTGTAGCCCAAAAAGCAAAAATTATTCTACTTTTTGTTTTTATTCAAAGAATTTTGACTTTTTATTCCTTTTAATTGTCTTTTCAATGGGAAGAAAGTTGATTTATGCTTTTATGCTATTTATTTAAATTTATATATCACTAGATGTGCATTTGTCAACGAAATTTTTTTTTTAAGAAAAATTAAATCTATGACGTGTTCTGCCAATAATATATCTGTACATTGTGATTGATCTTTTGGTAGATAAAAAAATAAAAATAAAGATATCAGTTAGTAGTTTAGTACTGTACAATTATGTTGTTAAAGTATGTCCAGTTTAAAAAAAAAAACCAAATGAGCGAAAATAAAATAAAATTCATCTTAAAAGTAACAGACTCACAAGTCATTTTTGAAGAATGAGCCAAATTTATTCCACGTCAAAATAGCATAAGAATCTTTTTACGTTTTATCCCATTCATGTTGTATTTATTTATTCAAACTGTATCAGTTTTTTTGTTTTTTTTTTGGTGAAAACAGTATTCAGTTGCATTTATTTACAGTAAAATAAGAAAATGGAAGAGAATAAATCTAGCTCAATCTTTACCAGTCAGTCAAATAGAAAATAGTGAATATAATATTTAGAAGCACGGAAGATTTACACAAACAAGTCTCATCTAAAATAATTAAATGGTTAAAATACTTTTACACAAATATATCTATTCAAAATAGATTTTAAAATAGCACATAATACTGTTTAGAGCTGGGTCTGAAATTTCGGGAACTCTAAACAAAACTAAAAATAGGAGTTTTAATGAACTTAATTACATATAAATATAATTTTGAATATAAAATATCGGTAACAAAACACATTTAGACTGTTAAAATTGGATTGTAATGTAAAATTCTCAAAATTTTATCGTCACTGCTAATGCCCATTTGAGTCTTTTATTAATAGATGAAAGTGTTGACAGAGAAAATGTTCTGTATACAAAAATGGAAGTCATAAACCATTGCTTCAGTTTCCTGTCCAAGAACCGGCCTTGCATCGGTTTAACACCTAAAACAATTATTTGAAACTTAAATGACTAGTTTCAAAAGTATAGTATAAAACTATGTGTATACACATATATTAATATAATAGAATTTAATATTTTCAAATTGCAAAAAGGAATAATAATGAATTTAAACATCATCATTTAAAAAAAAAAAAAAATCTCAAACTATATTTCTAAATACACCGTTGATTTCTGATTTTAATTTTTGTTTACAAAATTACACATTAAATTAGATTAATTTATTAAGTATGATTATTCTGCTAGTTACCATCTAATTAGCAGAATAACTGCATAATACATTTAATCCATGTTCTAAAAATCCCTGCCTAATTCCGATTACATTTCGTCTAGTCGATAGGTCTACTCCCACCGTCTCGATTAAATAACGAATTTCTCAAAAAAGTCAGTCAATCGATTACTCCCCGCCAAATCCGATTAATCCCGTCTAATCCGATTATTTTCCGTATAATCATTTACAATCCAATTATTTTTAAATTTTTAATTATAAAAAAATTATTTTTATTTTTCAGACATTTATATTAAAAGTTTGTGATGTTTTATAATAAATTATATTAAAATTATAAATAAAAATCATAAAATAAATTATTAATAATCCATTTTCATGTATTTACTATAATTTTAAAAACAATATTATTTAAAAGTTTAATATAATAGATAAATATATTTTTAAAATATTAAAATAACCTAAAATTAATCTCTGATTAATCCTCGTTTATTCTCCGATTAATTCCTTAGGCGTTAGGCGGTAGTTTTAAAACATGATGTTTAATAATCACTTAATCCGTCAAATTGAATGGTTCATCGAATAAAATGGAGTATATTTTTGTAAATTTGCAGTGGTTTACTGATTTCATGAACACGAGTACACATAATAAAAACATTAATTTTGTACAATCAATTAATTTAGTCCTTCAATTCCATTAGAATAATATTTCAACAAGGACGATATGTTTGTAAGATGACGTGGACTAAACCAACCCACAAATTGAATATAAGTAGATATGGACGAAATGTTGGTCTTTAAACCTAAAGCCCTCTAGATTCCTTTCTCATTGGTGCAGAGTCTTCAATTTACTTATTACCAATAATAATAATACCCTTTCTCCTTTTTTCTCCATTATTATTATAGTACTTGAGAATTTATTGACAAATTGACATTAATTAAAGCAACTTAATAATCATCAACACGGTTCGAACTATTTAATGTTCCACAAAAATATTGATTTATGAAAGCAAAGTCATTTAAATTTTTTTGACAATGGACAACAACATATTGAAATTTTAATTCTTCCATAAAGACATTCAAATTCACGTTATGAAAGAGCCAAAAAAATCAAAGTAAGAAACCCAAAGACCATAGACGATGAGGACAAAAGATTAAGCACGTTTTGTCGTGGAGAGAATTTTCTTGAAGGACTCTTTAGTACTTTTAAGAGAATGATTTTTTTTTTTTGGTTTGAAAAGTGAATGATTTAAAACTAAGTCAAGTAAACTCGAGTAGTGATGTTAAGAAAATAGGGAAAATTTGAAAAAGCAGAATTGAAAGATGTAAATGAATGGTCAACATTGGAATTTTTTGGTAGTTGAGGGTTTTAAACCAAATTAGACGTATGGAATTGGCTTTGTGTGTTCACTAAATGCAATGCCTTTAATGGTCCAACCTATCTCTCCCAATCTTTGCATTTGATACATTCATATTTGGTTTTAAGTTCTTTTTACTCGCTTAACCAAGTTCTCTAGATCTATTGGTTCTCGCTTGACGAGAAGTTGCCCTGTTGATCTATGCCAGAGATCGTTTCCCACCAAGTACATAACGTATATCATTTGGCTTGTCCATGTGAGAAGTTGTCCTGTAGATCGTTTCCCATTAGGTACAAAACGTATATCATTTGGATTGACCACATGGATACGAGTCCGTCCATTTGAATACTCGGATAAATGACCTATCCATGGATTGCTTCTCTCCCAGTGGATTAGTCTGAACCTCTTCAGACCTGAGATCTAACTCTGAGTAAAGTTTTTGTTACTCACCAAAAATACTAGAGGTGTTCAATCTGAATCTTGTTTAGTTCGGTTTTGGTTATTTTTAATAACTTTATTTTTAATTTCGATTTTAATTAATTACTAGCGTAAAAAAGAAAATATAAAATCTAGTATACATAGTTTGATGAAGGTTTTTGTTTCAACTTGACTTAATTCTTTCATCAAATATATTAAAAACTTTATATTTTGAAGCCAGATTTTTCTATCTTTATTTAGACTTCTTAAAATGTGAACCAGTTTTAATCATCATGGTATACGATTGAACTTTTGGATTGATCAGTTCGGTTTGGTCTCAGATTTTACCGGTGTGATATATCTGGATTGAATATATTCTAAGTGAACCACCGGTTCTATCACGAAACCTTCTTAAACCAACAAATACTAATATCCTATGAATCAACATATAATTTAAGAATCATGAATAAACCTGACACTCCATGCTCAATGAACTACTAGGTAAGATCTTCTTTATGGATTATAGCATTGCATTTAGTAAAGTTTTATTAAGCAGAGAAGAAACGCAACATATAATATTATAAACCAGATTAATATCAAATCTAGAGCCAATGAGGCAAGTTAGAAAGATCCTATCCAGAGCAGAGCTTTTCCAGAGCCAAATTCTCATCTCCACCACTTGATTCGATAGCAGTCCTAACCTGAGCCTCTCCAAAACCCATCTCCACGAGTTTCTTAACCTGCAATGAATCAATGCAACATTTGACATTGTAATACACTTAAACCAGATGCTGCATTTTGTCAAAACCTAAGAAAGTCAAACTCAACAACTCACTTTTTCTTCTAGAGAAGAGTTCTTGGCGAAAGTTTCGGTCCAGTAACGAGCTGTTGATACAAACACTTGATAGTTCTTGATGTACTGTCAACATCAAAAATACTAGATTGCTTCAACGTGATTAATATACGAGGGGAACCCCCGCAGATGACTAAAGTGAAATGAAGAAGAACCTGTTCAGCTACAACAGCATCTTGAGGATCTTTAGGCTCTGGTGCAGAGAGTAATGCCTGGATTGAAACAAGAGCTGTCTTCAAAGTAAGAGCTGGACTCCACTGATCTTTCAAGACATCCAAGCATATCGCCCCACTTTGGCTACTTATATTCGGGTGCCTGTGTTTCGTTAAGATGAATCAACCAAGATACACTCTTAATCAGCTCACAGCGCAACCACATACACTAAATATCCGCCAAATTCAGTAAAATGTATGTAAAGATCAAACTAAAACAACTATACAGTCTATTCCAAAGATTAAACTTCTGGCCACAGAGGAGATTATCAAAACCATCACCCCAACGAAAAATATGTGATTTACGAAAACATTTACCCCATTAAAATGATTCAAAATCCATGATATAAAGCAGAACCAGTTATAAAGTACTGTAATACACTAAGCTTAAGTTCTTTCACATTATCAATCTCACAAAGAAAATTACAAATACAAAAATTTGCAAGAAATGAATATAAGAATCAGAGTCATCATCTTTCTTACCAAACTTTAACCCATACCAATGATTCAAGATCCATGATATAAGTAGAACCAGTTATAGTAGTGTACTGTAAGACTAATCTTAAGTTCTTTCACATTATCAATCTCACTAAGAAAATTACAAATATAAAAACTTACAAGTAATGAACGTAAGAATCAGAGTCATCATCATTCTTACCAAACTTTAGTTGAAAATTGCATCTTTGGTGGCTCAAATGGATACCCTTCTGCAATTAAACAACACAATACAAATCATACACTCATAAAACCCTAAAAATATTAACTTTAACACTCACACAACCACAATCGAGAAAAAAAAAAATTAAAAATTCCCAGACCAATCGAAGCAGAATCAAGTAAAGCTCGTAACTTTACACAAACTAGCTTCTGGGTTTTCGAATTTCACAATATAAAAACGAAAACGAAATTGGGTTTAAACCTGGAATTGTGATATCGATCTGAAAAGTACCACCTTCATAAGGAGTACCAATAGGACCAGGAATGGTTCCGGTGAGTCGGGTGAGATTATCGGATTTTGGGCTGACCCGAATACCCGAAGCATCTTTATCTTTCTCGCAATCTAGAAGCTCTTTTTGGACTCTACCGAAATCTATCATCATTGACATCTCAGATTGAAATCCACCAAAGATTGAGAAACCCTAATAATGAGAAAGATTTATCAAACGAGTTTATTTATTATTTGGTTATTAAATGGATCTTGTTTTCTTGCATTCTAAGGGATTATCGAACAGCCACTTTATTTGCAATTTTTTCAGTGAATTTTTATTAATATTTTTTTCACGTATTCAATCGAGAGTGGTTATGGTAATACCGGAATAAACCAAAATTGAAATCAAAATTAATCAGAAATTTAATATCCAAAGCCCGATTGGTATATGAACCAACGCAAGTTAGTTTTCCATTTCGTATTTACTTAAATACTTATAGAATCAAGCTTTATTAGAATCTAGTAGATTATGAGAGTTACACTAATCAAACATTGACGTGTGACTTGTTAAATTCTAAAACAAAAGATTAAGAGAGAACAAACCAAAATCAAACAATTAAAAAAAAATTCTCATATTTTTTCTTTCATTGACGTGTGACGTGAGCTCATGGTTCTTCTCTCACATTACTTGAAACAATCTAATATTGTTTTGTCCTACTTACTTCAACATTCTCCAACCAAAATATAAAACTTTTCTATGGTATTTGAACTTAATACATAATACATGTTAACTTAAAATTATGCAGCCCTCAAATTAGTAATATATGTTTAATGTCTAAAACGCCAGTTTTATGGATTTTAGCTCAGAAACAAACGAGATGATATGTTTCACGTTATAGTTATGAGACCCGGACCTGAGATAAAGCGGATGAAACATATGCTCTAAGCATCAAAAATATATACATTACTAGGGGCATTAAATTTGGTATATGAGTCTTACTACAGTGGTTAAATGTTTCAAAAAAATTGAAAAGCTGTTGAGTTCGATGCCTCTTAGTTGCTGAAATTTTATATATCATTATCCATGGGTTAAATATATTTTTTGCTTTAGTCGCAGTATATACGTACTGGTACTAGTTATCATAAATTGTGGATTTTGACATGTGTATTTTAGATGACACATTTATTAGAATTTGGTACTATTTGGGGTCAATTTTTGGTTTATCAGATTTTGTTGTACTCAATTGTTATCGTTCTCTATTAAACAAGAAAAACAAAAGGTATCATTCTCCTAATTAAGAGAGAATTTTACTATAGGTAAGCGCATAATATATGCAACATAAAATCAATGTTTCCAAGCTTGAACATGCTTCTTCTCTTAATTTTCCACAACAATTTTATTAATAAGAGCAGCTCTGGTGTTGACTTTTAATCCAGTAAGTTGACTCTGTAGACCATAAGTTTATATTTAAAATAGTTATTTTCTATAAAGTTGAGTGTAATGTAGCGTAATTGTTAAAGCTAAGGTGATGGTCTTATCTTTATTTTCTATAAGTTTATCCCACTGGACATATTTCTATGGTGCATATTTTAGATTATGAGTTGCGGTCATTGAGTGACAGAAAAAGAGTTGCATTCATGTCGTGAGCTAGTACAACGTGAAATTTTTTTTATCGGCCAAGTGTTTAATAACACCACAAAAATTCACATCTGAAGTTACGACGACTATGGTTGTTGGTTTATTGTAAACCTTATGTATCTAATCACACACTTCATCATTTTCATGATCACTACTTTGTAGGGTCAGGTTTGAGAATTTGGGAGAACTAAGCGAAACATAAACAAGACCCTAAAGGAAACATAAACAGGATTCCAAGCAAAACATAAACGGTTTATATGCGAAACATAAACGGAACCCTAATAAACGTAATCAAACATAAACATAGTTTTAAATATAACATAAATTCGGTAACAAAACATAAATTATCCAAAAAATAATTTAAACAATAACCTACTTAAAATTACTTTTCTTGTAGTTTTTCCAGCAAAGTCATCCATCAAACTTGGATAATCAAGCTCTTCAACAATATCTTTCTCAATTGACAAGATAATCAATCCATTCAATCTCTCATCTGACATAATTAATAGTAAGTAAGATATGATCAGCTTTAACTTCAAAAAACTTCTTTCCGCCGAAGCGACTGAAATTAGAACTGTTAACATCACTAGATAAACAATGCATGTATTTGGATAACAACCTTCAAACTTTTTCAAAAAGTCTAATACCTCAACAGGTTTTGTGATCTCACTTGGTAAAGTTTCTCTTAAAACTTTGATCTCTAGGAATAAATGATTCCCATCAATGTATGAATGCTCTCCATGTTTAAGAATAGTTTCAAGGTTAACACATGATGCTTTTAAGCCATCATAAGTTGCTGTTCTGAGCTTTCTCAAATCAAACAAGAATCCAAAATTTTTGTCATATTTTTCAAATTGTTCAAACCTTGCTTGAAGAGACACAATAGCTTGATCCATGATTCTAATAAAATAATCAACTTTGAAATTCTCTTCCTCGCTTAGCATCACACTTTCATCATCCTTTTTCATCTCTTCATCAAAATGCATTTTTCTTTTAATGATGTGTTATTAATACTTAGGCTGATATTATTAACTATGCTAAACTTGGTATGGAAGTTATGCATGAACGTAATGCTCACAACTTCCCTCTAGACTTAGTTGTTGTTGAGGCTCCATCTACAAATGGATAATTCTTTAGTGTTAGTCTAGACCTAGTTTAGAAATAGTAAAAAAGAGCAATATAAGCCTTCTTTTTCTAGAAAATAGGGTTTGATATCCATAGATTCTGCAAATAGTTTACCTTCCGTTTTTTGCTTCTTCAAAACCAGTTTCTCTATAAGTTTGGAAATATGAAACTAGCCATTTTAACTGAATAAGAGCTGTATTAATGCCAATATATGCTGACTGCATCACCTTACTTATCGTGTTTATGGCAAATAAAATACAATGCCAAATAATCATACCAAATAAGAACTCAAATCCTACAATTCCATGAGTTTCACTTGTCGCAAGAGCACCGACATTAATGCGAGCTTCAAGATCAATACAATTTTCAGCTAAGTACTCTAAAGCTGCTTTATTTTTGGAGCTTGAAATCGAATTGCTCGAATACTTTCAACCCAACTTTCCCAACAAGTCTCTCATAATGGCTTAAGTGTGAGACCTCCTACCATCATTTGAAATAGTTCCCATCTAGGTTTTGATGATAAAACAAACAGCTGGTTTATTCCAAAGAATGCACCCGCTTTTCAGATGATTTAGCCATATCAGATGATTTAGCTAAGTTAGCTTTAAAATTGGATTATAATGTAAAAAATTTAAAACTGATTATGGATATTAAAATTGGACTATAAATATTAATAAAAAAAATATCAATATATATAAAAGCTAATTGGGGGCCCTACAAAATAGGGGCTCTATGCAATTGTTTCACATAGTTCTTTTCAGACCCGGTACTGCTACTTTGTTGGATGTGTCCCATTACTAAAATCAAAAAAAATATAAATATCAACTCTATTGATGTAGATATATCGACTTACATTGCGATTAAGGCAACAACAAAAACTTGATTCAAAAATCCATCCATTTTGATCCATATTTACATTTCTCCAAAAATTTGCTTTGCATAATTGTCAGGCTAAAACTTACTTTGATTAGCATTCAAAATGATGAGTTTGCAATACTTTTGGAATCTACAAACGTTCGCCTAAAAACAATATATTATACACTAAGTCTAACAACTATCATCATATAACTGATGTTATCATACCAACATCATAATTATGTTATCATAATGATACTATCATCTAAACCATTATCATATCATCATATAACTTAGATTATCATATCAACATCATCATTACACATGTTTCTACTCAATAGATATTATTATGCATACACTATACTTAACTACTCTTAGACAAACTTACACACAAGTTTTAGTTCCTAACAACTTTCTTAGAACTATAATTGAGACTTAGGTACACCTATTAGTTAAATATTTCCTTAAAGTGAGCCTTAATAAATTGTTGATGGCCCATTAAACAAAAATGTCCAACTACTTTGAATTTGTAAACGTTACAACACTCACTTATTATTTCTTCCTTAGATATATTTAAATGTATGAACTAGAATCGATTCTTATTTGAAATATTTTAGAAACTGTTCTTGCCAATTTGAGAAACTCTTCTTCGTGGTCTTAGCTCTTCTAAACCTCTCTTCTCTTCTTCTCTTTTTTCTTTCTCAGAATTTAGTGAAAAACTCAATCTCAACAGTTTAAAACTAAAAACAAAATATTGAAAAAATGAATATGGTATATACAAATCATAAATGAGTTTTATATCACAAAGAACCTAAAGAATACTAAAAGGTGAAAGATTTAAAACTCATACGCGCTTGCGCTCTGGCCGCTCCAACAATAAACAATTGACTTAATTAAGTGATCTACCAGTTTTACCCCTGAAGCTAAGACTCTCCTATGCGTCAGATGAAAAGGGCAAATATGGTATTTAACTATTTATAAAGAATTCGACAACAAAAAGGAGATGACCGTTTGATAGATCCGCAAATCTCAGGCGTTTCAAATAATTTAATTAAAATTTCTTTCCAACAAATTAATTACAATCTATAAAAAAAAAAAAAAAAAAAAAAAACTCAAACTTTTTTCTTCCACTTCAAACGCTTGAATCCGATTCTCAGTCGATAGAATTCGAATACAGACATCACTTGCATCTCTCCAAAAGCAAATTCCATAAAAACCCACTAAGAGAGAGTGCTCTGATTCTAGTCTAGAAGAACCCTAGAAGAAAACAGAGGAGGGTTATGGCGAATCGTGAAGCGATTGAAGATGACATTACTGAATCTGTTGCGTTAATGGCGGCTGCTGTGGCTTGTTCACCGATGACTCCGAAGACGGTGGTGGTTAAGGAAGATGAAAGTCATCATCCTTATGCGTTTCATGTTTCCGGACCGAGAAATGTAGCTTCCCCTAACTGGAGAGATCTTATTAACTCAAGTTGGTGAGTGCTCTTTTTTTTTTTTCTAATGAAATTAGTTTCTATTTTTTTGGTTTATTCGTTGATTTAGATAAAGGCAATTTCTCTTTTTAAGACAATTTTTGTTGGGTGAATCTTAAAATTTTGAGATATAAAGTTGAATATTAAGAACGAACATTGTAGCAAGACTCTGTTTTTATTATTTAGATCTGCAAATTTGAATCTTTTGTTGAGCTTAATCTGTTGTTTAGTCATTTATGTAAGTTTCAACATATATTTTCTATTTTTGTTCAGCTTTAGAATCCATAAGTTATTATAATGGGTTCATGTTATAGCTAGATGACTCATTAAGATATAATTAATCATTCATATTAAGTATTCTCATTTCATTTTCTTGCTCTGGTAATCGAATTTGAACTTTTCTTGATTAAGAACCAATTTTGAAATTAGGAAAAGGTTGAACTTTGCATAGCATTATGCTTCATTACCATTATATGTTGTCTGAAGCTAATGATGTAATGTGAGATGTTATAGTCAGGTTTCTTGAAGAATTTTTTTTAGTATGAATTGCTAATGTCTTAACAAGTTTTGACCTTTTGGGTTGGTTTTTTTCTTTATGTAGGAAGGATCCTAACTACAAGAGAACAGTAATGGCATGTTTTATTCAAGCAGCATACTTACTAGAACTCGACAGACAAGAGAATCGAAATGACCAAAACGCGCTTGCTCCAAAATGGTGGATTCCTTTTAAGTACAAGTTATCGCAAACGCTGATTGATCAAAGAGATGGTTCTATATTTGGTGCTGTTCTTGAATGGGATAGAGCAGCTGCAATGGCTGATTTGGTTGTTATCAGACCAAGTGGAGCACCAAAAGCAGTACTAGCGCTGCGAGGAACGATACTAAAGAGTCATACAATGAGGCGTGATATCGAAGATGATCTACGGTTTTTAGCTTGGGAAAGCCTTAAAGGTTCTGTGAGGTTTAACGTTGCTTTGGAGGCGCTGCAATCAGTAGCTAAGAGATATGGGAGCAGTAATGTTTGTGTAGTTGGTCATTCATTAGGAGCTGGTTTTGCTTTACAAGTTGGTAAAGCTTTGGCTAAAGAAGGGTTATTTGTGGATGCTCATTTGTTCAATCCGCCTTCTATATCTCTCGCTATGAGCTTGCGAAACATCGGTGAAAAAGCTGGTTTCGCTTGGAAAAGACTCATGTCAATGCTTCCTCCAAAAACCGAGCCTCTGATACCAAATGTTAACGAAGGAGAGATTTCTCCAGCTGGTAATGTTTCAGGGTTTAGGAAGAACTGGGTACCGAGTTTTTACGGGCAGAATCAGAAATCTTCTGTGGATTTGAGAAAATGGGTTCCTCATTTATATGTGAATGATAGTGACTATATCTGCTGCCACTACACTGATCAGGATGAAGTTAGTGAGAGAAGAGAAGTGAACAACAACAAGGAGAACAATAGTCCTGTTGTAAAGGCGAACTCTCAAGCAGCCGCTAAGCTTTTTGTGATGTCGAAAGGGAAGCAGAAGTTTCTCGAAGCTCACGGGCTAGAACAATGGTGGTCAGATAATCTAGAGCTTCAATCAGTTATTCATAGTAGCAAATTGATCAGTCAGCAACTCAAGTCATTATACAGTATCAAGTAACATAACCATTTCCATCTTTTCTCTCTTTATGGTTTCATCTAAGAACACTTTTTCAACGAAATGTAACAACAAAAATGTAAGAAAGGGAAAAAATGAAAAATAAATTTTAAAGAAATTCAAATCTGTAAGTTTTGCGTTGTGTTCTGTCCCATACCATTGAAAGTGTTTGATTAAGAGCTTTTTCATATTACAAAACAGTGCTGTTAAAGGACAAGCAAAGGGAACATTTACATGTGCAGTCATAAGATTGGTGATTACCTAATTAAAGATTATGCTAAAGATCTTAACAATCATATGGGACCACAAAATAAACACAAGTTGAGACTTGAGAGTTTTGTGAATATATACTATTAAAATGCCATGTGCATTCGACCATCATTATCAGACAGAACTGACCATCAGAATCCAACTCAAAATTATGTAACCAAAACAGGTTTCAGAGTCCAGACACTGAAACGTCAGTACATTGTTTCTAGATTAAGATAGGATCAGGTTCTTGAGATTTTAAAGGCCAAGAAAAAAAGTTCAAAGATCAAATCAAACTCTAATATAATTAGCTCACCAAGAAAATTTTATAAAAAAGAAAAGAAAAAGAAGAGGATGATTACAAACTCTACAGAGATATTATTTGTTTGTCTAGAGACTAATCAGCAATTAACTCTCTCCCTAACTTCTTCAATCAGTAGCCATAGCCTTATGAACAATCAAATCTTCAAACAACATAAAACGAAAATGGAACACGAATCGCCGTAGGGAAAATATATGATTCTTACATACAGGGTTAATAACGTATTCGCAGAGTCTCCTATGGCCTTGTAAAGACGCCCCAAATCTTACTTCGGCCAAGATTTTCTGATAACTTCTTAGCTCCTTCGACATCCATCTCTATGAGCTTTTGTAAATGCGAGCAAGCACTAGCAGCAATGACTTGTTTCCTGCAATTCTTAGAAGTAACAAGCAGTTCCAACGCAGACACCGTGTAATGCCTGTCGAAATTCATAACCTTTGGATCCAATAGCTGAACAAGACTGACTATACCCTTCTCACTCTTCTTGAAAATCTTTCTGTTACTTGTACACACCAATAACGTTGATAAAGCTTTAGAAGCTGCTTCTTTCTCTTCAGTAGCTTTACCATCTAACATATCAATCAATGGACCAATACATCCGCTTTCACCCAATTCTTTTCGGCTTTTCGAGCTAAAACCTAAAGAAGAAACAGCTTCAGCAGCTGCAATTCTCACACCTAAAACCCCACAACTCAAAACCGGAACCAAACGAGGAATAAACCCTTCAGAAATCACAACTTCTCTAACAATAGGACACAAAGCTAAATTCTTCAAAAGCAAAACACCAACTTCAAGACTCATAACATTAGAAACCGAATCCCAAAAACTCTTCAAACACTGAATCCCACCTTCTCTAACAACAGATATAATCAAATCATCATCCCCAGTAGTTAAATTAGCTAAACATCCAACAGCATTCTCTTGAGCAAGACTAGTACCCGAAGAAACCATAGAAATCAACACAAAAACCGCATTCTCCTCGACGAAATTCTCTTTAACCTCACAAAACAAAGCTAAATTCCTCAAAACACCAGCAGCAAAAGCTTGAGAACCAGGACTACCACTTTGACAAATCTCAAGTAAAGACGAAACCCCACCTCTACAACCAATAGCTCTAGCACTCTCTTTAGAAAAACTCAAACTTTGTAAAGCAATACAAGCTTTCTCTTTAGCAAAACCACTTCCTGATTCAAGAACACGAAGAAGATGATTCAACAAAGACAAACCTTCAGCTAATAAAACATGTTTACTACTCTCAACCATTGAGATTCTTGAAATCACAGATACAATCTTCTCCTTCATCAATAAAGAAGACGAATCTAATAACCTAACCAAAACAGGAACCAATCCTTGAGCTACAGAGATCATAACATTCTTATCATCTTCTTGAACTAACTCAATCAACAAATCAATAGCCAAATTCTTCGATTCAATTCCACCGATCTGTAATCGTATAACTAAATTTCTCGCTTCTAATCGAATCGTTTCCTTCTTCGAGAAACCTAATTCATTATCAAGTAAAAGTCCACTTCGAATAAGAACCTCAGCGTCTTTAACATGTCGATCTAGTCTCGCCATGATTGAATCAACTTCGCTTTGTGTTTTGAGCTTTCCTTCAGCTAAATCTGATCCTTCGCATCTCGATGCAACGGAGACGGCGTCGTTTAGAGTAACGCGAACGGAGTGAAGAAGATCTATGGAGAGTTTGTTTGAAGAAGAGGCGGTGAAATCAGTGAGGTGTGTTTTGAGATCAGTGAGTTTGGCGCCAATTGAAGACCATTTTGATTTGAAACTTTGAAGATTTGGGATCGAATTAAGGAGAGATGAGATTAGCTCTGTTAAAGTGTTCACGTCGTCGTCGGAATTAAGTACCGGCATCGGAAAAGTTAGGGTTCGATTGAGAGAGAGAGAGAGAAATGTGAAGTGTGTGAATTTATGTGCCAGTTGGGAAATAGCGAAATACAGGGAGGGAAAATAGAGAGAGAGTTCACGCGCTACGTGTAAGCGCGTGAGTTTTGTTTTTGTTTTTGGTTAAAGAGTTGACTTCGTCAACTTCAATGATAGGGAATAAGAATCTTCATGCATGTTACGTGGACAAATCAGTATCAATATTTTTCAATTTTAAATGTTGAGCTTTTTATCTTTTTGAGTTGGACATTTTTTTGAGGATAATATTTGGACTTTGTAAATGAATAATAATAATAAAGGTTGATTTCCTTGTTGTAAATATCAGTTCTAATCGAAATAATCGATCAATTTACGTTTAGTCGATTTTTCCGATTTTTTTTTAAAACAATAAAATGTCAAAAATGTTTTTATAGAATTTAATATTTTTCCAAATTACAAAAAACCAATAAACAATCTATTTATTTTTATTTTTTATTGCTAACTTTTATTTTAAACCTTTTTCCCACGCTTAAAGTGTTTGTGTATTGTCGAATTTATTATATGAAAATGAAAGTAATTTGTAAGTAAATTTATTTATTTTTGATAAAACGACAAATACTTGTTATGTGATTTTACATAGAACCAGTTTTGACCACAAAGTAATAAAGATTGGGTTTAGAGTCAACTTTTCAGTTTTGCCATTAGCTTCATTGGTGTGACTTTTGCGTGGGATTATGTGAACTATGAAAGTATCAACAAACAATACTCTTAGACCATCTCTAATGGTAAGAACCTTTCATGGGTTCTTACCAATTTTTTAATTAAATTTATGATTAGTTTCATAATAAGAACTTCTAATGAAGTTCTAAATATTTTCCACCTCCAATGGTAATAACTTCATTAAGAGTTCTTAAGAATACAATTTTTTTAAACAATTTATTTTAAGTTTAATTTATTTTGTTTCAATTTATAAACATTTTCTAACTTTAAAAGTATTGCATTTCAAAAAAATTTAAATATATGAATATTTAGAAAGAAAATTATGAATCTAATAACATGATTTTCATGAATTTATTTAATTTATAAACATGAATTTAATCTATTAACATGAAAATTAACGTGAATTTCTTTTGTTAACATGAATTTATATTTATTATATCTTAGAAAATAAAAAACATCACAACATGAGAAACTAGTATTGGCAATGTAGGATTTCACATGGAATCTATGGATCAACATACATGACTTGGTGGAGGCTTCGGTGGTGCAGGTGCTGGAGGCTGGCGGCTCAGGAGGTTTTGGTGATGTTTACAGGTTTTGGTGATGATTACAGGTCCTGGAGGCTTTGGCGCCGGCAACACAATATTCGTAAGCTTCAGTGCTTCCAGCTAAGAAGCTTCCCATCATCACAGTTGATGCTCCAAGAACTAGAGCTTTCACAATGTGACCAGAGTTTGAGATCCCACCATCTGCGATAACAGGTACACCGTTTTGAGCAGCAATCGTCAAGACTTTGTAGACAGCAGTAGACTAACAGAGTACCAATCACCTAACACAAAAGAATTTAACTTATAAGGTGCAATTCATAGAATCAACTTAGCTATATATGTCAACAGACTCAACACTATATGTCAAACATGCAAGCTTGTTCATTTACCTGTACGCATACAACAGCACAAACCTCTTGTGTTGTGCATATAGATCCAAATCACATACTGACTATCAACGCATCAACTCCGGCTGTGATCAAGTTCTCTGCCTGGTCATTCCCGCCAACCAATCCAATTCCGGATACATGTTTTTCACATACTTGATCATCTCAATCTGGTAAATTGAGTTCCCTTGAGAACTATCCAACACCACAACGTTAGCTCCAGCTTTAACCAAGTGCTCTAGTCTCTCCTTGTCTGATTCCCTTATTGCAATAGCAGCAGCCACTATCCATTTCTTATATAAACCAACAGTTCCTGACCCTAACTTGGGATATCCTCTAACCCTCTCCAAATCGTTTTTAGTTTACTATGTTCACGGTCTCATTAAGATACCCCAACAACTTTGGTGTCAATGCTCCTGATTAATCAACCAGCAACAAAAATTACTAATAAACTGAATATTTCATTAAGATAATCAGATTCGGACGTAGCTAGCTCAGATGAGATGAGAAGGTTTTGACAAATTCATATAGTAATCTATGCTTTAAATTTCATTTAGGAAATGAAAGTAGATAACTTTCAGCTGAAAAATCTGAAATTGATAGTGAATTATACCTGTTTGCGAGGAAAAAAAAAAGAAAGAAGGAAAAAGGACGAAATCATCAACAGAACCAATATGATGCTTGGGCCATTTGAAAGCAGCGCCGGACGCAATCGAAACTCGGATTGACTTGGCGTGACTGATGACAGAAGCTTGAGTGGCAATGTCGCAGTTACACTGAAAGATTCTGATCCCTCCAAGCTCGACCATCACAGCAGTCATGTGGGATTCCGATACGCCGTCATCTTTTCCCTTGTAGCCACCATTGATGTGGCGAGAGAGACGAGATAGAAAAAATATTGGTGATTTTTTTTTGACAATTATGAACCAATTAGAATTGTCCACATCACCTTTAGAACTACCTTTAGAACCGATTCTTAAAGTACTGAATTAAGGATCGGTTCTTAAGTTAATATTCATTTTTAATTTAATTTTTTGCATTTTATTGTTAAGAACTATGGTTAAGAACCTCTTTTAACCTCATGTTGGAGATGGTCTTATCTCAGATAAAATAAAATCTATTTGCACATTAATTTCATAATATAAAGAAAAGAAATTGAAAAGGTCTTAAATTAAGGATAATTCCAATAGGCTTTTTCTAGTCTTAAATAAATATTGTACATGATTAGTCTCTTACACTAGAGTATTAATTAGATACACTTGATGTCAACTAAGATAAAATAAACAGTAATAGATACCATAATCTTATTCCACCAATCTTTTACGGGTTAACATAAATAGGTGTTTGTGTGTACACCAACAATTAGCTGGATATATGCCTAAGCTAATTTGGGTTGAGGGGAACTAGCTGGCTTCTGATTTTTGAAAGGCTTCAAGATAAATGTTTTAAGAAAAATGTCTTAATAATGCAAAGCCAGACAGCTAAATTAAAGAAGAGTTGGTATGAGTTGACCAATGAGTGAACCCTGCTAAGATTTTAAAATTATTTACATGCAACTTAACGTATTTTTTTAATAATATAAAGTCATATCCTCACATTCGAACTTTTTGACTCTTAATTCAAAAATATCTAACTTTACGTGCATATAGCAATTTCAATACATTACTATATCAGAAAAATGACTAAAGATAATCTAAGTCTAACAACTATTTTTGAAAAATTAGTTTTCATAACTAATGATGTTGATGTTTTCTTTAACACAGTATCATTTTATTTCCTTAACGTTTTTACCCTTCCCCAAAGAAAAATTGAGTTAAGTCAGTGAGTTGAATCAATTAACTTAACCATGCCAAATTACATTGACGTAACGATGGACTTGGCATTGGAAGTTGAGTTGATGTACGAAAACAAAGAAAATTTTACATGTTTGTTGAATGAATCAGATTTTTAAAAGAAGTTTTGGGCTAAAGTGTATCTCGTTAATAGATTTATCTCTCTACTATAATCAAACTATCAAATATTACAAGATATTAGCCTTTACAACAAAAAAAACTTACAAGATGATATACTCATCTGAGAAAGTTTGGTGATGTTGTTATTGCACATGCTCACGAAGGTAAACTATAGCCTCCAAGTGTTGAAATCATGAAATATATGTTACTGAAACCAATGAAACATTTTCCCCATATAACCTCAATTCCTTTTAACCAAGATGTATGTTACTGTAATCCATTTGCCCAAAATCCTTGTATGTAATTTCTGCCGATTTAGTGGTCCATCAGACCCATTAAAAATATATCTTTGGCCCATCAATATGAATATGGTTCATGTTGCCTCATCCTTTTAGCTTATCGCTGAAGCCAATTTCTTCTACCTTTGGACATTGTTTTGGGCATAGTTTATAAGCAAACCAAATTAGGGCCCATTTACATCAATTTGATCCAATTTTTTCATTTTCAATTTTTTACTTCGTTTTTCTTTGGACAGCATTTGTTTTGTTGATTACTTTTTTTTGTTACTGTTATTATCCACTAGTCATAATCTACATTATATGTAGAGATAACAAAAATAATTAGGGTTTATTTTGAAAATAAGTAATTTAGAAAATTGTTATATATTTATAACGGTTATCCATATAATACTCATAATATATTCATTTTGTTTTTATAATTATTTATTATAGTGGTATCAAAGAAAATAAACTTTATTTACTATCTTAAAGTTCACGATCCATATTTTCTTATTTCATGTAGGATATGTATTAAAATCGATTAGAACAAAACCAAACCAACCAAACACAAAAACCAGTATTTATACAGAATTCCTTTAGTTAAACTTTCCATCTATAAAATTCAAACATGATTTAGGTTAAAAATTTAGTTATATTATTAATAATAAATTATTTTATCGTCTAGTATTTATTCTTATTAATACTATTAAATTTATTAAAAATAATTTTAACTTATGTTTTTTATATCCTTAAAATTATTTTACTTCGATTTTTAATAGTAACTATTTAAGTAATGTTTATTCACCAATATATTTAAGTAATATTGATTAAAAATATTTGATAATATTGTTTATTTTATTAGATAATTAAGGTGATGATCTGGACACCCTAGATGAAGAGAAAATTCTCTCATTTTTATAACTGGCTTTACTTCCGTACTTTGGATCTTAATCCTAAAAATATGATGGGTTATTACGACTTTTAATGGAGTAGAGTTGATCGGGTTAGAGAAGATGGAGTGATTTAGTTTTTACCATATGATGTAAATGGAAAAGAGTTGGTTGGGTTGGATATGTGAATTGGGGTTTTAGGTGGAATTAAGGTTTTTGTAGTTAGCATTGTCTGATTTGAGATTATGATCTCTCCTGTTACATGTCATGTGATGATATTCACAAATTTACACTTGGTTTGCTATTTGTAACATGATCGAGATAAAAAAAAATTGGTAATTATTGAACTATTTAGTTTTTTTTTAGTTTTTTTTAGTGTATTTAAATCAATTATTTTAGTATTTATGTGGAGTCTGTTTGGTTGTGTTCACATACCGATTTTACGTTTTCTTCCGCTTTATTTACTTTTCAAACTTTATTTACAAAAGAATATTTAATTAGATTAAGACATAATTTATATTTAAAATATGTATTCACTAAATTGCAAATTGAATTAATATTGTATATGTTTAAACACATAAACGTCAACTGATAGCCTTGATTTTATCCAAAAATATTCTACCAAACCTTCATTTTCTCTCAACATTTAAACCAAGCAAAGAAAACTCTGCAACGGGTTGGATTATGTTTTGATCCACAAAAATTTGTTTATAATGATTGAGCTAGAAGAGAATAACACATAGGAAAGAGAAATGGAGTTTTAAGAAGAAAAAATGAGCATAGTTTATCATTCCAAACATTCAATACATAATGGGACAAATGTTACTACTATAATTTTGAATAGTTTAATGCTTCACCTTAGTTTTTAAAGTAAAATAATGTTATCAAGCAAATTCACCCCAAATTTTATCGTTTTTTAATTGTTAGATATCTTATACAAAACATAATAAATTAAAAACTTGATTGTGACATCCGCTACCAAAAATTTCTCCTAACAAAAACAAGACAACCAATACTAAAAGATACAAATTATATTTGTATAGAAAATAAAACTAATTGGTATCATATTTGTATCTAGTGGTACTTCTCGTTGACAAATGAGACAAGGAACTCAAAATGAAGAGAGATGTGGTGGGGGCACCATCGAACATAGCCATATGGGTTTGCTTCACCGTCCGCATCCCAACCCACCGTTCGGCCCCACTATTTTCAGTCGGCCGATCCATTTCTCCGGCAGCTACCATCTCACTCGCCAGCCACTCACTCCCCTTATTTTTAAACTATATATTCTTCTTTTAAATATTTCCATGTAGTTCCAAATTGTCATTTATTTTTCTGAGCTAATTTGCTTGGTCAAAATCTAAAATCTTCGTAAGTTGAAAAAAAAATGTTAGAGGCAAATGATTAAAATTCATAACCAATTACTTTTGAGTCCGGATAGACAACATTGGTTAACACAAACTACTATATTATTTTTCATGCTTAGTCATAACTGATTATTTCAACCATATATAACCATATTATTTAGTTGAATTATATCATGTGAGTACATGTTAGTAATCCTAAGTCCCAATCGGAAAATATTAATCAGAACAGCTGTAACATTGACTGCGATTATACATGCATAAGTACTATCTATTTATATATTGAAACTTACTTGGAAAAGGATATGTTGATATAATAATATTTGCATAGTACTGAAGTAGACATGAAAAAAAGCACGAGATGGGTCACCGATTCGAAGAAAAGGGATGGACTGTGAATTTTGTTGTCGTGTCGATTTCAAAATTCTGATTGGTCCAAATACTTCACGTCTCTCATTGCATGCCAAAATTTTGTTTTTAACCAAGTAATTCTGGATTTTGATCCATAAGTTTATTTGATAAAAAAAAACTAAAACATTGTTGATATTAATTAATTCTTTTTCACCATGTCTTAGAGTTTAGGATTATGAAAACTCTACTTTTTGGATTATTAGCTAATACGATTGAACTAACGTGGCAACTCATTGCATAACGCACGAATCATTGTAATTGCCAACATGTTTCCGTAATTATGGTCTTTATGGCCATGGCCATGATCATGATCCACCATCATCATCCTATTTTTTTCAGTTTTTGTGTTTCTTTCACATGCCAGGAGCTTTAATTGTACTTACAAGTCAGACCAGATAAAATAGAAATACTCCAATTGGACCAATATCTTAGCTTCAACGTATATATATTAGGGATTGTGGATTCCAATTTAAAACTAAATTAAAATGAGTAAATCATACACACATATATATATATATATATATTAGAGATTGTGGATTCCAATTTAAAACTACATGAAAATGAGTAAATCAATCCATAATTTTTTTTCTTCTCGAATAATTAAATTATAACTATGTCAGAGAACGATTAGCGTTTGGTTGGTTATTTTTTGGTTGTTTGACGCAAAATTTTTGAATATAACTTGTGGTTTTCTTATAAAAATAATTTAATATAATTTTCTATATTTTATAACAAAATATTTTCATTTATTTTTGACTTAGGTAAATGTTACTTTTGGATTTTCCATTGTTCACAATATTTGAAATACAGAATCTACTCACTTATTTCTATGCATACTCTCGAGACACGTTGGTGGATGGAAAGATTATGAAAATTGTTTTTACAAGATTCGAAAACTTGGGTTGTGTGAATGAGACTAAAGCCGAAGGAGGAAGCTGTTTCGTCCGCATTAGGTGACACGTGGACGCAAAGGAAGGACATGCGTCTGAGATGCGCAAGATTTGGTCTCAGCCAGAGAAAAATGTTGATAAAAATACTCTAAACTGAAAACGTTACCAAAATATATATTACCCAAACAGAGTTGAGCTCAGTTCGGCTAAGCAACAGCTCGCACATGTGTTTTTAGTAGTGGGCTCAGTGCTCTCACTCCTACACTATGTTATAATATTAGCGACATAACTCCAAGCATTCTAATAATTCCATAATTCATATGACAAATTTCACCAAATATTTGACCGGAACCACTCAAAACAACAAAATACACATCATCTAAGTGCGGATGGTTACAAGGAGACATGTTATGCACACCTTTTGAAATTATTTTTCCTCATTTACCTTACGAATTTTTATAATCCTGAAATCTTATATAAAATGACATACTATTATTCTACTATAGACAAACGCAATGCATTGAAACTAATCTAGAACACATTATCTCACGAAAAGACGATTCAAACTGTAAAGTATGCAATTGCGATATTTCGCTTTAGCTAGCTTTCCCTAAAAATCGAATATATTGATATTAAACGTCGAAACTTACGAGCAACGATATATACTTCTAGTTTTTTTTTGTCGGCTGATATTTGTAAACATATAATTAAGTAGTTAAAAATATATATAACGTAAAGAAAAAGCAAATAGTTTTATACTCACTATAGTTATAAGTTTGCAACTAGCTCACCAATAATGTATATAGGGAACAAAATAAATCAACTCTAGTATAAGAAAAGACGGGAAGGGAGACATGAGCAGTAGTAGTTTTTATAACTAGTAGACAAAATAAATAATAATTTCATCAATCAAAATCTCTTTTTAGATTATGTACATGTCTTTATGTTTATTTTTGTATTTCTAAGTATAGAACAAAAATGATGAATGCATTATGAGGATCCTGTAGAGTAGGAGTGTCTGCATGTCATCACTATAGGGTTGATGCTATTTTTTTCGATCTAGAGAGCTCTCCATCGTCATCTATATCGCATTTTAGACCATTTCGTATGAACGTAAATTAATGTCCACGTGTAAAGGAAGTTAGATACATGCATGCAAGCAAATAAAAAGAGATGGGACTAGACATAGACATGAAAATCTTTGGACTATCGGACTGCTCATTTAATCATGTCTACGAATTGTTGCTTTTAATTAGATTTTACATTTTTGTTTGGCTTTATTATGTGTGTGACAATATCGACATGCGGGGGTCATATACAACACTGCGTGTTATCAGTTCAACGCGGACCCAATTTGGTTATTGATAATCAGTACCCACTTAGAATTTGATTGGTTTAACAGAGCAAACATAAAAAAAAAATTGCAGATCGAAGCCCATGGTTCTGGTTATAAATGTTACTGAATGACTCTCATACCTAGTATAACAGTTAGAAGTGTGTGAATGAATCATTAGAAAATATAAACCATACACCAATATACGAAAATAATTAAGGAAATAACTCATAAATGAGAAGAAACAAAAACACAAAATTTTGATAGTAACTTTTATTTCCAAAAGTTCATCAATTTAAATGGAAGGTATGACTTTGGTGAGTAGTATGTTTTTTTTTGGAAAACTAGAGTTATATTATTTTAGAAATAAGAACATTTAGAAGCTAACATCGACGATTACCTCGAAATTATTTTTATTTTTTCTTATTTTATGTGAGTTTGATGATGTATATATATATATATATTTCAAATAAAATTAAAATTAATTTTCTAATCTTAAATCATTATAAAATTAGAACCAAAATATATAAATGAACTCGATGAAATTTTAATTCTGACGTTAATATGATAATCATTACGAGGAATACGTACATTCCCTTCGGCCTTTGGATGCGATATTTGTATATTAGAGTAGAAAATATTCATTGTAGACATATTTTTAGGAGAAACTAAAGAACCAGTTGGATAAGAAAATTTTAGAAAAGACTATTCAAATAATTAATTGTATAGTGAAAAAATGGGGGGGGGGAGGGGGGGGGGGGAAATTAAAAGCATAAAAGATACCTTGACAGAAGCCAACAAAACACTGACTACTTGGTATACTCATGTCTTTTCAACCATTAAAAGAGTACCAACTAATAATACATACAAAATTACATGTGTGCATATATACATATATAGATATTCGTTTTAACGGTCTACTAACAATCTCGGCGTAGGATGGTTGTTGGAGTCTGCAGGCCTACCAAATTCAATGTAGTATTCGAAATTTGTGATAATAAATAATTTAAAAGACGCCGGCCCAAGTAATGTAAAAATTTACTGGTTTATTATTATATTATTAATTTACGTGGTAGATAAAAAAGTCTTTTAAAGTTATTAATTAGATATTCGACAAATCACAATATGATGTACATTGTACTGATTTATGAGAACAATTGTAAAGGGTAATATTTTTGTATTACCTGTAAGTCACTTGAAAATCAACCAAATACAAAAAACCTAAGCACATTTCTCACCACTCTATGATCTACAAATCTATGATAGGACTATAGGAGATACTATGTGATTCTTTCAAGGTGCTATAGAAGGCATCATTGGGCCATCCAACCAACATTCATCCCTAGTTAAAGAGTAATAAGCTACACTGAATCTACTAGTTTTTTTAATTTAAATTTTCATTGAATCTATGCATAGCTCCTAATCCTATAGGAAAACGATATATATATATATAGACAACTTACATGCATGCTCTAAAAAAGCAGTGACTCAGTATCCAAATACGATTGAATGAAGTCTATAAGTACCTCACTAACACCCATAATTAAAAAGGATCTGCAGATTTTCTGAGAGACATTTACTCTAAAATATTACCATAAGTAACACATATATACACACATATATATATTTAAGAACAACCATATTCTGTATCTTATACCATTGCTGACTGGCCTAACCTTTTTCGAATCTTATAAATCAAAGGATCTTAGGAGGACATATTTATTCTCTCAAACGATCTCTGTTATATCTATCATTATGAAATTTATATTCTCCCTAATAGTCCATTCTCATTTCTTATAAAGCTCAAATAAAAAAAGCATAATTCTGATCAAATAATAAATCATAAATATATTTTTATATTAATTAAATGTGTACTATATTTCTATAAGTAACATATAAAATGAATCATAAATATTTTTTTTTTTAGTTTTTGTCTAGAATTTTTATTGATTATGGGTTCATAAGGGACTTAAATTTTTAAATTAATTTAAATTATATAAATTAGATCTCTTAGATATTTTTCAGGTGTCATTTTCTCCTTAAAGAATTTAAAAGTTAATTTAGTTATATTTCTAATGATATTTAATGTAATAGTTTATAAGTTTAAGTTTATCCTCTTAAATTTACTTTCATAATAAGTATTAGGACGCTGTTATCATCAAGACCTTGTCCACACTTTTGTTTATTAATAAAAAGTTCAAATAGGTATTACAAACTATGATAAAATTTTCATAATTTCACCAGTTGTAGTTTATTTTGTTACTTTATATATTTAAAATTATATTTATATTTAATTACATTTGATATGATCTCCTATTTTTTTTTTGTCTAGAACCCCTAAATTTTTATACCCGGTCCTCGTTATCAGACATCATGCATTTCAGGTTTGTATTCCTAAATTATACTATTGTATCAAATGTTCTATCCATTTTGGTAAAATATTATGTTATATGTTATGTCGTTTTATCGTGTATATATTGGTATTTATTAGTGTATATATATTGCTATTATCTATTTGAATATGGACAAATGTTTTCTCTATACTCAAATTTGACATGCATTAAAGTTGAAGAGCAATTTCTAAGTCCATTAATTTAAAATTGTTATTAATGTATATGTAATCTAAATATTAAATACATATGTATAGCTCTTGCATATATTTAATTAGGTGCTTGCAAATAAGTCCTGCTTTTTAGCATTGAATAGACTCAAGGATTCATTACTACCTCTTGAAATATGAAAGTACCAACTATTCTGAAAATGAAAATTTTCATATTTAATTTTTCATAAGTATCTATATCTTACTACTTTGACATTAATATATCTTTCAACAATTTTGGTAATTAATTTTAAATAAATAAAGCTATATATATATATCTGTGTATAGTGTATTGTGAATTGACAGAGGAATGGGAGTTATCAATGTGTGACAAGTGAGAGCAGAAAAACTATGACCAAACTATTCAACAGTACATTAAATTAAAGTGTTCTCAGGAAGGAAATCTAATCTTTCCACCTGACATAATTTATTGAAAAATGACAAATAGTGATTCATTAACTTTTTTTTGTTTGGCACCAAACGATTCATTAATATTTTTCCCGCACATATGGAGTATATATAAGAAATATAACATGAAGGTGTAGTTAACAGTTTACATTAAAAATGGAGTAAAAATGCGAATTTTTGTGCAAGAAATTTGATACAAATGGTGAAAAATACAACAACTAATAAAACGGATTTATACTTAAATGAGTGAATAACCCATCTAAATTAAATTTTATTAAAAGAAAAGCAAACTAAGCTAGGAGATATTCTTCGTTTTTATGTTTCCTTTTCCTCCATCGAATTTGCCTCTGCCCTCTCCTCAGAACCCGTTCTCACTTTTCCATTGCATTTTATCAATTATTATTATGGCACTATATGTAACTTGGAAGATGATGTTGAAACTCTCGGGGCAAATAGGAAACAATGGCCTTTTAGTTCTCTAATATACTTTATTTTCTTGAAACCCTAGAATAGGAATAAATAAGTACATCCTCTTTAACCGGTCCTGCGTAGATTTTATTCCCTCCGTGCATATGGGAGGAGATTAAATCAACCTACGTCCAATAACAGTAACAGTAATTACGAATCCACAACCAGCTTATGAGAAATGTTAAAACAATACCATTATTATTAATATTTATCAAAATAAAATACTATTAATAATAATTGTAATAATAATTAGGTACTTGACGAGACAAGACCAGAAAGAAACTCACGGAAGCAGGCTTTTGTGTTTGTGTCCACATGTGATTAATTAAGGGAAAGAACAGAAGCTGCTGTTGTTGAACCCACTTCTGTCTACAAACTTCTCTCTTTCTTCTCCCTCCTATATTAAGCAACACATCATTATCTAATAATGTTTGATTGATTCTTTTATTATCTTGACGCTTTTAATTTAATATATTATTTGAAAATAATCACATTTACCTGAAGTTGTGCATGTGTCGGTACTATAGAATTATCCAATAGTGAAGGAAAGAGAGGAGTTGTAGTTGTTGGCATTGCATTGGTAAAAGACGCTCCTACTTCTGGGGATCCCATCTGTTAAAATCAAAATTCAAGAAGATAATTAATTTTATCGATAACCGGCTTTTGAGATACATGAACCGGTTTATCATTAACGGATTAAGTGATCAAAACATGGTGTGTGGATGAAGTACCTCGGGTCTGAGTAAGAGGCAGTCAAGGTCCGAACTGAAGTTATAAACTACTGGACTTATAGAAGCTAGCTTCATTGAGAGAAACTGTTGAAAAGAAAAATAGTTAGAAATTATATATATAACTATTTTTAACTTAAAATGTTATAATGAAGACATGTATAAAAAATTGCACCTCAACTTGATTTTGTAAGGACTGGACATAATTTATAATCTCATCCAACATGAGGGCCTTTCCTGTTACCTATTCGTTTTTAAGTCACAATTAAAAAACTTTAGAAATAAAAAAATTAAAGCATCATTAAGTCCCAAATAAAATAGTCTCTAGCCAACCTTATCACAGCCCGGAACAAGATTTTGCAGAGTCTTCATCCGCTCACTTATTTTTTCCCTTCTCACCTTTACATATATAAGTTATATAACCAAATATTAATTAAAAATTTAATATGAAAACATGATTAATGGGGAAAAAGAAAATTAGAAGGGAAATGACTAAAATACCCTCTCGGCGAGGCTGTGGCTATCAGTAGCTTGACCTCTTCTTGCTCTAACGTGAATGTAATCTTTAAGAGGCTCTTCTTCGCTTCCTTTCTTCTCTTTGACGTCACTTGAGCTACCATTTCTCTGTTTTTTGCTTTTTCTTTCCTCTACTCCTTCCTAATTTACAAAACCATCCCAACACTTAAGTTTTAATCTATTACAACCCTGTCCCATACGTAATACATTAGAATTTGATTGAACTTACCTTGGAGTTAGAAACGTTTCTACCCTTCCTCCGACGGTTTTTTGCAGTGGTTTTGGATGTTCCGTGGCTGAGTTGGTCGCAGGAAGAAGAGCCGGTGGTTGTGCTAGTGTTGCTCTGTTTCTTGAAAGTAGAGCTTTTGGTTTTGTCAACATCAAGAAAAGGGTTCAATGAAGTTTCTTCGATTGTGGAAGTGTTTGGTAATGAATTGAAAGAATATTGATCGATGAAGCTAGAGAGCATATTGGAAGAGTTATGTGTGGGGAAGAGAAGAGGGTCAATAAGGGAATGAGGGTAGTGTTGGAAATAAGAGAAAGTTGCCATTTTAAGAGTGGAAGCTTCTGAATTCTTATCTTTCTGAGATGGATAGAGAGTGCTGTTGTTATCTTTGTTTGTGGGAAGAATGATTAAGGACACGAAATGGTTTATATAAGCAATTGGTTTTTGTATTCAAAGAGACCAAGGAGAAACACAAGAAAGATTATTTTGGGGACCACTCATATATTGGAAATACCTTTTTATTTTAAAAATGGTTACCATAGTTCGGCTAGTAGTGTTTTTTCTTGAAATTATGTATGTCTTTTTAATAATATATTATTGAGTTATATACTTCAAATTTCAGTAATTGCATCGAGTAATGGAATTGATAACTTTAAATTTATATACAATCTCTGATTCAAGAATCTTGCAATAAAGCTGCAGCTAAAAAAAAAAACGAAATTCAATTACGATTCCTGTGTCAAGTGAATCCACAGAGCCAAACCACAAAAAGTCTCGAAGGATTGGTTGTTGCATCCACGAAAAACGCTGCAATGAAAACGACAAGATTCCCAAGGAGAATGAATATGGCGATTGCCTCGAGCTTTAAACAGATGCTACTCATCCCTTAAACCAATCTTTAGGTAGAGTTAAATCGCGTGAATATCATGCTTATGAGTGCTGCAATGGATGCACGCTCACTTGCAAAACTGGATTCACATTAAAGAAAAAAAAAGCCTCAGAAATCTCCATTTACAAAAACAAAATGCTTTTGTTTCAGATGGTTCAGGTTCATTTAGCTTTTACAATTATGTTGATATGAGATTACTACAAGTGTATTAAAATCTATAGTGTTGTATGGTTTTAACTTTTAAAATTAATTTCGTTAATATTTTGAAAAATAATAATGAATAAATAATTATTTTTTCTGTTTATCAAAAAACAATTTAAGTAAACGAAAATGGATTTTCAAAACTCAAGTGAGAGTTGTTTTCATGCAAAATTATGGAATACTTTATATATTACTAGAGGTAAGACCTGTTATGCATTGAGAAAATGAGTATTTTTTGTTCTTAGATAATAATAATAATAATTATTATTTTTTTAAAAAGTTTTGTTCGTAGTTGTTTATCGATGCATTCTAATTTCTAATAAACATAACACATGCGGGTTGATAGTCTCAAATTTTTTTTAAAGTCTCAATCATCATGCAACTATATTATTGTATAAAATGAAAACATACTTGACAAACACACGGTCACAAGTAAACATGAAATGTAATTCAGTCTCGAGTACACAGTTCACATACTATACTTTACGTGACAGAAATATATAGACTAGGGACGAGCCAGGAGTATAGAGGATTGTAGTCTACTATCGCGAATTTGATACCTTGTAACCAAAACTGTAGTTTTCTCTATCTTATTTTTCCGTTTCTTTTTTTTTTTTTTGCATAAATTTCTGGTCCAACTTGTGTTTGTATCTTATCTAGGCAACGAAGCATTTTGGCCGCAGCAGCTGTTTTCTGCATAACCGTTAGTATAGTCAATAGTGGAAATTAAGAATATTGTTTAATTTCTGGTATTTCCAGTGGCAGAAGTAAAGATTTTTGTTTATAGTGGTCAACATATATTTAAACAATGTTAAAGGGATCAATAGGTTAATCGGGTTGAAGTTAATATAGGTTTTATAACAAAAATACACTAAATTTAAAATTTGTGGGCGTTATATGACCCCTTAACTCGTAACTAGCTAGGTTCCTGCGTATATCTTTTCAGCTTAGTTTGGTTTTATAAAACTTTCCTTACTTTCTTCATAGAACGTTGAATTGTATATTGTAAAAAAAAATTGAATTACTTATGTATTATTCCTCCAAAGTACATTCTGATTTGTATATATGCTGACTTATGTTGTATGTCGCCATTTTTAGGATGTCATTTAACATGTTTGCTTTGGTGGTGTTGAAAGTGGAATTTGTAGACCTAATTTATGCATGATCATTGTTTTGAAATCCATTGGCAGGTGCACATTCTTTTAGTTTTTTTTTTAGTTTTTCTCTTTATTCCATTTTATACATGTCGTCGAGACCAAGGATAGCAATAGATTTTGAGACTTGGAGATGGCAAAAGATAAGCCATAATTTATGGTGATAGTCAATTTAAGCAAGTAGAGGATTCCGAATGGTCAAACGAAGCTATTAATTAAGCCTAAAAGTTGATAAATACTGTAAAGACACAAGAGTTCACGAAATAACACACGTAATGTATCGACAATTCAAATGTTAGAGCATTAAAAATCTATTACATTTAATTTTCAGACAGACTAGATATATACCATATCCAGAACACTATACATTTAGATTAGCTAAACATATTTTATAGAAAATAAATAAATGTAAAGCAGCGTAGTTTTCTCATTAATAATATGAATATGGATGGATACGCGTAATAAAACACTTTGTCCATTTTTGTAAGAATAAATAAAAAAACTTTTGTCCGTTTCCCACTTTGGATCGACATAGGAAATTTCGTTTCAAGAAAAATACAGAAGAAAAAAAAAACAAGAACAGAAAATGAAAGGGAAAAAAATGTGAATATGGTGTGAAGTCCAATCCCATGATAGTATGATACCGTTGGGTGTACAAAGAAGACAAAGAATCATAAATTCACCTTTTTTTGTTTTGATATAACGTGGCATTCTTACACATAAATAAAAATCCGACATTTTTTTGGTAAAGAAAAAATCGGGTACGTAATTGATCCTCAAATTTTGACAACTAATATATGTCCATAATTTTATGTTTATTACGTATTAGTTAAGATTATTATTATTCTTCTTATAAATTTCTTCCATTTATTACTATTACATAAAGATAAAAAACCGGTATACAAATGATAACAATCCATAATAACAAAGAACGATAAAAGATGGAGCAAAGTTTATCTGGTTTATGTTAGTCTTAACACATGTACGTTTATGTTAATATTCTTATAAGCTTATGTTAGCATAGATATATAGTTGTATTTGTATATAAGGAAGACTTTCTACAGATTTTACTAATTAATGAGGAAACTCACTTTCATAATATCATCACTAAACTATCTTCATCTCTTTATGGATTTTGTTACAAATAAGATCTGAATTTGTTAAAGTTAAGCTATAATATAACATAATAAAACTATAAAATTAAATAATTTAAAATTTTTAAATTATAAAAACGTGAAATATCAATATTTATAATTTTAAGTTTTTTTATAAGTGACATCGTTTTACTATTTTTTTTATAAAAACATAATATTAAATAATTTATTAAATCCGTATATCCCGCATAAGTCATAATTTATTTAATTAGTATTTAATCCATTTAATAATTGTATATTTTATTAAATCTAACTATCCATATAATATAACTAATTTAAAAAATAGTGTACACGTTCACCAGACGTGTTAAGTTGGCCTATATGAATCATATACCACTTTTTTAGAATACTGCTTAAACTTGAAGTGATGTGGCCATTCATAATGAAATAGAACAACCAATAGAATAAAATTAAATAAAAGACAATATATTATTTAAACAAATAGTACTTGTTTCCACAATCTGTTTTTTTCTTTTTTCAATCACTATGTGAGTGCTAAATTCGAAAACATGTACATTCATCTAAATTTGCAAAATCAACACAATTTTTTCTTTAGTTTTAATTCGTTTTCTACCATATACATATTAAAAGCTACTAGTTGTTAGCATATATATATATGATGCATGCCATATCTAATAGAATAATATGGCTCTTGGATTACGTTTTTTAGACTAACATTTAACACTTAGAATTTATTCACAGGATGGGTTCTTGAGAAATATAATAGATACACGTCGTTGTATACTTCATCCGTTTCTCTAATAATGGCATTCTAAAGTTTTATTATTTGTTTCACAAATAATATCGTTTTTCTGTGTTTTCAATGTGACTATGAAATCAATTTTTTTTTTCTAATTTACCCTTTATCCATAAAAAATTTTCTTAGAATGAATTCATTTATCAAATAGAGATATTTGAGTATAAACTATATTTTTAATTTGTGTGCAATGTGTCAAAATGATACTTTTTGAGAAAGAGGGAATATGTTTCATGGACTTTATCTTATGATAAATTTTATGAGGACTTAGAGCAGAAAAACATGGTATTAGGAACTAACAATACATTATGGTTCGCATTTAACATGTTTTCATATCAAAGTTACGCAACAGACTTGTAATTAATTATCATAACCCGAAGATGGTAGACATTATGCATGTTTCATCCATATGAGCCATTATGCATTCATGGCACCACACTTCCTTCACCAACATCTCTTGCTTGCTTCTTAACTAATCAAACACTTTCTCCACAAAACATTTCTTCCTTATCGAATGCATTTATTTAGCGGGTGATCTATTATTTGTACTACTATTTGATTTTTTTTTTGAATATTATTTGTACCACTAATTTGATTTTGTTTTTCTTTTTGAATATTATTTTGTAATACTCTTTTGAATATTAAACCAAGAAATATGTAACGAGGCCAAGTACTAAGGATGATATGAAAATGAATATTGAATTATGAGATGCATTAGGTAGATTGCTTCTATCTGAGGAATCGACTCATATACACATCTTTTCTACTATATGATTTCACAATAGACCTAAATTTACCACTACAAGAAAACCGGGATCGGAAATGTCAAATTGGATTGGTTGAAATTTTTTGACTATATTCTGACCAAAAATAATTTCCAACTAAAATAAAAAATAAAAATAAGTTTCCAGTCAAAATTGATTGGAAAATTTAAAATTTATTAAAATTTATTAAATGAAAAGTTACTGAATAAACTAAAATAGAAAATATATAAAATAAATAAAACAATATTTTAAAAATTTTCTTTATTTATTCAACCGAAATTCGGATTTTTTAAATACGTAAGTTATTAATAGTATTACAAGAATTGTTTTCAACATATATATATATATATAATTACTCATTCAAATTAGTATTTATAAAATAGAAAGATGTGGAGATAAGTAAATAAATTTTTAGAGAGAAGTTTTTAAGAAAAGTTTAGAGAGATAAATGATTTGTGAAGCAATAAATAAGAAATTATATTTTGTTTATATAAATAGTTGATGTGTAAATGTTAGAAATTGGTCCCGTAAAAAAATGGTCGGAAAATAAAATTTCTTTTACTTTATTTAATTATTATTTAAAAACTATAAGTTTATGACCAAATTATAACTAATATAAAAATATTTTTAACTAATTTCTGACAAATATGATCGGAAAATGTTTTTTTGATCGAAAATTAGTCGAAAAATAAACCAGATTTTTTTTACCAATTTCCAACCTATTTGTTTTTTTCTATTGGTCAGAAATTAGTCAGAATAGTTATTTTAATAGATCGGATTTAAAAAAGGTTTTCTGAAAATTTTCAGAAAAAAAATTTTCCGACTAATGTTGGTCAGAAATAGGTCAAAATTTAAAAATTATTCAGAAATTGGTAGAAATATTTCTTAAAAAATGCAAAAATTATGACTAAATTCCGACAAACACTATATGATCAGTTCTTGGTCAGCAAATAGTCCGAAAATTTTGGAACACTATTTTTGGTCGGAAATAGTGTTTGGAATATGATTTTTCCTTGTAATGTGCAAATGCATAGAGATAATTTCCATTTTATGAATTATCTAAACTTTAATTCATGTTTAGGTTAATCTCATAATTTTTATATATCTTTACACAATTACTTTATTTAGATTGATCTCATAGTTACTATTCAATTATTGTTTTTTTGTCGACATTCAGAAAATGTTATTAATCGTGAATAATACAATAATATATAACCAAGTAGCAAATTTACTTCTATAACAGAAGTGTTAGGTGAGATATCAATAACAAAATGAAATATGTCTATGCTCTCTATATTGATATAACTTTTTGCGATCAATAATACAAATTTGTTTGTTTTGTTAGCATTTATAGTTCGTTTAGTTAAGTATTGATCTACAATAGTACAAGAAGAATACAAATAAATCAACCTAGAAACAGACTTGCGTACGTTTCATTCTACTATATAGATATTCAAAGAAGTCTCTATCCGCATGATATGAGAGATAGCCTTTACTCGTACAATCAAATATCATCGCCAACGATGTAAACAAATGTAATAAATTTAAAAATTGATGAGTTTTACAAGGGTACGACTCTGCTTTGTTTTTTTCCGTTCAAGATCTATACAAAATCTCGAAAGATTTAATAGTACTTGTGCAACTGGCACTAGCTAAGTTCCACTATGAAACCTAGCTAGGTTCCACTATGTGACATCACTTTCTTTTTACACATATCAAATTCAACATGAAACGTTTTATCTTAACCCTATGTTATATTAATTTCAATTTTATCAGAGCAAAAGAAGAAAATGAAGCTAAAAATAATATAAGATATTGTAAGCATGGCATAATTGGAATCTATTAAATCGGGACTTTAAAGTTTTTGGATTGTGTATAAATGTTGTTGTATTAATCTAGTTAATGTATGTTAACGTAATTAGTTTGAGTTCCTTTTTCGACGCTATCATGAGATTGAGCACAGTGGCCCAATTACAAAATAACGCCAAAATAATTGGCAGAAACCATGATGTTCAAGTGTTGAAGTCTCGGTGCATTTTACAAATCCCATGTAATTTTTCAGTTAATGAAATCAAACCATCAAGGCTTGCTCATTAGCGATTTTTTTTTTTTTTTTTTTTCATTTTCTAGCATTTTTAGTTAGAAAAGTAACATGTTGATGTAGTAATCAATATAAGTTATTAATAAACTACTCTAATCCCGACATTATTGACACATAGAAAGTATTCAAGAAGATATAGTAAGAGGAAAATTAGTAATCAATATAAGTTAGATTATACTAATTAGAGGAATCATAAAACATTGTTCTAAGTTCTACAAGTGTTTGTTTTACTTTGGTATTTCATATAATTTTTTTATTTCATTTTCAACATGGAGACACATACCATTCAACTAAATCCTAAAACCATATATTAAAATACCATATTGGCACCAAATTAAGTCCTTGAAAATGTATTGAAAAAGAGAAGCTACTACACAATGTCATCTATACATTACACATTTTTTTTGATATATTTAGAAAATGTATATTAAGAAAAGCCCTCAAGTATCTCATGAAAACCCTTCTCTTGCCAATAATTCAATTTAAGGGCCACAGCAAAAGAAAAGAGCAAAGAAACTTACATATCCCTTAACCAACAGGGAGAGAATCTTCCTGCTCCTCTAGTGAAGTAGTAGGAGTACCACTTCCACCATTCAACACTGTGACTTTACCTTCCGAGTCAACGTCCACGATCACCGAGTCTCCTTCTTTGATCTCTCTCGCAAGCATCTTCTCCGCCATGCTATCTTCTAAAAGCCTCATGATCGCTCTTCTCAACGGCCTAGCTCCATAGCTCGGGTTGTAACCTTCATCCACTACTCTTTCTCTGAACCTTTCAGTCACTTGAAGCTCGATCTCTTTCTTCTTTAGCCTTTCAAATACTTCTTTCAATAGTATGTCTGCGATTTCTTTCACTTCTAGCTTTGTTAGTTGTCTGAAGACGATCATCTCGTCAAGTCTGTTAAGGAACTCGGGTCTGAAGTATTGTTTTAGCTCCTCGGTTACAAGGCTCTTGATTCTGTTGTAGCTGCTGTCTTTCTCATCGTAGTCTAGGTCGAATCCGATACGTCTTCCTCCTTTCTCAATCACGCTGCTTCCGACGTTTGATGTCATGATGAGAAGTGTGTTTTTGAAGTCGACTGTTCTTCCTTTGCTGTCTGTTAATCTACCGTCTTCGAGGATCTGAAGCATCATGTTGAAAACATCTGGATGGGCTTTTTCAATCTCGTCGAATAGAACAACGGTGTAAGGGCGACGTCTAACTGCTTCTGTTAGCTGACCTCCTTCAGTGTACCCAACATATCCAGGAGGTGAACCGATGAGTTTTGAGACAGTGTGCCTCTCCATGAACTCACTCATATCTAGACGAATCATGGCTTCTTCAGATCCGAAGTAGTAAGCTGCCAAAGCTTTGGCAAGCTCAGATTTCCCAACACCAGTTGGACCCGAGAATATGAAACTAGCGATTGGACGGTTGGGGTTCTTGAGTCCAACACGAGCACGACGAATGGCTCGGCTTATAGCTTTGACAGCTTCATCTTGGCCTATGACTCGTTTGTGGAGGGTTTCTTCCATCTTGAGGAGGCGATCAGACTCATCGGTTGATACTTTCTCTACGGGAATACCAGTCCATGAAGATACAATGTGTTGGATGTCTGACTCTGTGACCATAGGACCTTCCTCACCAGTCTCACTCTCTGCTTTACTCATTTCCTTGCCTTTCGCTTGGATAGCAGACACCTCAGCTCTGAGTTCAATTTCTCTGTCACGAAGTGTCCCAGCCTGAAATGAAAATTTACATCTCATAAGACATCTTATTGTTCCTAAATTGACGATAAATCTGAAAAGAATAAATATAAACGGTATGTACCTTCTCGAAGTCCTGGCCACGGACAGCTTCATTCTTCTCCTTTGTTATCTGCCTAAGCTCCTTCTCAAGCTCCTTAGCTTCCTCTGGCACCTGCATTGAACAGTCAAGTCAATAATGATAAAAAATGAAAATGGTGACTAACAGACACCTGGCATGTGATTCCACCACACCTGTGCATGGCGAAGTCGAACCCGAGAACCAGCTTCATCGATCAAGTCAATTGCCTTGTCAGGAAGGAAACGATCACTGAGATCAAATGACAGTCAGATGTAAGTAATATTTATAACACCCTTACTTAACAGCAGATCTAACACTAAAACTATTAACAAGTAATCTGAGAGATGACCCACCTTATGTACTGGTATGACAATTGTGCAGCTGCCACTAAAGAATCGTCAGTGTAACGAAGCTTGTGGTGAATTTCATATCGTTCTCGCAGACCCTTCAAGATCTGGATAGTTTCATCAACGGTGGGTTCAGGTACTTTCACCGGCTGGAATCGTCTTTCCAACGCAGGGTCTTTCTCAATGTGCTTTCGGTATTCATCCAATGTTGTCGCCCCAATGCACTATCATAGTTGAAAACAAACAATAGTTACATTATCGATAGTAAATTACACAAAAGTATAGACTGCAGAACATTGTCATGTAAACTAGACCAGACAGAATAATTACCTGCAATTCACCTCTAGCGAGAGCTGGTTTTAGAATGTTAGCTGCATCAATTGCACCTTCTGCTGCTCCAGCACCAATCAATGTGTGAACTTCATCGATAAACAAGATAATCTCATCGCTCTGTTTAATTTCTTCCATAAGCTTTTTCAATCTCTCTTCAAACTCTCCACGGTATTTGGTTCCAGCAACTAGAAGACCCATGTCAAGTGTTATAACCTGAAGTTACAAAAAAACAAAACAAAAGAAATATCAGGGAATTGTCGTCTACAAAACCCAGCATTATCATAGGAAGTTAAGTGTGACCTGACTCTCAACTGTTAAGTAATACTCAATCATAACCATTGATTCATATAAATTGCTAACTTTTCAACAAGACTAAGAAACAAACAAACATCATGCTTACCTTCTTGCCTTCAATGGTTTCAGGAACATCTCCACTGGCAATACGCTGTGCAAGTCCTTCAGCAATAGCTGTCTTACCAACACCAGGTTCTCCAATAAGACAAGGGTTGTTCTTGGTTCTCCTGCCAAGAATTTGTACCACACGTTCTATTTGTGGCTGCCTTCCAACAACTGGGTCCAGTTTACCCTAAAGTCAAAAAGAAAAGATTCAGATAAGTCTCAGTTGATATTATCTATCCAAGGGGATCTCACACAGTGTCAAGGCCAACAAATAAGTACCTCCTCGGCCAATTTCGTCAAGTTTGTACCGTACTCTTCAAGAGTTGGCATCTTATTGCTGCTGGTACCTCCCCCGACATTAGCAGTGACCTCATTGTTCTCACCTACCATGCGTATTACCTAGCCATCCAAATCAATTAAGTTACAGATAATCTGAACTATCAATCTCAATAATCTATCAACAAAATTGAACATATCAGTTTACCACATGAAATGAATAGTATACCTGAGTGCGAATATTACTAGGATCTGCACCTAAATTCTCAAGGACTCGAGCTGCAACACCTTCACCTTCACGTAGCAACCCAAGAAGAAGGTGCTCGGATCCAATGTAATTGTGACCTGATATTCAGACAAGTAATTAACATAAGAAAATAGAAAGTAGAGTGGAAAAGTAAATGAACAGCCCATGCCAAACAGCTAACAACAAAATGGATGATACAAATCAAAAACAATCTAGAGATTCCAGATACAGAGACAACAGATGGAAGCAAAAGACTTGCTATAGAGAAGGAAGGTTACCAAGTTGGCGAGCTTCTTCCAGTGAGAGTTCAAGAACACGCTTTGCACGAGGAGTAAATGGGATCTCAACAGCAACAAATCCACTACCCCTTCCAATAATCTTCTCTACCTCCACCCGTGCATCTTTCAGATTAATCCCCATGGATTTCAAAACTTTAGCAGCAATTCCGGTACCCTCACCAATGAGACCTAGAAGGATTTGTTCAGTTCCCACAAAATTGTGGCCTAGTCTTCTAGCTTCTTCTTGAGCAAGCATAATAACTTTGATAGCTTTTTCAGTGAATCTTTCAAACATTGCTTTCGTGGTACACCGGCTGGCTTTCCCCTTGGGCACATTCATAGCATGCTGCACCTTCAAATGGAAATCTTGACGGGTGGTTCTTCCTAAAGTGTCTAAAGCATTGTTCCCACGCAATCCCAAAAACCCTTGCATTCTTAAACCAGACACTTTTAGCTGACCACCCATCATTTTCACCGGTCTTTTCGATCTACCAGATCCACGAGAAGGAACATTCCTCTGGTAACATGCCAAAGATGGTGGAGTAGATTGAGCCAAAACCCTTGTGGCCATAGCCATGACTTCCTACAAATTTCATCAATAGATTAAAAAAGGAGAGTTAATAAACAAACCATCACTTAACCTTTAAAAAAAAACTGAGAAAGAACTTTGGATAAGTGAAGTCCCAAGCTCACAAAGTTCAATTTTCACTTAGCTCTAACAAAATCTAAGCTACTAATGAAGATAAGAGAAAACGAAGCTTAAACACTAACATAAATAAAACAAATGGAAATGACTTTTTCCCAAAACAAAAACAAAGAAAATCTCCATGAAATTCACGATCTGAAGCTTCATAAATCGCATAAATTCTAACTAAAACACAAAAAGTAAACATTTAACCCTAGCTTTGAAAGAAGCCATAAAAGCTTTCAAAAACCTCAAGAAGAAACACCAGAAACAACCAAGAATCACTTTAATAGCATCCGAATACAGAAAGCTAAGTAAAAGAATCCTCACCTAATTCGATAATAGCGTAACACAGGATCAAACTGGGAAAAGCGAAGAACGAAGAAGATGAAGAAGAGAGAGAGAGAAATGAAATGAAGGGGAAAAAAAAAAACAGATGGATACGGTGAGTGCTTATTTTTTCACCTTCCCTTATCTCTCTGGTCTGATTCTTTTTTTTAATACGGTACACCATCATGCACGCTAGTAATACTTCCAAGCTCAATTGAAAAATATCTTGAGATAAACCGACCTTTCATAACCATTCGGTTTACGTAATCTACCAACCGACCAACAAATCTACTGTCAAATTGAATTTTTCATGAAATTTTTAGATTTAATAGTATGTATACAGGATATAATACAGTTAACTCACATTATTATTAATATGTTTTCATCATCGGTTGTACCGAACTAAACCAAATTTTGAATAGCCAAAAGAACTACGCTAAGAAACTTGATCACCCTCACTACCGTTCGATATTGAGTGTTTAAGATCGTTACACGTAGCATCGTTTAGTTGCAGGAGTTGAAATGACTACTCTACCCTGCATGGTTTTGTCACTCGCTATGCATCTGGACAGAGGAGTTAATGGTCAATTTGTTGATGTAAGAGCTTACGTGTACGAGACCAATTTCTCGAGTTTTTTTGTTTCTACTTGAGGAATCTTTCTAAATTCTAATAAATCTATACGTTGCCATTTATGATACTTCGGCCTCTTATTTCTTCGAAGTCTAGTGCTTGACATTGATTATGTTCAACCTCTTATCCTTGTGAAATATTTCTTTAAATGACCACAATACAAACACTTTAGACCATCCAAATACCAGACACCATCCATAATGATTTATTAAATATTGAAATAAAAGAAAAGAAAATTAATCAAATCAGGTAGTTTAAAAGTGTCTTTAGTCAAGTTGTAATAGTATCTTTAACGGTAATACATATTTACGGTGTTTTAATAAATATAATTTTCTTTTTAATTTTCTTTTTTTTTAAACTAATCAATAAAATCTGACACATAGAAATATAATATCTTAATAAAAGTTTGTAGTGTCTCAAAGAAGACATTATATATTCCTCTCTCTATTACAGTGTTTTAAGTTTATAATATAAATATTAGTTCAAGACTTGCAAAGTATGACCAATGGAGCTGGTCTAAGTATTTTAATAAATACAATTTTATTTTATTGATCAATATCGTTAATTTAATTTAAAAATTGGAAACACTCTAATTTTTGACCAATGTACATGCTCTTAGGTGAAGTAAAACATAAGACATTTTCAACTTAGATATATGGACTTAAAGATTAAAAGGTGTTATTTTTATCCTGAAAAGTTCTCATAAACAATATTATAAATTTTACTGTGATATTTTACATTTTCATGATATAAAAACATGAAAGCTTATGGTAAAGGTGTAAATTTTACTGTGAAATTTTATATTTTCATGATATAAAAGCATGAAAATTTATGGTAAACGTGAAGAATCTCTGCGATTTTGTCAAACACAGACGAAAAAAAGAGAGAAAATTATACGTTTGTTGAAGCCTATTCCGCTGAATCGTCGCATAGAAAGGTCACCTAAAGGCTTTTGTTACCTATGGTCCCTTTTGCCATCAAAAAATAATACAATAACATTGGAACCGTTGCATATAAATTTAAAAGATATTAAAGAGCAAAACCCGAACTGACCTTCTCTTTTGGTAGACTATAAGTGGTAGAATAAACATTCATATCCCAACCCGACAGAGTGAAGCTCCAAGAGATACAAGAAACTTACCACTTTGACTGCAAACAAAACATCACAGTAAGAATATTCGTTTTACAACCATTATTTCTTTATTTGCTATAAGAAAAACAAACCTGAAAGTAAAAGGCTTTTGACTGATGAATGCGCTTGAGACTCATTAATTAATGTTTTCATACTAGGCCATTCAAAAACCCCTAAAAAAATCCCAAAAAACAAAAAAAAATACAAAAAAAAAATACATAAGAACCACTAAAAGTTTCTCTCTTTCTCTGTTATCTAAAAAAAAATACATCTCTCTAAGAGCCTTCATTAACCTCAGCACCAACAGCAAGCACATACCAAGCCTGATTATATACGAGAGCTAATTGCTGTCCAACATCTTTTACCTCTCACTCATCATCCTCCATTTTTGCGCTCATAATACCACCTTCATCATAGGTTATTAAACATTCTCCAAAAAATAATATTATATTAAAAAGTTAAGACAGAAAAAGAAATTAAATTCTTAATTAAGAAATTTAAGAACATCTCCATTAGATATATCGACGAGAGTGTCTTACCATATAAATAAAATGAAAATATCAATATTGTAAGATAGTTTTTTGGGCAAATTTGAGACACCAGATATAAAATTTCTTCATTTTATTATTGTTTTGACTACACCCACAATATATTATTAATATTTTATAATTAAATTTATGTGAATACAACCAACCAAAATTATGCAATGTAAATGCTCTGAGATGTCATAACCATAATCTCATATAACACATGCCACTAGTTTGTTGGTTCATTTTTAACATTAATGTCTTCCCAATAAAAAAAATCTGTGAAACCAGATAACAACACTAATTACCACATTCCTTCAAAATTTCTCTACTTGAAAATAACAGAATTTTTTTTATAGTAAATCTGTTTTACGATGTATCATATTTTAACCAGTTTAAAATGTATATATATGGATAATCTTTGTATACTGTAATATTGTAAACTCAAGTTCGAAGTGATCATAATAATCAAATAGATTTTTAAAAAAATACATTTATCATCACTTCATCTGAATTTTTATTTCTTTGCTATATTTACTCAACTGATTAGCTTCGTGTGTTTGTGGAAGACATGTAAATATTGATTTTACTTCAGTAGCTTAGAAAAAAATAAAATTAAAAACCTACTTTCATCAAGCAAACGAAATAAAATTCACCTTACACACGAACACCCCATTAAAAACGCTGCGTTTTAGAATTTATTTCCCGCGTATATTTCTCCATTACTATCGGATAACCAAACAACACAAGAGCAAAACCTAGCTCTTGATTTCGCCATGGACGTAGGAGGAGAAGACAAAAGCGATCTCTTGGTAGATCAACTTGTTGAAGAAGACGATTCCATGGACGATCTCATTAGAGACCGATTCAGACTCACTGCCATCTCTATAGCCGAAACCGAAGGTTAGAACTCTCTTTCTCCCTCCATTTCATTCGATCCTCAAAATTTCCGGCGAATCAACGGTGGTTTATGAATCCATTGAATGAAACTTTGTGTGGATTTCAATTTTTTTGCTGATTGAAGAATCGGTGTTTATTGGATATTTGATTCAATTTCATTGCTAAAATTGAAATCGATGTTGACTACGAACATAGCTTAAATTGTTTTCGATTTCTCTCATTCTTTGAATTCGATGTTTACTGGATATTGATACAATTGAATCGAAGTGATTTTGAATTAGATTTTGAGGATTTTGTCTTTCAATTTGTAGATTTGATGAATCTACTTTAGTCACGAAGCTGCTTGAAGTTTAATTCTACAAAGTTGAATTTGAATTTAAATTTGAATCTGAATCAACTACTTTGTGGAGATGAGATGAATTTGAATTGATTTGAAATTTTGATTTGAGCAGCGAAGAAGAATGGAATGGAAATAGGTGGAACTGTTGTTGCATGTGTAGCAGATTTAGCCTTCAAATATGCAGGTGAGATTACTAAATTCTGCAACTTCATTTGCTTATGATTTGAAGAAGCTTCACATTGCTACTTTTTCACTTTGGAATCTTAATCTAGCTTTAGGGGGAGATTTGGATTTTGTCAATGTTATGGAAGTAATTAATCTTTTAGTTTGTGTTAGGATTTTTGTTAGTGGTGAAGAATGGTGTTATCTTTCTTAGGTCTTTATATATTAGTTTGGCTTTTAAAGAAGCACAGAAATAGCTAATAGAATAAAGCAAAAGATGCAAATCTAAAGCTCGGGAAAATAACGAAAGCTCATAAACATATCTCGCGTAGAAGATGAAGTTTTGTTGAGCACGGTGTGTGGTTATGTTGTATATAATGATTTTGGTTAATGTTTAACAATGGTGTATCTTTCGCAGGCCTTATGTGTTAGTTAGCATTTATAGAAGCACAGAAATAGCAAATAGAAAAAAAGCAAAAGATGCAATTTAAAGACACATGATCGAAAATTTCTTGAGCATGGTGTGTGCTTATGTTGAGTAAAATGATTTTGGTTGATGTTTATAATCTAAAATGTTACAGAAGATTCAATTTATAGTGGAGGAACTAAACCAAACAAAAAAACTAAGCTTGTTTTTTAATGTTTTGTTATGGAGAATGACTATGTTCTGAAATTTTGTTAGTTTGTTTAATGTTATGAGTAACAGAAAATGTTGCAAAGGATCTTGAACTATTTGCTCATCATGCTGGACGCAAAGTTGTGAACATGGACGATGTTGTTCTCTCTGGTATAATAATCTGTTTTCGATATCTCATACGATTACGTTTAGTGTTTTTTTTTCTGTTAGTTGTGAATTTTCATATCTGGTTTTGAAATTTGTAGCGCATAGAAACGATAACTTAGCTGCGTCTTTGAGGTCATTGTGCAATGAGTTAAAAGCAAAGGAACCACAATCTGAGAGGAAACGTAAGAAAGGATCAGCTAAGAAAGAAGACAAAGCTAGTAGTAGTAATGTCATTCGCATCACCGATCTATAAATATAACATAAAGTGATACGTTGCTCTTTATAACTGGCCTAGAATTTATGTTGAAGTTTAAAATTTTGATTAACTATATAAATCAGTCTCGGATTATCACAAATAACCAATAATCTAATTAAAATAGATGACTTTATATAGTTGTTAGAGTTATGTCTACGTGACTAATCTCCTTAGTTTTCTTAATTTATCTCATTTTGATCAGTTTCCTCGTCTTTTGTCTCTTCGTATCTCGAGTCCAAAATTTGTTCCAACGCTAATTGTCTATGTATCGTTTCAATTTTCTCGGATGTTCCCGAAGGGACACTGAAAACATTCTTCACGACATATAGGACATGAACGATTGCAACGCAGCCACATGATAATACAATCCTCATGAAAAATATGGGAACAATGTAACTTTATAATCTCTCCTTGACTATCTCATAACTCTTCTATACAGATTGTGCATTCATCATGTTCCGTTTGTATTCGAAGACCCACAAGCTCATTATCATTAAAGCTTAACAAAACCATCTCTCTTACAACTTCAACCATGAAACCTTCTATTTCTTCAAGTAGGCTACTCATTTTTATCATGTCTTTGGAGATCTTAGGAACGATGCGGTCTTCAATCCAGATACTAATATTTTTCTTCTTGGACAACATTACTAGCTACATATCGACAACATGTTTCTTCTTCATCAAGGAAAAAAGGTGGGATCTCGACGGATATATATAAGTTCTTTTGACTTACTTTTTCTTCAATTAGAGTTTCACGACCGCTATGATTCCGAACAAGGATCCTCTCAATTCCTTTGAGCCTTATTGAAAACGATCCTGAATATTTAGAAACGACTGTTTTAGTCTTAGATTCATAGTTTATATAGCCCATGTCGACGTCGTAGTGGTCACCATATGGTCATGGAGACAGAGGTGAAGCCCTAGTGATTAATTAGGCAAGACCCAGAACACAAATGTTTGTGTTTGTGTCTTGGGAATCGATGATTGCTTTCTTACTTATCCTCATATTTATTTATAGTGTTGTATATTTCTAAAAAATCCACTTTGGATGCATGGGTATTAGTCAATAAGCGATTTTTTTTTTCAGAAAAAGGAAATAAGGATGTCCTGATTAAATGGAAAATATATATTGATTAAAAGAAAAAAGCATATGATTATCTTATAGATAAAATAGAGTGTTGACAATGAAATAAAATAATCGAAAGTCTGATAAATTTAAGAGAAGGTTTGAGAAAGATTTATATCTATTGACGGGAAACTTCTCAATTGATGCACAAATATAACAAAAATAGTAAAGGAAATGGTACAAATTGCAGAAGAAGATAAAAAGGAATGATCGCAGATCTGTCCAATAAAGTAAGTAACATAGTCAAAGTAAAATCTTTTAATGGGTTTGGGCACATTGAGCTTATTCTTTACAAGTAAGTCAAATATTTCATATTTTTCCATTTAATATTTTATATTCTATTAATTTACAACTCTCAGATTATTTCCCCCCTACTCTCTGCTATTGTGAATAGGCAAATTCTTAATATTTTAACTGTTAAGTTTACTAAACCTAAACAACATCTACTTCTAAATATGTAAACGTGACATCACTATCGACCCTTTTATTTTCTATATACCAAATGAAACGAAATCTAATACTTTTTATGAATAACAGAATAAGACGTGTCATCTTAATATTCAAGAAGAAACTTACGATGAAAAATCTGAGGTTGGATCTTGATGCTGTCATTTCTGAATTTCGATTCCTTTTTTACTTTTGGTTATTTATGAACTATTGTCAATTATTTTGTCGACTTTCATCGGATGATAATGGTTTTAAGGAGATGTTCTCATCAAATCAATGACATTAAGAGAAAACATAATTAAAAAAAAAAAACAGGAAGAATTACGAGAAATAGTATGGTACAAGTCATAAATGAACTTTTTTCGGTGCAAACCAACTAGAAAACAATATGGCTCTATAGTAGCACATGTTATTTTTATTTATGTTTCTCTGTTTAAATTATTGTGATTCGGAATCTCTCTCTCTTCTTCTTCTTTTTAATGATTTTGAATCTTTTAACATGAAGTAGCCACCCAATTATTCATTTATTTTCGCCGTTTCGAAATGCAGTAATGTGTTCTGTTAAACATATGTACTCCTTTTTCGGCAATTTACTATAAGTAAATAAGACCAACATACACTTATTGGTACTCCTATACCCGTAATAAATCTATTATTTGTAGAAATCCTTTTGATTTATTGTTATCAAGAGTTTGCTAATGCTTTTATACCCATGTTGTGGTTCGAATCCCAAAGAGATTGATTTTAAACGTGTAGGTAGAACTGTTTGGACTGGATGTCATCAAATGGTAGAATTGTCCATTATAAAATCATCAATATAAAATAATAATTAAAAAAAGATTTGGGTAAAAAAGGTGGATAACTATTTTAAAAAAAAGTTGGCCATTCAAATTCTTTTATACTTATTTTGGTTTTATTTTCGATATGTTTATTCAGGTTAGTAAATATGTAAAGCTGAAGCTTAGAGCATATGAATCAAGTAAATTCTATTACTAATGAAAAATTATAACATAACTTTCATTTTGTGACAATCTAGTATTGGTTGTTAGTAGGAAAGAGCTTAGGAAATTCGAGTCTAGTCCAAATTTCTTAAATTTTCGGGTGTAATATATGATAAAATTTACTAAGTGAAAGTTGGAAAAAATGTGACAATACATTCAAATCCATGATTTTTTAAAATATTACCTTTTGGAAGACAATTTTTCATTTTAATATAAATTATTCAAAATCATTGATTGAATACCTTCACCAAGTGAAAATGTTAGACAATTTTTTTTTAATAAAACTGATGGGTCACAAATATATTATATTGCAATGTATGAAATAATTTTATTGCAATGTAGCTTAATATACAAAATGATTGGTTGCTTTAAAGTTTCCTTTTGTAAATTTTAACACAAGAATAAAAAAATTGCAATAAAAAAATAATGTAAAGACTATAAACATTTTCAGAAAAGTAATAATAGATCTCAATCAGTTCACAAAATGATTGAATGGAAGATAGCTGATACATCTACAGCTTACATGATTATGATTGCAACACATTGGGGGCAACAAAATTAAGAGATTTTCAATCAATTCACCACAATAATCAAATGAAAACATAATTTTATAGATTCTATAGGGGTCACGTGACCCACCTCATTCAGGTAGATGAGGGTTGGAATAATATTCATTGACGTGGCTTATTATGCTTGGTTAATATTTGATGATGTGGAAAAATTATTTAACTCAACAAAAAAAAACTTGTCTCTTCGGTTCATCGACCATGCCATTGCTCCACCATTAGACAAAAACATTAAGATCCAAGAAAAGGACAATAAATTATAATTAAGAGAATTAGTTACAATATAAGAGTCCCAACTCTCGGGTGATTGTAGTCATGGCCGCTTTGATAATGCAGTTTGAAGGAGAGAAGAAAAATGCATCTAAAAATGCAGACGTGACCATCAAGCAAGAAGATGAACTACAACATAGATCTTCTCCGACGTCGTTTAGGGAGGAGAGGGATACATTCGGGCCGATCCATGTTCCTTCTGATAAGTTCGGGAAAACTAAAGGCATCTTGAATTGATGAATGTTATTTTCAGAAAATAACGCATCTAAAGTTTCTAGCATTGCATGATCAAACTGAATCTGTAATCACGAGTTCTACTTGTTACTATATATTTCTAAATATGATTCGTCCAAAAACGAGAATTCTATGTTGATAGTCCACAAAATATTATTATTATTATTATTATTATTATTATGATTATGTGATTTAGATTGTTTAAATTCATATTTAAAAAAAAATCATGATAAACAAATTAATATTTATATGTGGAAGTTCATATTACGATAAATTAATAAAATAGAAAATTTCAGACACTATTTATTTATAGAGGTTTGGTACATATTTTTACCTATATAATAATTTGTTTTCAAAGTTTCTATAATAGCTGTAATTTTAATTTGATACCAATAAAATTAGCTAGAACGAAAAACTACAAGTGATAGACAAATTGGATAGATATCATCCTAACTACAGTAAAATCTCTATAAATTAATTATTTTGAGAAAGAAAAAAATAATTTAGAGATAATACTAATTTATTGATAATTTAATTTATAGAGAATTTTAAATACTTTATTATTTTAGGAGCAGTTACATGTTATGAAATAATTTTCGTATATACAATTTTAATAATTTATTGATGTAATTTTGAAAGAATAATATCATATGTTTTTGATGTAGTATGGCAAAACAATAAATGAGTTACACAAAAATGCAAATTTATGGATAAACAAATAATACTATAGTCATATTTCACTAAATTATTTAGTTATATTTTATAGTTTTACATAATTAATATTTTATTTTATTGATGAGATTATATAGTTATATACTTATATAGGATTTTCAAAAAAAAAGAACTATTATATTTTTATTATGATTGCATTATGTTAATTATTTTATTTGTCTAACTCGGAATGAAATAATTTATTAATTTACAAAATTATTAATTTATAGATATTATATTCTATTGTAAATAAAAAGCGGATGACTCTTTGGAGAGAGTTATTCTAAATATGTAAAAAATCCAGACGTGATGACCGTGCAAAAATGTCGTGATCATTAAGTAAAAAACTACAAGGGATGACTGTGGAAAAATATCGTGATAATAAAGTAATAAATTTACAAGGGATGACTCTTTGCAGAAACATTATCCTAGTCAAGTAAAAAATCTACAAGGAATAATTCTTTTCAGAAACCTCATCCTAATTAAGTTAACAATCTGCAAATGATATGACTCTTTGCAGGATTAAGTAAAAAATGTACAAGGAATAATTCTTTTTAGAAACCTCATCCTGATTAAGTTAAAAAAATCTGCAAATGATATGACTCTTTGCAGGATTAAGTAAAAAATCTACAGGTGACTGACACGTGATCAACATTATATTGACCATAAAATTTTATCTCTTTGGCCACCTCCTCTAAAAATCTACGCTTATAAAATTATCTCTTACCATCGATGCTTTCACGATTCAAGATCATCAATCAGCTCAAAGCCAATGTAAATTCAACTAACCCTCAAAAATCCCAATTTTTTTATTTCTGGTTTTATTTTGTTTTTAGATTTGGATTGATTTGATAGTTAGTAGAGGAGTGAGTTAGGGCATTTTGTGTGTGTTTGTTATTAGAGAAATAGGAATCAGATCTTGGCAGTGTTAGAGTGCATTTATGGGGTTTCTTTCAAATTTGGGGTTTCCTTTGAGCTCTGAATTTTCTGACTAGTGTTGTTTGATTGAGGTTTCCTTCATATAAAACGGATTTGGCTTTCATTCTTCTTATCCATAGAAATTGAGTTCGTAGTTTTTTGTTTTATTTATTTATTTATTTTGAGCAAATATTATCTCTAGTTGGTTAATGTCCATGGCTATTATTGCAACAATAGATGTAATCAGCTAGCATAGCTTCTTCTGTCCTCATAGTATGAATGATACATTTTTTGAACAAGCTTTCATCTCTCTGTTTGCTCTACTAACATTGAAACTTCTTATATCTTAATTTTGAGCCAATATTGAGTGGAGTACTATAGCTTACTTTTTGCCTGTCGTCTTAAGTTTATTCTATTTGCGAAAAGTAATATCTTCTGTATCAATGCAGAGTTAGTATCAACACACAAACCTAAACCTAAATATCTACTTTTTTCCCTTTCTATCTAATCACAAACATAGCTACACTTTTGTCCAAAATCTTCATATGTATTGTAAAACTATATATATGCCTTTATCAATATATATATATATATTTACTTTCCTATGTTGCTTTGCATTAATTTTCAGGCTGATGAGGCTTGTAGAAAGGGTTCTCTCTATGATGATTTTAATACGGAAACTGATAATCAGCGTAAATCTTGAAGAAGTTGCAACAGAAGGACTGCCATTGTGGTGCTGGACACGCTTACGAGGTTAGTATGCATCTCTTCAATTTCTATCCCCAAAAGTCTATTACTAGGTAAAATTTTTATAAGATCTAAAGGTTTCAAAATAGCTCCCAGACAATTTTTAGTGTCCTTTGCATTATTAGATTTTTTCCTGGGGTTTAAGGAAAATGGTAGACTAACTCTACAAACTTTTTTTTTTTTTTTTGTTAAAAGATATATTAACTCTAGAAACCTGATAATGGGCTGTTTAATAAGGTTTGATCTTGCTTAGATTGGTTCTTGAAACCAGCTATGTTTTCATTGGCTTTCAACTTAAAAATAACCATAAAACCTTACAGTACGATCACATAAACTCATCTCTTGCTTCATTAAACTCATCTCATTACGACCACGAAACGTTTCGCCAAATCTTTCTTTGCCGTCCTCGACTTTCCAACGCAGCGCCTCTATACACCAAATCTTTGCTTTTCTATTTTCATCAAGTTTGAGCAAGATTGCAATTTTTTCTGGCATAATTCACCATTAATCTAATTCCTTGATGAGTTTTATTCATTCCTAGTAGATCTTCAACACCTTTCACGAACTTACAAACCCTAAATATCGGATCATAGACGCTTATATTCAATACTCTTTTGATAACCAAAACCAAAAAGTGTACAACATGTTCAATAACACACGAATTAACCAGCTTTCCATTAACTATTCAACATGAAGTTCCTCTCCCATATACTTTCCTTGGGATTATAAACAGATTTATTTGTACGATCCATTATGTAAATCTTCTCCTTCATCAAAACAGTCTTAAGGGTTAGTTTGTAGACCTCATTATTACTAAATCTCTAAAAAAACACTCCTATTTTGTTTCTTGAAGTCAAACGCTCACTCCAGTTTTCCAACGAATCCGTTTTATATATATTACACCTTCAGATTACATATATATACTCTAATCTACAACCACAAACATAATACAACTAACGAGGCACATGCATTACTAGAAAGAAGTTGACACGTGCTGAGCATGTAATCGATAATAAACACATTAGAGAACGTAGATCTCTTAACGTATTACAATAACATATGATCCCTCAACAAGGCTAAGAAGGAAAAGAAAAACGCTGAATTCATGTACGGTGATAAGAGCTAGATTCATTTTTGTAAAGTTTTTGAATGAGAGTTTACCAAATAGAGTCTTCTTTTTAATCAAAACTCACTACAAAAGGAACGTTTTTAATGCATTGAAAGAGTGAACATATGGAAAGTCTTGGAGACAAAACTTAGTGAAGGATGCTCACATCTAGGAAAGTAAGCAAACCTTTTTCTCAAAGATTTCATTTGGCAACAGTCGAAACAAAAAGTAACGAAGATGATTTTACATAATTTAGTTCTTAATTTTTTGTGGAAGCTATTCAGCGTATGCACTAATTAATTACGAAAATCATACATATTTAATATGAAGTATGCACTATGAAACGAATAATGATGATATCATGAGTTTATAAAATAGTTTAATTACTTTTGCAGAATAGGTTAGAAACCATGCATTCAGGTACGTATGATTATTATATTAGTTAAATGTGTAATAGAGATAGTTTAATATTAATGTAATAGTTTTACGTTGGTCAGCATAGTTACTATTATATTCAATAGTAACTAATAGTTAAAGAATTTTTAAGAATATTTTTGCATTGAATAAATTTTGGTTAATTACGCTTTTGCATGATAATTACGATTAAACTCTTCTCAGTTTAATTCAGCAACCACTAAAAAGACCTAACCCGATTATTAAATACTTATATTTTCTTGTAAATACTAATTTAAAAAACATAAAAAATACTAGTTATGTATTATTAATTAAGGTTAATATCTTTTTATTCTTTTCTTGATTTTCTTTGGTTAATAATCTATCTTTATATTGCCTATCAATCGAATATGCATTATGTTATTCTTCACTCCACTTTTTTTTTTAGGATTTTTAATCTGATCCTAGAAATCCTTCTTAGGATTTCATGTACTTTTATCGAAGTCTTTTTGGATGATTTGATCATGTGGACAGTCATATGTTTCTATCAGAGATAACTTAAATGAAACCAAAAACTGGTGATTACCTTATCTATGACAAAAACATAATACTTTCAACATGATCCAAAAAACATTTCAACATTTCCAAAAATCATGTTTTTTTTGGGCGTCGATAGATGTAAATAGGTTGAGTTAAAATATAATGTTAATATACAGATTTAAGGGGTTTATTCAATTAATAGAGTTTGAATAATTATGATAAATTGAGAGTTTTGTTAACTGATGAATACTTTTAAATACATGTAAATATTTTAGCAAAGTTTTTTTTCATAATTTCAAAGATTTCAAAAATATATCAAGATAGAGTTTTGTTAACTTTAAAATAATTGTTGATATTTGTCTGATGTTATAATATTATGTTATTTTCTATTTTTTTGAAATTTTTAGTTTTTCTTATCTTCTATGTTTTATATGTCATCCCTTCTAACAAAAAAATATATCAAATATTCATCTTCTTGATATTCACCATCAAACACGTTTTGTTTGGTTAGTTTTAGAACTTGCATTTTTCTAAAATTATTTTTAAATCAAATCTGACCCAGATCAATATTTTCTTGTTTTTAATTTATATTCTCTTATTGATTAAAGGCAACATGCTAACAATTAGAGATATAAAATAATTTTTGATATATTTTATGAGCTGTCTAAGTTTTGATAGAAAAAATTGAAAATTATATTTCACAAGTTTTTGAAAATTATATTTCAAAATTCCTTGAAAATATTAACTCAACCTCTGAAATTTTTTAATAAAATCTCGTATACTAATATAAACTTATAAAATAAAATAAAAAATTTCATTCCCTATTTTAAAATAGTTTTAACATGAACAAAAATATTCAATTCAATCAGTCGATAACATCATACTTTAATATAATCATAAAGCCATTTAAATTCAATTTGTTTAAATAACACATGACTATGATTAATATTTTTTAAAATTTGTAATCCAATAACTCATGACTTTTAATGATTATAACAAAAAAAATTAAAACTATCAAAACAAATAACAAAATACTTCAATAGAGTGTTAGAAAGTCAATATTGAATAACAGTAATTTTTAAGTTATAGAACCAATAAGCCCCCTTAGTTAAAAAGTAAAACCAAAATAATGACCAAAAATAAAATCTTAAGCACTTGACTGGGTGGACAGTTGACCGGAAGAGAACTTCGATTCGAGAAGAACTTATTTGAAAACAGTCTAATGCCACATCTGACTCAACAGTTGGTTGACAACAACTCCCTTTTCCTTTAGCTTACCAGTTATACCAGCTTAAACTAGGCTTCATTTTAGATAGGTTTATTGGTTCTATAACTTTTTAAGAGTTAAAACTCTTTAACAATTGAATGTTATTCAATATTAACTTTCTAAAACTTATTAAGTATTGTTATTGGTTTTAATTGTCTTAAATATTTGGTTACAATTATTAAAAATCCTGAATGATTGGATTACACATTTAAAAAACATAATCAAAGTTAGCTGTTATTCAAACAAAATAAATTTAAATGATTTTATGATTAGATTAAAATATGGTGCCATTTATTGAGTTGAATATTTTTTCATATAAATACTCTTTTAAAAATAGAAGAGGTTGAGTTGATATTTTCAAAGACTTGTGGATATAATTTTCAATTTTTTTCATCAAAACTCTGGAAGCTCATAAAATATATAAACAACTATTGTATATCTCCAATTGTTAGCATATTGTCTTTAATCACTAAGAGAAATATAAATTAAAAACAAGAAAATATTTATCTGGTTCAGATTTGATTAAAAAAAATTTTTTAGACAAGTGCAAGTTCTAAAACTAACCAAACGAAACATTTTCTGATTGTGAATATCGAAAAGATGAATATTTGATATGTTTTTTAGTTAGAAGAGAACAATGACATATAAAACAGATAAAATAAGAAAAATAAAATTTTCAAAAATAGAAAAGATAACATAATATCATAAAATTAAACAAGTATCAACGAATATTTTAAAATTAAAAAAATTCCATATTGATATATTTTTAAAATCTCTGATATTATAAAATTTGTTTTGATAAAATATTTACATGTATTTCAAAGTATTCATGAGTTAGCAAAACTCTCAGGATTTATTCAATTCTGATTTATGTAAAGTTTTGATGATTATTATAGTTTTGGAATCTTGTGAGTTTTTCATACTCTGCAAAGACTTTTACATATTCTCACAAAAATTTAAAAGATATTATTGTAGAGTTTTGTTAAGTTTGTAAGAGTTATTTCTAATATCATAAAATACACTTTATGTGATATTAGTCAAGTTCATGAACATAAAGTTGAACGTGAAAATATGATATAAAAGGAATAGCTTTATGTTTATATATAAACAGAATATAAATGAGTGGGTACACTGTCTGTGATAATTTATTCATATCAAATTGGATTAAGTTGATAATTTTCTTTGCCATATATCTCTCCCCTTCATATTGGTTGAAACTGACTTGGTTTATGTAAATATAATATATAGTTAATTGTTTGGGCCACTGAGAAATTGTGAAATTTGACAATGAAAATCAAACTGAAATTGGCAATATAGTAAATAGTTTTATTATTGATAAAAATTATTTTAAAAATCTTTGAAAATATCATGGTAACATGTAATATTTTGAAAAAGTCTTTACCTGATCAAAAAAGTTTGAGTTCAAACAACCAACCAAGAACACTATATTCGAATTTTACTATAAAATCTGTTAAACTCATTATGTTTGAATAACACATGACTTTTATAGATTTCTTAAAATCTTAAACCAATAACTCATAAATTTAAATGATTGTAAACACAAATTTTAAACTATCAAAACCAATAATACTAAACTTTTATAGAGTTTTGGAAACTCAAGATTGTACAAAAATTGAATATTAAAAACTTTTAAGTTTTTAAAAATCTTACAACCAATAAGCCCTCTTAGTTTATCTTAATCATAAAAATTCCAACAAATCATAATTGAATAAACCCCTTACAAAATATTCTTTTCACGTCCAAAAGTTAAAATTATAATTGCATGGTCCAACATTATTTTTAAAAGGCTTCCCGTCTTTCCATCTACTTCGTAAATGATATTACTAGTATTATAAATTTATAATCCTTCCTGTCTAACATAGTTTTATTAGTATTATTTAAATAATTTGGATATTTTCTGGTTAAATATAAATACTATGGCTTAACCAAAGATAACCCAAATTAATAAATAATACAAAGAACTAAAACTTAAATATTTATATAATTATGTCATGTGTTAAAAGTATTGAAAAAAAAAAATCAAAAATATATATTTTGCAAACGACTTTTGCTTCTGAAAAAATTAACGACAGAAGAAAAAAAAATAATATCAATAATATTGATATGTTATTCATTACAATAAAAGTCATTCGTTATCTAAATTAAGATAGAAGAAAACAGAAAATCCTAGTGATATGTTGCTCTAACCCATGTTTACATATGTTATTCACCATACTTAATCAAAATAATTTATACATGTTCTCGGTTGTTCTTACTTGGCATTGGTTGTAACTTTATGAAAATAACAAATACATGTTCTCACTTGTACAAATCCTAAACCACAAATAAGTAAAACTAAAAATGAAAAATAAAATAAAAAGCATTTATGCTTGCTCATTAGTACCTTCGCGCTGCAGTTACGTATCCAAGTTGATGTCAACCACAAGCTTGTTATGTCTCTTTCTCTTTAAGCGATACTCTCTGGTGGATGAAACCATATTTCTTTTTTCTTTCCCGTTATTTTTGTATAATCAGGTTGAATCATCTTGTGATATGCTAATGCATATGTTTCAATCAAGTAATATTTGAAGCAGAGTTATTCGACTTGGATATTCGTCGTTCTGTCTAGCTTTCTCATGAATGCCCTAAGTGCGACTAGAGCATGGACGCACATATACTTATATATATTAAAACATATACAAGAACAAATTTTCTCCTTGAAATCCACCAAATAATTGATCCCATCCTTGCCAATAACGATGTATTCAAGGTGGTAGCCATTAAGCTCTGTCACATCTAAGTGGCTAGCAATAACACATTGTGTGTTTACTTTTGGACATGCTTCCTTTGCTCTACTTTTCTTCTTTGGACTGCACTTCATTCTTCACATAAGCCACCAATTGTTTCCTCAGAAATAAACTACCGGATTCGTTTCTGTGGTTGTTAAACCATTCAAAAAATTTCTCAATTATCGCATCAGTTAAAGGTAATAAAAAGTACTTCCTAACTTTTTAAAGCATTAATCAATGATTCTGCAGAATTACTAGTGTCTAAGTTGTCTTGTCTCTTTCAAAATGGCATATCACCCATTTATCTAGCTCTATACTCTTATATAGATACACGCCGGCTTTAGGCCACCTACTCGTAAACTCACATTACTCTCTGTTGAACACGCTCTTATTATAAGGATAAGCACAAATCCTGATTTTTTCAACGCATGGATCCTTATCATACTTCATATGTCCTCGCATATTTTGAGCCAAATGTCATATACAATATGCATGCAATGCATTCGGGTACATTTCACAGACTGACTTGATGATGCTTACATGACTATCACTTATAAAAACCAAATTCGTTACATTTGGTATAACTATTTTCAGCTGTTTGAAAAAAACAGATCCAACTAGCATCTTTCTCACTATCAATTACACCAAACCCAATTGGGTAATGGTGATGATTACCATCCTCATTTGTTGCAAAAACTAACATACCAACATATATAGTCTTAAGAAATGTTGCATCTACAATTATAAATTTTCTCATCGCACTAAACCCTTCAATTCTAGCGCCTAAAGTTATGAATAAGTATTTTGACAATTTTCTCTGAATCCAATTCAAAGTTATATAGTCTTAAAAAATGTTGCATCTACAATTATAAATTTTTTCATCTCACTAAACCTTTCAATTCTAGCGCCTAAAGTTATGAATAAGTCTTTTGACAATTTTCTCTGAATCCAATTCAAAATATGTTTATCGTCCCAGTGTTGACCTCCTCTAACATGTACATATAAGAAAATAAATTTTGTAACTCTCCTCATGACATCCTCGCACATCACTAACATGTTATTTTGTTCTTCTTCATACAGTCGAGTAAGAACAATGCAAACAAAGTTTCCCTTTAACAAGACTCAAGATTTTTTTTTAATTGGGAGTCTCTAAATCAGACTGATAGTCTTCATGCAAAACTTCTGCTACTAATTGTGGTGTCCATTTCTGAATACTACTGCTTGTTGTCTCAATAGCTTGAGAGCATGTATGCATCTTTTTATAAAATATAACACTACAAAAACCAGAGTTAAAAATTCTTACTGCATTTAAATACCAACTATAAACTTTTAAACATTGACTGCATGGTAGTATAAGCCACATCATGTCTGACTTATATTTCAAAACCAAAACAGTTTTTATTTGTAGCTCTATTTACCAAATCTCGCAATGTCTCCTTAGAACTAAATTCTTGATGAACTTTAATCCTTATACCATCTTCCCATTCCATTACAAATTTATTTCATTCAATAGAATGTGAAAGCTCTATATACTCATACATACAATCAAAAACATCATCCTCATGCTATCCACAACCACCATTTCATTAACAACATATTCATTAGCAGCATTAACAGGATTTGCACTAACTTCAGTAATATGATTTACACTAACTTCAGTAACAAGATTTCCACTACCAGCATTCTCCATCACATCATTCTCTTGTTATACTATTTCACCATCTCTGAAAATAGCAAGGGTAACCTTTCCTCCATTTGAAATCATATCTCCATAACTCACACCAAATAAACTTGCTTGCTCCACTCTTGAGTCTTAAATGTTTCTCCACTCTCTGATTGTTTTCCAAATCAGTCAATAACTCCACATTCAATACATGTTTAGGATCCTCTTTACCCACTGATGTTATAAACAAACACATACTCGTCATCTACAATATATGATTCTCTCATACATTTAGAAAGATTGTAACTCTGTTTCAGCTTCCCAGAGCTTTTCCCTTTCTAACCTTCCTACATTTTTTTTCTACTAAAACAACATAAGTTATCTTCTCCAACAACGACGTCTTAAATGATATAGTGTATATAGAGTATTCTGAAATCCACTCATGCTCTTCAGAATAGTACCATTCATATTCGAAATATACGTTTGTGTGAATGTTGATTTGAAGTTATGGCAATACATCCATTGTTCCTAGTTTAGAATATAAAATCCAAAATTCTCTTCAGAGAAATTCTCTTTGACTTCGGGTTCCCCGTACATACGTTCATTTCACATGTATTCTCTATAATTTACCCTATATATGAATGGGTCGACAAGGCCCATGAGAAGTAATTATAATGGGCTTTATTTTAGTATTCACGACCCAAGTAATTTTCTCAACGCGTCTTCGCCGCCATTAACGAGTTTAGCATACAAAATCCAAAATTCTCTTCGACCTTGTCAGAGAAATCACAAGTCGACGACATGGAGAACGGAGATATTCCTGAGAACGCCAACGAACGTAAGCAAAATCAATCCTTTTGTTCAGTTTCTTTATCAGCTCATGTTCTCTTCTTCATTTATTACTGAAATTTCGTTTTTTTGTTAATCTGGGTTTAACCTAATTGGTTCTTGTTTGGTTTGTGTTATAGATTGCCCAGGTCCTCAATCAGAATCTGCTGGAAAGTCTGATTCTTGTGCTGGTTGTCCTAATCAAGAAGCTTGTGCCACTGCTCCTAAAGGACCTGACCCAGGTTTGATGATTTCTCTTGAATTACTTGTTGTTAGGTTTTTGAATTCGAAAATTTGGTTACTAGTTGAAGTTATGTTTGTATATTTAAGCTGAAATTTTCTGTTTTTTTTTTTCTTTTAGAATTGGTTGCCATAGCAGAGAGAATGAGTACTGTTAAGCATAAGATTCTGGTTTTGTCTGGGAAAGGTGGAGTTGGTAAGAGTACTTTCTCAGCTCAGCTCTCGTTTGCTTTGGCGGGTATGGACCATCAAGTAGGTCTGATGGATATAGATATATGCGGTCCAAGTATCCCAAAAATGTTAGGACTTGAAGGGCAAGAGATTCACCAAAGTAATCTTGGATGGTCCCCTGTTTATGTGGAAGACAATCTTGGTGTTATGTCTATAGGTTTCATGCTCCCTAACTCTGATGATGCTGTTATCTGGAGAGGTCCACGCAAGAACGGTCTTATCAAACAGTTTTTGAAAGATGTCTACTGGGGAGAGATCGATTACCTTGTTGTTGATGCCCCACCAGGAACATCAGATGAACACATCTCCATTGTCCAGTACCTTTTACCCACTGGAATCGACGGTGCCATTATTGTCACAACTCCGCAGGAAGTCTCTTTGATTGATGTTAGAAAAGAAGTGAGCTTTTGCAAGAAAGTTGGAGTTCCGGTGCTAGGTGTAGTAGAAAACATGAGCGGTTTGTCTCAACCATTAAAGGATGTTAAATTCATGAAGCTGCTGACGGATACTGGCTCCTCCATTGACGTGACCCAAGAATTAATCTCTTGCTTAAGAGAAAACGCACCAGAGCTTCTCAACGTCGTGGCTTGCAGCGAAGTATTTGACAGCAGTGCAGGTGGTGCAGAGAGAATGTGTAAGGAAATGGGAGTACCATTTCTTGGGAAAGTTCCTTTGGATCCACAGCTTTGCAAAGCAGCTGAACAAGGTAAGTCATGCTTTGAGGATAACAAGTGTTTTGTTAGTGCACCCGCACTTAAGAGCATCATTCAAAAAATCGTTCCTTCGACAATGACAACCGAGTGAAAAAGAAGAACAAGAAGAAGAGTCTCACAAAACACTTTGGTTTATTTTAGCCTGTTTGTGTAAGTTACATGTATTGTTTCACTTTCACATGTTGAATTAGATTTTTATTATAAGACTATTGAACCATAAGAGATGAATCAAATTCGTGATTTTTCAATTATGAATCAAACCGATCCGAAACCAAAATAATTGATCCAAGTCATTTCATTGTTTTACTACAGTAGCTTTTGATTATATAAGGCAAATCAAACTAAGACATAAGTCAAATAACCTTCCATCACACTTATTGCTTTACCTCTCAGCAGTAACCTTCCACCTCTTCTTGAAGCCGAAACCCATTTCAAAAGTAACCAAATCTTTGTTGAGGAAAAACTAATAATAATCATTACAAAATTTGTCTCAAAAGTCTGTGTGGATAGGAGAGAAAGAAACAGAACCTGGTAAGCTAAGAAATCACACTTGTTCATCTTAAGGTTTCAGTAATATGCCGAGGCACAATGTGCACTTCTAGTAACAGAGGCACATGAATTTATTTTTTACGCCTATAAATAGAATATATACAAGTTTGGATCTATTTAATACACAACTTAATAACTTCATATAACAAAATCTCTTTCTATTCCCTTTAAACAATATCCCCATTTTTTTTTAATAGGTATAAAAATTTTACGTTTTTATTTATATTCATCGTCACGATAAATTGTTAGTGTTTTACAAAACTTTTCTAATATTTTTTTTTTGTTTGTACAGCATTTATTCCTTATTCATCCCATTTGTTTCTTTCGTTTCTTATATATCGAGTTACCAATGGGATATCTCCACGTGAGAGTCTGAAATAAAAGCACAATCTTGTTGAAATCAGAACATTGACAAAAGACACGATCTAATCCATTTTGTCGTCGAGACAAGAACCAATCTGAAATGAGCGAGCTTCCTGCGAACCCTAAGAAACCCAAACTCAAAGGAGAAGAAGAATATGATAAAGATGGTGAAGAAGAAGCTAATGTCTCTTTCAGAGAAGAGCAAGAAGAAGTTCTTGTGGCTTTAGTAGCACATCGTTCAAATGAAATTGAACGTTTCAAGAATCACATATCTAATTACCAAACTAAGGTTACTCCTTCAAATTTCTATTTCCTTTTTCTAGATTATTCAAAATGAATGATTTTGATTGATTTTTGGGTTTCTGATTTCTCAGATTGTTGAAGCAGAAAGAAGTTTACGAGATTCAAAAGCTAAGTTAGCTCAACTTCGTGGAGTTCCATTGAAGACTATGAAAAATGTCAATGGTGATGAACCATCTCCATCACCTAGCAAGATCTTAAAGCCCTGTGATACCTCTGATCATCCCAGAAGTAGTAGTATCACAAAGACTAAGACTTTTGCTGTGAAGCAAAACCCTGAGAGTTCTAACGTTAAAGCTAGTGGAGATCGAAATAGAGGGACAAAAAGGAAATTTGGTAAACACTTTGTGAACATTAGTTTTCTTGTGCTTATATTATTTTTTTGAGTCTTGACTTGTTTTGTTGTATCTTTGTTGTTATTGCAGAGCAAAAGGAGCATAAAGAGTTGATTAGGTTGATAGGTAGAAACTCTTCAGCAACTACAATCAAATGTCATAGTAGCAACCAAATCTCTAGTCAGCATAAGAGGAAATTAAGAAGTTTGATTCTTTGTCCTGTAAATGAGCAGCTGTTTGCAACTAGGTACTACACTATAAGGCTTATTAGTTTTCTCTTGAATTTGAAAATAATGAGCACTGGAATCTAATGTCTGTCTTTTTGTTTTCATGTTTCATGAAGTTCTCTGGATGGCATGGTTAGTTTATGGCAACTGCAGCCTGGAAGGTGAGTTTTTTTTTCTCCCACTATATGCATTCTCTTTATCTTTGTGGATTGTTTTCTGGCAAGCTTGTTATGAACAGAATTAATTGATATTAGTTTGGGACTAGCCGCTTATTGGATGTGAGATTTAGTATTAGAAGCTCGCATTGCTTGATAAAACTGACGACTTGTAGGTCTCTCAAACTAACATATTAAGGATTAATATGGTCTCACATATGGATAGATTTATATGCGTTGACATATGAAACACAATCCTTGCCCCTTACTTAAACTTCACTTGAAAGAAGAAAACTAATGGTTTTATCTTTGCATCTACACCTTTTTTAAACAGAAGGATTAGGTAAATAGAAGAATCTAGTTAAAAGGATAAGTATATTTTAGAACCACAGTTTAGATCCCCAGCTCAATCTAGGCAGAGATATAAATCAGTGGTTCTGTCCCAGTTAGGAAGAAACTATGTAAACCTGATTGAGAGCCTTAATTAGCTCGTAGAGATTGTGTCTTTCCATGTTGAGAATCCATCCTCAGTGTGATCTCTTATGTTTTATTGCGGTCTATTGAATTGCAGATTGGCTGCATCATTGCTTAGTACCACTGACTGTTTATCTCGAAAACAAAGGAGATGGGCAGAAGATATGGCCTGGCACCCATCTGGGCACACCATTTTCTCTGTATACACTGCAGACGATGGAGATTCTCAGATATCAATCCTAAATTTGAACAAAACACGCGGGGTAAATGTTACTGCACCACATTTATTATTCCAAACTTCATGAAGTTTCTTTTGGGAAGTCTCTCAAACTAGGTGACTTTTTTTTGGGTTGGTGAAAGGTTACATTCCTGGAGAATAAACCTCATGTAAAAGGGATTATCAACAACATAAAGTTCATGCCTTGGGAAAATACATGCTTTGTCACCGCGGGGAGTGATCACGCGGTTGTTCTATGGAATGAGAGTGATGATGAAGAAAACAAATGGAAGTCGAAATCTTTACACAGGAATCTACATTCAGCTGCTGTAATGGGAGTGGATGGGATGAGGAACAAGAATATTGTTTTATCAGTTGGAGCAGACAAGAGAATATGCGGGTTTGATGTTCAAGTTGGTAGAGCAGACTATAAGCATCAAATAGATTATAAATGCATGAGTGTTCTCTCTAATCCTTGTGACTTCAATCTATTCATGGTTCAATCCGGGTAAGAACAAACTTATTAAACATGGCTTACACTTTTTGCTAGCGGTTTCACTAACGAAGAATCTCGACATTGTAATGTCAGGGAACCCGAGAAACAGCTTAGACTGTTTGATATCAGATTAAGGAAAACTGAACTCCATTCGTTTGGGTGGAAGCAAGATAGTAGTGAATCACAATCAGCTTTAATAAACCAGTCTTGGTCTCCTGATGGTTTATACATCACCTCTGGCTCAGTTGATCCGGTCATTCATGTTTTCGACATCAGGTAAAACTCTTGCACTACATCAATCAATGGCTCTACGTTTTTTTTTTTTGGTAAACAATGGCTCTATGTTTCTTTGGTGAAACATTGGATTGTGATTGTATTGTTGTTTCACTTGTGTAGGTACAATTCTCGTAAACCGACCCAATCGATAAAAGCTCATCAGAAAAGAGTGTTTAAAGCTGAATGGCATTATTCTCAGCCACTTCTTATCTCCATATCTTCTGATCTCAACATTGGTCTCCACAAGATCTCATGAGACTCTGAGCTCTCTCACATGTCTCTATTTCTCATTCTTTATTATAAAGGTTCAGGAATTGTAGTATCAAGTAACATAGATGAGACAGAAGAACCATTATTTCAAATAGATCACAACCAAGTTTAGGCATAACGAATTAAACATCAATACATGTGGATTGGCTATATCAATTTCATAAATGATATTGCTTAAATTAATAATTATATTACTGTTGATTTACCATGAATTGGTTATATCACTCTCAATCTCAATCTTAATGAAATCTCAAAATTTGGCCCCAAAAAAAAAACTTCAAAATTCTGTCTTTCTAGTTGACAAAAATAAAATAGAAAATGAGTCTTTCTCTGTTAGTTTGAAGTTCGCACTGTGAGAGTGAAAGAGGGTTTAAGAGAGATGCAGATGAACTCCATTAATGTCTTTGGAATCAGAAGATTCTGTTTCACCTCTCTCTCCTCATCATCCGCTTTTAAACACGTCACCCTCACCGGTAAAAAAGTCATCTTTTTCCTCCGAATCTGTCATTTCCGAGAATTTTGTGCGTTTTGTGGGTTTATCTAAATATCATCAATTTCAAGCTTTCTGGGTTGATTCTTGTTCAAAATTTCACTCTTTAGTGTCTGTACTCTGAAATTTAGAGCTCTTAGCATATGTTTATCAATAAAGTTTCATGCTTTCTTATTTATTCCTTTTATTTTTGTAGATCATCGAATGCTGAAACAAGTTCTTGAATCATGTAAATCTCCTTCAAATTCCAAATGTGTTCTTCAAGCACATGCTCAGATTTTTAAACTTGGATATGGAACATATCCATCTCTTCTTGCTTCTGTGGTTACAGCTTATAGACGTTGTAAGCTTTCATATCTTGCTCGTAAGCTTCTTATTTGGTTCCTATCTTGGTCTCCTGGTGTCTCTAATACAAACCTAATCATTGAGAGTCTTATGAAAAGTGGAGAGTATGGTTTGGCTAATAAGGTTCTTCGTAAGGCGAGTGATCGAAATGTGGTCTCTTGGAATTTGATGATTAGTGGTTATGTTAGAAATGTTCAGTATGAAGAAGCTTTGAAAACTCTTAAGAATATGATTAGTTTTTTGGATATTAAACCGAATAAGTTCAGTTTCGCGTCTGCTTTAGCAGCTTGTGCTCGTCTTGGAGATCTACACCATGCTAAATGGGTGCATTCTCTGATGGTTGAGGCCGGGATTGAGCTTAATATGATACTGTCTTCTGCACTTGTCGATGTGTATGCAAAGTGTGGAGATGTTGAAACTTCGAGGGATGTTTTCTACAGTGTTGAACGGAATGATGTGTCGATTTGGAATGCAATGATCACTGGTTTTGCTACTCATGGATTAGCCACAGAAGCGGTGAGACTGTTTTCAGAGATGGAAGCGGAACATATTTCTCCAGATTCTATTACATTTCTCGGGCTTTTAACAGCGTGTAGCCATTGTGGTTTGCTTGAAGAAGGAAAAGAATACTTTGATTTAATGAGTCGCCGGTATTCAATACAGCCAAAGTTAGAGCATTATGGGGCTATGGTTGATCTGCTAGGCCGAGCAGGTAGGGTAAAAGAAGCGTATGATTTGATAGAATCTATGCCAATCCAACCGGATTTAGTGATATGGAGGTCTCTTCTTAGTTCCTCAAGAAGTTACAAGAATCCCGAGCTAGGGGAAATCGCGATACAAAATCTTTCAAAGGCCAAGAGTGGAGATTATGTGTTGCTTTCAAACATCTATAGCTCCACGAAGAAATGGGAGAGTGCTCAAAAGATCAGAGAGTTGATGAAGAAAGAAGGCATCCGTAAAGCTAAAGGAAAGAGTTGGGTAGAATTTGGAGGAGTAATACATAGATTTAAGGCAGGAGATACATCTCATATAGAAACAAAGGCTATATACAAAGTATTAGAAGGTTTGATACAGAGAACTAAGTCTGAAGGATTTGTACCTGACACAGATTTGGTGTTGATGGATGTGTCTGAAGAAGAGAAAGAGGAGAATTTGAATTACCATAGCGAAAAGCTTGCTTTGGCTTATGGGATCTTGAAGAGTAGTCCAGGATCAGAAATTAGAGTTCAGAAGAATATACGAATGTGTAGTGATTGCCACAACTGGATAAAAGCGGTGTCTAAGTTGTTGAATAGAGTGATTATTATTCGGGATCGGATAAGATTTCATAAGTTTGAAGATGGGTTGTGTTCTTGCAGAGATTATTGGTAAAAGAGGTAGGCTATACAATAGCTTATCTATCTGCATTCTTTTTTAGTAAACTCGCAAAAGGGAACAATCAATAAACCGGATATTACTGGAACTTTTAAACTGAGTTTTGGTCCAGTGAAGTTTCAGTTTTGTGCTGAAGCATGAAGCATGAAGCATGAAGCATGAAGCATGAAGCATGAAGCATGAAGCATGAAGCATGAAGCATGAAGCATGAAGCATGAAGCATGAAGCATGAAGCATGAAGCATGAAGCATGAAGCATGAAGCATGAAGCATGAAGCATGAAGCATGAAGCATGAAGCATGAAGCATGAAGCATGAAGCATGAAGCATGAAGCATGAAGCATGAAGCATGAAGCATGAAGCATGAAGCATGAAGCATGAAGCATGAAGCATGAAGCATGAAGCATGAAGCATGAAGCATGAAGCATGAAGCATGAAGCATGAAGCATGAAGCATGAAGCATGAAGCATGAAGCATGAAGCATGAAGCATGAAGCATGAAGTTATCATCTCCCATCTGTTTCTATTTGACAAGTTGTTAATTTACAATTTGTCCGACATTTGTGAGGATATAAAAGGTAAAATTATCATCTCCCATCTGTTTCTATTTGACAAGTTGTTAATTTACCATTTGTCCGACATTTGTGAGGATATAAAAGGTAAAATGTTAACTTCTAGAATTAGGCAAAAAATATCCGACCTGCCGGAATCGAACCAGCGACCTAAAGATAATCTGTTGTAAACAACTACAGTCTTCCGCTCTACCAACTGAGCTAAGGTCGGATTGATACTATGTTAACTATCTTTTAGTTTATATTGTATATTATACGCCTAGATGTGTTCTTCTACTTCTTTGTTAACAACAGGATGCTTGACCGATCTATTCGTGACACGCTACTTGCTCGGATAAAGAGAAAAGGTATTACCAACCTCTTATCTCTCTGGTTGACTTCTGCATAAAGTAAACTCTGTTACTGCTTCTTATTTGCTTCTTTAGGGTTTTTTATCTCTGTTTTTTTTTTGCCCATTTGAAGCCTCTCCTGTGCTACCAAATGCATTGCAAAACCGTTCCATTTGATAAATATATTTAAATTATAAGAAAATTTGAAAACAGCTGATTCTTCATTAACATTCATGCAATACGAAGAAGACACATTGATGGAAAGACTCAATTTTATTCGTGATATATAAACAACATCACAAGTTAAATGCATATGTCATCAGAGAGTTCTGGCTTTAACATGTGATACATAATCACATACAGAACATGATGATTCTGTACAAGAACCTGTAACCAAATCGAACATGATGGTTTACTAGTCTTGTTCAAAAGGAATGATGGACCAAAGGAAACAAAAAAAATTGAAGGACCATGTATTATTATTGTAAACTGTATATTATACTAATAATTTCGTTTTATTTATTTATTTTCTTCCTGCAATTATTGGAACCTTACTGGATCTGCACCAAACATGGAACATAAGAGCACATAAGTATTCAACATTTAGATTCTCTAAGACTCACTTCTCTTTAGTATTCATCCTCTCCAACCATGTAAGTTTTCTTATTGGTCCTCATTGCTTTATTCATTGAATAGTCTCATCATATCAACTTTTAAGAAATTGTTTCACGACACTGTATTGGGCTCAATCTTAGTTGTTATCCATATTTCCATCTCATATGAATCATGCTTCTTAAATAACACAAACTTCTCTTCTATAACAGCAGATAGAATTACATAATCCTCATGACTAGAATGAAATGAAAGAGAGAGACACGGTCCAAATCTCTCACTTGTAAAAAAAACAAAAAATCTCCACTATTAAATTTTCCTTAGCAATTAAGTTAATATTTCCCTTCCACGAGCTAAGAGATTTCTTTGTGGTGAGCATACTCACATTATGCCTTAGAACGATTCATGCTCATGTGGAGTTTTGTACGAGATCTCTCTTTCTTACCATTAGTGGAGTTTTGTCTGTGATGATGCTGTTTACAAAACCATTGTTCATCTTAAGAAAGCCAAGTGATGAAGAAAATTATTCAATTTTTTTCGTGTGGTTGAAGAACAATATAACTTACATTATAGTTCATGATGTATTGTTTTTATCCATTTCATTTATTAAGGGTTCACCATGAGAGGCAATTAGTAAATAAGACTTGAATTAGTACAATATTTGGATAAAAAGTTTGTAAAATTTTCAACACCAAAGCCACTTAAAATGCATGCCCCTCGCAACGAAAAATCTTTTTTTATATAGAAGTATCTTCCTCTTCTTCGTCTGTTTCTTTTTAGTGTTGTATCACAACTCTTATTTTAAGAATTTAATTTTACGCGTGCAAATAAAAACTTATTATATATGTGTATATTATATCGTATGAGAGTTAATGTAAAAAGAGTATGAAAAGAGTTAAATTTCATACTTTCTTTATGTGTATATATATTTTGTTCCATGAGATATTATTATATAAAATTAATTATTTTTTTCAATTATTTTTTTGTGAGTATACATCTATCAATATGCTATAGTTATTGAAATAATTAAACAATGAAAGGATAATTAATTGATCAAAAAAAGAAAAATATAGAAAAGAAACCAAAAAATAACAATAAAAATCAAAGGTTCAAAATAATGATATTAAAACAAAATTTTAAAAATATAAACACAAAGGTAAATAAACTAACTTTTGATGGTGTTTATAAAAGATAACGTTTTTTTTAAAAAAAAGGATAGCTTAAATAGGTTGTTTCATAGACCATACCTTAAATTTGAAATTAATATAAAAGTTTCAATGGAATCAAACAATAAATAGAAACTATAGTACATGTATTGTTTTTCATCTCATTTATATATCTAAAATCAGGAGCGGCTATGAGGGAGAACAATATGTCCATTTATATATAGCCAATAAAAAAGTTTCCTTTCCTAACAAATTCTTTTGTCTTCTGACATATCATATGTCACATATGGCTCACCAACTCATTCAAACAGAGCAGTCTAAAATGATTGCACTTCTCTGTAGCATCCTTTCTCTCAAGCCATGCAAATTTTCTTGTTGGTCCGAGTTGATTTAGCTATATTTATTGTTTTAAAACTCGTTAGGTCGCTAGTCGGTCGGCGAGGATAGATATAGCGTTTAGGAAATTAATCGAGGAGTAAACATGGATTAATCGGTGATTAGTTTTAAGTTATTTTAATATTTTTAAAATATATTTATTCATTATATTAAACTTTTAAATAATATTGTTTTTAAAATTATAGTAAATACATGAAAATATAATATTAAAATTTTATTTTATGATTTTTATTTATAATTTTAACATAATTTATTATAAAATATCACAAACTCTCAATATAAATATAAATATCTAAATAACAAAATATTATACTTAAAATTTTTAAAATAGTTGGATTATAGATGATTATGCGGAAAATAATCGGATTAGGCGGAGATTAATCGGATTAGACGGAAAGTAATCGGTTGACTGACTTTTTCGAGAGATTAATCATTAATCGAAGTGGCGAGGGTAGACCTAACGACTAGACCGAGTGTAATCGGAGGTAGTCAGAGATTTTTAGAACATCGATTATAGCATATGTTATTTATATTTTAAATTAATTTTTCCTAAGAGATTTAATATTCAGAAAATTCAATATATGTCTACGTCTAATTAATTTACTGACAGAAGTTTCAACTTCGCTAATTAGAGTTTTAATATGTGTCAAATTCTAGTGGGATTTTTTAAAGTTTATATAATAAAATAAATGAAATATTCTTGAATATGATACATATATCGACCCACATCAAAATCTCAAATTTGAAAGCTATTATTCAATATTATTTTATGAATAAAAAGAATAATTAACAATAATGCATAATAAATCAAAAAGATAATTTAATATAATGATTATTATTTTATTGTGTTTATCAATAATAGAATTGAAATTTATAATATGCTAAATTGCTAATAAATGAATTAAGATAATGCTTAATTGCTTATATGGATTTTCTTTTTAATGTATATTTATTTTAGCTAAAAAAGGTGTATGACGTGGCGATTAAGAGATGGGCTTGTGAGGAACACACACCTCCACATGTTTCCCAGCTCTTCTTCTTATCACTTTCCTCTTCTTCTCTCTGATCTCAACACTTTTCACTCAATGGCGATGCAGCTTCCTCCGGCAACGCTTTACGCCGGAAACCCCTCCGTACGCTTACCTCTAACGTCTTCAAAATCATCTTTCTTGCCATATTACACAATGAGACTACTCAGAAACAAGAAACCTCTTTCAAAATCTTCATCCTCTGCTCCTAGATTATCCATGCGTGTCTCCTCCAAGCAAGCCTATATTTGCCGTGATTGCGGGTCTCTTACCCTTATCTCTATCTTTCTTCTTCATTAACTTTATCATACAAAGACTACAAAGTTCACTTATCATCTTTTTATCTTGATTTTTAGGTATATTTACAATGACAGAACACCATATGACAAGTTACCTGATAACTACTTTTGTCCAGGTCTGGTGATTCTTTTCTATAATTAAACCTCAATTCCAGGTTCTTGTCTGTTAAAGAATCTAGAATTGTGTTTGGTACTTTTAATGATGTTTAGGGTTTTTGCAGTGTGTGCTGCTCCTAAACGACGATTTAGACCATACATGCCAGATGTGAGCAAGAACGTGAATGACAAGGATGTGAGAAAGGCTAGAAAAGCTGAGCTCCAAAGAGATGAAGCTATCGGGTAAAACACACTTATCTACCCTTCTTTTTCATCAATTTTACATATTTGCCACTGGTTCTGATTCAACTAATGGCAATCATGCAGGAATGTTTTGCCTATAGCAATTGCGGTCGGAGTTTTAGCCCTCGCAGCTCTTTACTTCTATGTCAACAATATCGCGTAAATGAAGCATCAAGAGAGCAACGTGCTGCTTTTGCAGCCATACCTTTTGTTTTTGTATTAACATTCATTTTCGACTTGTTGACAATGTAAGGAATGAAGTAAAGTATTGAGCTTTCTATGTAACAAGACTATATTGAAAGTGGCCGCGATGAGAGGGTATCGATTGAAGATGGCTAGTCTTGTAAGATGAGTGATCCTTGAATTGGTTTATCGATTGAAGACTGGTAAAGGATGTTTAAAGCTGACAAGTTTTCGTTTATGCTTGAAGATGTCGCTGGCTTGAACTCGTATGGACCTTCCTTTGGTCCCCAAACCTGCAACGTCCCAAAACCAAAACACCTTTTTTATATGAGATTGAAGTTTTATGAGTATTTTGTTGGTAGAAAGAGTGAGAAGGATTGTATGAACCTGGTTGCGATTCTCATCAAAGCCTCGATCCCAAAGGTGTATCTCATTGTTTTTCAGGACGGAAAGATCTGAAGTACAATAACTAGCCCCATTCTGCAATACATGAAAGAAGTATTAAGTGTGAAAGAATACGACTTTAAAACTGAGATTTAGTGATTGTTCTTATATGAACAATACCCATGAGTTTGGAAATCCACCAGGTGAAGTTGAGCCTTCATACAAACAACGTTTGCCACGGTCACAACAGTTGAGATGTATAGTTGTCAAATGCTCCCCAATGTCCTATTAGTTTGATTGATCCATTGTAAGCTTGATTTCCAAAGATCCTGTCACACCTTTATCGATACAAAAACCTTAAGACTTACACCAATAACTTCTTCAGGAAGCGGGCGCTGATCCTTAGAGCGGTCACAGAAATTTTTGTACTCCTCAGCATCTCTAATCGCATACGAACTTACCTGGCATTGAAATACTACTTAAAACTCAATTGTATTGAAATACATAGAAGATCACAACAACTCATATCCTCACCTCAACATCACATTTCAGCTCTTTTGGACACGGCTTAACCATATATAATCTCTGTAACCACAGCAAAGAGGTACAAAGATGGATTAGCAATACAATACTTTTTCGTAATACAATCAAACAAGAGATGATCCGTGAAGGGAACGAACACATACTTGTCGAAACGGTTTCTGAGGAGTCCTCCAAAATGCCTGAAGAAAAGAGCGTAAGAAATGCCTTAAAACATGAAGAAAGACACATTTAAACATCTATCTATGTATGTGTAACAAAGAAGTAAAGAGAGATCAATCACCTGTTCAAGATACAAAACCTCAGAACCATCCACCATTTCAGCAGCTGGACAACTCAGCATCCTACACAACTTTATCAAACTAAGAATGCCGCAAACTAACTAGAGATAGAGAGATATCAAAAGTTTCAATCTTGAAAACTTTTAACATTAACTCAAGAATCAAGTTCTTAAACAACATCAAGGTTCAATCTTTACACTCACAAACCTTATATTGAAGTAATTCTCAGGATCTCTTGATGCTTGCTCTCTTGAAAACTTCAAAACAATGTAAACACACAAATAAATACAGGAGAAAGACAAATTCAACTAATTTACTAGCTCAGAGTTAAAGAAACCTAAAGTTTAAGCATTTGAAATTTGAGTAGAAACCTTTTCACCAGTGAGAGAACGAGAAACGACGCGAGCGTGATCTCTACGAGTACTGGATTTAGTGAGGCGTTTGATGAGAAGAGCGCCGCCGATTAAAACAAGAGTCTTGACCACTAGACCACGAGCACGGCTCCACCCGTTCGAGCTTGAATCCGGATCCGAACCCGATTCAGTACCCATTAAAGGTTTTGAATTTTTTAGTTCAAAGCTTTCATCTTTATTTATCTGTTTGTTTCTCAGCAGCAGAATTATTTATTTTTCCGATTCGAAGTCGCGAAGAAGAGAGGAAGAGAGGGTCCATGTTTTCACTCTTATGAATGTGTGGTGAGATCTTTTGACACGTGTAACCTTTCAGTTTTTTTTCACCTTGTAACTTGTAAGTGATATAGTGATATTACTGATATACTCCAAAAATAAATTTTGCTTGGTTCATTCCAAGGCATTCCAATTGTAGTTCTAGAACCTTTTTATTTACATTCTCTAAATTTATCTAATAATTTATATAATAAAAATTATTTAATTACTAAAAATTAAAGTCATAACATTATGTTTGTTAAGTTATATCCCTTAGAATATTATTAATATATTTTCATAATTATTTTTTAAAATTTTAAATTGTTTTAATTATAACAATTATTATTTTTATTTAAATATGATATTAGTTGACACACTTATATTGATTACAATTATAGGAGGTAAATATAGGAGTTGATCTCTAGGCTGAACCCAAACATTACTCCAACAAAATTTGATCTTCTAAACATTAAAAAGATTTGGAAAAAAACATGAAAGATTTTTCTTAAAAAAGGTTTAAATTATTATTTTTATGTACTAAGTCACTACTTCGCTTGTTTGGACCGTGGGATGTGCCTTACTCAAAATGAGCCATTAAAATTTTAAAACTAAATAAAAATTATTATGAGATTTGTTTTATATTTTAGGAATAATATTTAACTAATTCAAAATATAATTAGTTAATTTTTTACAAATATATATATATATATATATAATTAGTTAACCAAGCGGTAATCTCCCACTAATTTGGGGTATGGTATGTATCTGCTTCAAAATTTGGGTTTGAGTCAACTTAACTACCTAACCATATACTAAAAATAAAATATTGTTTGGCCCCAAAATTTAAGATTACCTCTATCGCCAAACACATAACTGGTACTTGGCAGCCTCCACAATATTGCGTTTTAGAATAATGGTAAAAACATTTATCACAAACTGTGTTTTTTCTCATTTTACCGATTGCACCATATTTTCAACTCGATTTCACGTAGAATTGGTAGATCTACCATCTTATATCTTATTTAAAGTGAAAGTTCAAAGAAATTTGATTTTGTGTATTCTGTTTTTTTATCCTATCTAGTCATAATGCTTACATATCTCCATCGGTGAACACATTACTAGTGTTTGGAAGCTTCAGCAGTCGCGTTTTACACCAACGGTAAAAACCATTTATGCTGAATGCAAAAAAGCTACCAAAAAGTAATTGTTAATTTTGTGGATAGACGTTGATGAAGGGAGGAAAATTAGAAGTTGTTCCTCCTGATCCTCAACATACAGGTACTTTCATGACTTTGTATTATATTGTGTTGTCATTTTTTTTTTTTAATCAAAATTCTTATTCTCTGTGTGCTTTTTATTTGAGTTATGTTTTCTTTGGCCTCTTTCGTTTTAAATGTATTTTTTAATTTGCATGAGCTTTTTTACATCATTTCAATTTAGGTTCTTGAGTTTAGCTTGATTGTGGAGAACTGTATGTTCCGTTGTTATATTCTTAACAATATCATTTGATTTATATTTTTTTAAATTAAAAAAAATGTCAATTGATCATTACGGTATGGTATTTTGACTTTTATAAAGAAACAAATGCATAGTGTGTTGAAATAGAGTATATAACCAAAACAAATCCAGTTAACCAATTTGTTTTGTTAAAAACAATAAAATTCTCATTTCTCAATGATTAAAATTAAAATTGAATAATCTAAATTTAAATAGTGCTAAAATCACTCTTGCAAATGAAGAAATACATTTAAAGATATAAGAGACAAAAAAAAACACACACACACACACACAAAGCAATTGAGAACAATAATTAAAGACAATGCAATGTAAGAACAAAATTATGAAGATTACCTCTACGTTAAGAATCATGACGTAGCTTCAGATTTGTTTCCCTTGCTTTTTGTCTATTATTCCAAATTCATAGACACAGATCCAACACTTATCTTTATATATATATATATTGTTTGCATTCAAAGTTTAATTAGGCTGTATATCTATTTATATTTATTCTCTTGACATTCAGAATTTTGGTAATGAAAATTAACTGATCGATCCTTTTATGATATATATATATATACACTTCCGAATAAATGTGTATCAGAATTTGACCAATATTTCGATGGTTTGGCGCACATGCCCAAGAAATTAGCTCGGCAATAAAGTTAGCTCGAGACAGTGAAAAAAACAAAATTAGCTAATATAAGTTCAGTCGATGCCTCGTTAATAACTATTAGCTAACAAAATATAAACTGGCTTACCTCCGCCACAATGTTAAACATAAAGTTAGCATTATAACTTGTAATGTTACATTGTTAATATAAATGGCAGAGGTTGTCCATGTTTGGTAATTTAATCATATTTACAAGTTTCAAAGCCAATTATTATGGACAATAAATTTTACAACATTGTTAAAAAAAAAAATACTTCGCAATATTCGGCACGAGATAAAGTCTTTTAAACGAAAATCTAAAGATAATCAAGGATAAATAGTTTCTTCATATCATCAACTCTTGTATATTTTGAGAAATCAAAAACTAAAAACTAACTTCAATATCAACTCTTATAAAACACCAAGCAAGAAGTCATATCAAATCTTCTCTTTAGAAATTGATCTCACGTCTCTCTGCGAAGAACTTTCCAGTGATAGCTTGATCAGGAAGCAATGCAAGCCAGACTCCAGTATCAGCTCCATCTTCTGCTGAGACATTCCCTGCATAACCCGTCATTGCGGTTTTGACCCAACCAGGACAAAAGCAGTTTACATATATCTTCTCCCCCTCTGGTCTCTCTGATAGTTCTTTTGCTAGTACTCTTGTGTATGCGTTCACTGCCATTTTCGAGACAGAGTAGTCAGTGAAAGAATGTGGCCAACCTCCAGATTCCCATGTTCCTTCTTCAACTTGCTTTAGAAACTCTGAAACTGTTTTGTCAACTGTTTCTTCTGTCAGAGAGTCCAAATCGATAAGCTTCTCTCTCACGGTTTCATTCTCAAGTTTCTGTTGAAGAGAATAAAGTTAAATAATGTTTTTTTTTGCAAAGCTGAAGACAAAAGAGAGAAAGAGATATATAGATGTATGTACACTGTGTCGGCCTTTTAATCTACCGAGTCTTGAAGTGACGTTGACAATACGAGCACCTTGAGAATTACGTCTCATTAATGGAATCATGGCTTTGATTATGTTCTTGGTGCCATAGTAGTTCGTAGATATAACCATATGTGAGAACTCAACTGAGTTATTTGTTCCAACATTATAGTTTACTCCTGCATTATTTATCTGTAACATATATATAGAAAGAGTAAAATGTCACTTCATAAGAACCTATAGAACTAACCTTTTTTCAAGTTTCACCAACAATTATCAAAATGAAATGAAATGCTTAGTTGGTGATTTTAATAGAGATTTAACAAGATGAACATAAGGATCAACTTACTAAAACATCAAGAAATCCATATTTTTCTTGAAACCATGTGCAAAACTCTTGAATTGAGGAAGAGTCCAAAATATCAAGACGATGGAAATCAACATTGAATCCACCTTCTTGAAGGACATTAGCGGCTTCGACGCCTACATTCTCGTCTCTTGAAGTTAGAATAACTGTTAATCCTTGTCCAGCCAATTGTCTCACCATTTCAAATCCTATCCCTCTATTTGCACCTGTTACTACCGCCACGGTTTCAGAGGTCCACCACCTAAACATTAATCCCCCATTAAAGAAAAAATCCAATATATATATATGAGTATTAAAGACAAAAAGAAATCATAATTTTAGTGATCACATGAATCTCCTAACCATATACCTAAGAACATATATAAACTTGCAATAAATATATACTCAATCTGTCTCAGAAATATTGATTTTCTAGATATTTTATTTTATTTTATTTCACAAAAATTGATTTGTGAATTACTCAGAAAATCAATCTTTCTTAGACAGAATCAGTATAAATTTTTATTTGAAATATCCATTGAAATTATTAGGTAACATCAAGAGAGTTCGAAAATGCAATGAAAACAAGAATTTCATAATTGCAACTCCTTAACCATGAGGTTTTACAAAACTAGTTAATCTGTTTGGATTAGATTAGACGTACACATAATTCTTCTTAATGGTTGAAGGATACAAACCTTTCTTTCCATAAGAAAACTTCATAAAATATGAACATATAAGCCTGAGTTATGATTAAAGATCAACACATATAATATTTCACCAAAGTAATTGTAGAAACGCCAATTTTTTTAAAGAAAAATCTGGATTTTATTGAAAATATATATATATATATCGTTAAGGAAGTTTAAATTTAGAATGTGAATCGATTACCTTTGGTGATCGGAGTAGGGAATAGTACGAAGGAGGGAGATCTCTTGGAGTCTCTTGTCTCGTTTCTCTTTCGATTTTTCTTTGCTTCCCACCATCTCCCTCCTTATTTGATCTCTTTAACCAATTATAAGTTGTTGTTTTTAATGTTTTTTTAGATTTGAATTGGAGAGGAGACACAAACACATAATTTCGTAGTCGTTGTCATCTCTCTCTCTCACAGATTGTTCTCATCTTTTTTTGTGGGTCAAAGGTCAATCCCCATTTTTTGCGCCAACTATTTGAGGCCTCTCATTTCAAATTAATTCAATTCCTATTTTTAGTTCCAGAATATGTTTCAAGGAACATACACTTAAACTTTTATAAATTAATATTTCTCCAAATTAATATAATTAAAAAATATATTTAAAAAAATTAAAATAATAAAATTAATATTTCTTTAAATTTATATAATTGATAAATATATTTTTATAAAAAATTAAAATAATAAAACTAATCTCTGATAATTTATGCTTACTTTCCAATTAATTGTTTAGATGTTAATTCTAGCAAATTTTAAAACATGACATATATGCAAGGATATGCGAAATCATTGTTTTCTTTCAAATAGTCAAATTAAAAATTGTTCTGTTTATATTAGTTTTTGTTTTCTTTTTTTTTGACAAAAAAGAAAGAAAAAAACCCCTTGATGTTTAGAGTTAACTACAGAACCAACCCCTTTGTTCACGAGGTCCGTCGAATACGATCGATGTGTCTCTTCTAACGCCATTCGATACTCGTTAAAACAAAATTCAATTTCTCCTCTTTCAATTCCAAAGAAATCGCCTTCCATAGTCTTTCTCTCTCGAAGTCCAGGTATGTCATCTCTTTCAACTCTCTCTTGTTTTAATTTCTCTACAATTAAACAATTGAATCTCTATTTGCAAATTTTGTTCAATAGGCAAATTCAATCGAAAACAAACAATGGCTAGCCGGAAAGCTTTAATTAATGTTCACCGGATTATCCGCTCCACCGCTGTGATTGGCCGGAGCTTCGTCGTTCCTACCGCAACAAACCGGACTTATCCTATTTTCCGGTAATTTAACTTTCTCTCCACCCTAATAATGATCTTTTTTTTTATCAGGAATGATGAATTTTTCGGATTGATCTTCTTTTTCTAGGAATGGAGTTGATTTGGGGACGAGATTTTTCTCTGGGAACACTGCGTCTTCTCAGAATTTTGATATTGATCTCTCTAACGAAGAGAATAAACGAAGAACGATCAATAGGTAAGGTTTTAATTTTGGATTTTCTCTTACGTTTGTTTTTGAAAAATCAAATGTTGGTGCTTGATTTTTTTTTTTTTTTTTTTTTTTTTTGTGATAGATTGTTGTATAGGAGCAAGCAAAGAGGGTTCTTGGAACTTGATTTGGTTTTGGGAAATTGGGTTGAGGAAAATGTTAAGTCCATGGACGAAAATGGTGTTAAATCCCTAATTCATGTCTTGAATTTGGTAAGTGTAATTGTCTCTTATCAGATTTAACATTAATGTTTTCCATGTGGTTTTTCTCGTATGAGTTATTTTCATACGCAAACACAAGTCTCTTCTTTTGTGTTTATGTAATGAAAAGGTTATGTATATTCTTATAAGATCTTGAATTTTTTTTGAGTTTGGGTGAATCTTTTTTAGCCAGACTGAGGCTGCTCGAGTTATCAAAGCTTGAAATGATGTATCTAAGAGTTGAAGAATTCCAAATTGTTGAATAATTCAATCTTTCTTGGTTTGGTAATATTGTTTTGCTCTCTGTAGGAAAACCCTGATCTTTGGAAATGGTTAACTGATCAGGAACAGCCTCCAAAGGCAGTGAGCTCAAATCCGGTAACCATTATCTTATAATCTAGCCTGTTTAAACAATATCTATATATATATAGATAGATCTTCTTTTGCTTATTCCAATGATTTAAACAATCCTTGTTGTGATGGTAAAGGTATTCTCGGCTTTGCACGAGAAAGTTATGAAGAATTTGAACAAGCACGCAGCGCCAGAGACACGAGCAGCGGCTGGACAGCCCTGGGTCAAAGGCTGGGATGATTTCAAAAAAGGCCGTGATGCTCCCATTGCAGGGAACCAGTAAAAATTAACTCCTCTTTACCGAAAAATACGTTAATATATAAGTTATCTGAATTAGATACCATATTTTTAGCAAACATTACTAGTACTATTGTATTAATAAAGCACTAGGCCGTGAAGAAGGTCGGATTGGAGGTATAATGAGTTTATGTGGTGTCGTTGGGATAACTACAGTGGTGTGTCTTGCTTGTTGAAGTTTCTTGATAGTAATACCATTATCGTGGGGTTATGATTTGATTCTATAAATATTGCCGAGTTTGTAAATTTGATACCTAAGTTAGCTATTGATGCACTATAAAATCTAAGTTTTAAGACAAGTTTGGCAAAGCAAAGCCTCTTGTATTTTGTGTATGTACTCTTACTTCAGTTAGGGTGTTTTGTTGATGAACATATGAAATGTGAGAAATGAATTTATGTATTGGAGTATGTGTTTGAAAAGATATTCCTATTTAACATAGAATAAAACATGGTTGTAAGCTTGTAGCATATATTGATTCTGCCAAAACAAATACAAATCCAGGCACTTATTGAGCCATGTATAGGAAAATAAACAGCTTACTGTTGACAGGAAAGAAGTACCCTTATCGTTGCGTTACCCTGACTTAATTGCAGCATTCCATATGAATCAACACCAATCACAATCTTGAGAGATATCGCACACCTCAAGGGGCATATATAGAGATTGATTGTATGAAGATAGAACTGAAATTGTGTAAAGAAGTAGGATTAAAATTGCAAATAACAAGAGAGACATTATTGAAAATGTGAAGATTTCACATGCAAATTTAAAAATTTATCCGAGGTAACTGTCCCATCTTAGTCAATATAGATCCGCAACAGTACAAGTCATCATCCCACATAATCCATCTCAACACCGCAGGTCCAACACACTATTAATACAAACATACAAATATCTGGGTCCACCAATTTTTTCATTATTTCATTAAGTCTGGTTGTCAAATGGTCTGTCCAAGACCAATTAGCCATGTCCACTTGGACATTTATTTTATTTAGACATTAATTTCTTCGTTCGTTTGGACAACTCCAGTAAAGATCATGTCCAACTGGATTTGCCCGTGGACCAATAAATAAAACAAAACATTTAAATATTTTCAAGTTTAATAATCATACTTAAATAATAAGATTCAGAATTCAAAATAAGGTTTTAACTAAATAAAGACGTTAAATATAAAATTCTAAACAGATTTATCAATTTCCAAGTTATGTCAATTATACAATTTCTAATCATTGTTTCAACTATAACTATCCTAGTTTTTATTTAAAGTCCATTATATTGACCAATGTACTACGATTTGAAAATGAACTACTAAAATTCAAAATATGTGATCAAATAAAATGTAATTAAAGATTAAATAATAATATAATTGAAGTCGTACATCACAAACAACACCAGTGAAAATCTTACAATACAAACTAAGGATCAAAGTTAAAGTTACTAACATTAATTGCATTGTTCATCATACATCGTTTTTAACGGAATGAATTTTATTAAAGGACTTAGGTAATCAAAAATTTTTACCAAAAAATTTAGCTAATCAAAAATTTTTATTAGACAAAGAAATGAAGACGAAAAAGTAACGAAAGCAAGAATGAAGACACACAAGCAACAAGACCCAATAGAGAGGAATAGCTTATACCTAAATTCAAGAAACAGAGCATTAAGAGTTTGTGTAAACAAATACAAATAATAAAAACTCTGAGTCATCTGATACCAAAGATTTAAGACGCACAACCATTAAGCCAAAAGTACAAATAACACAACCAATAATGAAATCAAATCCAACCAGAACACATAGAACAAAGAGTTTAAGACGGAAAAATAAATCGAGAAACCCAAAAATGGTGAGACACAAATTGTCCCGAATATATATGAAAAACCCTCAATTTCAATCAGAAACCCCAAAAACGGTAAGACACAAGTTATCGTATTTTTCCAAAAAAAAAATTTAATTATATTTTGTCCGTGGACCGTCCGCTATCCATCTGGTTATGCCCATATTTAACCATGGACTTATTTGGACATGTCCATCTGGACATTATAATATTTTAGACATGTCCAATTGGACAATATTACTCTTGGTCATGGACAAAACTATCGACAAATGTCGAAGTGACAACTCTACCAGCAAGTAACCATGATCCTTTACGCTAAATATTTCCAAAGCTATGTTGTGGTCCTTGTGGATTTGGATGTCCACAAGACAAATAGAAATTCATACCATTATATCCCACTTGAACATCAATCATTCTAACTTATTTACACATACATCTTTTTACAAAATACATCTTCCTTATAATTAGTTATATGGTCCAAATGGGGGCCATATTTTTAAATAAATTGATTGTGTAATTTTAAAGGTTATATTATCTTTTCTAAATTGATTAATCAAAATATTTTGATCCATTTATGTTATTGGGCCTGATTGTGTAATTTTCAAGATTACATTCAATTGATTAATCAAAATATTTTAACTATAACATAAAGATATTTACATAAAAATATTATGTTATTGTCAAAATATTTACTTATTGTTTTAATATTTATTGTTTTAATATATTGATCCATTTACGTTCTTGGTTTACTTATTGTTTTAATTATTTTTTATTAATTTATTAGTAAATGGGCATGTCATTTAAAAAGTAGGATTATATGCCAAAGGATTGACCAATGATATCAATATAATTTCATGTGTTATATTGTATTTAATTGCATTAAATTTTATATAACAAAATTTGGATTTATATCTTTCACTTCTTAATTTTATTAATTAAAAATAATTTGGAAGATAATCTTTGTATTAATTGTCTCTCTGTTGATAAGATTTACTTGGATTGGATAGTCATCCAATTCTCTAAGTATAAATATTTTATGCATTGTGTAACTATTGGAACTATGTTATGGTTTCATTCATAGTTGGTTTGAAGACTCGCATAACACAAGTGAATAACGTTAAGGCTGAATCATCATCATCATCATCTTGATATCTAGCTTGATCCAGCGAGATCTGTTGTCTCTATCTAAGAAAACTGGAACATTGGTATTGTTTTGCTGTTTTCTTTATGAATCTTTCTATGGTTTCTTATGTAAGCTCCAACCATATGTCTTACGATTTTTGTTTTGTTTTGATAGCAAAATGCAAGGTGACAGTTTAAGAAATCAAGAAGGTGTGAATGAGGATAGGATCAGTGAATTGCCTGACGCTTTGATTCTATATATATTGTCCTTTTGTTCAATAAACAAAGTCATAGCCACTAGTGTTTTGTCTAAACGATGGAAGTCTCTTTGGACGATGGTACCAACACTAGATTTTGGATGTGGGAGAATGGAAACTGCGACATCCTCAGAAAATGTTACTTCGGTTTTGCTTTCACACAAAAATCGGGTTCTCCAGGGTTTTCATCTCAAAGCTATGTATAGATTCAGATCCAGAGACATTAAAATATGGGTTGGAATTGCATTGGCACTTCGAGTTCGTGAGTTAGTGCTCGCTTATAGATTGTCAAAAGGGTTCAAATTTCCGAGTAACTTGTTCAGCTCTAAGACTCTTGAAACCTTGAAGCTCAATAGTTTTTCTCTTAATGATGTTCCTTCTTCCATCTGTATGACATCCCTTAGAACTCTACATCTTTGTGAGGTGGTATTCAAAGACGAAGAATCTTTTTGTAACCTAATATCTGGCTGCCCTATTCTTGAAGATTTGCTCCTGGATCATCTAGTGATCGATCAGATTTATACTTTCAATATTGTGGTGCCAACTTTGAAAAGACTATCGATTAACAAGAACAGTGAAGTTGGCTATGTGATAAACGCTCCTTCTTTGAAATACTTGAAAATTGAAGGGTGTGAATATTTGAAGTATTCTTTGATTGGGAATGCGCCTATGCTAGTTGAGGCAGATGTTACTAGTCACATCTTTGATATAGACGTTGAGAAGATTTGGGGACCTCTTAAGTCAACTAAACGTCTTTCCTTCATATTATCACCCGTAAATGTAACTTAATTTCCAGGTTTATCGCTATTGAGTTATTTTTTAGGACTAATTCTTAAAATGGATTATTTCACAATTTTTTTAGTGAGACATATATCTTTAGGATGTGAAGTATCAATTTTTATCACATTTTTATGGACTAACTGTAATTAATAACTTTATGCATAGATGAAGTGTCCTACAAGTACTATCTTCTATCAGCTGGTACATCTAGAGATTAATACAAATAGAGAGGAGTGGTGGAATCTACTTACATTCATGCTCGAGTGCTCTCCTAAACTACAAGCCCTCAAGCTCATTGATGTAAGATATTTCATTATTAGCCAGCTAACTATTTCTTGATGGTTTCTAGTTCAAGTTATTTTGATGCTCCAGTAATAATATTTGCGCTCCTCTTTTTGTAGCCCTTTAGTTATTATAACCATTCAGAGTCGGAACAATATATAGGCGAGGGAAAACTTGTACCTGAATGTTTGATGTCCCATCTTGAAACATTTGTTTGGAATAGTTTCCATTGGAATATAGAAGATGAAAAAAAAGTGGCTACTTACATTCTAAAGAACGCAAGACAGTTAAAGAAGGCAAATTTCTCCGTTAGACAATCAAAAGAAAAGTTACAAGAGACATGTATGATGTTCAGGGAATTGGAAGATGTGGTCGTGGCAAGAGATTCATGTTCACTTGTGTTAAGAGATTCAAATTCGAATGAACTTATACACTACAATTAATAACAGTTTAAGTGGAAAATGTATTTAAATTTTTTACTTTCAAAAACTCTCAAAGTGTAAGTTTTGACTTTCAAAAATAAATATATTAATTTTCTAATCTTAGTTTTGATATCCATTATTTCTCACAAAATCTTTTGTAATGCAACCAAACACAATTATAATGATTCATTTCATTTATCTATAAAAAATCAATTTAACTATTATTCTTTATTTGTTCAAAATTTTACAAAAACATGGTTAATATCACCATTGAGTATTAACAGTTAGTTCATAACCATTAAATTTATACCATAAGATTTTAATTATACTTTAAAGTTAGAAATCATGGAAATTTGACTAGTGATTCATAAAATTATGATCCTGCGCATGGAAATTTTAAGCATTGGTTCACCTAAACTTGAAGCTAGTAGACTGATTCACTGTATTGAGTATAAGCTGCTCGGGATATTTTTTAGCAGTACCCAAACTCGAGCAGTGAAAATCTCAAGCACAGAATGTTGTTGTAGGGCTCCATGCAGTGACAAACATAAAAATCATATGCATGCCACAACCCATGTTGAAGTATCCAAGTCCGAGCAGAATCAATCTGGAATATAGAATAGATAAGAAGGTTCACCTAACTTCCAAGAGAATATTCTACAATTCTTACCCCAAATTCTTTCAATGCAAGAAAGCAACCCCAATCAGACGGACAATTCCGTCAGAAATCCATCGGAAATGATGTTTTCCGATGGATTTCCAACGGAATTGTCCATCGGGTATAGGGCATCGGAAAAGATACCATCAGAAATCCATCATAATTTCTGACAGATTTCCGACGGTCATTATTTCGGATAGACTTCCGATAGACACCTTAAACCCTAAACCCTAAACCTTAAACCCTAAACCCTAAACCACAATATGTTGGAAGACCGTCCGAAATCTGTAGGTAAGTTTACGACGGTGTCCAACAAATATCTGATGGTCAAATACCGACGGAAATCAATAAATGTAAAAATTCAATATCAAATCCCTAAATCTGACGGATATTTTTAAAATATATATATTAACCCGCATTAAAAAGCTTGAAAACGTGTTTTAAGGATTCATCAGAAATCCGTCGGTAATTTCCGATGGATATAGGCTTTAGAAGTCAAAACCATGAAATGATAAACTTACATTCATTATATAATATATATATATATACTACAAATGTCATAAACATGATTTAATCATCATATTGAACTTGAATTTTCAATTTTATTAACTTTTAACACCTTTGATACATATTTTAGAGAATTTATATATATTTTTCTGTAACTCTTCTTAACTAACTACGATTAAGATGAATATTGACCATTTTATCTCTGTTATATTGGTATTTGGTATTTTAACTTAAACAAAAATGAAGACAATTCAATTTTAATATATATCGGATCATAAATGTGAAAATTTAACATCAAATCCCTAAATATGTCAGAAATCCGTTAGAAATTTTTGACGGATCCTTAAAAACACGTTTTCATGATTTTAACGCGGGTTAATATATATATATATATATATATATATGTATATATATTTTTTAAATATCCGTCAGAAATCCGTTGCAAATTACGGATTTCCGACGGATTTAGGGATTTGATATTGAATTTTTACATTTATGATTCTATATACATTAAATTGAACTTATTAATTTCTCAAACCATATAACATTGTAATCTGGAAGTTTAACCATATATATTTAAAATCGATCAATGTTAAGTAGAACAAATATGTATTGAAATCTGAAGTTTTTAATACATATAAAATAGAAAAAACTCTATTATGTTATGAATTTATTGTGAATCACGGATGAAGATCATTCTGAAGAGATTGAATCTAAATCTTCTGAAAACTCGCCGTGTGATTCTTCTAAGTCTGAATAGATGCCACCAATATTTTTCAAATCGATAACCAAATCAAAATCTAAAGAAAGATCAGCTGGACCCATCTGCACACTTTCGGATGGTTGTAAAGCGTCATGTTCTAAAACTCCATAAATTCTTCATCTTAGGTTACTTGACGTTACTGTGATCCACGGATCAGACATCATTATCGATCGAGGATAAGAAAGGTAACAAACCTAAAATAAATATTTTTGTTTTTAAGAAAATCAAAATTTTAAAGGATAAAGAATACTTATAGACGTTATTTGTAATTTACTTGGTCCGCTTATGATCCAAGGATGAATGGATCATATTTTAGGAATCTCCGTCTGGAATATAACGACGTAATACCAAATTGGTTAACTTGAACACCACGACCATCAAAAGGGTCATACCAATCACACATAATTATAATGCATCTCAAGTTCAACATTCAAGGGTAACATACTTCCAATATTTGTTGAAAATGTCATAGTAAACAATATCACCAGATTGCGCAGAAACTCCAGAATCATAAGTTGACTTAGTATTTCCCTCCTTATTAATCCGGAAAGCATATCCCCTAGTGCAATACCTAGGGTATGAAGTTGCAATATAGTGTATACCGTTAACGAATTCGACTAACCATGTCAGAAATGTTTGACCTTTATTTATTCCTTCAGTTACCTATATACCAATTATTAGAAAGTCATTAAAATTTTATTAAAATATAAATAAATATGATACCAAATTAATATGATTATAATACAACTTACATAATATTGTAACCATGGTAAGAAATCATTGTGCTCTAATTCTTCTAGTTCGCTTTCACTCTTATTGGGATAGTAACTACGAGTTATCGCCATGTAAATTTTGGGAAAACAAATGATTTAATAGTTAATGAAAAAACCTCCTTTAACAAATAAAAAGAATTAATATTTAATTAAAATGTAACTAATTCGGAATACTTTACATATTCCATAATGTCCTCGCAATTTGTGAGAATATACATATGCACATGTGCATGTTCTTGCTCCGCCAGTTTTTGTTTTTTTCCTTTACCACTTAGCCGGCCAACTTGGACAAATAACTTACATACACTGGATAAGTCGGTTTCTCTCCTCTATCATCATGGCGCGTTGGTCTTCGACTCTTTGTACGAACTTCTGATGGAAAGTAATATTCAGCAAAGTGTGGCTTATTCATTGATACTTTGTGCAACGAATTATTCTTCAACTCTACTTAAATTTTTTCACTTTTTTCTTCAAATGAAACATGTACCTTTCAAATGGATACATCCACTTGCACAGAGCCTCCTAATGCTGCTTCTCTTGGGAGGTGAATTGGAAGATATTCCATAACATCAATGAAAGATAGGGAAAATATCTTCTCAAGATTACAAAGAATCACTGGTATATTAACCTCTAAATTGCGAACACCATCAACTTTAAATGATCTCGTGCATAAATCTCGAAAGAAAGCACTAATTCATGTACTTAAACATTTTATACATTAACAGACATATGAAAATTAATAACTATCAACATAATGAAGTATAAATAAATATTCATGCAATTCCATTGTGAACATCTTCGGGAAGAAGTTTCGCAAAAACAAATGGAAGGAGGTGTTGCATCACAACATCACAATCATGACTTTTCATTCCAATAAACTTCGCTTCTTCAAAGTCAACACAATTACACAGATTTTATGCATACCCATCAATGAATTTTACATCTTCTCGAATCCAATCAAAAAATGTATATTTCTTATCATTATTCAATTGATACGCAGGCAGAATACATTAACCATTCGGTAGAACTTCAAGTATATCTCGAGAACAAATCAATGGCAAGTCTAATCTAGACTTTAGATTATCTTTCGTCTTTCCATGGACATTTAAAACAGTGTTCATGATAGGCCTGGGCATTTTCGGATTCGGACCGGTTTCGGATCGGATTGAGTCGGATTTGGATTATTCAGATATGAAATTTTATAATCCGAACACTATCCGATTGTATTTTTGGATCGGATTTCATAGGATTCGGATCGGATCACAAATTTTATATGTAACCCGATAAAAATCCGAAAAAATTCGGATTCAGTTAATAAATCCGAATAACCGAATAAATCCGAAAAAATCCGAAAAATCAAAAACAAATCCGAAAAAATCTGAGAAAAACCGAAAAATCAAAAAAACAAATCCAAGTTTTTTTTTTTTTAAATAAATAAGAAGTTTAATAAAAAAAAATTAATTTTAGTTGAAAAGTATAAAGAAATCTTTTCGAATATGTCATATAATTATGAATATTGATAACTAATATATATTTTATATATTTAAGAATATATGTAATTATATATATAAGTATTTATATTCTATATATTATATATTTTGGATATCCGATCGGATATCGGATCGGATTCGGATTATAACCGAAACCGAAATTTTTTTAGAATAAAAACCGATCGGATTTTATAAAGTGTTCGGTTCAGATTTGGTACGAATATTTTCGGATCGGTTCGGATCGGATTTTCGGATATCAGATTTTATGCCCAGGCCTAGTTCATGATATTGTCGAATAAGTTTTTCTCAATGTGCATAACATCAAGGTTGTGCCTCAATAGATGTTCTTTCCAATAAGGTAAATCCCAAAAAATGCTTTTCTTATGCCAGTTATGATGTTCACCTGCACCATAAATAGGAACATGCCCATTGCCCCCACAATCAGAAGTTTTCTCAGCACCAAAATCTCATAACTGCTCTAATAGTCTTGTGCCATTTATCTCAGGAGGTGGAGCATCAACCACTTGTTTATCTTTTGTAAACAATACCCTAGAGCGATGATAAGGATGATAACTCGGTAAAAACCTTATATTGCAATCAAACATAAACGTCTTTCTTCCGTGGTTCAATTGGAATGCATCAGTGTTATCTCGGCAATAGGGACAAAATAATTTTTCATGAGTTATCCATCCAGATAACATATCATATGTTGGGAAATCGTTTATGGTCCACATAAGAACTGCACGCATCTTAAAATTCTGCTGGCAAGACACATCATATGCTTCCACACCATGGTTCCATTGCATTTGTAACTTATATAACAATGGCTTGAGGAATATATTAAGTGATCTCTTTGGATGCTCTGGTCCGGGAATAAGAACAGAAAGGAACAAAAACTAATTACGCATACATAATGATGGAGGTAAATTGTAAGGTGTTACGATTATATGCCAAAACGAATATTGTCTTTCATGCCTTCCAAATGAATTGAAACCATCTGTACATAATCCAAGATAGATATTTCTTCGCTCGAACGCAAAATCCGGATAGACTGATTGAAAATGTTTTCACGCATCTACATCTGATGGATGCATAATTTATCCATCTTGTATATGCTCTCCATCCCATCTCATTGCCTCTGTTGTTCGCTCAGATTGATACATCCTCTTCAACCTCTCCGTTAATGGTAAATACCACATTCGTTTAAATGGGATTTGAAATCTGCCATTCCTCTCCTAAAATCTGGGTTTACGATGGAATCGACATATTTTCCGGTTTTCATCTTCTTTCCAATATATCATACAATTGTCTATGCACACATCTATCGTTTGATAAAGTAAACCAAGACCAGCTACTAGTTTTTATACCTCGTAGTATGATGCTGGTGAAATATTATCTTCGCGCAATATATCTTTCACAAAATCGGCTATCATATCTACACATTCTTGCGCCAAATTATAATCCGTCTTTATGGTCATCATTCTATTTGCATATGATAAAAGAGAATGACCGTTTCTACAATCACTATATAGTGATTGTTTTGCTGCATCTAACATATCAAAAAACCTTTGAGCTTCAACATTTAGTTTTTCAACCTTATCTCCATCAACACCAACTGACTGCATATTCTTCCTAAACACGTCGTTCACCATATTAACAATACCTACACCAAAATCTACGTCCGCTCTATCTTCTCCTAGGCTATCCGCAATATATGGTTTACTAGTACTACCATATTCATAATTTGTTTTTACATGTAGATATCAAATTTTTTAACCCGATATAAACCCATTATAATATAAATGCCTCCAAACAATCTATATCTTAATATTATGGGAATTCACACAAATAGAACATGGACATTTCAACTTACGATTTTTTTTGCTCCTGGTTGATTTCCTACCAATTCCATGAACTTGCATATACTCGCATCATACTCGTCTTTAACTAAATTTGACTCATGATCTATCATTGGCTCATTCATCCATGAACAAAATCCTCGTGACATATTTTGTAGAATATTATGGTAGAAAGGAATGTAATATGTTGTGTAAGAATCAATGAGTGTGTAAAACATATATATAATCTCGCGGTCCATCGAAATTCCATCAATATATTTAAATTTACAAATGGCTATAATAACGGTCAATTTTTCCGACGGATTTCTGACGGTTATCCATAAAAAATATAAACAGCTCAATGACTACATTAACGTATCAAAGACTGACGGCTTTCCAACGGAATTCCGATAAACACTCCAATATCTATCGGCAATCCGTCAGAAATCAGTCAGAATATTGTGTCTGTCGGAAATTTCTGACAGATTTCCGATAAACAGTATATGTTGATATTTCGTCGCGATTCCATCGGAACTTTCGGACGGCTTAGATGTCCGTCCGAAATTCCGTCGGATTTGCGGTAGTTTTCTTGTAGTGTTTATACTACGGCCTTGATTAGCTTTCTTGAAGGTGTTAAGCACCTATAGAACTGTCCTATGATTTATACTTTATGGTTTGGGATGGTTATCTTTTGTGTCCTATCTTCCAAATAGATTGGCAAAGCTGTTCGTTATATGTTTCTCATGGATGGATTCAAACAGGTACTAAATGTTGAAATATGTGATCTCTATGATAGAAGAATTCAAATCTAAGAGAAGGAGGGAAAGGAAACCTAGTTCACAAGGAACTAGAAGAAGTCTTGGTTAGGATGTAACTAGAAGAAAGGAAGCTGTTACATACTAACTAGAAGACTAACTAAGTGGAAAAGAGGAAGCAAAGGAGAGCATGGGGCGCCAGAACCAGGGCATGGGCACAAGCATGGAGGCGACAGCAGGAGGGTATGGGCGCAGCTTGAACATGAGTCAAACAGTGAGCTGCTCCCTTCCCTCCTCTCTTCTTCACGCAAACTCCTCTCTTCTCTCCTTCCTTCTTCACGCCTCTTCTCTTCTTCTCTATGTAAAAACTCTATAAATATACATGTAATGTGATGTAAAGAGAGTTGTGAATAAGAGAATAAGAAGATTAAAAGAGTAAAGGAAGCTTTGTTTATCTTCCTAAAGGCGCCGGTGGAGCTTTAGCTCTCCGGCGCCATGCTTCTCCTTAGTTCATCTTATTTCATCAACCATTATCATTCTCATTCTCATCATCATTCTTATCATCATTCTCAAACAATAATCCCTCATTACATCAATACTCACGCCACCATCTTCATCCTAAACATTCTCCAAGTATCCTAACCTCAAACTCCTTATCATTCTCACGCCACAACTATCACTCTCTCAACTATCCCTAAGCCTCCATACTCTTAATTTCAACACTAAACACCATCATCTCGAAAGGGTCTATTAAGGATATATATATTATCGGATGGTGGAAGGGATCATGACTAATATATAAAAGATATATTTGACACTCTACTCATTGTCAATTGATTTTGAGTTGGAAACCCATAATCTAATAGGAAATCGATGTTATATCTTTACGATTCGAGGAACCACTATAATATGGCATTATTAGAATAATGTGCTTATAGTCACTTCTTTGAATCACGTTGAAACCATCACTTCTGAAAGGGAGTAGGAAATATGTATGGTTGAGATCTAGAAGTAACCACATTCAATAAAATTCACGTAAATATACATCTAACTATTTTCTATGAAAACAATAAGGCATGTGTTGCCCAATCGGAAGAATGATGTATCAGAACTGACATGTTCAAAATTTCTCCTTCCCAATTTTTATTGTTTACACAGTAGAACTCAACAATAAACTCTGAAGTAAGATATATCCAATCGTTTGAAATGTTGCAGGTCTCTTCGTGAAATTGTTACCTACCATTATGTTTTAGTAAATTAATATGTCCAAAATATTGGAATATGATATGTAAGATGATATCATAATATCATATCCATTTGAGAGAGAGCTCTTTGTGATTTTGCCTGCAGTTTTCCTAGAAGTTTTTAAATCAGACAACAAAAATATTAAGCAAAAGAAAATTGTAACATGGATTAAGAAAAAATGTTGCAATGGTAAAAAATGGATATATAAACAATTAAATAGAATACTCCCTCTGTTTCATTATAAGTGTAGTTTTAGAATTTTAAATTTCTTCCATTATAACTATTTTTCAATGCAGCAGAATTTCTATTATTAGCCTTAATATTTGTTTTTGATGATAGCATCTAGATGGAGTTGAAAATTTACAAAAACTAAGCAAACAAACAAGTGTTCATTGCAATGGATCATCCAAATGAAAACAAACAACATTCAAATAGATTATTTGGATGAACCATATGAATGAAAATGGTTGATAGAGAAACAAACAAGTCTTTAAAATCAAAATCCACATGACAGTGAGAGGCATCATATACTTTGAAATCCATAAGGCTAAAACCATAAACTGTTGAGTGTGTAAATGTGTACTTTGAAAAGGATGAAATAGTTTTTTAAGTAATACAATAGAAAATTGGAAAAGATAATCCAAGCGAAGAACACAACACAATGCAAAAAGATAAGAATCCAAAGGAAAATCAATAATACAATCCAAAAGAACAACAACACCACACACTGCAAGAAGAAAGAGAAAACAACAGAAGAAGAAGAAGCTTGGATTCTTCTTTTAGCCCAGTGACTAATCCCGATCAAGTTTCAAGTAAGAGTATACCTAAAACCAATGTTTTAAAACTCGTTAGGCACTAGTCGGGCGATGGAGGTGGGCCTAGTGCCTAAAAGATTAATCGGGGAGTAAATGGGGATTAATCGGGAATTAGTTTTAGAATTTTTTATAATATTTTTAATTTATAAATCCTCAATAAATTTATAACTTTGATATAATATAACATTTAAAATTTTATAAGCTTGTCATTATAAATATCTTTTAAATATTTAGATTATTTCTAAATTTTTAGTTCACAAAATAACATTCATCATAAATATATTTAAAATATACAATTAAAGTTCCAAATATACATGAAAATAATTTTGTTCATAGCATTAAAGTAATTAAATTAGTAATTTCAACCAAAAAATCAATTTTAAGTTGAATTTTTTTCAAAAAAAACAGAAAATTTGAAAAAAAAACGGAGATTAATCAGATTTTGACCGATTAATCGGTTGACCACATAACCGATCCGATTTTAGGAAAATCGTGGTGGTCGACCTTCGCCTACCGCATAGTCGGCCGATTAATCGGCTAGACGGACGATTTTTATAGCAAGGCCTAAAACCAACAAAAAAAAAACAATGAAATAAAAGTTAGTAACATTGGTGAAGCGCTTTGAAAGTGAGGCACACCATATTTTATTAAGTAATCCAATTTGTGTGTTTGATATGTTTATTATTTTGGGTATCGTGAATAATTTGATAATTCAAGTATAATAATAACTAAGACGTGAACATACTTCATGCACACTAGAGCAAAGATAAAAGAAACTCATGGAGAAAGAAGATAAAAACAACTGGAGCGGAAGAGAAATGACTTACTCGGTGTAAATGAAGACGAGAAACGTTTTTGAGTATCTTCGTCTTCCCATATAAGTTCAGCTTCCTGCTCTTGAGGATACATTGTTATTCTAAGCTTGCCAATTTTTGGGCCACTTGTTGTATTTAAGGGAAACTTTTTCAGCTCTGGACATACTGCTATATTTAGGCGTCTTAAATATGTAAAGGGAAGAGGACTCCAATAGATACTCTTCAACTTAGGCAAACTTGAAAGCGTTAATTCTTCAAGTTTTTGAAATGGTGTTCCTGGGTACAATATCATCATATATCATTTAGCAAATCAAAACTTGTTAACCATCACCCAAATGTAAAATATAACACACAAACTTTTTCAAATGGAAGAAGTTTATAAACCTTTGAAATAGTGTATTAATAATACCTGTAAAATTGGCTGCCTTCTCTTCGTTTATAATTTCTTGAAGCTCGTATGCAACTGCTACGTTAAGGATGACAAGATTTGGAGCAGATATTAGCCAAGTCAGATCCTTGGTGTCATTGCAGGACATTATACGCACTTTGGAGAGGCTGGTAAGCTCTGGACTTGCCGGATTGGTCTCCAAGAATTTACTTTTTAAAACCCAGAGCTCATGAAGATTCTTCATACTCACCAGTAATGATAAATTCAGTTCAAAATCTTTAATAAACAGAGCATTGATGCAGTTTACCAATCTTTCAACACCTAATATTTGATCCAACCCCGACTTTGTAGATATTGTTATGTCTAGAACTTGAAGATGCTCCAAGAGCTGCAGCTCCTTCACTAAGCTAGCATCTGCAACAACATTAGAATTTAGCAGTTTCAAAATTCTTAAACTCGACAACTTTGATATCCCACTCACGCTATGAAGTCTCAGTGTACAATTCAAATTCAGCTGATACAGTTTTTCCAACTTTTGGAAACCAACAGGCAGCTGCTCTATATTTGTTAACGACAAATCAAGATACTGCAAGAAGACCAACATTGATATCTCGTCTGGAAGCTCATTAATGTCCGAATTACCGAATAGATCCAAAACAACTAGCTTTTGCATAGAATTGATGACTTCACCTGAGAGCTTCTCCAATTTATTATTCATGAGGAATAGAGTTTTAAGTTCTGAACACTTGGGATCGCATGTTAACTCTTTAATATTATTACCCATAAGCGACATCCTTTTCACAGCTTCCAAATCCTTGACCTTTGGTATTTCAAGTAACCCAAATCTTGCTTTCACAAAAAAAGTATTTTCTTGACTCCCAAAAGAGGATGCAATCCATAGAGCCATCTCACGAAGCACGTCATGCATCACAACCTCTTTTGTACCAACCTTGGTCAGTAAATTTGCTTTGATAAGGGTTTCGAGTAAATAATGACCTTTATTGCTAGCTTTTTTTACATCTGGACATTCTCCGAGGAAACCTTCGGATAACCAATAGTCTATCAACCTTCCTATATCTATCTCATAATCTTCCGGAAACAGAGCACAATACAGGAAGCACGACTTGATATTTTCATCGGGTAAGAGATTGTAGCTGACCTTCAGAGTTGGAATGATATTATTTTTCATGTCAGGAAACTCTGCAACGGATTTATCCAACTCATCAATTACATGTTCCCAATCTTTTACTGTATTTCTAGTTGACATTGTCTCACCAATGACATTGAGTGCTAATGGCAGACCACCACATTTTCTGACTACCTTTCTTACAAGCTTAAAAATTTCAGGATCTGTTCTTATATTATCATCTCCGACCTTCTCTGCAAACAATCTCCATTCTTCGTCCCATTCCAAAGTGTTGACTTGCATGGGTTCACGATCCATACGTCGCGAGAACGAGTGGTGAAAGCTATTTTGCATTTGTTTTCTCTGCTCGTAGCTGGAACTCCGATTTTTACTAAATCCACTTTCTCCCATATACCATCTAGCATCAAAACAAATTTCTTCCCCGCTAAAACTCTCAATATCTCTGCAGCTTTATCATCTTCATTTTTGTTTATCCACTCGTTGTCATAAAGTTGTAGCTTTCGTGCAATATCTTCTTGAAGTTTTGAAATCGTTGTGCCGTCAGGCACCACGAGCCAGATAACAATTTCAAACGTCCCAGGTGTTTCAGCCAACTTATTGTGGACTTTCTTGAGAAGTGTAGTTTTGCCTACACCACCCATACCGTGCAGGCCCATGATTCCGACTCCATCTTCGTTAAGTCGATTCCATGCCTTTTCAAGCATGTCTTCCTGACCAGTCGTAGCCTGGCTAGGTAACTTTTCCACTACAGGTCTCAAAGCCGGCATAGTAACCTCCTTAAATTTATACTCGGGCTCGGACTTGAATTTCTCAACATCTTTTAACAATTTGAATACCTTCTTCCCATATTTGCAGCTTGAATACACATTTTTTGAGCATGAGTTGCATAAAAACAAGTTTTTAAGCTGAGAAGTACTAGTACTATCCAGATCATTGAACCGTGTTTGGAAATCCTCAAAACGTGTAAACCACAACTCTACAGCTGGAAGCCTTTGTCGGTGTAGCCTCTCCTCTCTCTCAACCTTGTTCCTCATTTCAACTTCAGTTGCTTTGAGATCTTCCATTTGCATCCTCAGAACCTTGATATTCTCCTTAAGGTTTTGAATATAATTTTCACCCCATAACCATTTGGAGATAGATTTCAGGGTATTATCACAATTATATCCAAAATTTAACCCCATGGTGACAGAAAGAGAAAAAAAAAAAAAATTTAGTAAACAAGGATGAAGCTAAAGCTAAAGCTCAAAAGAGATGGTTAGTTAGATTTTGGTCCACTTTGCGTTTTGTTTTTCGTTTTTGACCTCTATGTTAAAGAAAAAAAAAAAATACCCAATGTCTAGTCTCCCATTTGAGTTATTATAATTAGTAGAAATAGATCCCAGGCTATGCACAGAGGTTTTTTATGTCACCATTTTCTCAAATATTATTATATTCTTACTCAAACAAATAAAAAAAATTATTTGCTTAATTGTTTAACAAATAAGAAATATATATAAGAGTAATGATTAAGCTGTTTCAAGTTTTGATAAATCTGATCCACTTGTACATACATAATACAATAAACCTCTATAAATTAATAATGTCAGAACTTTGATACTTTATTAATTTATAATATTCTCGATAAATTAATAAATCTAATATTTATTAATTTTTAGAAATTAATTTTATTTTATAATATCAAATTTGATAATTTGGTCTTATTTACCTTTAAATTAAAAAAAACTAGTTGAATCATTTGATCTAATTTAAAATAATTGATATATATATAAAAAATATATATTAACAATAAATAAAAATAAATTAAGTTATGCAAATAATATACACAAATCCAAATTTATAATTAATAATCTTGTAAATTAATTTTTAAAGTTTATTAAAATGATTAAAATAGAAATAATACATATTAATCTATGTGTATAAATAAAATGTTTTGACTGGATAACATTTTTTCATTTATTGATATGACATTTATAATCAGCAAAAAAACTGATGTATCACAATAATAGAGAGGTGTAATGCATTATTGTAGTGAGGATTTTAGATCCAACTAGGTTTTTAAAAATACAAAAGTCAATGCTTACTCCATTTGTTTGAATTATTATAATTACTTTAGATTCAACTAGGTTTAAAAAAATACAAAGGTCAATGCTTACTTCCTTGTTTGGATTATTATAATCACTTTTTAATACAAAGCTGAAGGTTAAATCGCCCGGTTTGGTTGATCAATTATTCTTTTTGATTGTAAAATAATAAACAAAGTTCAATGATTAATCGCTAAGTTTGGATTCTAATAATTAATTTAGATTCAACTATGTTTTTTATAAAAGCCATCATTATTGGGAAAAAGAGTTAATGTCCGAAGTTCTTGGCGTAATTAAGTATTAGAAGAAGGGCTTCATCAACTTTTGTTAGCTGTTTTTCTTCAATTATGAATCAACTTGACTATTCTTATGGTAACAAAGCTAACTATTTTTTTCCACCACACATTAATGAGAATAGAACTCACTGATTGGTTGTCCAAATAGAAGGATAAATTTTTACATAAGAAAACTTAGCAAAAACAATTTAGAGACGGGAACTAAACTTTAGGCATTAAATGATGCATAGTTTTTATATATATAGTTTGAAAAATAGTATTAAAATTATTTAAAAATAAAAGATTATAACGATATAAATATATATCGGAAAAGTAGAAAAAAAAATTGTTTTTACAAATTATGTTTTTTAAGAAACGGATGGAAATTATCACGTAAAACGTATTTTCATAGTGTTTCTAAATGAAGATTTTTAGATAACTTATAGAAACATATTTCTATTGAATTTTCATCAAAATTTATTTATGAAAGGTTTAGGAAATGGGAAACATAACTCTATAGTTTTTATAGGTTTGAGAGTGATTCTCATGCCCGGGAAAAAAAAAAAAAAAGCTCACCGTTGAAATGCAGACTTTGGATAATTACTATAGTTACTTTAGAAGCCACTATGTTTAAAATAGATACGAAGCTCAATGATTAATCGCAAATTTGGATTTTAACATTCAATTTAGATGAAGCTATGTTTCGAAAATTTCATCATTAATGGAAAAGATTATCATCCCTCTTTCTTGAAGTCATAAGTTTGATTTAGTTAGAGGTTTGAATACTATAATAATTTGATAATATTGTGAGATAATTTGTTTATTTTTGTTAGAAACCAAAAAAGACAACTACAGAAAATATATTCGTAATTGTGAAATTTCCTGTCCATTTTTTCTCACAGTTTCATAATTGATTACAAAAAAAAAAGCTCAAATTCATTTATATATTATGAATCAGATGTTGACTTCTTCGCTTTGTTAGCTCACTTTTGATCAGTTTTCTCTATGGAACTGTGAATCTGGAAGCATGGAGCTTGAATCTTGTGCTTCGACTGTTCGACATGGTACATGGATTCATGAGTTCTTTGAAACAATTTTTTTTTATTAAGCGTCCTCCGAACACAGCTAGCTCCATCACAACGTCTTCGTCACGTCCGTTCAAGCAAAGAGTGTTGCTTACGGAAACGGACAAAGAAAAAAATTGAGGATAGAGATTGGAAAAAAATATTATCTATGTTAAAGTTTTTGAAAATATCAACACAATATCTGAGTTTTTATATGAACACAGAATTATTAATGCAACCAACCAATAATACTAAAATTTTAACGTAAGTATAGAGTCAGTTAAATTTATTTTATTTAATAATACCTGATTTTGATTGAAATCTTCATTTCAATAACTCATTATAATGATTGTAAGCAAAAAGTTTAAACTATATACCAAACTTTTAATTCTTCAAATCTGTGAATTCTTTAACAACTTTGATTAGCTGTTACGAATCAACGTGACTTTTTACTAGATTTGAATCTGTGTTACGTTGCGGGTAAATTGTTTTCATATAAATTTGTGTTTTTTTGGTTTTTACTGTTTATAAGTATATATATTTTGTATAATTTTAATTTGCTATTTTTTGTTTCTTTACTATTTATAAAATATCATTTTATTTGCTTAATGTATATGTAGTGTTTTCATGTAACGAAAACAAATTTAAGTTTGTATAAGACATTGAGTAGTTTGTATTAGGTTTTCATAACTCATGTGATACTTAACGGTTGATTGCAACAGTTGGATCTTTTAACATCTCCACACACTATTCTTCTGCTTTTTCATCAGTTGGATCCGGGTGTTCTTTTTAATATACTATGTCGAGCAATTAATTTATAACAAAAAAATTATTAATATATATTTGAGAACTTTTAGAGAGTATTAATAGATAATGCTTTAATAAAATGTATTAGGTTTGCCAGCCTGGACAAAGTTTCCGGTTGGAACCAAGCCCAATTAAAGAACAGATGGAGGCAGTATCTATGCACAATTTCTGTATGTGAATGATCTTGAGGAGATATTCTTGGACTCTATATTCCAACGGCTGAGTAATAGCTTCTTGGGCCCCAAAATCAATGCAGCTAGTAAAATAAAACGGTGGTGCTCAGAAACGAGAGGGGTTCGGTTTTTTCTGGTCAAATACTTCTCTTAGCTTTCCCGAAGAAATGACACAGGAAGATCTAATGAAATATGGTTTCATATGGCGGGTCAGCCCATGAGATTCTCTATACGAGTTTTATTTGGCAACTTGATTGCCATGTAAAAATGCTGATTCAAAAGGAGAAAAATCTGTGTGTTTCGTGGCCATTGATTCTAGTGATTGAGTTTCTCATTAAACTTTCTGCCAAATTTCTTATGAAGTATAAATCTGTCTCAAAGCGTTGGTCATCCTTGATTTTATTTCAAGTATAAATCTGCATGAGGAAAATGGAACAGATGGACTCAGTTCAGGAGCTGAATTTCATTCTTGGAGGAAACGAGTGCGAATGGTTTTGAATGTGCAAAATAAGCTGGGATTCTTCGATGGTACGGTATCGAAACCACCTGATAATCATCTTGATTCATCAGGTTCGTGGTCTAGAGGCAATGATTTAGTATCTACTTGGTTGATGAAATCAGTTCCTAAGAAGATAGGGCAAATTAAGTCTATTCTGTACGTCTACTGCTGAAAGTATATGGAAGAATTTGATGACTAGGTTTAAGCACGATAATGCATCTAGGCAGGGATGGCCTTTAGCATAAGCCACAACTTTAAATATGTAATTGAGTTCGTGAGAAAGTTAAGTTTTTTGATAGAATTGTTGTTGTCGGAAGCTGCAAGAGGAAAATCAGTTCTGTTTTTTCCAGACTAAGGAAGATGAAGTTACGATTTTTAGTTTGGTGAAAAATGTTGAATCTGAAAAAAAATTATTGGTTTAGGACCTTGTAGATGATTGGACCGGCTGTGAACCTAGGGTATATGAAATTGAACAAAAAATGAGTACTATTCAACGACAATCTCTCGATGTTAATGCATATTATACCGAATTAGTTACACTTTGGGAAGAATGCAAGAATTATACAGAAATGCATATGTGTACTTGTAAATAAAATCGATATCAAGTTCTTCTCGAAACCCTTTTGTCTGAACTTTCAAAAAGGGTTGAAAACTGAAGCCTCTCTCAAATCAGTTTAAGCTCTTAAAATGATACGAGGTATATATATGTGGTTTCTCATATCCGTGTTCTTATACAGATGTACACAGGGGCGGACGCATGCTTACGAGAGGAAATGCATCATGCTCCATTTTTAAAATTAATGTAGTTTATAGTTGAAATTTGTATATATTAAAAAAAGTTTATTGAAATTAATTAAAATTTCAAATTTATTATTATTGTGCTCCATGTAAATTTATCTTATTAGAATAGTGCATCATAGAAATTTTCATATCCGCCACTGGCGGTACATGTAAATGTAATACAAAATCGTAAAACACCCAATCCCATATAGTCTAACTCTGTGTATATTATTTCCGCTCATATCTTGGAACTCAATTTTAGACAAATGATTATTGTCAAAATTGATGTTAGTTTAAATAAGAAATGAAGGTTTCTAAGTGGATATTTTATATAAATTATAAAAATAATAAAACATAAGAAGTTTGACTAAAAGTCATACAAATCAAGTAAAATATTGACTGGTCTTCTATCTTAATGTTTATAATTATTTCATTGAGATAAATGCATATTTAGCTATAAATCTATTATCATAACTACTGGTCAAGCCATAATGGCTGAGGCTATAACCACTGGTCAAACCATAAAGGTTAAAACAATAATAGCAGATCAAACCATAATGGTTGAGATCACAACTGCTCCTCCATGGGTGGCTATAAAAGCACCACTCTTCTTTTCATTTGATAACAACAAGATATCATGCTAATAACAAGTTTTAATAAAATGGTTGTATTGATCACACAAACTATCAATCTCTTCACTCTTTTTTCCTTTTATTTTTATTGTTTTTCTTTGAGAGTATAACACAGAAATACGTTCGTTAGATTCTGTTCTTGGGTTGTGCAAAACAGAATAGTTACAGTTGTATCCTGGGATTCGGAATGTCATCAATTCGTCACACTACGGGGCATTTTCAGAATTAAGGAAAGAGATCATACCTCGCCTCTGCAAATCTCTTTCATAATTCTTGTACTGATATTATTTTATATATAATTAACTTTACAATTTATTCAGTTGCCCTATTGTAGAAATTGTGTTCTTACAATTCAAACTAACAATGCATTTTAGGGTCTGATCCTTAGTTCAATACATATAACTTAGTTTATAATAAGAATCATAATAATAGAAACAATATGTATTAAATGTATATCAAATGGCCCGTGTACAGAACGTGAAAATGTATTTGATTGACTTTTTGTTTATCTTACATTTAAATATTCATTAAGTTGTATCTTGATTTAATTATGGAACTCAAACTAAACTTCCATTTGGTAAAGGTTATTAATTTCGCTCTAGATGTTCTGTAAAGGTATGCAAAACTATATATAAAATTAAAACTATTGATTTATTTTTTCAGACAGATACCACCAATACATTTGGTTAGGTTAAATTCATATTTTAGTTTTAACACAAACACAATACTCTACTGTACAATAGCCAGTGTCAAATTCACGTTTTTTACAAAATTGATCGCAAGTTTGGAACATTGAATAACATAGATTAACGTTGTAGTATGCTTTATACGGAGGCTCTATTCCAAAACCTGTTTATTAACAATGATCAATAAACCAATAACAAGGAACAAAAGCAAACCCATGATTAAAAGATAGGGGTACAGCAATAAAAAGTTACCTGGACCATTGGTAGCTTTGTTACGACAATGAACTGGAGAAATAATGAAGATGATGGTGAAAGCAAATGGGAATAAATATTTCATAGTGATATCCATTTTATAATATCTTTGGAATTTTTTATTTTTTAGACTGATTATATAATAACGAGAATTGTTAGAAAGGTCAGTTTGGAAATTTTCTAGTAAAAATACACAGAATAACTTTTCTAGTCAATGAATTTTCCTGGTCAAAGATACATTGAATTGGAAAGTGTATTTTTCTCCTAGTCAAATAACATATTTTTAATTTGATTTCTTACAGGTTTCTGGTCATGACTCATAACAATTTAGAAATTTAGTTTCTTACTCTATTTGAACATTGGTAAGATGATTTTTTTTTTTCATTTATACATAAATAAATACTTATTTTTTAAACACTGAATCATACTTGTTTTAGAACAGGAATGTTTCAGTAACACATAGACGATACTGTAAAAGTTGAAGATTGATTTTGTTTTGTGTGGTTAGGGCAAGAGATTCATGTCAACTTGCATTCAAAAAATCAAATTCGAATGATCATATAGTATACTAATATTGTTTGGAATTTGGAAATGTATTTAAAGTCTGACTTTCAAAAACTTTCAAAGTGTAAATCATTAGATTATTTATCCTTGTAATTTAATAATGAAGAAATATTTTTATTATAAAACAGAAATATCTTAATCTTCCAATCTTATTAGTTTTGATATCCAATATGTCTCACAAATTCTTGTGTAATAAATTTATTAAAAACTAAGAGAATTGAGATATCCATTCAAAACTCATTTGATACTTGTCGTTACATAATTGATTCAGTTATTTTTCTTAACATTAATTTTAATATCATATTCAAACTAATAACATTAAATTATTTAATAAAATTTTCTAAAGAGTTTCTCTTTATGACCTCAATACTATTATTTTAAACATGGGATCTAGATTTATCAATTTTGGACCCTTCACCTATTTATGCATGCATTGAGAGGCGTGTCAATAAAAAATCTAATATTTTTATGAGTAATCAACTATCACCAAAAAATCCCTTTTAAAACAATAAAAAGGTATAACGAATAAAGCATTTTGATTTATAAGCTAAGCTAAAGAAAGTTATATAAATAATAAATCGTATAAAAATTAAATGAAGAATATCCCAAGAGAATCTCAAGTCCACACCATTGGAGAGATTGGTCCTTTTCTTACACCTTTCTTCCTCTTCCTTGAGCTTCTTCACCTGCAAAAAAGCATCTCCTTTGATTCTCTTCTTTCCAATTTAGATCCTTTCTTTCATCAATTCATCTATCTTCACTCAGTTTTGAAAATGGTGAGCGTTTTCTGGAGATTGTAAATGACATTCATTACATCCTCTTACAGATCTGAATAGAAGAATGATATGATCACAAACCCAGAATCGAAAAATCTGATCTTTATATTCTAATCTCTTGATCATGTCGACTCATGGTGTAGAGCATGTTGGTTTACCAACAAAATTGGAAGCAAAGAAATCAAAACAAGGTTGTTGTAACCCGGTTAAGAAACCCGGACCGGTTTCGATGGATCATGTTCTTCTAGCACTTCGTGAGACAAGAGAAGAAAGAGATATACGAATTAGGAGTTTATTCAATTTCTTTGATTCTGAGAATGTTGGTTACTTAGGTTGTGATCAAATCGAAAAGGGTTTGTGTGCTCTTCAAATCCCAAGTGGGTATAAATATGCAAAGGAATTGTTTAGGGTTTGTGATCAGAATCGAGATGGGCGTGTTGATTATTATGAGTTTCGTAGGTATATGGATGATAAAGAGCTTGAGTTGTATAGAATTTTTCAAGCTATTGATGTTGAGCATAATGGTTGTATTTCACCTGAAGGACTTTGGGATTCACTCGTTAAGGCTGGTATAAATTTTATTTTGTATGCTTTACTTCTTGTTTATTTTGATGCTTGGAGTGTAAAGTTGAAGGCTTTATTTTTGTTTAGAGAGTGATTACAATGTGATTTGAAGATCATAGTATATTAAGTTGAGTTATGGAGTGAGTTAGTGTTTTAATTAAGAAGTTATAAGTTTGGAATGAACTTAGTTTTATAGATCAGGGGAAGTTTGTAAAATCTCTGTTGATGCAATCTTCGAATAGTAAAGGATGAGAGTGATACTCAGGGAGATTCATGGTTCCTATGCTCAGAAATCTCTGTTGATTATTTCGATTCTTGGAGTGTAAAGTTGAAAACTTTTTATTTTTTTTTGTTTAGAGCTTGATTACAATGTGATTTGAAGATCATAGTATCTTAAGCTGAGTTATGGAGTAAATTAGTCTTTTTAGTTAAGAAGTTATAAGTTTGGAATGAACTTTAATTTTGTAGATCAGGAGAAGTTTGTAAAATCTCTGTTGATGCAATCTTGGAATAGTAAAGTACGAGAGTGACAGTTATGAAGATTAATGGTTTGTATTTGGTTTAGTTTGATAATATTTGTGGTAATCTTTTTGCCATATGTGTATGATCATTAGTTATGATGAGACTCTTGTGTATGAATCTGAGTGGTTTAGTATGATGTACGTGTGAAGACATCATCTGGGTTGTGTGTATTGGTTTCATTTGGTGTACCATAGTCAATACACCCTCACTTGTGTGCATTTTAAGGCATTTTAATTTTCATCTGTGTGCTCAAGTTTTATCTCAATTCTATGTGTAGAGATTAGAACTTTTAACCACGAATTTTGTGTTTATGCTCTGTTTTCGTCCTATAAGCCACAACAGTTTCTATTTTGTAGGAATTGAGATAAATGATGAGGAGCTTGCTCGTTTTGTGGAACATGTTGATAAAGACAATGATGGAATTATATTGTTTGAAGAATGGAGAGATTTTCTTTTGCTGTACCCTCACGAAGCTACCATTGAAAATATATACCACCACTGGGAAAGAGTATGTCTTGTAGACATTGGAGAACAGGCTGTTATACCGGAAGGCATCAGTAAACACGTAAAGAGAAGCAACTATTTCATCGCAGGTACTTCCATAATTGTTAGGAACATGTTTTTTTAAACATAAAAGAGAATTTGGTTTCCAAGTTTTCTGATAACAAAATAGTACTGTCACAGGTGGCGTAGCTGGTGCAGCTTCTAGGACTGCGACTGCACCTTTAGATCGCTTAAAAGTTCTTCTGCAAATTCAGAAAACCGATGCTAAAATCCGAGAAGCCATAAAGATGATATGGAAGCAGGGTGGGGTTCGGGGATTTTTTCGAGGTAATGGGTTGAATATTGTGAAGGTAGCTCCAGAGAGTGCCATCAAGTTCTATGCATATGAACTTTTCAAAAACGCTATTGGTGAAAACATGGGTGAAGACAAAGCAGATATAGGCACAACCGCTAGACTTTTTGCAGGAGGTATGGCTGGTGCAGTGGCTCAAGCCTCTATATACCCTTTGGATCTTGTGAAAACTCGGTTGCAGACTTGCACGAGCCAAGCAGGTGTTGTTGTTCCCAGGCTTGGAACACTCACCAAAGACATATTGGTTCATGAAGGTCCACGAGCCTTTTACAAAGGTCTTTTCCCTTCTCTTCTTGGGATTATTCCTTATGCGGGTATCGACCTTGCTGCATATGAGACATTAAAGGACTTGTCCAGGACATATATTCTTCAAGACACCGGTAAACTCTCCTAATTGCTATATTTGCATATTCTATCTGAATCTGCGTGAATGTAGCCAGGATTCATAAAAACTGTGTTTGGGTTTGGTCTTCAGAACCAGGTCCACTTGTTCAACTAGGATGTGGAACAATCTCAGGAGCTCTGGGAGCAACTTGTGTTTATCCCTTGCAGGTTGTAAGAACAAGGTAATTTCATAGTCTATTTGTGTATACAGTTCTCTCTCTTAGCGCAAACTCCATACACAAGCCTTATATCAGTTCTTTTGTGTATTTGAAGTATCCTCAAATGAAAATTATGTTTGTTACTTTCACACAGAATGCAAGCAGAACGAGCAAGGACATCAATGTCTGGAGTATTCAGGAGGACAATAAGTGAAGAAGGTTACAGAGCACTATACAAAGGGCTTTTACCAAACCTTCTAAAGGTTGTTCCTGCTGCAAGCATTACATATATGGTTTACGAAGCGATGAAAAAGAGTCTAGAACTTGATTAGTGGCTTCACATCATTTTGATATTGACGAAAAAGAGTTGGAAATAATAAAGAAAAGAACCTATAAAACTAGGTTATTTTTAACATACTTAAATTCTTCTAAACATAATTTGTATGGGAATAAAACCTGAATATTCTTGTTTCTTCACTCTTAAATAATTTTTCCAGATAGAAATCTCACTACAGTTTTGACTTTTGAGTTATTGGCTGAGAAATTTTTAGTGATGCTCTTTCACTTTTGCTTTGATGATTCCAATTGTGATGTGTAAGGTACTTATAATAGAAGTATGTTTTGGTTCTTGTATTGGATAGATTTTGGTGTAGTGGAGAGTAGAAGAAAGTTAGGTAACGTCTTGTCATTTTGGTGTTAATTGAATGATACATATCGTTTGGTTCGGTTTCGCGTGTATATATAAATGAATATGTATATATTTTATCAAATCATCAAGAGAAATGAGAAAAGTATTCGAGAAATAGTTTGGTCTTTTGGAGAAGTGAAAACTGAAAAAGGCTACAATGGAAAAAAAAATTGATAAAGATCTCTCAGAATCATTTGAAACATAGCGTTTACTGGTAGTTAAAATTTTGATATAATTTAATTAAATAATTAAAATTTAAATAAAAAACAAAATAATCCAATACCGTATGACAGGTAGATAAATACAAATTTTTGAAGTTTTATATTTAAAACCGTATCTCACATTTCACATACTTTTTATTATTTTTTATTAATTAAAAACTCTGATACCATTAATGGATGTGCTAAGATATTGTAAGAAAAAAATTATTCTACGGACTACGATATCATAACATCAAAGTGGACGTACAGCAGAACGATTTTTTTTTATTAATTCTGGTGCAGTTAATAAATAACGTTGACGAATGTTTAAGTGGTCAATGAAAAAAACGAAAAAAAAAAAATCAGAGCCGCCTAGATTATGAATACAATATGTTTTAGTGTCACATAATATAAAACACTTCATGCAAAAACACAAATAATCAACTAGAAAGCAAGACTATATAGGCTACCAAACTGTTGGAGTATAATATATAAGAAGATTAGAGTATAATATTATATAATAAACTGTTGGAGTATAATATATAATACCAAACTGTTGGAGTATAATATACCAAATTATCCCACATTGAAAAGATTAGATAAGAAGTATATAATATATAATATAATCAATCACTAATTAGTTTAATATATTTTGATGAGAAACTCAATAAACAAAATTGTGCGAAGTTGACTAATAAGCTCAAAATGGACAATATCATACTAATTAGTGAATTGATTTGTGTTTGAAAAACCCCAATACAATTACTTTTGTTTTTAGTTCTTATTTCATTTGCAATCTCTGTATACAATAAAACTTTTACAAATTAATAAGGTCGGGACCGTAGAATTTTATTAATTTAAAGAGGTATTAATTTATCATAAATTAATAATTTTATTAATTTATAGAAATTTTGCTAAATTTCATAAAATATTTCATAAAAATTAAAAAAATAGAATAATATTTCAATGTGTTTTAATGCATGTACATATTAGAAAATAATCATTGCATATATAAATTTTAAAATAAATTTTGATATAATTTGAAAAAATAATATCATATATTATTGATATTTTTAAGAAAAATATAAATAAACTCCCACAAAATTATAAATTTACAAATAAATAAATAACATTAAAATCATATTTCACTAAAATATATTATATATATAATATATTTATATGATTATTAATTTATGTTATTAGTGAGACCATATATTTATATAGAAATTTCAAAAAAAAAATATTATCTTATTATCTTATCGAAATGTGTCAAATATTATATCAACCCTACTTGGGATCATGATAATTTATTAATTTAGAGATATTATTAATTCATTGAATATTAATTTGTAGAGGTTATACTGTATATCAATTCTCAAACTGTTCTGTGTTTACAAAAATGTAAAAGAGATTTACAAAATTTTAAGTCTTTAAGGTAGCAATACTACTATAATAGCATTCCATTTTACATATATATATATATATATACGAACAGTTACAACGACGTGTTCTTAACGAGTTTTTAAAGATTAAAAATAATTAAAAATTAAAAAAATAAGAGAAAAATTGAGATATAATAAACTGATACTAATATCTTATTTTTTATTATTCTTTAGTAGATTCTAAATCTTCTTGTTAGAGATAGGTATTTCAAACAAAACAATTTATTATTCTAATTTTGAGAAATTCAACTGAGTTTTTTAACAGATGAGCCTGCTCTAATCTCGCAATTCTTTCTCACTTGTAAAACATTTGCTCTTTTGCAGCATTTTAATGGAGAGTATAATGAAGGTTACATTTTCCAAAGAAAAAAACAATTGAAACATACGACCAAAAGGTGTGAGGGAAATCTACAGTCAAGATATCATGTATACATAGGAAAAAATAAAAATAGTGAGGGAAGTGAAATTACAAGAAACATATATATAACTCATGCTTCTTCTCTTTTTTGGTTCATGTCTTTTAACTCTGAGTCTCTTTCAGAAATTCTCTTTATGGAAGGAGAATCTGGTGCTTGTCTTGTGGGTGAAATCTAAAGCTAAATGCCTTAGCTCCTTTGTCAATGCTGGGGTTCCACAGTAAAACACTCCTGCACTTTTTTAATCATGTCAAAATGATATATTTATACCACCTTATAGTACTTATATATACTTCTACCAAATCAAGATTCTGTGAAGATGTGAACTTACCAACTTTAGTGTTAGGATGATCCATGGCAATACGTTTATAAACATTTCTCCAATTAGGTTTAGCGAAATGAGACATAACTCTTGTTCCAGAGACAATATCAACACCGTTCTTGGCATGATTTAGTGACTGAAGCATATGTATAAGCGCGGAACGAGCATCACCTTCTTCATAGACACTTGTACAGTAGTTATGCATCTCGATGGCACGGGCGCTATCTCGTTCCGCGACTTCGTTCATTATGTTCTTGAACCAATCGAAAGAGCCTTGTTCACGAGTAACCCAGTAGAAGTAAGCCCTACGTGTCCTAAAACTCTCTTTCTTGTTTCCTTGTTGTGGTGCGCTTGTTCCGTTCTCCATTCGGTTGAGTTGGGCTTGTTCCTCAGCTTTGAAGTTGTTCACAATGTCTTTGACGATACTGATCATTGGTGTAGCTCCAATTCCGAGACCAACTAGTAGAACTACTTCGTACTTCTTGTAGTCTTGTGCTGGTGCACCGTATGGACCATCGATCAAGACTTTCGGGAAGCTGTGTAATAATGATCCTTTCCATTAGCTAAGGCCACGTTTTTATATATATTAATTGCTCAATAAGAGATTGCTGTAGTCATGTAGATGGAAATGTTTAGGTTTGATCGTAACCAAAATATTATGCCAAAGATTTAAATATTTACAATCTTATTATTTTCACAAAAACATCTTTTGAAATCCGATTTTATGTTTCAAACGCTAGTTGGATCAAGTAATGTGTAACTAATTTTGTAATTAAGTATATAACATCATTTAGTCAATTACATGTTCACTTTCTCTTGTGACTCTTGTTTGTCCTAGTCTATATGAATATTATAAGGTACCAATTATAAGTAAGTTGCATTTTTTTATTACTAGATATAGTTAACATTTCTTGTAGCACCAAAAACCCCATAAATCCAAAAAAGAAAAGTTTCAAACTGGAATTCTTTAATGAATAGATTAATCACGCTTATCCAAACAAAATAATTTAGCATGTGAAACACTTATAAGCAAAACTAGGTAGCGGTACATGAATTAGAATAATAATGCCTACTCAAACATATTAATTTGGCATGTGAACACTTCAAACCAAAATTAAGTAGGAGTATATATCCATAGTATATTCGGACACCTGGATCTACATATAGCTACATGTTATCTCAAAACAGATATGGAACTCCAAAGACCAGTTAAGTTAAAGTCAGCATCTCTTTTACTTTTTTTTTTATATTAATTTAGACAAAATAAAATAAAATAGAGGAACTTGATTAAGAAAATAACTATATCGGAAATATAATTTGACATGATGCATAATATTTATAACCCATGTTGAGTATTATTGACCGAGCTGCCTAAATTATCCGATCATCTTGCAACCCTTTTTTAAGGAAAAACTTTTAAAAATTAAGATATTGCACGCGGAGGGACCCAAAGATCTATGCGGTCACAAAAACACATGGAGAAGCCCAAAAAAACATCGTGATTGCATGATATATCAAATAATGCATCTCAATCACCTAAATAAAATAGTAATATTTTGGTTAGGTACATAAATTATTTTAGTTGTGGTCTCCTACCACTATATTATAATGAACTACATTGTTTGAATTTGTTACCACTTATATACCAAAATGCTCAAGAATGCTTTTATCTTAGTGGATATCACGTATTTATGATTCGTCCTCTCAAAACCCTTCTAGAACCCATTTTTAGTCATCTACGTGTAAAATTTAAGATAATGACGCATGGATCACATTTTTTCAAGATATGTGGTTGGGATTATAACTTACTCCGGGTTATTTGCACCATGCATCATGTCGGCTCTGAGTAGACCACTTTGTCCTGCCGGAGGTGGCTTACACACCTGAAACAATCCAATAAGTCATTGGTTTGGTTAACTTCTTCTACAAAGTTGGTTATAAAACTTTGTTATAATACCTCAGAGAACACTCCTTTAAGAGCCCTAGTCCAATCCCCAAGAACTCTGATGTGAACACTTAGGTAATCATCTTGTGGTGCAGAAGTGATTGAAAATGGATGCCTGCATGGAATTATGAATACTAAGTTACTTAACTATTTATAAGTAAGCATTATTATACCGAGAAATATGAAGTTATTGGTTTGGTTCTACCATTCAAATGGAGACACAGCAGCACAGTTAACAAACATGTATTGACCACTCTTGTATTTGAAGTTTTGAGGTCTTGACAAATGCAATGCCAATACATTTCCTGGATAAACCGCTACTTTCCTAATAGTCACCGCCTTGATACTTGACCTGAATGCTCTTATTAACCTTTCACAAGCATATAGAATCACCGGTGCTATCAAATACATCCAAGTCTGGAACATTTTTTTCATAACAAAATCATTAGAAATGAATTAGCTTATATATATATCAAAGAAGGGGATTAATTTTAATTTACCGTTTTGTTGCGCCAATCTTTGGTGAGATACAAGAAGTACCCATGAGCAACAAGAAGAACATAGACTATAATAAACAAATGATGAGTATACCAAAAGGCATTGAAGCTAGCTAGTATCTTTAGTGGTCCTGGAAGATTTAGCCTCCCTCTTCTAAACCAAGGTGTAGCTAGTGTAAAAGCAACCGCCATTAACAGAATAATTACAACTCCGGTTATACCTTCAACCGAGTTTACAAAATGCCAATAGCTCGTTGGTTGCTCATCACCAAAAAACTTTCTTAATGGCCTATATGCCTCTGGACTTGCTGCTAGTAGCCGTGGGAAATCACACGCTAAATGCGCACCGGCGTGTATAGCTACTCCAACTGTAATCGCAACCGCTATAACCTATTGTTTTTAACCATCAGTTATATTATAAGAAACTGTAGAAACAGAGAAGGTTTTAGGATATGTTTTAGTTGTTTACCTTGTGGAAGTTAAGATTGTCATCAAATGGGACAACTCTACCCAACCTTGTCTTATTCCTAAGCCATGTGATAGTGTTTCTACAAACAGGTAAGAGAATCAAAGCCATGTTAAGCTTAAGAGTTTCAGCTGCACCTTTAGCCATACACACACAAGCTCCCATCACTGGATACACAGGGCTACGCTTGTATTGAATGAATTTGTAAGTGAAGAGAATAGCCATAACAATGAACCATAGTGCTATAACCCAACATCTTTGCCAATTGTCTAGCACAAAGAATCTAAAGCCGCGGTACCATCGCTTAAATGGGTTACTGTTAAACGTAGGCTTAAGCCTTTGACTCATCATATGGCTTAGATTCTTTCTCTCCCCAGTACTTGTTATTACAGATTGTGTTGCTGCTTGTAAAAGCAATGTTTCAAGACTCTCCAGCTGTTTCAAGATACACCACAAATGCTTTAGGTCCAAGTCATAAGTATGGTAAGAATCAAGCTTATTGTAACTACTTACCATAATGTAGCCAATATTGTCTGGATCCAGCTCTTCCATAATCAATGCTGCATATTCATCAGCTCTATTTTGGATTGTAGATAGATTATTCGCAGAAGCACTAAGACTTATAATCTGTGCAAACACAAAAAGGCGAAAACAGAGTTAATAGTGAAGCAAAACAGAGATATCTAACTTAATAACTCTGCCTTTTACTTACCTCTCTTACTTCATCTTCTGTAAGTCTACCATCTGCATCTTTATCAACCCTGTATTTCTTCATAACTTCAGACTCACAAACAGAGAAGAGAAGACAAAAAGACTAAAAAATTGGAAAATCTAAAAAAAAAAAACTCTACATGTCAAAGAAAGTCTTAAGCCGAGAATCAAAGCTTTGATCATTAATTTGTTTCCAAAAATCCTTTAACTGATCACCATCAATCACTTCTCCTGTTATATTCCTTCGTCTAGCCAATGCATCAAACAGTTCCAAAGCAAAATCCTTAGAAGCCATCCCTACATTAAACCTTATTCATTAAAACATTCAAAATCTTTTGATAATCTGGAATAAAATCAAACATTTCAATGTACCTATGCATTCACCGAACTTAGTACGAAGCAACAGTCCACCAGTAGTAGCAGTGATCTCATTAAACCGTTTCTCAACAGCACTCCAGCCAGCACCACCATCGGTTTTACTAATAAACTTAAGTCCCTTCAAAGCTTGAGTGGCTGCTGATTTAGTCCGGTCTAACTTAACCGGTACTCTGGGTGGTTTTCTCATACCACCAGAAACAGAAGTTAAACGTTTAAGCTCGTGAGAAACAGAAGCTAAACGTTTCACAACAGTTGTTTTCTTCTCAAGACGGTTACGTTTAAGCAATGTGAGCTCTGGACTCTCTTCAATGCTAGATCCACCTTCTGGTTTTAGACTTTGTACAGATACTCTATCGTCTTGAACATCTAACGTGAGGTCCACGTATGGCGACGGTGCTCTTTGGCTATCCTCCGTCGTGAATCCAGAGTTCTTAGTTGTTGGTTTTTTAAATATCGGTGGTAACTGACCACCGCTCAGTGGACCGCTCATTGGACCACTGCTTCCCGCTTCGGGATCGGAATGATAGCCTGACACTTCAAAACCCACACTCTGCATTTCTTTTTCTTAAGTGTGGTCGCCGGAATATTCACCGGGAAAGTTAAAAAATGGAAATTGATGATGACTTTGTTGATCGGAACTGAAAGAGATTATGAACTCATCTTTGCAGCATTCTAAAGTCTATTTTTCTCAGGAAAGAAAAATGCAGATCGAAAATGAAAGCAAAATGCTGAAATTTTCCGGCAGTTATAAGAAGAGAGAAAAAAAAGTTGAAGAATGTGTTTTCCGGGAAAGTGTCTCTTTCTGAAAAGTTCTGGGAAAGTTAACTATATTAACTGATTTTGATAGGAGAATGAAAATGGATATATTTATAAACAGTGAAGAGAGATGAGAGTACTTAATCCAACGACTAGTTATAAAATTTTGAATAAGTAAGAGAGACGTGGCCCGACTTGGTCCACCATATTTGTCATCTATGATGCAAATTAAAAAAAAATCCAAATTGATTGGTGTTATAACGTGCATTTGTGATGCAAAAACATTCTCCAACATTAAGTAAGATAAACAAATACTATATAACAAAGTTGAGATTTTTTTTTTATACCTGAGAAACAATAGTCCACGGTTTTTTAAAAAGTCCATTGCGAATGTTGGAAACTTATTTCTTGAAAAACATTATGATTCTTTTTTGATTTTAGCATTTAAAAATACATAATATTTGTTAGCAAATGCAAATTGCAATTTATTAAAACAAAATACATTATAAAAAATTATATTTAAGAAGAAGCTGCCCATAGAACAAAGAGAATCTATGTCTATGTATACAACTAACAATGACTATACACATAGTATCACTACAATCAAACAGCGACAATAGCTGTTAATTTTAGCAACGAAATATTCAAATATATCTTTCATTAATATAAAATTGTTTTAACGATGAATTTCATACCGAATAGTGATGTTATAGTTACCTCATCATTAATTGGGAGTGTGATTTTTTTATTCCTTTTAACTTTAAGATACAGTTTATTAAAAAGAAAACTTGTCACAAATCTTCTTAAAACTTGATAGTTTGATATTAATTAATATTGATTATATATATTTTTTGGCTGACTAAAAAATCTCAACTAAGAGAACAACTTCTAGTTCTGCTCTTCTCCATATTCTTTATTTTAACAAAACACATCTACATCTTTCTTAACCAATAACAAGATCATTCCCTCTCTAAGCCAAATACATCAGTTTGTCACGTTTTTCAACTCAAAAGTGGTATGGTGCTACTTAATGTACAACTTCCACCATTCTCTCCGTAGGGCTCGAGCCTAAACAAACCAAGTTTGGATTTGCAGCCCTACTTCAGAATATATATTTAAACAGGCATAAATTGCAATGAAAAGTTCCTTGGGCTGGCCGGTGATAAAAGTTCTATTCCCTTAACAAGACATAACTTTATTTTTATTTCTTTTTAAAACTCAGTTATTGTTTAACCGGCCATAATTATCTTTTTGCTTGTAGCCTTAGGCTTTACAACGCCGGTCATGCTTTCCCCCTACTCTAGAATAGAAGGTTGAATCCGAAGATGTCATGGAAATCAGAATGACAGCACAAGGAATAGGGCCAGAAGTATTGATCAAATGTAAAAGGATGTCTCATTTTGAGTTCATATGGGAACTCATAAACCGCATAAAAAAATCGGAGTAGGGTTTGATCTGCTAATTACACTCAATTCTGGTACGTTATTCTTAATCTTCTTTTCGTATTCCTCGAGTTGTGTCATGTTTTGGGTACAATTCTGAGTAGGGTTCGTGTGTGTCCGAACTTTTTCTAAGCATCCAGATTAGTTGGATGCAAGCTAGTATGTTCTTATTTTGAGGAGGGTTTGTGTGTGTCCGAACATTATAAGCATCCAAATTTGTTGGAAGCAAGCTAGTGTCTCTGTATTTTGTATTTCATTTGTAGGTTGTTTCTGTAACTCTCAAATTTTTAATATAATTTTCCTTAAACATGATTATTGCAGGTAAAAATAAGAAAACAAAAATATGTGAAAATTGTCTTTGGAAGATAGGATAATCCAGCTAAAAGATTCTTTGATTTCTTTATAGAAAAGTCTTTGGCATTGTGTTCCTGAATTGGACTTAGACTCCAGTTCATAATATCAAATACTTCGAGAGTTTAGCTGAAAGGTTTTTTGTTCCACATAGGTAAGGGTGTCAAAACGGGTTAATCCGCCCCGTTTAACCCGCCCATTGCGGGTTGAGTTAATTTGTGGTTTTTTGCGGGTTGACCCGCTATAACCCATGAGTTCTAAACTAATAACCCTAACCCGCCCTGCATTATAACCGCGGGTTTAGCGGGTTGGTCCGCGGAATTTAAAATCAAATTAATAACAAAAAAATAAACTTTTACAATGTAAATTTATCGATAATAAAATAAATGCATCTTGTATCTATCATAAAATTAAAAAATAGTAATAAAAGTTATAAAATGCATAATTAAATCAATAAATTTTCAAAGATTCAAATATGAAATTAATTTAATCATTGTTAACGTCTCCAACTTATTAAAACAAAAGAAAAACAAAATGTATTCTTCAAAAATTCTAAAATAAAACCAATATGAAGATGGTTTTCCTACTACTTTTTTGTATTCGGCGTGTAACTCCAACAGACCGCGGATCAACCCACAACCCATGCGGATTTGTCCATCAAAGACCATAGACCGTGACGGATCAACCCGTAATGCCCGCTTTTTTTTGGGCAATCAAAACATGAACTCTAATCTGCCCCATAGCGGTGCGGGTTATGGTAATCCGCGGATTTTTAACCCTAATTGACAACCCTACACATAGGAAGTCATGGATACCAAAACTCCGGTTTATGTTCCTGATGGTATCACATTTCTCACCCATGGATTGTTTATGTTCCTGATGGTATCACATTTCTCACCCATGGATTGTTTATGTTCCTGATGATATCACTTCAGCGATGGTCAAGAAACTCGGATTTGTGAAATTGTAACTGCATCTTGTTTGGTCAATTGTAGCATCAACTTTATATTTGTTCTGTCATTGAAAATGTTTGGCTAGTAGGATTAATTAGGGGTGTCAAAACGGGTTAACGCGTCCTGTTTAGCCCGCCCCATTGCGGGTTGAGTTAATTTGCGGTTTTTAGCGGGTTGACCCGCTATAACCCATGGGTTCTAAACTAATAACCCTAACCCGCCCTGCATTATAACCGCGGGTTTAGCGGGTTGGTCCGCGGAATTTAAAATCAAATTAATAACAAAAAATAAACTTTTACAATGTAAATTTATCGATAATAAAATAAATGCATCTTGTATCTATCATAAAATTAAAAAAATAGTAATAAAAGTCATAAAATGCATAATTAAATCAATAAATTTTCAAAGATTCAAATATGAAATTAATTTAATCATTGTCAACGTCTCCAACTTATTAAAACAAAAGAAAAACAAAATGTATTCTTCAAAAATTCTAAAATAAAACCAATATGAAGATGGTTTTCCTACTACTTTTTTGTGTTCGGCGTGTAACTCCAACAGACCGCGGATCAACCCACAACCCATGCGGATTTGTCCATCAAAGACCATAGACCGTGACGGATCAACCCATAATGCCCGCTTTTTTTTGGGCAATCAAAACCTGAACTCTAATCTGCCCCATAGCGGTGCGGATTATGGTAATCCGCGGATTTTTAACCCTAATTGACAACCCTACACATAGGAAGTCATGGATACCAAAACTCCGGTTTATGTTCCTGATGGTATCACATTTCTCACCCATGGATTGTTTATGTTCCTGATGATATCACTTCAGCGATGGTCAAGAAACTCGGATTTGTGAAATTGTAACTGCATCTTGTTTGGTCAATTGTAGCATCAACTTTATATTTGTTCTGTCACTGAAAATGTTTGGCTAGTAGGATTAATTAGGGGTGTCAAAACGGGTTAACGCGTCCCGTTTAGCCCGCCCCATTGCGGATTGAGTTAATTTGCGGTTTTTAGCGGGTTGACCCGCTATAACCCATGAGTTCTAAACTAATAACCCTAACCCGCCCTGCATTATAACTGCGGGTTTAGCGGGTTGGTCCGCGGAATTTAAAATCAAATTAATAACAAAAAAATAAACTTTTACAATGTAAATTTATCGATAATAAAATAAATGCATCTTGTATCTATCATAAAATTAAAAAAAATAGTAATAAAAGTCATAAAATGCATAATTAAATCAATAAATTTTCAAAGATTCAAATATGAAATTAATTTAATCATTGTCAACGTCTCCAACTTATTAAAACAAAAGAAAAACATAATGTATTCTTCAAAAATTCTAAAATAAAACCAATATGAAGATGGTTTTCCTACTACTTTTTTGTGTTCGGCGTGTAATTCCAACAGACCGCGGATCAACCCACAACCCATGCGGATTATTCCATCAAAGACCATAGACCGTGACGGATCAATCCGTAATGCCCACTTTTTTTGGGCAATCAAAACATGAACTCTAACTCGTCCCATAGCGATGCGGATTATGGTAACCCGCGGGTTTTCAACCCTAATTGACATCCCTAGGATTAATATAGAACCGAAGAATAATATACTATGTTTAATTTTTAGGGTAATACCAAAAGGTAACCTTATATTGATAATCGATTTAGCAAATAACTTTCAATGTATATGATGTGTGAGAGGAATTATGGAATTGACATTAGAATTCTTAGTCTTATCACAATGATCAAGCTATTTTTATTTTATTTTATTTTTTTCTGTGTTTTTCTTTTTCTTTTCATGATCTATGTCTGACTTTTTTTTGTCCTGCTAACATGATTTTTCAATATGTCCTGATATTTTTTCTTGGAACATGTTATTTTCAAACAGTACAATATTTTTTTCCAAATTATTTTTCAGATGCTGCATTTTTTTGTACATATAATTTTTACAATAACCGCTTTGTAAAATCAATTGGAGTGATGCTTTTGTCATTTCCTTTTAATGTGGATGTGTGTCCATATGTATTTACCTAAATATTTTGTTGCATAGTCATTTTCTAAGTAATATATAAATATATATATATATATATATATATATATTTTTTTTTTGGTTGTTTTGAAAATTAGCCCTAATTTTTATTCGTGATGATAATTTTTTTTCCAAAAATGTGAATCCAAGGTTCCTTGCAATATAAAAGATAATTTAGTACACTTCTAGCAATTCACATTGATAATTTATTAACACAACAAAAAAATTCATGTTTCCTAGAGTTTTGATATCCAGCAGGGAGAGCATTTTGATGTACTTTTGAGTCTCTTTCAACGATTATATATCTCGGAGACAAAGTTTCTTCAAACAGTCCAAAGCTCACCGACAAGTTAGAATCGATATACTACCCATGTTTCTAAACTTAAAAGTGTGTATAACAAATGTGATAAGAGTATCTCTTACATTTTCACTAATAATCCAAACTGTTTTCGATTAAGATTTAGTTTTACCCAAGAAAAAGTGAAGATATATTTATTCATCATGTAATTAAAATGAAATAATAATGGTAATAATATAAAATATAAATTTACATGAATATACAATACATGAATAAAAAAATTTAAATGTTTAAGATGAAAATTATATTGGCTACAGTTTGGGGTTGGGTTAATGAGCCTTTTGGTCTAATTTATTATTATTATTATTATTATTATTATTATTATTATTATTATTTTGCATTTGATTTAGTCAAACAAAAACAAAATGTATTATTCTTTTGCATTTGATTTATTCAAACAAGAACAAAATGTTCAATTGAGTTTGTTAACTGATGCAATCAATTGCTATAAGGGTTGATTGGTTCTTTATTATCAGATGCTGTTACAGTGAATTCTGGAATACTTTATTTATATGTTTTTCATAAGTAAAATATATTGATAAGGATAAAACTATTTCGTGTATATCATCAAAAAAAAATTCAAACCTCGTAAAATACATATTTTCATTATTAGTTTTTTTTATAAACACACATTAATTTTTTTTTGGTAGCTCAATAACGTGGAAAAATGTTTATAAATAAAATTTCAGAAAATAAAATTTTATAAATTCGAGCTAAACATCAACATGTATATTTTTCAATCAGAAAATAAAAAAATACATTATTTTTTCTTTTTCATTATTTATTATATGGTATATTTAAAATTAGTTTTTTAAGTTTTAAAAGTTTTCAATATTCTTATAAAAAAGTATATATTGTATATACATTTTGTATGTTTTATGTTAAAATGCCGCCAAATTGATATGCTTGTAACGCTTATATCAGTCCATATAAATCGTTTATGCACGTTTGAAACTATAATTGTCTGCTTCTACAAATTTATCCTCACCCGCAACATATGCAATGTGTTTAAGTTAAACAGTTTAACCAATCAAACATAAATCAGATTTTTTTTTTTTTTGCTGATCTTTTAGCGCATCAATTTGTCTACTCATTCCACATAGAAGCAAGAATAAATAAATTTACTGATTTTCTTCTCGTTTCTGTTTTCTTTCTTTACCATATATATAGATGGAGTGTTTGCCGATTTTTGTTTTTCGAAAACTACGAAACAGAATAACGACAGGAGACCCATAAAATATTATTACCACTTTACTAGGGTCAATATATTTTGAATTATCAAAATTATATTAGTTATTACGAAAGAAAGAACATGTACATATATATGTCATAAAATGAAATTCAACTCAAGTTTAGGTGGTCAATACTAGAAACTTTAACCAATTTAGCAAAATTATTCTATTGTCATAGATTTGTAAATTTAAATGATTCTATTTACTAAATTAAGACGGTGGAGGTACTGATACCTCTTCTTCTCATGTGAGTCTGTTCTTTAGACTCCATATGCTACTTAACCATATTACATAGCATTCTCAAAATTAAGATTACACTTTATAATCTTCAGTTTTCCCAACAATATAAAATCGATTCCTATAATATATTGTTAAAGTTATATTTACCTCATTTAACTCTAATAAAAATTTGGAACTGACATTTAGTACAAGGTATTGACAACTCTTTCCATCGAACATGCATGTACGCAATATAATTCCCTAGTTTTGTAATTTGACCAATGATTTGTTTCTATTACAACGCTAAATGAACAAAAATAGAATGTAAAATTAAGACGAGAGATAATAGAAAAACATACACGTATTCCTCCCAAGTCCCACCGTACGTTAAAATCTCGTGAATTCACATATGCATGGTGACAACTTGAGTAACCAATAAATTGACTTCTGTTTTTGTCTGTCTTCTATTTTTCTTCACATGGAAAGAATTTTCTAATGATAACAGTTAAAGAGAATACAATTAGGAATCCTAAATTGTCACTGTTAGGCTTATAAGTTTTAATTTGGAACCCAAATTCATTTTCTCTTTTTTTTTTGGATTGGGACCGTTCTCTTTGTTTCCGTGTGCGACTTGAGTTTCTTCTCTAGCACTTATATGCTTTCGTTTTGTCTTCTAATTTATTTTCACACGTTCTGCGGTTTCAACATTTTTTGACTCAAAAGGAATTATTTTTATTTTACTTTTGGGAAACATATAGTAAAGTTGAAATTTCTTAGATGAGAATAGAAGATAAAATGATGTTATTTTGTTAAAAGGTCAATGACATTAAATTTAACAGATTCACCCGTTTATGTTTAAAAAAAACAGAAATAGCTAGAAACACTCGCGATTTCTTTTGTCAATTTGAATTTTTCAATAAAATATATAATGCATAAATTCATAATGTTTACAACTTGAGAGATACTCTACCATTAATGCATAATGTTCTGTTAAAAATGCTTTTAAAGGCTATTGTCGACAAAGAACAAAGATCTTCCCTTCTGTTTTTTTTTGTCAACTTGTATTTAAACTAAATAGCAACCTCGAAATTTTCAATCAAAAACGAAAAAAAAAATTCCCTACGTCTCTTACAAGTAAACAATAGACAATAGTGAAAAGAATCTTACCAAAATGCAAACGTGACTAAAAGTGTAACCAAACAGTCCCTTAATCCAAGATTCAAAGTATTTTGGTAGCTTCGTTTTTCATATTTATAAATAAATAATATAACTCAAGGATAAACCGAATTTCAAAAAAAAAAAAAAAACGAAATATATAAAACGGTGCCTTGACGTGTCATCTTACTCCATCCCTTCCTTTTGCTTCTTCCCCTTTACTTCCTTTTTTTTTTTTCATTTTCCTCTAAATAATAATTAGTCTTTCTCATCACTTTTGTCACAATCGGAAATAATCTCACCGGCGGCGACGACGACGATCATGGAGGTTTTATCAACTTCATCACCACTAACGCTTCACACTCGCCGTCTCCTCTCTTCTTCTTCTTCTTCTTCTTCTTCAGCATCCTCTTCCCCTATAACTTCCTTCGCCGCTTCATCTCTTTCTTCTTTCTCTTCTTCATATCTCGGAATCTCCCTCTCTAACCACCACAAAATCCACCGCTTCTCAACAAATCCGACGAACTTCAGACGATTCCCTCACAGAAAACGTAAGAAATTCACTCCGATTTCAGCTGTTTTCGAAAGATTCACCGAACGAGCGATCAGAGCGATAATCTTCTCACAAAAAGAAGCTAAATCGTTGGGTAAAGACATGGTTTACACTCAACATCTTCTCTTAGGTTTGATCGCTGAAGATCGTGATCCTCAAGGCTTCCTTGGATCTGGAATTACAATAGACAAAGCTCGTGAAGCTGTTTCGAGTATTTGGAATGAAACTAATTCCGATTCGAAACAGGAAGAAGAAGTTTCTTCTACTTCGTATTCGAAATCTACAGATATGCCTTTCTCTATAAGTACGAAACGAGTTTTCGAAGCTGCTGTGGAATATTCTAGAACTATGGAGTGTCAATACATCGCACCGGAACATATTGCTATCGGACTTTTCACCGTTGATGATGGTAGCGTCGGTAGAGTCCTCAAGAGGTAAAAAATCTCTTTAAATAAATTTTCAATTTCAGATGTTGAAAATTGGATCAATGAATATTTTATTTGTATGAATTGTATTTAGATTGGGAGCAAATATGAATTTGCTTACAGAAGCAGCATTGACTAGACTTAAAGGAGAGATTGCTAAAGATGGAAGAGAACCATCTTCTTCATCTAAAGGAAGTTTTGAAACTCCTCCACCTAATGGTAGAATTGCTGGTTCTGGAAATGGTGGTAAAAAAGGTAATGTTTTTTTTATGGATTTGAAATTCTCTTTTATTCATTGTTATGAGTTTGAGATTATATATATATATATATATATACTGATAAGCTTTTTGACTAAATTTGTGTGTTTACCAGCAAAAAATGTATTGGAACAGTTCTGTGTGGATCTTACAGCTCGTGCTAGTGAAGGTCTTATTGATCCTGTTATTGGTCGAGAAAGAGAAGTTCAAAGAGTTATTCAGATACTTTGCCGTAGAACTAAAAACAATCCAATTCTTCTTGGAGAAGCTGGTGTTGGGAAGACTGCTATTGCTGAAGGATTAGCAATTAGTATTGCTGAAGCAAATGCTCCTGGGTTTCTCTTGGTGTGTATCCGCGTTGAAATTTTTATTTTTTTATCTGAAGTTGGTTAGCCATGTACATGACCAGTTTTATTTGTTTGTGTGTGTAGTCGAAACGTATCATGTCTCTGGATATAGGACTGTTAATGGCCGGTGCAAAAGAAAGGGGAGAATTGGAGGCTCGGGTCACTGCTTTGATAAGTGAGGTTAAAAAATCAGGTAATTGATCTCAATCTTAATACATCAAAGTCTGTAGAAGTAACATGGTACATTCCTAACACTTTTTTGATTTTTTTTTCATAGGTAAAGTCATTCTCTTCATAGATGAAGTGCACACACTTATTGGGTCTGGCACAGTTGGAAGAGGAAACAAAGGGTCTGGGCTTGACATTGCTAACCTCTTGAAACCAGCACTTGGAAGGGGTGAACTTCAGGTACACATACGCTGAATGAATCGATGTTGTGCTGTTCTTACTTGTGCATGAGAAAGCGTACCACTTTGGGTTATGCTCAAAGATTTGAGTGAAACTGGAACAAAGTAATGTGTCCAGCTCTGGCTTGATGAAGAAGTTCATATGAAAACACAACAGATGCAAAAGTCCTACTGGAACAGATGTCAAATTGTCAATTATGAAAATGAAAGCAAATTTTTGGTATTATATAGTGCTAAAGTTTGGTCTACTAATCGACAGTCAACCACTTGCAGTGCATTGCATCTACAACCCTTGACGAATTCAGGAGTCAGTTTGAGAAGGACAAAGCATTAGCAAGGAGATTCCAGCCAGTGTTGATCGACGAGCCAAGCGAGGTTTCTTTTCTTGCCGGTATTTTCTATCTTATTAACCAACCATTATCGATTTTCTCATCTATTTTATTCATCTTAACGACATTTTAGGAAGATGCGGTGAAGATTTTGCTGGGCCTTCGTGAAAAATATGAAGCCCATCACAATTGCAAATACACTGAGGAAGCCATAGATGCTGCAGTGTACCTTTCATCACGATATATTGCTGATAGATTTCTTCCAGATAAGGCTATTGATCTCATTGACGAGGCAGGAAGCAGAGCTCGTATTGAAACTTTTAGGAAGAAAAAGGAGGATGCAATCTGTATCCTTTCGAAGCCACCAGATGATTACTGGCAGGAGATCAGAACAGTTCAGGCCATGCACGAAGTGGTAAAAGAACTAGACACTTGATGTGCAGTACTCTTGGATGTTGATCATATTTATCTATTGACAGCTTCAATAATTTTTCTGTAATTAGGTTCTCTCAAGCAGGCAAAAGCAGGATGATGGTGATGCCATTGCAAATGAGTCTGGTGAACTGGTTGAGGAGTCTTCTCTGCCGCCTGTAGCAGGCGATGATGAGTATGACTTCCTTCTTTTACATATTTAGGTCTCGAGGGGTTACCTTCAAAAAGCTAGTAAAAAGGACAAATGAAGGAACCTCCATAACATTAGTTTGATTTTGCTTTCAGACCTATTCTGGTGGGACCTGATGATATTGCAGCCGTTGCATCTGCTTGGTCTGGAATTCCAGTTCAGCAAATCACTGCAGATGAAAGAATGCTTCTTATGGGTCTAGAAGAGCAGCTTAGAAGCAGAGTTATCGGTCAAGATGAAGCTGTAGCCGCCATATCTAGAGCTGTCAAGAGGTCCCGGGTGGGCTTAAAAGATCCTGACCGTCCAATTGCTGCTATGCTTTTCTGTGGACCAACTGGAGTTGGAAAGACGGAGCTTACAAAAGCTCTGGCAGCAAACTATTTTGGATCGGTACAGCTTCATTAACAATGTAATACTGACACACGATGTGTTCATTGAACCAATCCCTTCATCTTTGGCTTTTCATTGGTTTATTGCAGGAGGAATCCATGTTGAGATTGGACATGAGTGAATACATGGAGCGTCATACTGTAAGCAAGTTGATAGGCTCTCCTCCCGGATATGTTGGTTTTGAAGAAGGTGGAATGCTTACTGAAGCTATCAGGAGACGTCCTTTTACTGTGGTTTTGTTCGATGAGATAGAGAAAGCCCATCCGGATATCTTCAATATTCTTCTCCAACTGTTTGAAGACGGCCATCTAACCGATTCACAGGTTCGAGGTCCCATGTTTTGCACTTTTAAACATTTACTTTCGCAGTCTTCCATGTTTTTGAAGTTTATATTGACTCTGTTTTCGAAATATTTGTTTACAGGGAAGGAGAGTTTCTTTTAAGAACGCACTGATCATAATGACCTCTAATGTCGGATCATCAGCCATTGCAAAGGGAAGACACGGTTCAATAGGTTTTATCCTCGATGATGATGAAGAGACAGCATCTTATACCGGAATGAAAGCTTTGGTTGTCGAAGAACTCAAGAACTATTTCCGTCCAGAGTTGTTGAACCGGATAGACGAAATCGTCATTTTCCGACAGCTCGAGAAGGCTCAGGTTTGTCATTTTCTCCAGTCGTAGACTTAAAACTTAAAAAGTAGGGGATGGGTAGGAAAACTGAACCAAGCAAATCGAAGAACCGAATATTTACTCCTATCAAAAAGCATCTGGTTAATTTGTTGGTTTATGCAAAACTTTAAAACTTTTATTTTGCAGATGATGGAGATCTTGAACCTGATGCTACAAGACTTGAAGTCGAGGCTCGTGGCACTCGGGGTCGGTTTAGAGGTGTCTGAAGCCGTCAAGGAGCTCATTTGCAGACAAGGATATGATCCAGCATATGGTGCACGGCCACTCCGTAGAACTGTCACAGAGATTGTAGAAGATCCACTCAGTGAAGCCTTTCTTGCTGGGAGTTTCAAGCCCGGTGACACCGCTTTTGTAGTTCTCGATGATACAGGAAACCCATCAGTTCGGACCAAACCAGATTCTTCCAGTGTCCGAGTTACAGACAAGACATCGATCGCATAGTTTCACCATTGGGGATTGTATATAAAGATTCTTTGGTAATACTCATTCGTCTTATACTTGAAAACTCAATTGGTTGTTGCAAACTTGTGTATATAAAGATACATAGTGAGTAGTGCTTGAGGTCATTGCATTAACTATTACGTTATTAAATACTATTTTTTTACTCATTCTATTATATTGGATGGGTTTCTCTATGATTTGAATCAAGACTAATTAATCGAACATGACTGGATCGATAGATTTTTGTTTATCGACATTAGTCTCTATCAAGTAACACAATTCTGTTACGGACAGCGACTTCCTCGACAGTACTCTCCGGGTCACGGACAACAACAACAAATACCATTTGGTCTACAAAGAGTGTATAGTCATTCATCATCTGTTGAAAGATATTTGGGTTTGCCTAATCACAGATCTCCTTGTGACTCATCACTAGACAACAAAGGAGGAACGTAAGTATGTTCCAAAGCTTTTCGTTTTAATATTAAGGTAGTATTTTTTTTTTCTTAGCAGTCTCAAAATTAATTAAAGTTTGGTGCTTAAGAATACAAATTTTTTTGCTCTCTGTAATCTAACATTTTAGATACTAATGTTATTTGCTCCACAGGTTTTAATCAACCTCTGATACATCGATATCACTATCTAAGTAAACCTCTGGCTCTTCATCATCTAAACTCTCTTCATCTTCTGTCTCTGTTCCTTCTTGTTCTCTTTCTACTGCTCGAGCGATTGCAGATTCCAGCCTTGTGCTTACAGTTTCCCATGACACAAGCTTTTCCATGTATGTATTTATGTATTCAGCCCTTCGGTTCTGCGTAGAATACAACAAACATGAGAGCCGTTGCTTTCAAATTTAGTGAAAATCATTCGGGTTTTTGATGGTACCTCGAAATCTAGATAGTAAGCGTGCTGTTTGGTACAGAGAGGGCAAAAGAAAACGAAGTCAGCAATGAAGAATTCCAGGTGAAATTAAGATATAGAGCGGAGTAGGATAATGTTATACCTCCCAGGTATCAATGGTGAGAAGTGGCTACAGATAAAAGTAAAGACCAAAAGTGTGAGGAGATAAGGATCCATAATAGCCAACAACAAAGATTCATTTCCATACTGGAAGTTTAGAAACTTACAGAATAATCCCATACGAGTGGATTAACTGCATTGGGAGTCTTCACTATTACAAGCTTCTTGTCTTCTTCCTTTGGGAGCGGATTTACAGCATTTGCAACTTCAAGTCTATTCGCCTTGTCTGCATCAATGGATCCTCAGAAGCTTAAGTAAGTAAGTTGTTGGGGAGTTTGCACATTTGAAAAGGTACAAAATTAAAAAGAAAACACTCACATGCAAGCCATGTCCAACCGGAACCAAAATTAGAGGCTGCAGCCGACTTGAATCTTTCCATAAAGTCTTTGAAAGACCCGAAATCTCTCTCTATTAATTTGAGGAGCTCTCCAGTTGGCTTTCCTCCACCCCCAGGTTGGATACACTCCCAGAAGAACTCGTGGTTCCATGCCTGCAAGCTCCACAAATACTTTTAATTCACATCTAATCCAGAGAAACCAACCATTATGAGACTTGCCATTATGAGCCGTAGTCCTAATCTGAACAAGGTATGGATCGTTGTGTTTACTCACTTATCCTGAAATGTTGTTTCTTGACCAAACTAAATGCAACATGTCAATGCATTCAACCGTGTCACTGCCTCTAAATTTCTACGGCAATATATCTACATAACCTGAAGCTTTACAACACCGATACTGCCACTTATACGTACTAATGGGAAACAATATGGAATTTACCTGTGCAGCGTTGTTGAAGGCAGGAAGCATATTCCCTCTGTTGTATGAAAGAAGCACAATTTCTTCTAAGGACAATCCATCTAGATCAGTGCCAACAATTTGCTTGTTCAGGTTCTCTACGTAAGTTCTGTGATGTTTTCCCCAATGATAATCCAACGTTTCCCGACTCATATGCGGCTCCAAAGCATCCTACCATATATCAACACATTCAACAACAGACACAGAGTGAGCAAAATCTCCCATATGGTTCCAATCCAAAGCAGCAACCTCTTTGACTTTTAAGTATGATTCATATAGTGTCTTCCTATTCCTTGCTCCTACATTCATCTTCAAATAGAAAGTAATGTTTCCTAATAGGTTCAAACTTATATCACTACCGTATTATTAGCAACAGAATAAACGAACTCAGATCCAATGATATCATTATATCAACCAAAACACCAATCTAAATACTGTGTCTTTATTCTAAAACTCGAAACTAAACTCTTGATAACGAATTCAAGAATACATACAAGAGGATATGGAGGCGGCTTCAGCTCAAATCCAGCTGTAACAACTCCGGAAACAGCCACCTTTGTAGAGCACCGTCTCTGTGAAATAAAAGTAAGAAAAAAAAACTAAAGAAAGTGTTCAAGTTTCATTCAAGCATTTCATCAAACAGTATCCATGCATAATTCCTTGGTCATATTGTCACTGAAAAAAGAGTTCCTTGTAGAATTTTTTGAGCTGATTCGAACTTTCAGAAGATAAAAGAGAATTTACAAAACCCAACCTTTTCGTTTCTTTTCCATTGCATTCGCCGGCTTGGCACTGTAATTCATAAACAAAACCCATATAAACAAACCCAGGAGTTCACAGTGAGGAAGAGGAAGAGGTAAGAAAGATTAAAAATAAATAAAGGAGAGACCTTGAGAACAAAGAAGCGAAGGGCATGAGAGAACTGAGGAAGTGGCTGTCACTGCTACTGTCATCATCTTCCTACAAAGTGTTTCTGATTATTATTATTATTTGGTATTTTTAATATAACTGAGCCTTCTTATCTCAAGTTCTTCAATTGTCACTAATCTCTCGGATATATTTAATTGTCACTGAGGAATTGTCACTAATCTTTAATCCAACATGATATGAAAAAAGGACCCAAACCCAAACCGGTCCAAACGTAGAAGAAAAAAGGTTGCAAAAACAAAAACCATGATAGAAAAGAGATGAAGGAGGAGTTAAGAATAATATTTCTATACTTTGTCTCGTTGATCGTGGGAAGACTTGAATTATTTTTAAATAATTAACTAAACACATTGATTTATCGGTTTAAACAGAACCAAACCAAACCATTTGGGTTAATAAAAACATAGGCAAATGATTTGCATGTACAATTTGGTTTGGTCTAGATCGGGTTGAGTTCTCTTGGTTCGGTTTGCTAGGTTCGGTTAAAATACACCCTAATCTATAAGATTTTTTTTTGCTGTAGTTATGCCTGGTATAGGTGCAAACATTTTTGTAGTAGGTGTATTAGTTGTATCTTTAAGTTGGTTTGGTATAATATCTATCATACAATTGTCATGGCAGCTCAAAAATGGCAAAAACAATTTTAGCCTTATCAATCTTTGGATTTTGGAATATTTGAATATTAGCAACAAAAAAATACACCACAACTTTTGTTGCACATTTTTATCCACTCCTGACAGTTACCAAGTCTATCAAACCAAATTACATACATGAACCATATCATAAGATAAAGAGTACAATTAGGAAATATATATATTTTTGATACAAAAATAGCCAAAATGCTTGATTTGATATCATCAGATTTAGTGTGTGGCAATAATCCATGATACAATGCTGACTGTTTTATACATTTTTTCTAAAACTAAAATGAAAATGGATTAGAAAGAATCTTGTAATACTTTTCCTGAAGCTAAGCAGTATTCCCCTACTCCATTACTTTTGCTTATAAATAGAACCACAGACATGTACTTAATTTCATCAAATCATATTGAACTTCTAAAGTCGTTTATTTCTCTTGTACCACAATCTCCAATACATCAATCATGTTGACCAAGATTGTGGTTTTCTTCCTTGTGGCTGTATTCATTGCAACCTCTGTTAATGCCCAAATTCCAGGTATGCCTGACTTTAGCAAATGTTGGATGTCAAATATCTCGGATTTGCCACAATGCATTGCAGAGATTGTACAAGCCTTTGTAAGCGGTCATGCTGGAAAAATAGGTCCAGCTTGTTGTAGAGATCTTCAAGACTCGGAAGCTAACTGTATGCTGAAATTTCCAAACGACCCTTTTCTCGCTATGATAAAGCAACAGTGCTCCCCAAGTGCAGGTCCTCCAGCCACCACACTATAGGATGCAAAAAGTAGTTATGCAAGCATTATTATTTTTTAATATTTGTGTTAGTCTCATAATGTTATTGAAAAAAACAAAAAGAATAAACAAAGATCTAATAAAAATGTCCTTTTTATATGTCTTCTCATATTATATATCTGGTAGTGTTCTTAAAGGTTTCATCTTTTATTCTTATATTTTATGTTAAATATCGATATTTCTTATGCAAGTGTTTTCCAAGGTGATGATGAATTCATAGCTTATATATAACTGTTAGGATCCCACATCGGATAACTGAAGAGACCAACACTAATATATAAGGGATATGAACCAATCCACTCATTGCCAATTGGTTTTGAGTTGGAAGCCCATAGAATTTTACATGGTATCAGAGCCTCATTGACCCAAATAGGGTGGCCCAAGAAGGGCTTATGACCGGTCCTAAAGTGGGATTCGGTTCGAGATGAGATGGTAAGAACCAACATCTCGAGGGGGCGTGTTAGGATCCCACATCGGATAACTGAAGGGACCAACACTAATATATAAGAGATATGTGTCAATCCACTCATTGCCAATTGGTTTTGAGTTGTAAGCCCATAAAACTTTACAATAACTCGACCATGCAAAATTATGAATACATTACAATCAAGCAACAAATCTCAAAGTACTAGTCTTTTCCAAGGCTCCAACCACCACACAATAAGATGCGTATGTTAGTTATGAAAGCATTATTTTCAAAATTTGTGTTAATCCCATAATGTTATTGAAAAAACAAAAAGACAAAGCACAGATCTAATGATAATGTCATTTTATGTCTTATAAATTACATATTATAAATCTCATAACGTTCCCTAAGGTTTCATCTTTGAATCTTCTGTATTTTGTTAAATCTTTTATGTAAATGTTTTACAAGATGATGATGAACACATAGCTTATATTTATAACTCGATCATACACAATTAAGAAAACATTACAGTGCATTATATATTATCACTGAAAAATGTATAATAATAATCTAATGTTACTGAAAACGAAGAAGAATCAAAGATCTAACAATAATGTCCTTTTATATTTCTTATGAATCACATATTAAATATCTCATAACTTTCTCTAAAGTTTCATCTTTGATCCGCTAGAACCCTTGTTCTAAAAATCCCCTTCTAATTCTAATTACATCCCGCCTAGGCGCTAGACTCGTCCTCGTCGCCTCGATTAATGACTAATCCCTCGAAAAAATCAGTCAACCGATTACTCTCCGTCTAATCCGATTAATTCCCGTCTAATCCGATTATTCCTCGCCTAATTCGATTATTTCCATCTAATCATCCATAATCCAATTATTTTTAGATTTTAAATATAAAAAGTTTTATTTTTTGTTATTCATACATTTATATTGAGAGTTTATGATATTTTATAATAAATTATGTTAAAATTTTAGATAAAAATCATAAAATAAATTCTTAATACTATATTTTCACATATTTACTATAATTTTGAAAACAATATTATTTAAAAGTTTAATACAATAGATAAATATATTTTTAAAACATTAAAATAAAAAACTAATTCCCGATTAATCTCTGTTTACTTCCCGATTAATCGTCTAGGCGCTAAGCCCACTCCGACTGTCCGACTAACGCCTAGCGAATTTTAAAATATGGGCTAGAACAGCTTCATCCATAAGAAACCAACAAAGTTTCTCATAAATATTATTTTAATTATTTAATAATAAAAAATTATAAAATGAAATTTGACCAAACAAATTAAAACACCTGTCAAGAAATTTTCTAGAAATATTTCTAAAATTTCATAAACTAAAAATGTACCTAAATGTTTTTCCTATTTTTATATTATTTCATATTATTTAATTCTTTAGATACTCTTTAAAAGACTGCTAATGGAGGTGCTCTTATATCTCATCTAAGGGAACCTTATGCTCAAGTAAACAAGGTAAAAACAAAGATTTTAACTAGAGTTCAAAGTAAATTCATCTCTGGTTAATTTAAATATTTCTGAAAGCACAAGGAGCTGGTCAAGGAAGGACAATATGTCTCTATATATGTGATAAACCAAAACGAGTAGAGAAAAGGGTCTTTTGGGGTTTTGGCAACTGCACCAGGTTTGAAGTTGTCTCCCAATATAAGTATATGGGAAGATGTTCGAAAGTTGCAGAAGAGGATAGTGAGTGAGGGGACAATGTAGATCTATAGAGAGATATCGAAAGGGAGTTTGAAAAACAAGAAAATGTAAGCTTTGGGTAGTTTCTTTAAGTTAGCAAATAATGAGAGTTAAAAGTGAATCTTAGCTAGAAAGAGCTCTAGACAATCACTTATATCATTTGTAAACACATTCTTCTTTGTAGTGGTATGGGAGATCTATTGATCCTAAGAGTAGCGGCTCGCTAATGCTGTGAACCGGGTTGAAAAATCCTTTGTGTGGTCCTCTTCTTCATTTCCTCTGCTCTGTTTATTTTCTTCTTCTTCTCCATTACTTGCTTTGCTTGTGTGTGTGATCTTGTGTTTATGATGAAAAAGGAGAAAGCTTGAGGCTTTGGATGGTTATAAAACCTAACATCTCGATATCTTTTATGTAAATGCTTTCCAAGATGATTATGAATACATAGCTTGTATTTATAACTCGATCATACACAATTAAGAATACATTATATATTATCAAACAAAAATGTTACAAAATACGAGAAAAAGGTCTATCATGCCCAAGCTCTTTTCCTAGGAGAAAGATCAGAAGTTTTGATATCATCTATTTTGGCCGCCAGGATGAAATCGTTCATGCTTAACCCTCCTGTATTGTTCATCCAATAACCAACAACAACCCGATTTAGAAACCATATATTAAAACTCAAAAATGTACATGAATATTTGTGACAAACCAATGGAAGAGGTGGATAGTTCAGCTCGAACTTGGTTAGGATTTTCCAAATGGAGAGAAGGGTAATGACCAGAAGCTTCAGCAACCTTATAAATCCTGTTTATGAGCTCAACACCGCATCCGAAATCTCTCACTTTCCACATGCATCTTATTTTCAGACTGCCTGCTTCATCCTCCACTATACTCCATCCTAGAATCTGAAACGTTTAACATAATAATCTTAGAGATTGAGATAACAGTAACATATCATAAGCGTGGTCACAGTGAATCAAATCAAGTAGGTGATATATGAACACACAGGCTTGTGATTTATGCGGACTAAACAAGTTCTATTGACTGTCAAAAGGATATGACTTACAAATTCCTTCTTTCAGCACTAATACGTTGATAATTAGTGAAATATGAGCGAATGTTTTCTACAATAATAGTCCCATAACCATGACAATGAATAGATTATATATAACATCTTTACAACATTTTGTCAACTGTAGAATTTGTCAATCAAAATTCAAGAATTTAAACTAGCAAGAAACATAAAATTAACCTTATGGAGTAGCTGTTTGGCATCATCAGCCGACATGGGAGTCAGTGAAGGTGAAACAGGAGAGCATTCAAGCTGAGAGAGAGACAGAACAGAAGCGTTTGGGATCAAAATCTTGTGCTCAGTACTTTGGCAACCCAACACTTTATCTCCGAACTGACTCGCTATCTCCTCCGGGTAAGGGTCACGCGCTCCGAAATCTCCAAGAAAATCCTGCGCCAGATTAGACCGGGTTACTGTTAACCGGCCTAATTTACGGTTCGCAGGAGGAAACAAACCGACGAATTGAACAGTGGTAGTGCAAGGAGGATGACGAATGAAGGGGACGGAGAGCGGTGATGACGTGGCAGCCATCGGAGAAGTTTGCTCTGGTACCGAAGATAGAATTATGGTTTTCGAGAGCGAAACGATTTCAAGACCACACTCGCCACTTTGTGGCTGAGTTAAAAAAGGATGAGGTGTCCATGTAATCATCAATGGGACCCACTTTGTCGGATTTTAGTGTCACGTAATCAAAAATAAGACAACTTAAACTAAAGTGGGTCCTACTTGACACGTCACGTTTTAAATCTAATTATAAGCCCATTGGAAGGTCCAACCGACGAAATTTTTGGGTTGTCCTTGTGCTTAGCCACTTTAGTGAATCTCGTTAAGATCATATAATTCCAAAATTACCCTTTCTGGAAAACTTAAACTACGAAAAAGTACCCTTCCTTTTCTTTCCCGATTTCAAGCCCTAAAACGACAGTAGCAGAGTGAGAGAGAAGAAGAGGAAGAACGAAAGATGCCGCTGCAAGATGAGCAAGAGCATGAGGTGTACGGTGGAGAGATCCCAGAGGAAGAAGAAGGAGAGATGGATACAGAGGAGTATGAAGAACACGTCGGAGAAGAAGGTGTCGCCGTCGGAGATGAGGAGCTTGAACCCGGCTCTAACTCTAGGGTATTACGGATTCTTCGATCTATCTTTTATCAAATTGAGAAGCTTTTTTTGTTTTTTTTCACTGTATTTATAGTCTGTTGTTTTTGCTTGGATTGTGTTTTCAATAGGATTTGGAGGATATGAAGAAACGACTTAAGGAGATTGAGGAAGAAGCTGGAGCTTTGCGTGAAATGCAAGCCAAAGCTGAGAAAGATATGGGTGCTGGTCAAGGTTTGTGCTTTATAACTTATGTGTTTAGTCTTGACTCTTTATGCTTAGCTTCACATAGACCTTGAATGTTGATAGATTAGGTTAAGAGCGAATCTTGTTGATTCTGATAGAGCTTTTTTAGTAAATCTACGAATCTTCAAGAAGGTTATTGGAGTTTGGCTATAGGAAGGAAATAATTAGTGAATTTTTGTGTTTTGGTTGATGAAATCTATAGAAATGATTCTAGTCTTCTAGGCAAGAATATCATTAAGCTAATTGAGTCAATGCCTTTTTCTGTTGTTGTATATCAATGAAGATCCTTCAGGTGGTTCGGCTGAGAAGGAGGAAGTTGATTCGCGTTCGATTTATGTTGGCAATGTGAGGCTTCTTCCACCATTAATTGTTTCTACATGTTTCTCATTCATATTTATATATTTTTCAAAGATAGTATCAATGAAATTTAGTGTTTTAGAATGTTTCTTAACTAGCAAAACCTTATATCCCATCAGTATCTGTGAAGTGTTAGACCTCAGATGATTCTTAAGCTTTCCTGTATCTTTGGTTTTGTTTATATTAGGTGGACTATGCATGTACTCCAGAGGAAGTACAACAACATTTTCAGTCTTGTGGAACAGTCAATAGGGTTACGATTCTGACTGATAAGTTTGGTCAACCTAAAGGTTTTGCATACGTTGAATTTGTGGAAGTAGAAGCTGTTCAGAATTCTCTTATTTTGAACGAGTCAGAACTGCATGGTCGCCAGATAAAGGTGCAAACTCGTCCACTGACATAGATTTAATTGTCTTATATTATAGCTAAACATATGTCACTACAAGACTCTGGTTAATCCTTTTTCAGGTATCTGCAAAGAGAACTAATGTCCCTGGAATGAGGCAATTTCGAGGAAGGCGCGCCTTTAGACCCATGAGGGGGTTCATGCCCGGACCTCCATTTTATCCTCCTTATGCTTATGGGTACGTTCTACAAACTTCTCTGCTTCCATAGATAAAACTAATGATTCTGAGAAAAAATAGATATGTAAATTTGCTATGGTTGATGGTTTATGCAGGAGAGTTCCCAGGTTCAGACGGCCCATGCGCTACAGACCATACTGATCTAGGCAAATTGGTGTTAAAAGTAGCAGCTGTCTTTCGTCTCAGGAAGGCTCATCATCAACTCGGTTCATCGGGTGCTGCAGTTGCTTCGATTAACAGAGATGAGTTGAAGAATTGTATGGCAGAAGAGCGGCGAGAGGGGAATTATATTTTAGATTTGTGTACAATATTTTGATGACAAGAGCACCATTTTGAGTTTCTTGCTTTTTTATGTTCGACGAGTCATAACTCAAAAGCTTTTCTATTGAGAATGACCTCCACGCTATTGCAAACTATTTGACTTTTAAACCTTTTACTACAGCCATGGCATCTTATTACCTATAACAAACAGGAATTACGGCCTAGCCAAGCAAAAATTCAGCTTTTGTAGTATTTCTTGGTATGAGCATTAGGCAATCCAGAAACCAAACGGTCGAAAGTGTCATCTGTGGATACTATGATGCTGTATCTCGACCAGTATTTCATGATTCTCATAGGTTAGATGTGTTTAAGTGAAGAATGATTATGGTCGGAAATGATTTCTTATTGAGTTTTCTAGGGAACATAATAACAATCAATTTCAATATTTTTGGTTCTTTTGTGTAAAAACCTCATGTGAATAGATGTTGACAGCCGCTTGATTGTCACAATATAGAACAACTGAATCCCATGTTCTGCTTTAGCATCTAATATTCCAAGAAAAGTTGTATTTTTTTTTTTTATGTATACACATATTCTATTTGGTGCATTGTTGAATATCTCTTTTTGACAGCATCTTGCTTACCTACTTGGCAAAAGGGTTAAGACGAGGAATATATCTTATTTCTCTTACTTGTTCACTTGGAATTCAATAATTTTATCATGGAGTTGAACTTACTCTCTTAATTATGTGTGGTAGCTTTGTAGCTCCAATGCCTTTTCTCAAAATCAAAAGATATATCTTATAATGTTTCCTCTGTCATTACTTTGAATACGACAACGTAATTCTGGCGCATTCCTATGATAATTCCCGTTGCTACTTCTAAGAAATTCTGTTTTGTTCTCTCTGCTAATCTGCTTTGTTGGGAGAATGTATGGACAAGAGGTTTGATGTATACTTAAATGTTTATGGAGGAAGTCTCTATAATTTTGGGTTGACATACTCTTAGCCATTGTCAGATTGAATAATCTAAATTCTAACATTAAGTTGGGTACTCACAAAAGCTTGAAACTATTAAAGCTTCATATGCATCACTTTTTATGAGCAAGCATAGAAATCCAAGTATACTTTGAAAAATGATCTATATATAAATGAAACAAAAATACCATTGTATTATCTCTTGATTTTAACTAATCATTTTTTATATATGCGATTTAAGAGTTAATCCAAGTTCAAAACATGTATTACAAAAAGTATTTGACTCGGGAAATAGATTCCTATGATGTTTTCCCATTACACACGCTTCACACTCGTTGTGACCAAACGAACAATCTGAAATCAGCAAATTTAAAGGCTCTAGATGCAGGAGGCAAAGTCGAGTGTCCAAAATCTGGTTCCAAGAAGGACAACTTATATTTAAAACCTTAAAGAACCAACAAGTTTTACAAAAAAGTAAAATACAAAAAGGGTACATGTTAGATTTACATACACACACATATATATATATATATCCTTTTCTAAAGTATATACTAATCATTTCATACATTTTCAAAATCTTTTAAGAAATCTGAAAACTATTACTTGCATGGATACTTTTCATCATAGAGATGGATATGTGTTTATCATAAGGATGTCATACCCTTCCATGAATATTTTAAAATGATTATCCCTTAAGAATATCGAAAGATCACAATAATATCAATATTTTTATTAGTAATTTTATTCATACATGATAACTACTATAATTATCATATAAAGTTGGACTTAATCAAAGTATGTAGTACATGATGCAAATATTATAACAATGGAGATACTTACATATCGATTTTTCTTTTCAAGAATATATCTGTGAAAAAAAAATTACTTAAACATTAAAGTCACCGTACATCTTTCACAGAAACTTCTGACTTTCAAAAAGTTGATTGTTAGTACTTAGTATATAACGTTTACGTTTCACAATTAAAAATTTTCAGTTCGTACCTTTTACTAATACTCATATATATGTAGAACTAAACGCAAAGTTCGACAAAATGTTCAAGGATACAAGAGTGAATGGTCAAATGACCATACTTACATTTCCTAAATAGCCAATTACAATGTGTATATATTTTGTGTATGATTACATTTTGTGTTAATTATAAAGCTAGGAGCGAATAGTCAATTGACCATAAATTTTTTTTCCTAGCCACCAATTTAAATAAAAAGTCAACTCTTTTTATATAAGGTAGAAAATTATATCCAAAATTCAGATGTATTTATATATAATTTTTGAATCAGAGTATTAGAGAGTTTATATAGTTACACACTCTAAGATCCATCAACAATCTTTGGGACCTAATTTTCGCCACTACAATTGCACTCCTTAAATTAGAAGTGTCTATCAAAATGTTGGCACTTGATATGGTCACATCCAACATGAGAAATATAGGTGTAAATTTTGACGCTCAGTATCTACAGTATGGGTACATGCAGATATAATCAATCAACCACTCTTCAAATGCCTTCCCAGTACTACAAATGTGGAAACTTTTCACCAAAAAAAATATTTATTTTGGCGAATTCCGAAGTTACTTAAGAATACAAGCATTCATTGTATTATCTAGACAATAAATAAGATTTTTAAGAATATATATAAGGGAATTTAACGAAAACCCCTCTTCAACTTTGACTACATCTATTTTTACTCGCTAGTAAAAGTAATCTTGCATAAACCGTTTATGTCAACGTTATTTCAATCTATCAATAGCAACAAATTTGGTAAAATCATTAAAAAGACTCTGCAATAAAGCAAAACATATTAATATTAGCAACAATTTTGGTAAAATCATTGAAAATCTTATTGTTTTATAATAAATACAAATATTTTGATGTTTTTGTCAGTCAAAATAACCATAGACATAAACGGTTTACATATTGTTAATTTTATTTACGAAATATAGGTGAATAATTTTTTTGCTGCAAAAATACTTAATAGTTTAAAAATAGATGAAACCAAAATTGATGGGGTTTTTTTCATTAAATTCCTTTCAGATAATGATCTACTAGCTAGAGTTTATAAGTAAGCAGAGAGCGAAACTCCAACAATATATAATCCTCGCATATATTTCTCCAATTCCTGGGGTTACTAGCATTTGATGCTACACACAAAGAGAATGATATTTTTTCAGTTTGTGGTTTGGCTTTCAAGAAATAGTAGACTGAGCTATTATGGGAGGCTGTGGCTATCAACTGTGTGCAGAATTCTCTCCTTATTCACTCAGAATTCGATATGAAAAAAATTTAGATTAAAAATATTAGGAAATTGAATGCGTATTTTTCGTTAGAGGTTTCTTGGAAAAATTCAGTCGCATCTTTATACGATTCCTTAAGAAAGATATATCCCTCTCTCCTTGATTTTTATGTCTGTTGTATTTCTTTCCTGTTGTAAAAGTTTGGCTCTGTCTTCGTCATTACATTAGAATAGTCTAGCTCTTATTTAGTTCATTAATGTGTAACCCTATGATGTGATGATCGTGAACTCACAGATGATAGTAGCCTTTGCAACATATTGCTCTGAATGGGAGAAGATTACATCAACACCTACGAATTGGCATGTCTTCTCAATATATACACTTTGATGAATCTTAGAGGGTTAAGGATTAACTTTCTTTCTTTTCTTTATCTTATTATTTCAAAGACACTTTAAATTCTAACACGGATAATGTAGGATGAAGTACACTTTATTATTATATTTGGTTTGGAAAGTTTATGTTACCAAAAAGAAAACCAAAAGTTTGGTTTTATATATTGGGATGTTTTTTTTAATCAGTCACCCATTAATTAAAAACTAACACCTTTGTTGATAACTCAATTAGGAGAAAAAAGTGTTTACAATATTGGGATATTCTTAACAATTAGCTTTAAGTTTTAAAGAATGAGAAATTTGGTTACCATAAACAAGTAGCTTTAAGGTTTAAATAGTGGAAGTTTGTAATGTAGAATCAACCCTCTTTTGATTCTGTAATAAAATTTCGAGGGTTATCGAAAATTTCTTCGCAGAAGTAGTCAGCAGGAAACCAAGTGTAATGTACGTAATACTTGTTAGATTAACTGATTCTTTAGTAATATAATTAACAACTTGGAAATGGAATCATTATCCACTTTTTTATTTATTCAAGTACACCAACATATATAGTTAAATTTCACTGTCATTGGATATCTTCAGAACACCTTACATATTGTTAACTATTATCCAAACAAAACATACGTATTAATAAGAGAACTAGCGTGCATTAAAAATTAGCAACGAGCCTCTCACAATCTATACAATTAAATGGGAAGCACATTTAAGAGAATAACCTCAAAATTCTAAAGAAATTACATTAAATGCCATTGTATAAAACTCATTTTAAAATTAAAAAAATCTTAATGGAAATAATATATTGGATTTAATTTGAATTTAAAAGATAAAAATCTAAAAAAATCTATTGAGTATTTTTAGGAAACTGAAATGATTTTATTATCAAATAAATATTTATTTACGAAATTAATAAATTAAATAAAGCAAAATTATAGCCATTTATAATTTATTTTGAAATATATTACTAATTTCGTAACATTAATTATATTATTAAGATAACTATTTTCACATTTAACTATTTGAATTTTTAAAATTTTACATATTTATATATAAATAGTGAATATTATATGTATTAAGTCATATATTTTCTAATTCAATATTTGAAATATGAACATACTTTTATGCGGATTATTAAAGAATATATTTAATAGAATTATATATATATATATATGAAATCACATATTTGAAATAGATGACATATGTATGTGCATATTGAATTAAAATAATTTTAAGAATTTATTCATATAGAGAAATCTATACTATTAAGTGAGAAGCACATTTAAGAGAATAACCTCAAAATTCTAAAGAAATTACATTGAATACCATTGTATAAAACTCATTTTAAAATTAAAAAAAATCTTAATGAAAATAATATATTGGATTTAATTTGAATTTAAAAGATAAAAATCTAAAAAAATCTATTGAGTATTTTTAGGAAACTGAAATGATTTTATTATCAAATAAATATTTATTTACGAAATTAATAAATTAAATAAAGCAAAATTATAGCCATTTATAATTTATTTTGAAATATATTACTAATTTCGTAACAGTAATTATATTATTAAGATAACTATTTTCACATTTAACTATTTGAATTTTTTAAAAATTTACATATTTATATATAAATAGTAAATATTATATATATTAAGTCATATATTTTTCTAATTCAATATTTGAAATATGAACATACTTTTATACGGATTATTAAAGTATATATTTAATAGAATTATATATATATATATATATATATATATGAAATCACATATTTGAAATAGATGACATATGTATGTGCATATTGAATTAAAATAATTTTAAAAATTTATTCATATAGAGAAATCTATACTATTAAGTGAAGAAGCACATGTAATAGAATAACCTCAAAATTCTAAAGAAATTATATTAAATTTCATTGCATAAAACTCAAATAAATAAAAAATCTTAATTGAAATAATATATTGGATTTATTTGAATTTTAAAAATAAATTCTATACTATTAATTGGGAACCACATTTAAGAGAATAACCTTAAAGTTCTTAGAAAATTACATAAAAAGCCATTGTATTAAACATTTTTAAGAATTATTTATTTAGCAATTTAAACAAAAATTTATTATCAAAAGCAATATCTAGATTAAATCTCAAACTATTCATATGTAACCTTATTGAATATATAAATACCGAAATAATAGTAAATATATTTAAGATATTTAAATTAACATGTAATGGCAATTTCCAGAAATCTCGATAACTATATATATTTATATATATGATCACGAAAATATTGATATGAATTTTGAGGAATTCAGACAATATTACATGAACAAGATAAGAATTCGAGCATAATTTCTTCAACCGACAAAAATAAAATGTTGAGAAAGAGTTTTTTTAACCGAGAATCAGATATGGAAAAATATCTTCTTCTTTCCTTATTTAATTTAATTTATAATTAAAATAAACATAATGAATCACTAATGGATAAATGTTAGACCACTAATATGGGTCTTGCGTATGTTATTTCCGTAGTAGACCTGACACTAAGAATAATATGATTGTTTCATTTTTTTCAAATAATATAACTTTGTTAAAAAATAAAAACAAACTTATAACTTTTAATACTATGTAGGTCCTAATTACACATGTAAAAATATTTAAAAATTAATAATATTATTATATATTTCATATGTATATTATATATATGATAATATTAATATGTGCTTTAAGTAAATATCAAAATTAATTAATGATAAGATTTTGAATAATCACGAATTTGTTAAAACTAACTTAAATTGAATTATTCTTATTGGTATACAAGACACAATTAAAATAATTTTGGTAAAAATTAAAAACAAACTTATAACTTTTAATACTATGTAGGTCTTAATTACACATGTACAAATATTTAAAAATTAATAAATTATTATATATTTCATATGTATATGATTATATATATGATAATATTAATCTGTGCTTTAAGTAAATATCACAAAAATTAATTAGTAATAAGATTTTGAATATTCAAAAATTTGTTCAAACTAAATAAAATTGAATTATTTTTATTGTTATACAAGACACGATTAAAAAAATTAACATAAAATCTTAATTCCGCACATACTTGCGGGTCTTATCCTAGTTAGTTAGTAATTTACAACCATGTTCCGTATAAGTCCTCCTTTCAAAAACGCTTGCGTGATTACGAATAAATGCGCTTACTCAACTGCTTTAGATTGATGTAGTTTTAAAATAAATGTCACTAATTTTTTTTAACACGCATCTTTATACTATTTACTATTTAGCAACTAGGCTATATTCATTTTCCTAGCTCGGAGGCGCGGGATAACATCTATATCATAAAACGAAGCTTCTTTATCTTCATTCATGAAACTACTCCTTTCTCGAATTTCTTTTGTTTCCCTTATTTGCCAACTATGGCTTCTGCATCCAGTCCACCTACAGGTGAACAAGGTACGTTTTGATTACTAGATGAAAAACGCGGACTAAACTTGTCTAATGCTTTTGATTTGACGCTAGAATCTCTAAATACAAATGTTTATTTTGTTGAAAGTATTTAAAAGATGATTTTGATCCACGTAAAATCTTATATGAACTTGTTTCTCTTCTATGCAGATGATGATAAGAAATCTTCGTCCAGTTCCAACAACTCAATAGTCGCATCCAGAAATGTAAATAAGCATTCATATAATTAAAAAGGATTTGTCATCTGTGTTTAATTATCTAGTGGCTTTTTTGTTTGGTAAAATGAGAGGAAGAAGTCTAAATCTTGGTTCTCTTCTTTCTTCAGTTAGGTTGAAGTTTTCGTATAATCAAAAGAAAGGTTTTATATAATTTATTCATTTTCTATCTTCCTTGATCAGATTGGCGCTGTTGAAAACCTTTGTCCAAGAGCTTTCAGTGACTCTCATAGCATCTTCAAGATCCCTGAGTTTCTCATCCGCAACAAACACAACTCCTACGACTATCAACCTATTATAGTCTCAATAGGCCCTTACCATTTAGCAAGACAAGAACTACAAAGCATTCAAGAGCGAAAAAAATGTTTTGAAAACTTCTTTGTATTGCAAGCAAAAAATAATGACGTGAGCAGGGACGATCTAGTTCATGCAGTGGCGTCAAGAGAACAAGACATAAGAGATTCATATTCAGAAGATCTTGGTTGGATTACATCTAAGGTACTTATCGATATGATGATCCTTGATGGTTGTTTTCTTCTCACTTTGTTTTTAACTCTTGCAAAAGATATCATCTACAAAGATCCAATTTTCAATTTGCCTTGGGTTCTTTCATCTATACAAAGAGACCTTCTCCTTCTAGAAAATCAGCTTCCATTGTTTGTTCTTCAAACTCTACTTGACACTTCAAAATTTTCACCTACGATTTGTGTAACCACTCTCGCTGTAAAGTTCTTTAGCTACTCGTTTGAAAAACCAAGGGAACGTCGAGCTATACCAAACAGCTGTGACGCAAAACACCTTCTTGATCTGATCCGTAAAACTATCATTCCCAGTTCACTTCAAACCACTGAAAGTGAGATTGAATCTGTCACAAATGCTCCCTCGGTGGCGCCTAGCTCTTCTCAAGAATCTGGCATAAATTTTCCATTGGCGGCTAACGAATCTCTCAGACTAATCTTGTCAGCCAAGAAGCTTCGTTACAGTGGAATAAAATTCAAGTTGAAGACAAGCATGGTGGACACGTTCTTGGATATAAGTCTTAATAATGGCAAGCTTGAAATTCCAGAAATAATCCTGGATGATTTTATTAGCTTGCTAATATTAAATGGAATTGCCTTTGAGCAGTTTTGTGCAGATATACCAAACCATGTAACGAGCTATGCTATGTTCATGGGCTGCCTTATAAACAATGGAAGGGATGCTGCATTACTTGAAGAAGAAGGTATCATACAGAACTATTACGGAACAGGAGATGAAGTGTCACGATTCTTCAAAAGAATCACTAAAGATTACGCGTTTGATATAAAACAGAGCTACTTAGCTCCTGTGTTTGTGGGAGTTAACGAGTATACAGCAAATGGTTTCCACGTCCAGTGGGCTGGGTTCAAGTACACTTACTTTGGTTCTCCATGGATAACTGTATCATCTATTGCTGCATTTATTCTTCTGGTGCTTACGCTATTCCAAGTTATCTATGCAGCTGGTTTCCTTAAACCAATTTCTAATGGCAAAGGGGATGATAAACAACGTTGACTTTTTTTGTTGAATAAAAAGAAACAAGGTTGACTTTCTTGTTGTGTGTTTGATGTAGCACTCCTTGTCGAGGTTATGTCATATGAGCTTTCCCATGTTATGGGTCTGTTTCTTGTGGTTGTGGTTTTTCTAATTGCTTTCAAGTGTTTTTTATTCCTTGTTCAAGTTTAGTTTCAATTTTTGTTTTCTATGATTCGAAGTCCTGTGTGGCCGGTCTAGCTACCTTTTCTTCAATTTTAGTTACCATTCTCTTGGGATTGTAACTTGTAAAGTGTGCTTTTGAAGTTTCTAAAAAGAGTCGTGAGCGCCGACAAAAAAAAAGAAAACAAAAAGAGTCGTGAGAAAAGTTTTCTCCCAAAAGATCTTTTTTTTTTTGGTGTGATCCCAAAAGATCTTCTTGTTGTGCATTAAATCTAATGAATTCTCAATATATCAAAATGTTCTTAGAGCATAAACTGTGGGTAAAAACGGATATATTCTCTCAAATCACATCGTTTTCTCAGATGAAAACTTCTGGTCACTATGTTGGAGGTATGTTAAATTAGTCATTTACATTTAATTAAAATTTAAGAGGATTTATTAAATTTTGATGAATTAGGAATTTGGTTATTAAATTTTATCAATTCTCACCTAATACCATGAAATTTTATTTTTTGTATTTTTAAGTAAGAAATAACATTAAATATCAGCTAAAACTATCAAATTCAATTCTTAAAATGTTTTCAATAACAATAGATTTCATTATAAACTTTAAATTCATTTATTCAATAATATATAGTGTTTATTCTTTAAATAAATATTAAAATTCATGTTTCAATCAATGTTGTAAAACTCGCTAGGCGGCAGTCGGGCGGCGAGGGTGGGTCTAGCACCTAGGAGATTAACCGAGGAGTAAATGGAGATTAATCGGGGATTAGTTTTAGGTTATTTTAATATTTTAAAAATATTTATCTATTATATTAAACTTTTAAAATTATATTTTTTTTAAAAAATTATAGTAAATACATAAAAATGTAGTATTAATAATTTATTTTATGATTTTTATTTATATTTTTAACATAATTTTTTATAAACATCAAAAATTCTCAATATAAATGTTTGTATAACAAATACAAAAAAATTTATACCTGAAAATTTAAAAATAATTAGATTATAGATGATTAGGCAGAAAATAATCGGATTAGGTAGGGATTAATCGGATTAGGTAGGGATTAATCGGATTAGGCGGGAAGTAATTAGTTGACTGACTTTTTCGAGAGATTAGTCATTAATCGAGACGGCGAGTGTGAGTCTAGCAATTAGGCATGATGTAATCGGAGCTATACTGGATTATACATTTGCCATTTTCAGCTTAGTTCAATATCTATAGATATTGAGAGATCAGCCCATATAGTAATTGATTATCCAACAGCAAAAAAAAAAACAAAAATGATATTCAACCAATACTCTCTAATGTAAACGGGCCTTAGACCCATAGATATGTGGGTAAAAGAAAAAGGCTTGAACAGTTTTTATTTTATCTTTTTTACAGATCAATTTTAAAATATATAAATTTTTCTTACAAGACTCATTAAAAACCAAACCTTTAGATTCTTTTCTTAACTCCGAAACCAGCAAACGCCGTTTCTTCTTCTTCCTCCCTCGCGCGCTCTGCGCCCAAACATCTACTTGATCGCTGTTATACAGATACCAAACCCTAATATTTCGTGATTTTGTTCATTCGCACAGTTTTCTTAGTCTTCATCAATGGGTCAGGACAAGGATCAGAAGAAGAAAAACGAGAAAAGAAACAGAAGTAATGAGAAGAGTAGTATAGTAACTAATGAAGAGAATGTCCCAACTGAGCTGAAGCAGAAGCAGCAACAAGGGAATTGTAATAATCCAAGCAAGAAGAAGAAGAAAAACCAAGAAGTTTTTCCTTTTGGAAACTACAGAAACTACTATGGCTACAGAGTGAGTCTCTACAGTTTCTAATCTTGTTTCAAATTCCTTAGTAGTTGGTTCATCTTTTGATGTTTAAAAGTTTTTTCTTTAGTATCTGAATCTTTTGATGAAACGTAATGTTTTAGATAAGCCATGATACGGATGAGGATCCTCGGCTTAAAGTATTGAAGAAAGAATGGTTTCAAGGCAAACATTGTCTTGATATTGGCTGCAACAGCGGAATCATGACTATTCATATTGGTATTTTTTCAAGAACATCTTAGTTTCATTTTCCTATTACAATAATCTATGTCTATTTTTGTTGTGGATGTGGCTTTTGTGAACCCTGACTAACTATACTTGTTGAGACGTTTTTTGGTTTCTTTTGACAAGGGAAGCATCATTTCATTGTTTTTGAATGCCTGTTATACATTTATAGATGTGGCTTTTTGTGAAGATTATCTAAACTCGCTAGGATTTGGTTGAGACATTGTTTGGTTTCTTCTGGTGAAGAAAGCTTTAATTCATTGTCGTAAATTGTCTTTGAATGCTATGTTTAAGTGTGTCTGAACTTTCACTGTCTCTGATATCTCTCTGTTAATGTATTTTTCTTTTCTTGTATTAGTTGACTAATATTATCGTTACCCTGATTGAAATGTTTTCTTTTTCTTCAGCTAAAAAGTTTGGTTGCCGGAGCATTCTTGGAGTTGATATTGATTCAAGTAAGCACTATTGGTTGTCATAATATCTTTTCAAAAATTTTGTTTATGTAGGATATGAATTAAACTGTTAACTACTTAATTATTTTAGTCTGCATAAAATAATTTGTTTGATTTAATCGGATTCAACTATATAAACAGTAGATATTCAGTAGTTTTGAAACTTCCATAACTTTGTACTTGCTTAAGTAAATCATTTTCCTGTGCCAATGAATCAGATTTTCTTTGATTGAAGGTCGCATTGAGGATGCTCATTGGCATCTTAGGAAGTTTGTCAGAATGCAGAATTCGGCTAAGCTAAGTGAAAAGAAATCTAGTTCAGAGTGTGCAGATGGTTCGAAAGAGCAATCTACTTCTCTCTTTAATGATGACACAAAGTCGGAAATCCCGGAAACTAAAGACCTGTCTCAGATTGTTTCATTTCAGAAAGAGAATTTTGTTCAAACCCGAAATCTTGACGAGAATCGTTATGATGCAATTCTATGGTAAACCCCTTAGCTGTTACCTCTTTTTTCACTCGTAAGGTTGCCCTCTACCTTTTGGGAGGGTTAGATACAAAAGAGCAGACACCAATTCTTTTGGTGACGCTTATTACACCTCAAAGTGCACCAACTGTAGTTGAGAAAAACCTTACCAGATGGTTTGTAGTTGAAGAATCTTATGTAACAAAGCGTTTTTAAAAAAGAGGTTACATTTTCAGTTGATATCAGAACTTCTTTTGTCTTGGTTCTCTTATGCTGAAGTTGAAAGTAACAGTTTTATTGATGACATGTTTCTTTTTATCCAGTTTGAGTGTGACAAAATGGGTTCATTTGAACTGGGGTGATGATGGTTTAACCACCTTATTTTCAAAAATTTGGCGGCTTCTTAATCCGGTGAGTTATACTATACTTGAATGTGCCCGTTATTTGCTTTTCATATGCGCAATTGACAACATGGCTTTGCTTTTCAGGGTGGTATTTTTGTAATGGAACCTCAGCCTTGGAAATCTTATGAAAACAATCGTCGTGTCTCAGAGGTGTGATATACTCATTTACAAATGTTTCTTTCTAATAACACACGTTAGTTAGATGTATAGTTTGAATCTTTGTTTTTCTTCTTTGTTTGCAGACTACTGCAAAGAATTTCGGAACGATTGTTCTACGTCCTGAGAATTTCCAAGAAATTCTTCTTGATAAGGTACTCTTATCTACACCATTTTACTTCCTTAATTTGCTAATACTCTTACCTGATCTTCAAAGTATGTCATGCATAGTAGTGTTGTGTAAAGTTAGATGAAGAGTGTCAGGTAAAGTGTAGATGAGAATTTTGTGTAGCGCAACCGTTTTGTGTAACAAAGTAGTCTTGGGTTCTTTTTTGTAATCTGAACTCGTTGGCAAAGTTTGGGTTCAGACTCTCATGGTCCATTACTTGCGTTTTGGTTTTGGCACAGATTGGGTTTAGAACAGTGGAAGATCTTACATCAAGCTTGTCAGGCACAAACAAAGGGTTTGATAGACAGATCCTTGCATTCCAGAAATGAACATAACTACCAGATTCCTCAGTGAAGAAGAAGCTGAGTTTTTGAAAAGCCTTGTGGAACACACAAGATACGAAAACAACTCTAATTCGTTGGATAATCTAATATGTAATGTTTTTTTTTTTGCTACAGCTTAGTTTCCCTAATCCAACTCCAAAGCGGTCCTCTTTTTGTATACTGTTTAAGATGATTATGGCATAAAAACTATTTCAGCGTTTCTTGTTTATAAAATAGAATTTATGGTAGGCCAAGCTGCATTTTATAGAATATAGATGAATTGTGTGAAGTTTCACAGTAAGATAGAGGAAGTTTTTTGGTCTTCATATTGAATGTCGTGTAGATGTAGAAATATGTATATGGGAGTGAAAGCGTTTTAAGGAGCACCGTGAGCACCACACAATGACTCAGTTTCGTGTGAGAGATTGTGTTGACATGGCAGCTTCTATGAAAAACTCATCCACCATATTGTGCATAGCTGATGCTGATCTGGCATGATTGTAGGAAGACTTTTTAAAGCTGATGTGGACAGTCTACTAGTATTTAAAATAGTCCCTTAGAATCTGTATACAATACAGTTGCAACCAATGTCATGTTGGTAATAAAAACTACAGTTTCCTGTTTAATCGAATGGCAAATTATTGTGATTAAAGAGCTACCCAATATGGATGAGGACATTCGTATTCCCATCCAGTTCCAGAGTAACGAACGCAATGTAACCAGAGAGCCTCGTCATGCTCCTCGTACCTGGCATATTTTAGAAACATGAGACACCATTTGGATCAATGCAGTAAGAACAAAGTGGTAATTTTATCGTGTTTTCTTTACCCTTGTGGGATTAACTTTGGGCAATTTGTGCACATTGGATCGATGCTGAAATCTTCACTCGAATACACGTAGTCATCTAGGGAGAATATATCTTTCTCACCCGCATCAATTCTTTTTGCAATATAGGTCTCAAGATTATCCATGTGTCGATTCAGATAAAGTGGGTCATTTGCTATGTGATGCCCGGTATATTGTAGATGCACTCGTATCTACATTAGTAACAACCGAAATGAGAAACCCCAAAAGGCCAAACTCTCTCTTTCATATCCTCCTCATGGCTAATAAGATCTAAAGATTGAAACTTGAATTTTTATGCAATGTGTATTATCACTTGCTTACTTGATGAGTTTGCCCTGTCACTGGTTCACACAAGACGAGGCTATGAGTCCCGTTTGTATCGATTCTAGTGAGCTTGGTACAGGCAGGCTTCCCCTTCACCTTCTTATCATCACCACTTGAATTGGCGTCCTGCACAAAGCATAAACACATTCCCATATTTTTACTATTAAGTGTCAAATGGAAGATTTGTTATGATTTATGTCTAGATGCATAATGTGGCTTTACCTCTGCTGTGCTTCTTCCTTGACTGCCGTTATAATCTATGTTGGCATTGACTACAATCTGACACATCAAAGTCATGCAGATACATCAAATAAACTTTCAAACCAGAACTCTCAAGTATTATCATATTATAAACCCCTATCGAGATCATTTGGTAGAGCAATTATTAATGGGCCCACAGAACTAAACCAACACAATCCACTATTCAGTTCAGTTTTTGGTGTTGATAACTGTAGTGAGTAAATGTATTTGGTAATTAGAAACAGTCCACAATCATCAATGAAATGTTTCAACATAATCAGAAATCACAAAAATTAGATTTAATAATCACTTAAAAGTTAAGAGCAGTACATAATATTCACGAGGCCGTCCTTTAAATTCATCAGCGAATAAATCCACAATTGTTTTCCCAGTCCAGCGTTTGTTCACCTACATCGCAGACAATTTCAATCTCTACTGTATTAAGCAAAATAAAATAAAATACTTAGGGCTAAGAAATATGAAATTACTTACATGAGAAATGAATTCGAAGTAGTACGGTCTCACATGGCGTCTTCCTATAGAAAAAAAAAAAAAAATCAAGCTGATTAAAGAAAAAATAAGTGGTTGAGTTAGAGACTGTGGAGGAGATTGGAGGATTTGTTATACCTCCATGGAAGATGTAGTCGTGCTTCTGTGAAAGTTTAGATGGTGAGTGTAAGACAAAGTCAGTATTTACCGTGTTGGAGCTAGTCGTGGCGATGATTAAAGAGGCGGCTTTCTCTACTCCCTCGTTGTCGTCTTCTACCTGCTTTCGTTTCATGTTTTTAGACTCATTTAACCAAGTTTTAAGCTATACCAAACCGGAAATTAATATGACTTTTTTTTGTCGTTTATTCAAATTATATAAAATCTGAAAAAATCACTATATTAGTGTAAATCTTTTTTATTTTATTTTTCTTTGTCTCTAAAATACTTTTTTAAATTATCTTATAACAACAATGTAATTATAAAAATGCCATTAATTTTATTTTACACAACAACAAAAATTTTGGCGCCATCCGACGTAGCACAGAAATTGCTAACATGTATTATTTAAGATTACCGCAAAAATTTCTCATTCTCGTTACGGTTGACTATCAAGAAATTTGGCTGACTTATGTAAACGGCTGACTTATATTTTTAGGCTGACTTATTACCTACATGTTATGGTTGATTTACAAGAAATCGGCTGACTTATCATTTTTAGGTTGACTTATCATTTTTAGGCTGACTTATTACCTATATGCAATGTTCAAAAAAGCGCTAGGCGCTAGTCGGACGGTGACCCTCCGCCTAGTGCCTAGAACGTCTAGTCGGAGCCTAGGCGATTTTAGGCGGTTTAAGCGGTTTAAGTAATTTTATAATAAATATATATATATATATATATATATATATTTAAACACATATATATTAACATAATATAATATAACATAATAAAATTATAAAATTGAATAATTTAAAATTTTTAAATTAAAAAACGTGAAAAATATCAATGTTTTGTAATTTTAATTTTTTTTAAATAACATTTTTTATTTTTTTTTTATTTTTATAAAAACATAGATATTAAATAATTTATTAAATTTTCATATCCCACATAATTCATAACTCATATAATTAGTGTTTTAATTATTTAATTATCGTTTATTTTGCTAAATCTAACTATCCGTATAATATAAACTGATATTTTAAAAATTTAAGCGGTCTAGGCGTTAATCGGGCGGCTTAAAGGGGTCTAGCGCCTAGGCGCCATCTAGACGGCCGCCTAGACCGTTTTTTAGAACATTGCCTACATGTTATGACTGACTTACGGGAAATCGGCTGACTTACAGAAAATCGGCTGACTAACAAGTATAAGTAATGGCTGACTTATAAAATTACGGCCGATTTAAGATAATTTAGGCTGACTTATTCATATGATATGCCTGAGTTATCAAGTTCTGGCTGACTTAAGTAGCTGATTTAATAATTTTTCGGTTGATTTCAAAGAGTTCTAGTGGCTGACTAATGTTAAGTCAGCAGTCATACGGCTGATTTTGGATTAATTATGGCTGATTTAATAATTAATCAATAATTACTATAATGATATGCATTTAATGGCTGATTTACTCACCGTATCTACTAACTTATATTTTTTTTAGCTGATTTAAGTTTTATCATGACTGATTTTATAATCTTCTATAATTACTCAAATAGTATATTTAGTTATGATTGACTTATAATATCGTTTTATGGCTGATTTTGGAATTACTGACTTACGAATTCATTTACCGGCTGATTTCTATATAAGCAAGAAAACAATTATGTCTTTATGAAATAACACGTCGGATTTAAGGATTCATGTTTAGGGATTTAAAGTTCATCTTTATTGCGCCGTTCTTCGTCTATACTTATTTTTCTCTCCATATTTTTTCTTCTTCATCTTCAATATATCATATTATAACAAAATATATAAAATAAAATTTTTATTTGTATCTTATATTTTTGTGTATTTCTAATACATTATTTTAGCAAAAACATTATATTATTTATATTTTTTTAATTAAATGACTAATAAAAATATAGTATATTAATAATGGATAAAGAAATTTTTTTATTAGTTTATTTAATTAATATGCAAAATTATTAAAATACAAATAATATAAAACACAATGAGTATTAAATTAGAGATAAATGACATTATTTCACAATCTATGAAAATAAATTTAAACAATTTTCTTATATATACAAACATTATTTAATATTATTTTATGTTCTATTTTAATTAACAATTTTTTTATCTACAAAACTTAGATAGTTTAAAATACTTCGTTTATTGATAAGTCAGTCATAACTCAAATTCGTTTATTGATAAGTTAGCAATAACTCAAATTCGTTTATTGATAAGTCAGTCATAACTCAAATTCGTTTATTGATAAATCAGCTATAACTCAAATTCGTTTATTGATAAGTCAAACATAACTCAAATTCGTTTATTGATAAGTCAGACATAACTCAAATTCGTTTATTGATAAGTCAGACATAACTCAAATTCGTTTATTGATAAGTCAGCCATAAAACAAACAATAAGTCAGACATAAATCAAACCATAAATCAGCCAGAAACATAAGTCAGCCAGAAATATAAGTCAGCCATAAAGTAATCCATAAATCAACCATAAAACAATCCATAAGTTAGCCATAAACAATTTATAAGTCAACCATAAAGCAATCCATAAGTCAGCCATAAAGCGATGACAGAAAAAGCAATCTCAACGATAAAGGAGGCAATTTTGACGATAAAGGAGACGATTTCGAGCGGTTCACTGGCGGAATATGAACAGAGCAAAAGAGATATATATATATATATAAAGAGTGAGAGAGAGATATATGCGAGAGAGAAAGCGAGAGAGATGAAATGCGGGAGAGAGAGATGAGATGAGAGAGAGCGAGAGAGATGAGATGCGAGAGAGTGATGAGATTTTCGTAGGATTTTTTTTGTTATGAACATTAAAATAGAAAAAATAACTAAAAAACCATGAAAATTAGAAAAAAACTAATCTCAAATCTTAAGGGCATAAATGATATTTTCTTAACGAATTGTATTATTCTAGTAATTCCAAAAAAATTGGATACATTCTAATAATATGTGATAAAATATAGTATATTTGAGTTTTTTTTTTTTTGATTTATCTCAATTATATTACATAGAAGCAAATGGAAAAAATATGTTCAACTTCAAGGCTTTGAAGATATTGCCGCCAGAAAACAAAACGTCTATGGAGACTAAAACCTATGAAAGTCACAAAACCAAAATAACATAAGACAAAGTCCTCATATGAAACAAAGAAATCAACTAATTAAGACCAACTTTGTAGTTAAGATAATTTCGCCAAATTTACTTAATGACCCTGAAAATTGGCTTATTAATGAGAATGAACAAATTCAAAACACCAAAAAATTATTTCTCTTATAGATTATATAAGGAGTTAATATAACGATAATGTATGTGCAATTATCTCTATCCAGTGACGAATGTAGAAAATCATTTTATTGGACTCAAAGTATAAAAAAATATATTTTATAGGGGTTAAAATATTATTTAGCTGAATTTATTATAAATATTATAAAATACACTAATTTTTTTTTTGGTGTCATATGACCCCATTGCTTATATAGTTGTTTCGCCGCTGTCTCTGTCAATCGCTTTTTCTAACCATCAATTGGAGGTTACCAATCCAACCCATTGTGATTGGTTGAAACTAAAAAAAAAACCATAAAGGAAAAAGGATGATCTAGTTTTGAACATGTAGTTACATATGGCTAGAGTAACTTTTTGTACATAGATGACATTATATGGATTGCGATTGCACGCTTAATCCATGTATGTTATGATGTTTATAGACGACTCTATCCTATTCATCAACATTGGTGAAAAAATTGTATACCTATCTCCACTCACGGGAAACAATGAAGATGTATAGATAGAAAACATAGCTAACTCATTTCACTAGGTCGAGCTTTTAATAGCATGGTCACATTTTCTTTGGCATGGGGAGGTTTTAAGCGATCAATTGGCGTATGTTATTGTCGATGTGATATGGCATCGGGCTATATAACTTTTGAGATATTACAATTTTGTGTGATCAATATGATAAGCATTTCTTCATACACATACATTTAGTGGATGATCAACTTCATGTAAAACCATTTTGCAAATTGTAATAAGACGATTTGTAACATTCCTAGGATCTAGGAGCCAAAACTTCCACAACTCAACAAAAAGACTCTATATGTCAATCAAGATCGTATTACACGAACTAGCCATTTACCACGGTATTCAAAAGTTATACAAATTAAGACATTACATCTAATATCATATACGTGTTCACATTATCTATTTTGTCTATCCATTTAACAACGACTCTATCTTAACGTTATATAGTTATTCACATATCGCAATCTGATTAACGAATATCTCACTCAACACAACAATATTACAAACATGCGTCCGAGAACACATCTCAAAAATGGTGTTGCACGAAACAACATGCATCTCCAACCTTTTGGATATAATAAGTAAAGAAAAAAGTATTTTGGAATTTTCTCAAATAAAGCAAAAAAATAATAAATGATGACGTGTCCTTGCCCCTATCCCCATCGTTTCTTCTTCTTCTTCTTCTTCTTCTTCTTCTTCCAACATTTTTGTGTTTCTTCAAAAGTCAATCTTTCTGAGAAATTTCATAATTGTAGCTCCGATTCAAATTCCTTAATTCACTATGCCTTCTTCGTTCTCCAAGCCGGCTTTAGATCCTTCTTCATCGCCTCCACATAATTCACCTTTGCTACAAGACAGCTCGGAGGCTGAGCGCCGGCTTCGAGAAGCGGAGGAGAGGCTACGCGATGCCATGACTGAGCTTCAACGTAGACAACGTTCAGCAGCGCGTGGATCTCACGCGGAGCTTTGTGATCACGCTGACGTTTCTTGCGTTGCCAATGCCATTGGTAATCTCTGTCAGAGCTTTCTTCTCTCTTATGGTGTTAGAGTTGGAATCGGAATTCTTCTTCGTGCTTTTAAGCTTGCAAGGGGACAGTATTATTCGTCTCTTCTCGATCTCAAGGTGAGGAAACAGATTCATGGATTTTTTTAATGAGATTTAGAGTCTTTTGAGTTTGCTTTAGATATGATTGTTTTGAAATTAGGGCTAATGTGTTATTGAATTCAACATAATATATGAAGTGATTCCAAAATGTTGATATGACTCTAGCTCTTTCATTTCTTCTTCTTGTCAAGCATTGCCATGTGAGGTGTATGACTTATTTTTTTGTTCTAGGCTGTGTCAAAAAAATCTGTTTTTTTTTTCTTTTTCGTTTGTAGTTCTTCATTTCTATTAATATATGTGAAAAATGGTTGCAGCAACTTGTTTCGGAGAAAGATTTGATGGTTAGGGAAGAAGCATGTCGTATTGGTTTACTTTTTGGTGGCTTTACCGGATCATATCATGCCCTTAGATGTGGCTTGAGGAAGTGGAGGAAGAAGGAGACACCATTGAACGCGTAAGTTTATGGTTTGTATTGTTGGGTCTCCTTTTTTTTTTTTTTTAATGTTATGTATGCTAGTGCATATTTCTTGAAAAGTATATTCCTTATTATGACTTCGATTAAGGGTGGAGCAGAATTTTAGCAGGTTCAATTGCGGGTTTGTCTGTCCTGGCTTTAGATGATTCTAACCAGCGGCGCACACTTGCTTTATACCTTTTGGCTAGATTAGGCCAGGTACATCTTTTGGTCATATATTATCTGTCATTCAATACGAGTAATATCACTAGAAAGATGTAGACTGATCTTTCTTCTTTTTTAATAGGCGGCTTATAATTCTGCTAAGTCAAAGAACAAGTTCCATCTTTGGGGAAGCCATTGGAGACATGGAGATTCATTACTTTTTTCTCTTGCCTGTGCCCAGGTAATTGAGATTATTCTCTTTTCTTCCTGTTCTACTCTTCTGAATACTAGTGGTGGAAGTTGTATAGATGTTGAAGTGATCCATGTGATATTTTTGTCGTAATGTGGAAAAGAAAAACTTTGTGTATCATATATATCATCTGTTATCTGATTTAGTCGTGATTATGATCAGCAAGCTAATTTTGTTGCAATGAGGTTGGTGTAGGTCATGTATGCCTTTATAATGCGACCTGAAACCTTGCCAAAATCGTATAGAGAATTTATTTAGAAGACTGGTCCTGTTTCAAGCCCTGTCTACCAGGCAGTAAGAGAGTGCTGCAGAGGCGGTCCGATCGATGTAGCCTCTTTATCAGCCTATATATCTAGTAAAAACAAAGCTAGTGACGAGAAAGTGGAAGAGTTTGCTTCCATCATTCTTTGTTCAGCTATTCATCCAAACACTAACTCGTGTCTGGCCCAAAATGCTAATGCAATGTCGGCTACATTCAAGAAAACATTTCCATTATACTTCTCCCTGACATTTGTCCCATATGTTGTTTTACACCTACAAAAGGTAAGGCTTTCTCTAAATATCTGCCGTTTCTATCTTTTGTAATTCTATGGTTTATGCTTTAGCCAGACATAATATGTATTTTCTTATGACATCCTACACTTTCAGTTTGTGGCTTCTCCTTACCGGACATCGTGGCATGCAATCAGAGATTCAGTTAGATCGACTTCCTTCTTGTCTGCTTTTGTTGGGATTTTTCAGGTAGCTGGTTCTTACATTTGCTCATCACACTTAGTTTACTAAAACCATTCCCAAATGTATGTGCCTAAATACGTCTTTCCATTTGCACTAGGCTTTCATATGTGCCCACAGAAAAATTGCATCCAAGGACCACAAGCTTGTTTATTGGTTTGCGGGTGGTGTAGCAGCCCTTTCAGTTATGCTGGAGAAAAAACCGAGACGCTCTGAGCTTGCTCTATATGTCCTTCCCCGAGCAGGAGATTCTCTATGGGAGATACTAATTAATCGTCACCTTCTTCCCGATATTAAAAATGCAGAGGTACAATACAAACCACAGTTGCTCTTTCCAACTTTCTTCTTCTTTTAACAATGGACCTGATGTTTTATCCAATCAACGGAAACAGGTGGCTTTATTTTGTGGATGTATGGGAGGAATAATGTACTACCTAGAATATGAACCGGATACAATGGCTCCATTTCTGAGGGGACTCATCCGTCGGTTCCTTGCTAGTCAAATAAGCAATCCTAGCAGCAAAATCCGCAATAGTACTTCCTATACATATCTCCCAACTCTTGATCCGTTGAAGGAACCGAATACGCAGCAGGAGAGCCAAGAAGGAGAAGCTCCTAAAGCTGAAGAAAAGTATAACTTAGAGGCAATTCCTGGTCTTTAGAAGCAGGAGCTATTTGATACTTTCAACACCTGTATTAGCATCTGACTTGGAAATTGAACAAACCAAAGAGGACCCATTATGGATCATGATTTTGATCAAGATCCCTCAGAAGAGAAGGGTTCATCCACAGAGAAAACTTCAGAGATTGAAGTGATTTGTTTGTAGGGTTTAGGAGTCTTTTTAAGTGTCTTTATTTTCTTTTACTCTCTTCCCGTAATAACCAACAACTGTCTCTTCTTTATTTCAAAGAGAAGTTTCAGAATGGAGAAGATTTATGAAGATTCAGAAACTGATTTGTTCACACCAACAGAGTGTTGAAACTGGAAACAGATATGTAAATAGTCTCACAACAATGATTTTTTTCAGGTCGCTCACTATTAGGCGTGAAACTAATATTCCGGAAATTTGCATTATTCGTGATTCGATTTGCTTCGATTCGTTAAAAATAATAATAAAATAATATATATTTTTAAAAATATTCAAATTAATTTCTAAAAGCTAAATATGATAGTTATATCATATGGTAAAAAATAATTTATTTACAAAAATAAATATAGTAACAACATAATAGATAAATATTTTTTTTTTTATTTTCACAATCTCAAATCTACAAACAAAATATATCTAAATAAAAATAAAATAAGATACTAATACAAATATTTAAAATCTTTCAATAATAATATCTATACAAAACTAATTAATAATATAATATATATTTATAATTATATATAATATATATATTTATAATTATATTATATATATCCGAATCGAAACGAATATTCGGTATTTTTGAAAATGATATTTGTTATTTACTTCGTTTTTTACGAATACTATATTTGATATTTGCTTTATTTTGAAATTTTACGAATATTCGGATTTTTCTATTCAAATCGAAGCGAATAACGAATGGAATCTAACGAATATTTTGCCATGCAATAGTCACTATGGTACACACAGATTCTTCATTCTTGCATATGCATGCACCAATCCTTGGTATCATTGGTCTCGGATTTCACATAAGAGTCTGGTCCAAGAAAACCCATTATCGTCAGAAAATAAAAACAGTCCATTCGAAGTCAAAGAGCCCAATCACAGATTGATTCCAACACAATTTCTGACTACCACATAGGTAATTTTAGTCATAAAATAAACCTACATAGTAAGACACAAGTTTTCACTAGATATATTCCTTTTCCTTTTGTTAGAATCTTGATTTAGTCGTGACACCCTTGTTCTACTTTTAACTAACTCTATAGAAAAACACAGACTTTTGTAAGTTCCACAATGCAAAACTCTCATGTGAAACAAATGGAAATAAAGTCAATTCGTCTAAGATCTGACTTGGTCTTGATCCTCATACCCAAAACTTATTATAAAACTCTTAACCACTGTGATTTGATATCTATTGGTCAGAGCGGGTAGTGCACATACGATAGATAAAACTCAAAAGTCGTAAGAGTTTTTATATCATTTGCGGGTCAGAAAATCCAAATTTAAATAACTTGATATAATGCAGACCACTGACACTTGTAAGCATTTGTTCCATTTAAGGAATTCGTCATATGCTACGAAGTCAAATGTAAAAAGGATTTTTTTGTAATATAATCATCTCAAGCTAGTTTTGTGATGGTACACACCTTCAATATTGGTTCTTCAAACCTCTTCCTTATTCTTCTTCATCATCACAAAAATGAATGTCTTTCAGACTCATTTACCAAAAGAGATCGTGCCTGATCTTAGGCGTGAAGAGTATGTCATCGCCGGGAAGATTCTCCGGCAGCGGTCAGTTTTTGACTTGGACAAAGACGGTTTTAGCCCTCTTCATACGGCTGCAGCAGCCGGCCAAGTAGAGATTGTGAAGGCAATTTTGGGGATTGATAAGAAGCTTTGCCGAGTAAAAGACAGAGATGGTAAGACTCCACTTCATCTAGCAACTATGAGAGGTAAAATCGATGTGATCAGAGAGATAGTATCGAACTGTGTTGATAGCTTAGAAGACGAGACGGTTCAATGTCAAACTGCTTTGCATCTTGCTGTTTTACACCAAGAGACTGGTGTGGTTATAGCCATTGTTGACTTGATCACAGAATCAAATCGAATTGACTTGTTGAGCAAGAAAGATGAACAGGGTAACACAGCTCTTCATCTTGCGACCTGGATAAAAAATCGCCAGGTAACAGAAAGCTATAAGCAGCGGTTAAATAATTTTTCTTTAGAGTACAACCAAAAAAATATGTTTTCATTTTGCCTACAGGTGATTGAAGTGTTGGTTCAGGCAATACCAGAAGATTCAAGGTCCTTCGAGGTGAATATTATGAACAAGATGGGTCTCTCTGCACTGGATTTGCTAGTTATGTTTCCGAGTGAAGCTGGCGATAGAGAAATCTATGAGAAACTCATCGAAGCTGGAGCTCAAAGAGGGCGAGACATTGGTAGTGGTACCACCAATGTTGAGAGAACCACTTCTACTTCCACTTGCCGAACAGAGTCTCAAAGCCACAAAGATCTTGTCAAGTACTTTACTTTCAAAAAGCACAGAGATTCACCATCAGAGGCACGTAGCGCGTTACTGGTTGTAGCTTCACTCGTCGCCACAGCCACGTTTCAGGCCAGCCTGACTCCACCAGGTGGAACATGGCAAGAGAGCTCAATACCTACTGTTTCCAAGAACACAACGAATGTTAATGCTACAAATAAGCAAGCTTATATAGCAGGGCAATCTATAATGGGGACTTATAATGGAGTTGCTTTCACTTTGTTTGTCTTCTTTAACACAATTGGGTTTTCGGTTTCACTTTCTATGCTCAACATTCTCACCCTCGGGTTCCCATTGCGATTCCAGCTTCAGATTTGTATGACGGCTATGTATTTCTCGCACAACACAGCCATGGCCAGCATTGCACCTGACCATGTCAAGCTTTATTGCATTCTCATCACATCCATCCTCGCTGCTACCACCCCGATTTTGTTGAGGTTTCTCGAGAAGCCTATTGTCATTCTCGTTCAATTCTGGAACTCTGTTTTTCAGAAAATCTGTTGATTCCCTAATTCCTACACTACAACATATTTCGTGGAGACGTTTTGTAACATATAATAGCCAGTTTTAATATCTACATTTTCTCAATCACAAGGAACTGTTCGTTGCATTGTAGAGAAATCACTTTTGTTATAACGAATAATGTCATGATTTTTGAGGAATTATAATGTGGAATACCCAAGAAAACATATAAACTCATGCTTCTATGTCATTACAAATGCATACCTGAAAGGTCTTTGAACACAGGGTGATTACATATTTTGTGTGTTTTGTTTCCTATCTTACACTCGATCCCACAAAATTTAGAGGTGAAGATACGATTCTGCACACAACCACCAGCTCTAAGCTTCTTCAGTTCCTCGTTAATAGATCCCTTTAGGGAAGTTCTACTATCACCCAACGCCCAGACCAATGATATATGTGGCCGCGGATCCTAAAGGAAAAATTGAAGCAGACACGATACGTTAAGTGTTGGTGACAATGATTATATTTGCTAAATAGTAGATACTATCAAGCTTACTAGCTTTAAAGTACTATATAGAAAAGCAAGTGGACCTTATAGAACTCTGGCAGATTGTGAAGCCTGTAGACTTCATTAACAACATCAATTTGCTTAGTTATCTGAATTAAAGATTCAAGAATCAGCGAAATACCTAACACAAGGTAAGGAGAATCCTTTAACGGGCCAATAATGGGCCTCAAAAATAAGAAAACTCCACCGAAGACCTTAGCCGAACCCTAGTTACGTTCCTTATAAGTAGTAGTTAGCAATCGCCGATAATCCTCATCAGTTGGATCTAGGGTTTTCTCTATTGAAAATCATCGTTTCTTATGATTGTTTAGTTTTACGATTGTTTAATTTTATATAAATCTCAAATGGAGAGAGAGAGATGGCAGTGACGACTCGGAAATTTCAAGCTCAACAGACCGGAATGAGGCGTTTCTTTCTTTATTGGAGATTCGTTTCTGTGTCGATAATCCCGCTGAACTGAGCTTATCTCTCTCCCATTATCTTTCCCTATTTCCGAATCTGAGGTTTTCTCAGAAAATGGATTTTCAAAGTTTTTTTTTAATTTTTAAATCGGTTTACATTTCGTTGATGTGAATTTGGAGATCACGATGATGATATACAGCTCCCTCTTCTGATTTTGCTGAAGAAATTTGCTGGCAGAATCGAACCTAAATAACTAGCCACTACTGAGTGATCTCCTTATGTTCATAATTGATTTTCTTTTCTCATTGTTTTCAATTCAGACTAATATGGTAGAAGCAATTGATAATGATGAAGTAAAATTAATCTAATCCAACACTTGATCTGAGAGATTGTTTGTGCATCTCATAGTGAATGTTACAACAGTTTAGTTTCTGAATCTGTATAGTTACTATAGAATGGTTTTCATGTGTGCTAGATATTCAATTAATTGGGATTTCTATCATTACCAACTCTAAAACTTTTTAAATTATGTGGTTATCCATTATATAAATGAATAAATTATACATCTATCCCAAAAATATACAAGATGAACACAATCCCGGACTTTGGGAGTTTGCCTTATTGTGCAAGGCTTTCGTATTTTCCATGGTTTATTTGTTTAGAAAACATTACTCGACTCTCCCAAATTGTTAGCCAATCTTTGAAACAAGATAATGATGACGCCTAAATACGTACTCATCCCAAATAAAATTTAAATCAGTTTAGATTCGGGGTCTAAATCTTTAACTAAATTGATATTCCTAGCTACTTAGGCTCTAATCTTCTTTGTACCCCATAATAATAATAGCACAAAATTTGTAGTGTTATGTTACTAAGGAAAAAGAAAGTGGTAATAATACCTATGTGGTCGTATTTAAAAACATTATATGGCTGTTAGATCTGTCGTGTTACACTCTCAAAATTTTATCTGAACCCGAAAACATGATTGGACACTGCCAAATCTTATCTAAATTCATGAAACAAAAAAATGATATATCAGTTCATTATTTAGAATCTTAAAATTTCATGGTTAGGAATGTTGATTATTAATCTTATAGAAAATTATTTTATGGTAATTTATCGATTATTAGTTTCCTTCGTCATTATTAAATGGGAAATTAAATGGGAAAGTAACCGATTACATTTTCTTGTTTGCTTCATAAACCTCAGTTTTTTTTTGGTAAATTTTGTAATTGGATCTGTTCCAGATCGAATTCAGCAATTGCAATTTGACAAACACACGTCCTAGTTTATTTAATTCTTAGATCATGTGGAGAAGCACGAGGAAGAAGACGGTGTTTTTCAGCCGAATCGATCGATGGAAGCCTCGATGTGTGGAGCTGTAACAATTCTGATTCTTATTCCGCTGATCACCTCGTTGTTATGGTCCATGTGATCTTAGGAAGGTAAATAAAAATATACAATTAGCTAATTCTCAATTTTCGATATAATTATGCTTTTTGGGAATTGTAATGTTGTTTCCTTCAGTACCGATGATTCGAAATTTGGAGCTGAGCAATTCGTCAAAAAGCTACCAGACAAAGTATTTGTTCACTGTAAGAAGATGACTTAGCTTTTTAGTTTAATGATTAGTTTTAGTTATAATTTTAGAATATTGTAAATGGGAATTATTTTTTTCCTTTTTTTCAGATATTCTTACAATTAGTGGTTCCTTTTGCCTATTCTTATGATCTTATGATCATTTACAAGATTCTTATAATCTTGCTGTTTTAAGCAGGTAGTGAGAAGAATGTGTTTAGCATTTCGTACTTGTTCTTTTTTTTCTCAGTTAACATTAGTGAAGTTTGGTCTCTGTTTGATGAAACGAAATGCATTTTAGGTTCTTGATCAAAGGCCTCTCCTCTGTCTCATGGGAAAAAGTTGATGTTAGCTTTCACAGTAGCAGGCAGAGGTTTGCTGCCCAGAGTGTTATACAGGACTCTCATTCTCATCTGCCTCCTAAGGGTTTTGATTTATTTTTTTGGTTTTTATGTTAAGAACTCTAACTAAGAACTCACTAAAAACCTCCATTGGGTGCTCTTAGCTTCTTTGGTTGAAGAGGGGAATGATCATTTTCAATCATTTTGATTCAACTCTTGTTATGGTGCATTGCAAATGAATTTTAAATAGTGAACTTTGAATAGAATGAAGTAACTTAAAAGCAGTTTATTAGAATTATTCTTCGTTTTGAAATATCTTATTTATCATGGGCAAAAAACATTTATCTTTTCAAATTATTTACAAAATATGTTTTATAAAAATTTAAATATTTTAAAAATATAGAAAAAATTAAAATCATATTTAAAATATATATATATATATATTATAAATTTTCTTTTTATAAACATATTTTCTCTCTTTCTATTCTATTTCTAATCTATTTCTAAAAAACTTCTCACTCTAAACTCTCTCTCTCTCTCCCTTTAAACTCTCTCTCTAAACTCAATTTCTCAATAAATATTTAAAATCTCTCTAAACTTTCTCCTACTATACTATTTTCTCTCTCTAAACTCACTTTCTCAATAAATATTTAAAATCTCTCTCTAAACTTTCTTTTCCTATATTCTCTCTCTCTAAACTTTCTCTAAATTTCTCTCTCTAGATCTTTTTATTTCTCTCTCTAAAATTTCTATCTCATTAACTCTCTCAATTCTCTCTCTAAACTCTCTCTCAATAAATTCTCACTCTAAACTCTCTCTCTCTCTCTAAACATATTCTCTCTAAACTCTCTCTTTCTCAATAAATATTTAAAATCTCTCTCTACACTTTCTCTCTAAATTATCTTTCTCTCTCTAAAATCTTTTTCAATAAATATTTAAAATCTCTCTCTAAACTTTCTCTTAACTCTCTCTCTCTAAACTATTTTTCTCTCTCTAGATCTTTCTCTCTCTAAAATTTATATCTCACTAACTCTCTCTCTTAAATCTCTCTCTAAACTTTCTCTCGAAACTCTCTCTCTAAAATAACTATGCGGTAATGTTTTCAAAACAAGTATGCGACTACTCAATTGAAATAACTTTGTGCCAACTCTAGTGAAACAACTTTGTGGCAACTATATTGAAACAACTTTGCGACAAGTTGCAAATGTACAAAAATTTACGGTGTAAAAAAATAACTCGACGGCTTAAAATAATTTTACAACCACATAAACAAATATGTGGTAACGTACTAATTTTAATAACTTTGCCGTACAGGAAAATAATTTCACGGCAAAAATAATTCTGCCACCACATAATCAAGTTTGCGGTAACTTGTCAATTCATATAAGTTTGCGGTGAAATGAAATAATTCGGCAAATTAGAAATAACTTTGCCATGACCTTAATAACTCTGCAATAAAAACCTAATTCTCATGAGTTTGCAGTAAAAGAAAATAATTTGGCGAAATGCTAATAACTCTTCCATCATGTTAATATCTCTGTGGTAACGAGGTAATTAAAATAAATTGACACTAACTGAAAATAACTGTCAAATAAAACATCTTTGCAGTCACTGGAATAACTCTGTGATAACGAGTCAACTCAAATAACTCGGCAGTGACTTAAAATAACTCTTCCAAATAATATATATATGCGGCCTCTACAATAACTTTGCGGTAACGAGTCAATTTAAATAATTTGGTAATAACTTAAAATAACTCTGACATAGAAAATATATCTCTCGCCACTATAACAACTCGGTAGTAATGAGTAAAGTCAAATAACTTGGCGGTAACTTAAAATAACTCTACAATTACTTAACACAACTCTGCGATTATGTGTAAATTCAAATAGATCTACGGTAATTGAAAATAACTTTGCGAAAATAATAATTATGCGGTAACATAGGACGGAGTGGCATTTTCGTAAATACAAATTTTGCGGAATTAATTTAACAATGATAGTTTTGTAAATTTTTTTCGTGACAGGACATTTCTATAATACTTTTGGGTTTTAAATGTCTAAAAATCAAACTAATAATTAAAAAAGTTATGTTCATTTAGTAATAAATGTATAAAATAAGGTTTTTAAGTAATCACCGCTTTTAAATATTCTCATTTTAAGATAACAATATAGAGATTTTTATCAGTGAGAGTCATGATAAAGCCAGTGTCTGTTTCCAGGCATTTTCCAGGTTTTAAAATGCTTTTGTTAAATATATTTTTGTTATAACCTCTTCCTTGACTGTCTCAAAAGTTCCTAACCAAACACGAACACCTTTCTTGTTTGAGTCTCTGATCTCAGTCGAATACTTAGCGTAAGAGATTTTTTTTTGTAGTTTGGGGATTCATAGTATTTTTGACATTTGAGTAACCACAAAACGAACAAAAAACAAACTCATAGTTACAACTCCAAAATACAAATATTCTTTTGACAATAAAAAAGATAGTAGTAGTTCCAATGTATAAATACCAAAATGTATATAATCAACTTATGATATATTTCTTTGTTTTCTTTGACTTAGGTACTAAATATACCCAGAAAATAAATTGAGAAATGTGGGATTATAGTTTTTTCTAGAGAAAATTTGCTAATATACCTTAAATTTTGTTAAACTTTTGAAATCTATACCAAATTTTTCAAAATTTGAAAAAATACTTTTTATACATAAATAATTAAAAATAAATAATATAAAATAAATTATTTTGATTATTTGATTTTTAGATATATTAGGGAATAGATAATTTAAATATCATAAATAAAATTTTTAACTTAACTAAAAGTTAGTTACGAAATTCAAAATATAATAGATTTTTAAAAATATTTTGTTGGATTTATTTGATTATATTTTATAATAAATATTACTTAAATTATTAATATAGTTATAATAAATATTTAGATATTTTCTTAGAGTGAGATATTTTTAAAACAAGTGTATAGGTAACGAAAAATCTAAATCATATAGCTATTTAAAAAAGAAAAATTCCAAATTAATATTAAAAATTCTAGATTTTTCTAGATTTTGTCATATCATATTTAATATAAAATATAAATTAATCAAAAAATTATATTTATTGTTAAATATAAATTTAAAGATAAAATATCATAAATTCATTGTATATAAATTTAATTTGAATATATTAAGATAAATAATCCATAAAAAGTTCTAAACTAAAATTAAATAATAAAATATTTTTTATTTAGTGAAATAAGTTTTTTGAGTTCTTACAGAAAATAAGTTTTAAAATTATATATTTTTTATTTTTGTTTTACGAAAATAAATTTATGAAAATTAAAATATAAATCACATGATTAAATAAGTCAACTATGAAAATAAATCAACTAGCCAAAATATAAGTCCACTTTTAAAAAATAAGTCAGTGGTGAAAAAAATAAGTCGATAGCAATAAAAAATAACTATAAAGTTAAATAAATCATTTTTAATAACAAGTCCATTTAAAATAATATGAGTTTATTAATAATAAATAAGTCTACTAGAAAAAATATAAATCAACGAATCAAGAAAATATATCAATAATTTAAATCAATCAACCAGTCAAAATATAAGTCAACTGTTATAAAGTAAGTCTATGGTGAAGAAAAATAAGTCGATAGTTAGATAAATCAGCTTTTATGATAAGTCAACATAAAATAATATAAGTCTATTATAGATAAATAAATCTATTAAGAAAAATATAAATCAACGAACAAATAAAACATATCAATAGTTTAAATAAATCAACTATGTAAATAAATCAACGAATTAAAATATAAGTCAACGGTTAAAAAATAAGTCAGTGGTGAAAAATAAGTTAATACATAGAAAAATTAAGTCTACAATTAGATAAATCATGTTTTATAATAAGTCAACATAAAATAGTATAAGCCTATTAAAAAAATATGTCTACAAAAAATAAAATAAATCAACAACCAATCATAATTAGTTAATAGTTTAAATAAGTAAACTATATAAATAAACCAATCAATTCAAATAAGTTGACTGTTATAAAATATGTCAACGGTGAAAAAATAAAGTTGACAGAAAAAAAAAAATCGGCAGTTTAATAAACCAGCTTAATAATAGATCAACCTAAAATAATATAAGTCAACCAAAAAATTGAAAAAAACATTAGTCAACAATATAAAGTTACAAAATCAGTTAATTACAAAATATATATATTCTTAGGTATTATTTTTTTATATTAAAGTGAAAATAATGATGATTCTATTCATATAATTGAAATATAAGTTAAAGTGTTAGTTAAATTATTTAGAATTAATTTTTTCTTAGAATTAAATAATTAATAAATAAGGGTATTTTTAAAATTATGAAAAATTAGGTATAGTTTTCAAAAGTTTTATAAAATATGGGTATTTATCCAACTCCCCCTTTTCTACTATATATATATGGACTCAGGAGATATACAATTTAGAGCTAAATCTTATGAAAATAAACATTTCATATATAATTACTTTTTACAAATATTTTTTTTGTTACATACATTTTACAAATATTACATTTTATGTTTACATGTTATGTACGCCATATTTCTGAAGTGGAGCAACATGTCAGCAACTGTTTGCTGAATCTCATGACATCTCAGACTTGTTTACCCTGATTTCGTAGACATTGTATGGAACACAATGTAATTTCACCATCCTGTATTTTCGCGAAGGATGTGAATTGACAGCGAGACTTACAACCATTACAAATTGGTCGAGTCATACTACTATTAAGAATGAGATAGATGTAGGTTACCTCACTCTCACCTTGAGTTTTCAGCCCTAAAAAGTCTCCCAGTGTACATTTGATATGAAAAGTGATGGCACAGTAATTACATGAATAAAACCATTTATCTGGATTCAGTTTCTCCTCGCATACCTCGCACCAGAATTGTTCACTTGTTTTTTCCCCGTAACATAGAGACAGAAAATGTTCTTTATCAATTTTGTGTTTAACCAGCTTTGGCAAAAAGAGCATTTCATGTCTAAAACAAATTCGCACTGGTCACAACTCAAAGCGGTAGCTTTAATCTTATCTCCACAAGCATTGCAAAACTTGTATTCCATTGAGTAATTGACGTACAACGGATGAAGAGGGTGACTTTCATGGATAAAAGGTTCAGAAAAAGAACCACACCATACATCAACCACGATTAAACCATCATCGCTTCTATAGCTAAAACCTTCAAAAAAGTTGTGACAAGCACTGCAAACTAATTCGTCGTCACCACACTCTGTGGTTAAAGTAGTCCACAACCTGTATAAAGAATTTATTTTCCTTTTTGGGAGATGAGCACATTTCTTATGAAGAATGAAATCATCACATTCCATCAACTATAAAATGGACTAACAAATATGGGATAACTGCAAGCTTTACACGACTTGTATTCATCATTGGCATCACTCTCTTCTTTTAGCTTCAGTATATGATCCTCATGACTGAAATGCTTTATTACTCCTTCTTCGATCACCTCATATGACTCAATCTCCAAAGTATTTTCTGATATGCCTTCAAGATCAACTTCATCCCAAATCTCAAACTTTGTGGCACATCTCAAATGAACGGAAAAATCTTGACATGTTGAACAAGAATAAGCCCCATACGTCCAATTTATTTCTGTATAGCATACTCCACAATTCCAATCTCCGACATCAAGGCAATGCTTGTAAGAAATACGGTGAGCATGACGATTGATCTTTATCACGCGTGGTATATCAATACAACTTCTATGGATCATGAAATTACATTGAGGACATACATAAGGATTAGAGTCATCATCCATTCCACAAGCACTACAAACAAAATAGCGCTGCGGCATGAGAATGAGTGAATGCTCGTGGATCTTGACTTGGTCATGAGTGAAACGGGGTGGATTATTTGCACAGTGGACATCTAAACTGAACTTGCAAATGGAACAATGATAAAACACGTTATGAAGTTTGTTGCCGCACATGCTACAGTTTCCATTACTATAACATGGAACACGCGTGAGACGCTTGAGAATATGTTTAGGATGACAAGAGTAGTTGATCTCTGGTGTTGATTCGCCGCAATCTTTGTGAAAACTCAAACCACATAATTCACATGCATAAGGAAATCGGTCATCAGGTAGTCCACATAGATGACATGTGAACATAATCATATGTGGAACAGTAACAAGAGATAAAGGATGTGTGTGGGTCTTTGAACCCTCAATTGTTGTAGTAACTTCTTTTTTTGTGCATACTAAATCGATGGAAAAATTACATTCTAAGCAATAGTAATACATTTTTGGCAACTTACCTCTACAAATATTGCATTTTCCTTTCGCATTTTCATTTTCTGAAACTACCTTGATGTGCAAAAAATGTGGATGATATATGTTAAATATATATTCATCAGAGTTAGCGCATTCCTCGTGAAAGAAGTGTCCCGAAACAAAGCAACGATAACCATTACTATAATAGTTTTGACCAAGATTGCAGCCGGCACACTTTAGCCCGCTCGTTGAGTATAATGCATAAGTACTATTAAGTAAATGAAAAGTGTGTTTGGGATCTTTAAATAATCTTATATGATTCATGCTTTTACTTTTAGTGTTTACAATTTTTTTCTTATGTTTTGGTTTCAGGTAATGATGAGATGTTTTGGTTTCAGGTAATGATGAGAGCTTTCGTTATATATATATATATATATATATGATATACTATCATAAGTTATTCTTTGCTTTACATTACATGATTACTCATAGAATTATGTTTGACTTAATATTGAGGAAAAGTTAGACTCGACGATAAATAAATTCTTGTACTTTACAATCTATAACATGAATTATTCTTTGTTTCAAGAGGATATTTCGAATTAATATGTTATTCTTTGTTTAACCCAAGAGAATATATATCATTGACAGCAAATATATATATATATATATATCATAAGTAATTCTTTCATAACTAAAATGATATTCCAAATTCAAAACGTGTTTCAAACATTGAATACAGTATTTTGTAACTGTGTAGGGTAAAAACGTTTAATTCGTTGGAGAAACTACCAAAACACACAATATCAAGGATCTATTTTATTAACTCGGTAGAAATACTTAGAGCATTGATATTTGTATGTTGGTGTTTTTAAATATAACTTTATTAAAAATAAAAATAAAGGCTCCAAAAAATGAGAATGTCTTTAATTTTTATATTATTTAGTATATAAGACACTCATCTAAATATTAAGTATGGAGATGGACTTATCAAAAACAATGAACAATAAATTTCTAGACTAAAATGGATGTTAAAGATTCTAATGCTCTTGTTTCTTGCTTTAGGTTTGTAGTAGATTTTTCCGATGATTTATTTTTCCATTTGATTTGAATCATATAACCAAAATTGAACTAATTTTTATTAAAAACTTATTTTATTTTATTTGAATGGTTTTTTTATTTTTTAATCCAAAACTGAATAGAAACCGATATATATACATATATATATAATAAGAAAATAAACTTATATTTGTGATAATTATAAATTCTAACAATATATATACATATATATAATAAGAATATGTTAAATACCAAAAAATATGTCTTTGGTTATATTTTCTAAATTAAAAACAAATATGATACATTTTCCAAAATTTAACTAAATTTTCTTGACTACACTTATTTTCTAATAATTATAATCAATAAACAGATATTAAATGTTTCTTGAGTGTTTTTTTTGTTTTTGACCTCCTCATTCCTTTTTTTCCGGCTAAAATTTTATTATTGATTCTAATAATACAAAGTCATTACAGAATAATAGAAACAAATTATTACATAAACAAATATATGCGCAATACACTGAAGACAATTAAAAACAAGTGAATTATCGATGCTTTTATCTAAGCCTTACTCGAAAACGAGTTATGAATCCGCTACATTCCTTGGCAAAAACTGATCTTCTTATGCAGAAGTTGTGCTTGGTCTTCTTTTCTTCATAGACACTTTTACTTGCACATCGCATTACAAAAACCATTGATTCCGAATAAAATTCTGAAGAGTAGACAAACTGATACCAATCATTCCGTAACAATGTCATTTTAGAAAATCTTGACTTTGATATTCTAATTAATCGATGTAACAACGAACGGAACTTGTATAAGATTTCCTTTAACTGGTGCAAACTCATGACTGATGTTTTGATGTAATTCCGAAGATGATTCTCCGGAGATGACATAAGGAAAGAAATGAGGATACTTACACAGTGGAATTCATTGTTATATAATGCACCGGAACGCTTCACCAAGAAGTATATTCCTTCAAGTAGAGTAATACTAATGATTCCAGGATCGAAAACCCAAATAACATCTCCACATCGTAACATAGAAGAACACTCATTGGTCAATAACCAGACTTTCCACCGGTTGATAAGAGAATCACTGAAAACAAACATTCTACAAAGAGACGCATCACGAGTGTAACGAACCGACATGAAGAAATTGAACTCAAAAGGAACATCTGTAACATAATCATTGTTAGTGACTTTCCTGTAATGATGTGAATAAGTATCACTTGGTTTCATATTTTCCCCTAACGATGCCCGAATCTGAAACGAGATTCGGTTAAACTTCACTGGACGTGTGGTCAGGATCATAACCTCCATCATTATGAAAATATATATCTATATGAAAACCTCCATAAATTCATTAAATTCATCATCAACCAAATATCAGATGTTGAACTTTTTTTGATAAGACGTAAAGTGAAATAAGATATTGAAGGAGTAAGGCCGACGTCGAATATGACGCAGGCCGATGAACACAGAAAAGGAAAAAGTCGGAGAAAAGTGGCGTCCGAATTGAGAGAAAAACGGTTACGTTAGTACGTAATCACTTCATACCTACGACTTTGACCTCCTCATTCCAAATGCACATATTTAATTATTCATTGTAAAATTAAAAATATTAATTAGTTAACTTACTTTGAAAATAAAAATATATTAAATATATACAGGAAATCAAACTTTCCGAAACAAAAAAACCCTATAAAATCATAATTTTTGAGATAGAAGGAGTACTATATAATCTCAATATCCAAAAAATCAATAGTTTTATTTAGAAAATACTGAAACTTAGACAATTGTTTTCACATTTAACTAATTTTATTTAAATTGAACTAATATTTGTTAAAATTAAACTAATTTTATTTAAATTTAAAAATTTAACAATTTTGTAGTTTAATTTTAATTCAAAAACAAAACGTAAACCGATCCAAACATGTACTTATCTGAACTGGGTAATTATAAAATCCAAAAGTACAAAACTCTCGTACCCGAGTTACTTGAGTATGACAAAACGAGAACTAAATTTAATGCAAATTTTGAATACTTGAGACTTTATCTGTTTTTGAAAATTTGAATCATAACATATGTAAAAAATTTAATATTTCATTTATTATATAAAATTTTAATATTTCATTTTTTTCAATATATTGGTTTAAATTAGCTAGAGAGATTTCATGAAATTCGAAATTATTATTTATTTGCATAATTTAAATATGTATATGAGTGCTTGGATACAAAGATTTTCATAAATAGTATTTGGATAAATGTACTTCAATTAAGAACATTCAATTTTTAAAAGGAATAATAAAATAGTACATTAATATTATATATATATATATTATATGAGATATTATTAAGACCATATAATTACATAAGAGTTTCTAAAAATTATTATTTTATTATCTTATCGAATTTGATAATTATTTACATTGGTACGAGTCGGGACTATAAAATTTTATTATTTTTAGGATTTATTAATTTATATTGTATTAATTTATAGAGGTTTGTGTATATATATATATATGTTAGGTTTGGATGTAAAGATTAGATAAAAGGTGTTTTCACATAAAGTTTTAAATTTGTATTTTAATTATAATAGTGTATGGGACTAAATCTCGGATAATTTCAATGATTAAAAAACTATTCTCTTTATTAATTTGATATACATATTACATATTCCATAAAATTTTGGTAGCTAAATCCCCTATATGATTTTAAAAAATTGAAAAATCAGTGAATGTAAAAAGTTATTTTTCTCTTTTTCTATAACATAGTGAAATCTCACAGTTTTATTCTTATTCAAATTTAAAAAGTTCATTTCATAATTTTTCTCAGGTAAATATCTCGACAAAATTGTTTTTCCCTGTTGATAAATGATGAAAATATGACGTACATGTTCGTAAGAGAGCTAAAACTCAAAACAGAGCAACAAATAAGATCAAGCTAAAGAGAGCCGAATGAAACTGAATACAGCTTTCTTTCTCAATCATGTTGTGTAGCCACGCTGGACCACCCAGGGCTAAATAAGAATTGAAAAGGCCTTCATGTGTCTCCCAGTATCCTTTGGGGGACAAGTTCAACCCTTAGCAATGTTGTTTTTTTTGTGAAAAAAATCAACTTTTTGTAATTGCAGGCATGAAAAATATTTGGTCCAGACATGTATCCAGAGCTTAAACCATTGTTTTAACATATAAATTTGATGTCAGTTAAAAGGAAGGCCTTAAAAGGTTGGATACAATTTAGAATGAAATCCCACAGGATCGAGTTAAAAGCCTTACAAACGTCAACTTTTAGAGTAATTGGAATAGACATAGAAGATTTGTGATAGCCTTGAAGAAAAGGCAAGAAATACGTATTCCAAAAGTAACATGTCCTTAGTGAATGTTACATGGTTCGTAATAGTGATAGAGAGAATATTTATTTCCAGTCGGTATGACAGAATATGAGATATTATTTTGTTAATCGTGTTGCAACAAAATATTGGACGGAAGTTCTTGAATATCTTTGATCTACGCCTCTTAAGGATGATAATAATAAAGGTGAGAATCAGATTGGTAGCCATGAAAGATGAGGCGAAAAGCCTCTTAATAACTTCCAAGATTTCAGGACCTACAAGTTCTCAAGTTTCCCTAAAAACTCAGTTGGTAAGCAATCAAGTTCAAGCATTTTATTTAGAGGTATGCGAAGAAGAGAATATTTTATCATATCCATTGACACTAATAGAACTATATGAAAAGACTGCTAGATAGAAGAACAGTGAGATCCAAAATGTTATTTTATCAGGATTAAAACAATGGAATTATTAAATTTAATTTTTAAAATTTAACGATGTCACTTTCAACTAAATATACTAAAATCTTCGAGTTAACCCAAAAAAGTGAATTTTATATATTTTAGGGGTTTCGTTTTTAAGTAAATAAGCCAAAACTTCATATTTTACAAGGAGAAAAAGTGAGTTTTATTTATTTTAAGGATGTCATTTGCACCTCTTTTTCATCATATTGGTCCGCCTGTGCAGTGGGAGATGAGTAACATTGCTAGAAGATATTTTTGCGTAAGTTACATCTATTTCAAAATTTTCACTTGGACTCCTCTAGAATTTTGACCTAAACCTGAAAATCTCCTTCAAATATGAGATGGGAATAACCCATAAACCAAACGTTTTGTATTGCGCAATGGTAAATGTAAAACGAAGAGCTTACACATATATATAAAGAGATATGCAGCTCAAACAATACAACATTTTGTAATAAGATGTGAATGCTTATTAGGATTTTGGAGACAAAACTTATTAAGGACTTTTGACACTCCTCAAGGTATTGAATTTTGGAGACAATGCTTATTAGGATTTTATAGAAGACGATCGATCGTACGGCAGACAAGTAATAAATTTCGCACATTCAGACCTATATATTGCTCGAAGTATATATAAAGTGTGGATTGATCATCCCATAATTTAAATGTCCCGGTCCACTTTGTGCTCCGTTTGGTCCTATATATATTCCAAACCAAAGAGGGATGATTGGATCGAAAACAAAACGACCGAACGTACACATGCAACGGCTGCATGAAGACACTCTCGACACTTGGCACGTCTTAAGCGGGACCAAAACCACCTCTCCTTCACAACATATACATATAAGATCAATTAAAAAAAACCACCTCTTCTACATTTTGTTTTGGGCGATCAATTAAAAAAGAAAATCTATGGCGGAGCAAACAAGAACTCAGCACGTGATGATAAGCCGAGACAGTAACAAGACCAACCAAAGGGGAAGCAGTTAGTGAAGGCAGCAACAGCTGTCACAGCCGGTGGATCACTCCTTGTCCTCTCCGGTTTAACACTCGCCGGGACAGTGATCGCACTCACTGTGGCCACTCCTCTTCTCGTCATCTTCAGCCCTGTCTTGGTTCCAGCAGCGATCACCGTCGTTCTCATCATCACTGGATTCCTTGCTTCCGGTGGATTTGGCATAGCTGCCATTGCCGCGTTCTCTTGGTTCTACAGGTAAATTTATGATACATGCACAAAATGTGACATACGTTTCTAAACCTAGCTATCTCTCTGCACGCTATATTATAATGTAAAGAGTTTTTGAATATTGGAGAATATGGTGAATGTATTTAGGCACATGACGGGGACTGGATCGGATAAGATAGAGAATGCTCGGATGAAGCTTGGGAGCAGAGCACAGGATACGAAGTATGGGCAGCACAACATTGGAGTCCACCACCAACAACAACAAGCTTCTTAAAATTGATAGGATCTTTAGTATGATATGAAACTATTCCACATCCATTAATTGACATCGATCGTTGTATCTCTTTTCTTTTCAACGTTTATGTTGTAATGTACAATAATCGCATGCAGTGTATGCTTCATGTGTATCTTGTTTGAAAGCAAAATGTAGCATATTAAAGCGATTTATATGTGGAGAAAAAATGGTACATACGAAATTAGTTAAACAACATCTTCAATGTTTCGATGTTATAGAGTTAGAGGAGCTTCGTTGATCATTGGAGTTAAATTACGAATCTTGTTGTACTTGCACCTAATAAGCAAGCTCTGAATTCAGAACCCACTTCCCGTTTTATTAACACTATGAAAACGAGATCATCTCATTACTGAGTGTTACAGTTAGCAAGACTCGATTATGAACATTTTACGTATACATAGTGTATTCACAGATATTATGAAATGGGAAGTTAAAACATAACTTTGGTGCTTATATTCTTGGAAGTAATTCTGTAATGGTAAAAAAAATTGTTATCTATTAAAGCTATTATGACTATGAGAATTAGTCGTGTTCTACAAACCGTTTACACTAACAAGTCACGAACTTCATCTACTACCATTAGCACAATTCATTTGCCGTGTTAACCTTGTATTCGTCCAAATAAAAGATCTTAACCAGACACGAACACCTTTTTTTTTGGATCTCTGATCTCAGTCCGCAAACTTACCCCATGGTCTTCGCCTCAAGCCTTTGTAATGCCTCTTGTCATCCTCTTCCTCTTGAGCCACAAGTGCAAGAGTAGGAACAGTAATGGTAGCTAGAGGTGGCGTACGTTGGCTTAGAGTGGAGCTGGTACAGTTGTTGATGCTTGAGACAATGGTATCTAAAGAAGAGAAATCAGTAAGGAGGTGTTGGGTTATGAGATCTAAAGCTGATTGGTCTTGTTGTTGTTGATATGAAAAAACCATAGTAGACATTGGAGTCTTTGTTGATTTGTTTGCTGTTTTGGTTTTTGAGATTTGGTGGGTTATATAGAGGTAGGAAGTGAGGTTTCGTAGTTAGCTTCTTTGGTTGGAGAGGGGAAGGATTCTTTTCAATTATTTTGACTTGTTTAGCTCAACTGTTGTTATGGAGTGTTGCAAGTGGATTTTAAATATTATCATTTTTAAGATAAGAATATAGAGATTTTTTATTAATAAGGGGTCATCGTAAAGCTAGCGTCTGTTTCCAGACGTTTTCTTATCTGAGACAGATTTTAAAATGGTTTTGTTAGAGACATTTAAAAGAAAATTTGACACTTTTTATATACTTTTATACATACAAGTTTAAATATATTTTTGGTATAACCTCTTGCACCTTCCTTGGCTGTCTCTAAAGTTCCTAACCAAACACGAACACTTTTTTTGTTTGGGTCTCTGATCTCAGTAGAATACTTAGCGTAAGAGTTTTTTGTATTTTGGGGATTCATAGTATTTTTTACCTATGAGTAACCGCAAAACGAACAAAAAACAAACTTATTTTTACAACTCCAAAATACAAATATTCTTTTGACAATAAAAAGATAGTAGTAGTTCCAATGTATAAATACCAAAATTTATGTAATCAACTCATGATATTTTCAGAGGATTTTATTTTCTTTGACTTAGGTACTAAATATACCCAAAATAAATAAATTGAGAAATGTGGGATTATAGGTTTTTCTACTATATATATGGACTCATGAGATATATAATTTAAAGCTATATCTTATGAAAATATATATTTTATATATAATTACTTTTTAGAAATATTATTTTTTGTTACATACATTTTACAAATATTACATTTTATTTTATGTACTCCATATTTTTTAAGTGGAGCAACATGTCAGCAACTGTTTGCTGCAAATTCACTTATAAATAATAAGAACACAGCAAGCTGAATCTCATGACATCTCAGACTTGTTTACAGGGTACTTGTTAGACATTGTATGGAACAAAATATAGTATCATCATGCTTCAAGAAGAATGTGAATTGACAGCGAGACATACAAGCATCACAAATTGGTCGAGTCATACGACTATTAAGAATGAAACCGTTGTGGGTAGACTCACTCACACCTTGAAATTTCATCCCTAAGAAGTCTGCCACAGTACATTTGATATGAAAAGTGATGCCACAGTAATTACATGAATAAAACCATTTATCTGGATTCAGTTTCTCTTCGCATACCTCGCACCAGAACTGTTCACTTGTTTTTTCCCCGTAACATAGAGACAGAAAATGTTCTTTATCAATTTTGTGTTTAACCAGCTTTGGCAAAAAAGAGCATTTCATGTCTAAAACAAATTCGCACGGGTCACAACTCAAAGCAGTAGCTTTAATCTTATCTCCACAAGCATTGCAAAACTTGTCTTCCATTGAGTAATTGACGTACATCGGATGAAGAGGGTGACTTTCATGGATAAAAGGTTCAGAAAAAGAACCACACCATACATCAACCATGATTAAACCATCATCGCTTCTATAGCTAAAACCTTCAAAAAAGTTGTGACAAGCACTGCAAACTAATTCGTCGTAACCACACTCTGTGGTTAAAGTAGTCCACAACCTGTATAAAGAATTTATTTTCCTTTTTGGGAGATGAGCACATTTCTTATGAAGAATGAAATCATCACATTCCATACAACTATAAAATGGACTAACAAATATGGGATAACTGCAAGCTTTACACGACTTGTATTCATCATTGGCATCACTCTCTTCTTTTAGCTTCAATATATGATCCTCATGACTGAAATGCTTTATTACTCCTTCTTCGATCACCTCATATGACTCAATCTCCAAAGTATTTTCTGATATGCCTTCAAGATCAACTCCATCCCAAATCTCAAACTTTGTGGCACATCTCAAATGAACGGAAAAATCTTGACATGTTGAACAAGAATAAGCCCCATACGTCCAATTTATTTCTTTATAGCACACTCCACAATTCCAATCTCCGACATCAAGGCAATGCTTGTAAGAAATACGGTGAGCATGACGATTGATCTTTATCACGCGTGGTATATCAATACAACTTCTATGGATCATGAAATTGCATTGAGGACATACATAAGGATTAGGGTCATCATCCATTCCACAAGCACTACAAACAAAATAGCGCTGCGGCATGAGAATGAGTGAATGCTCGTGGATCTTGACTTGGTTAAGAGTGAAACGGGGTGGATTATTTGCACAGTGGACATCTAAACTGAACTTGCAAATGGAACAATGATAAAACACGTTATGAAGTTTGTTGCCGCACATGCTACAGTTTCCATTACTATAACATGGAACACGCGTGAGACGCTTGAGAATATGTTTAGGATGACAAGAGTAGTTGATCTCTGGTGTTGATTCGCCGCAATCTTTGTGAAAACTCAAACCACATAATTCACATGCATAAGGAAACCGGTCATCAGGTAGTCCACATAGATGACATGTGAACATAATCATATGTGGAACAGTAACAAGAGATAAAGGATGTGTGTGGGTCTTTGAACCCTCAATTGTTGTAGTAACTTCTTTTTTTGTGCATATTAAATCGATGGAAAAATTACATTCTAAGCAATAGTAATACATTTTTGGCAACTTACCTCTACAAATATTGCATTTTCCTTTCGCATTTTCATTTCCTGAAACTACCTTGATGTGCAAAAAATGTGGATGATATATGTTAAAAATATATTGATCAGAGTTAGCGCATTCCTCGTGAAAGAAGTGTCCAGAAACAAAGCAACGATAACCATTACTATAATAGTTTTGACCAAGATTGCAGCCAGCACACTTTAGCCCGCTCGTTGAGTATAATGCATAAGTACTATCAAGTAACCTAAAAGTGTGTTTGGGATCTTTAAATAATCTTATATGATCCATGCTTTTACTTTTAGTATTTACAATTGTTTTCTTATGTTTTGGTTTCAGGTAATGATGAGATGTTTTGGTTTCAGGTAATGATGAGAGCTTTCGTTATATATATACATATATATATATATATATGATATACTATCATAAGTTATTCTTTGCTTTACATTACAGGATTACTCATAGAATTATGTTTGACTTAATATTGAGGAAAAGTTAGACTCGACGACAAATAAATTCTTGTACTTTACAATCTATAACATGAATTATTCTTTGTTTCAAGAGGATATTTCGAATTAATATGTTATTCTTTGTTTAACCCAAGAGGATATATATCATCGACAGCAAATATATATATATATATATATATATATCTATCTATCATAAGTAATTCTTTCATAACTAAGATGATATTCCAAATTCAAAACGTGTTTCAAACATTGAATACAGTATTTTGTAACTGTATATGGTAAAAACGTTTGATTCGTTGGAGAAACTACCAAAACACACAATATCAAGGATCTCTTTTATTAACTCGGTAGAAATACTTAGAGCATTGTATTGGTATTTGTATGTTGGTGTTTTTAAATATAACTTTATTAAAAATAAAAATAAAGGTAAAGTATCTTTAATTTGGGGGGGTGTTTATGTGAGACACTTTAAGACTCCAAAAAATGAGAATGTCTTTAATTTTTATATTATTTAGTATATAAGAAACTGCTCTAAATATTAAGTATGGAGATGGACTTATCAAAAACAATGAACAATAAATTTTTAGACTAAAATGGATGTTAAAGATTCCAATGCTCTTGTTTCTTGCTTTAGGTTTGTAGTCGATTTTTCCAATGATTTATTATTCCATTTGATTTCTGAATCATATAACCAAAATTGAACTAATTTTTATTAAAAATAAACTTATTTTATTTTATTTGAATGGTTTTTTATTTTTTTAATCCAAAACTGAATAGAAATCGATCTAAACTCGCACCTACTCAAAACGAGTAATCAAATTTTTTGAACGAGTATTAAACTCTTTTAAGCAAATTACTCGAATCCCAATAAACCCAAACCGAATCCGATCTGAAACCCGAGTGATATAGTTTATATCCATTTTTTTAATTCGAATCATAATATATGCAAAAAACTAAATTTTATTAATAACATGTATATATAATAATTAAAAAAGATCAAATAAATTTAAAAGATGATTCATAATTATTTTCTAATATATTCTATTAATTTAAATTAAATAGAGATATTTAAAGAAATTGGAAATTATTTTTAGTTTTAATAGTATTAACTAGATTTGAACCCGCGGTACACCGCAAGACAATTATTTCAATATAAATTTTTAATATTTTGTTGATTTATTATTCATAATTATATTTTTGTATAATTTTAACTTGTTATTTTCTTATATTGAAATCATTTTTAATATATATTTGTATTATTTCTGTTTTTACAATATATAATATATGTACCAGATTTTTAACATCATATAGTAATATTTTTCATGAAACAGTAAAATTTGTTTGCTTCAAATCTATGGCAGATAAATTTTGCTTTTATTATAATTGAAACAATTTAAAGCAAATCCTATTAAATTATATATTAAATCTGTCTAAATAAGAAAATTCTAACTAAATTAAAACAAAAATTATAAATAATAGAAATATACTAAATACCCAAAATATGTCTTTATTTATATTTTTGATAATTATAAATTCTAACAATATATATATACATATATATATATATATATAATAGGAATATGTTAAATACCAAAAAAAAATTCTTTGGTTATATTTTCTAAATTAAAAAACAAATATGACTACACTTATTTTCTAATAATTATAATCAATAAACAGATATTAAATGTTTCTTGAGTGTTTTTTTTTTGTTTTTGACCTCCTCATTCCTTTTTTTCCGGCTAAAATTTTATTATTGATTCTAATAATACAAAGTCATTACAGAATAATAGAAACAAATTATTACATAAACAAATATATGCGCAATACACTGAAGACAATTAAAAACAAGTGAATTATCGATGCTTTTATCTAAGCCTTACTCGAAAACGAGTTATGAATCCGCTACATTCCTTGGCAAAAACTGATCTTCTTATGCAGAAGTTGTGCTTGGTCTTCTTTTCTTCATAGACACTTTTACTTGCACATCGCATTACAAAAACCATTGATTCCGAATAAAATTCTGAAGAATAGATAAACTGATACCAATCATTCCGTAACAATGTCATTTTAGAAAATCTTGACTTTGTTATTCTAATTAATCGATGTAACAACGAACGGAACTTGTATAAGATTTCCTTTAACTGGTGCAAACTCATGACTGATGTTTTGATGTAATTCCGAAGATGATTCTCCGGAGATGACATAAGGAAAGAAATGAGGATACTTACACAGTGGAATTCATTGTTATATAATGCACCGGAACGCTTCACCAAGAAGTATATTCCTTCAAGTAGAGTAATACTAATGATTCCAGGATCGAAAACCCAAATAACATCTCCACATCGTAACATAGAAGAACACTCATTGGTCAATAACCAGACTTTCCACCGGTTGATAAGAGAATCACTGAAAACAAACATTCTACAAAGAGACGCATCACGAGTGTAACGAACCGACATGAAGAAATTGAACTCAAAAGGAACATCTGTAACATAATAATTGTTAGTGACTTTCCTGTAATGATGTGAATAAGTATCACTTGGTTTCATATTTTCCCCTAACGATGCCCAAATCTGAAACGAGATTCGGTTAAACTTCACTGGACGTGTGGTCAGGATCATAACCTCCATCATTATGAAAATATATATCTATATGAAAACCTCCATAAATTCATTAAATTCATCATCAACCAAATATCAGATGTTGAACTTTTTTTGATAAGACGTAAAGTGAAATAAGATATTGAAGGAGTAAGGCCGACGTCGAATATGACGCAGGCCGATGAACACAGAAAAGGAAAAAGTCGGAGAAAAGTGGCGTCCGAATTGAGAGAAAAACGGTTACGTTAGTACGTAATCACTTCATACCTACGACTTTGACCTCCTCATTCCAAATGCACATATTTAATTATTCATTGTAAAATTAAAAATATTAATTAGTTAACTTACTTTGAAAATAAAAATATATTAAATATATACAGGAAATCAAACTTTCCGAAACAAAAAAACCCTATAAAATCATAATTTTTGAGATAGAAGGAGTACTATATAATCTCAATATCCAAAAAATCAATAGTTTTATTTAGAAAATACTGAAACTTAGACAATTGTTTTCACATTTAACTAATTTTATTTAAATTGAACTAATATTTGTTAAAATTAAACTAATTTTATTTAAATTTAAAAATTTAACAATTTTGTAGTTTAATTTTAATTCAAAAACAAAACGTAAACCGATCCAAACATGTACTTATCTGAACTGGGTAATTATAAAATCCAAAAGTACAAAACTCTCGTACCCGAGTTACTTGAGTATGACAAAACGAGAACTAAATTTAATGCAAATTTTGAATACCTGAGACTTTATCTGTTTTTGAAAATTTGAATCATAACATATGTAAAAAATTTAATATTTCATTTATTATATAAAATTTTAATATTTCATTTTTTCATTATATTGGTTTAAATTAGCTAGAGAGATTTCAGGAAACTCGAAATTATTATTTATTTGCATAATTTAAATATGTATATGAGTGCTTGGATACAAAGATTTTCATAAATAGTATTTGGATAAATGTACTTCAATTAAGAACATTCAATTTTTTAAAAGGAATAATAAAATAGTACATTAATATTATATATATATATATTATATGAGATATTATTAAGACCATATAATTACATAAGAGTTTCTAAAAATTATTATTTTATTATCTTATCGAATTTGATAATTATTTACATTGGTACGAGTCGGGACTATAAAATTTTATTATTTATAGGACTTATTAATTTATATTGTATTAATTTATAGAGGTTTGTGTATATATATATATATATGTTAGGTTTGGATGTAAAGATTAGATAAAAGGTGTTTTCACATAAAGTTTTAAATTTGTATTTTAATTATAATAGTGTATGGGACTAAATCTCGGATAATTTCAATAATTAAAAAACTATTCTCTTTATTAATTTGATATACATATTACATATTCCATAAAATTTTGGTAGCTAAATCCCCTATATGATTTTAAAAAATTGAAAAATCAGTGAATGTAAAAAGTTATTTTTCTCTTTTTCTATAACATAGTGAAATCTCACAGTTTTATTCTTATTCAAATTTAAAAAGTTCATTTCATAATTTTTCTCAGGTAAATATCTCGACAAAATTGTTTTTCCCTGTTGATAAATGATGAAAATATGACGTACATGTTCGTAAGAGAGCTAAAACTCAAAACAGAGCAACAAATAAGATCAAGCTAAAGAGAGCCGAATGAAACTGAATACAGCTTTCTTTCTCAATCATGTTGTGTAGCCACGCTGGACCACCCAGGGCTAAATAAGAATTGAAAAGGCCTTCATGTGTCTCCCAGTATCCTTTGGGGGACAAGTTCAACCCTTAGCAATGTTGTTTTTTTTGTGAAAAAAATCAACTTTTTGTAATTGCAGGCATGAAAAATATTTGGTCCAGACATGTATCCAGAGCTTAAACCATTGTTTTAACATATAAATTCGATGTCAGTTAAAAGGAAGGCCTTAAAAGGTTGGATACAATTTAGAATGAAATCCCACAGGATCGAGTTAAAAGCCTTACAAACGTCAACTTTTAGAGTAATTGGAATAGACATAGAAGATTTGTGATAGCCTTGAAGAAAAGGCAAGAAATACGTATTCCAAAAGTAACATGTCCTTAGTGAATGTTACATGGTTCGTAATAGTGATAGAGAGAATATTTATTTCCAGTCGGTATGACAGAATATGAGATATTATTTTGTTAATCGTGTTGCAACAAAATATTGGACGGAAGTTCTTGAATATCTTTGATCTACGCCTCTTAAGGATGATAATAATAAAGGTGAGAATCAGATTGGTAGCCATGAAAGATGAGGCGAAAAGCCTCTTAATAACTTCCAAGATTTCAGGACCTACAAGTTCTCAAGTTTCCCTAAAAACTCAGTTGGTAAGCAATCAAGTTCAAGCATTTTATTTAGAGGTATGCGAAGAAGAGAATATTTTATCATATCCATTGACACTAATAGAACTATATGAAAAGACTGCTAGATAGAAGAACAGTGAGATCCAAAATGTTATTTTATCAGGATTAAAACAATGGAATTATTAAATTTAATTTTTAAAATTTAACGATGTCACTTTCAACTAAATATACTAAAATCTTCGAGTTAACCCAAAAAAGTGAATTTTATATATTTTAGGGGTTTCGTTTTTAACTAAATAAGCCAAAACTTCATATTTTACAAGGAGAAAAAGTGAGTTTTATTTATTTTAAGGATGTCATTTGCACCTTTTTTCATCATATTGGTCCGCCTGTGCAGTGGGAGATGAGTAACATTGCTAGAAGATATTTTTGCGTAAGTTACATCTATTTCAAAATTTTCACTTGGACTCCTCTAGAATTTTGACCTAAACCTGAAAATCTCCTTCAAATATGAGATGGGAATAACCCATAAACCAAACGTTTTGTATTGCGCAAAGGTAAATGTAAAACGAAGAGCTTACACATATATATAAAGAGATATGCAGCTCAAACAATACAACATTTTGTAATAAGATGTGAATGCTTATTAGGATTTTGGAGACAAAGCTTATTAAGGACTTTTGACACTCCTCAAGGTATTGAATTTTGGAGACAATGCTTATTAGGATTTTATAGAAGACGATCGATCGTACGGCAGACAAGTAATAAATTTCGCACATTCAGACCTATATATTGCTCGAAGTATATATAAAGTGTGGATTGATCATCCCATAATTTAAATGTCCCGGTCCACTTTGTGCTCCGTTTGGTCCTATATATATTCCAAACCAAAGAGGGATGATTGGATCGAAAACAAAACGACCGAACGTACACATGCAACGGCTGCATGAAGACACTCTCGACACTTGGCACGTCTTAAGCGGGACCAAAACCACCTCTCCTTCACAACATATACATATAAGATCAATTAAAAAAAACCACCTCTTCTACATTTTGTTTTAGGCGATCAATTAAAAAAAAAATTCTATGGCGGAGCAAACAAGAACTCAGCACGTGATGATAAGCCGAGACAGTAACAAGACCAACCAAAGGGGAATCAGTTAGTGAAGGCAGCAACAGCTGTCACAGCCGGTGGATCACTCCTTGTCCTCTCCGGTTTAACACTCGCCGGGACAGTGATCGCACTCACTGTGGCCACTCCTCTTCTCGTCATCTTCAGCCCTGTCTTGGTTCCAGCAGCGATCACCGTCGTTCTCATCATCACTGGATTCCTTGCTTCCGGTGGATTTGGCATAGCTGCCATTGCCGCGTTCTCTTGGTTCTACAGGTAAATTTATGATACATGCACAAAATGTGACCTACGTTTCTAAACCTAGATATCTCTCTGCACGCTATATTATAATGTAAAGAGTTTTTGAATATTGGAGAATATGGTGAATGTATTTAGGCACATGACGGGGACTGGATCGGATAAGATAGAGAATGCTCGGATGAAGCTTGGGAGCAGAGCACAGGATACGAAGTATGGGCAGCACAACATTGGAGTCCACCACCAACAACAACAAGCTTCTTAAAATTGATAGGATCTTTAGTATGATATGAAACTATTCCACATCCATTAATTGACATCGATCGTTGTATCTCTTTTCTTTTCAACGTTTATGTTGTAATGTACAATAATCGCATGCAGTGTATGCTTCATGTGTATCTTGTTTGAAAGCAAAATGTAGCATATTAAAGCGATTTATATGTGGAGAAAAAATGGTACATACGAAATTAGTTAAACAACATCTTCAATGTTTCGATGTTATAGAGTTAGAGGAGCTTCGTTGATCATTGGAGTTAAATTACGAATCTTGTTGTACTTGCACCTAATAAGCAAGCTCTGAATTCAGAACCCACTTCCCGTTTTATTAACACTATGAAAACGAGATCATCTCATTACTGAGTGTTACAGTTAGCAAGACTCGATTATGAACATTTTACGTATACATAGTGTATTCACAGATATTATGAAATGGGAAGTTAAAACATAACTTTGGTGCTTATATTCTTGGAAGTAATTCTGTAATGGTAAAAAAAATTGTTATCTATTAAAGCTATTATGACTATGAGAATTAGTCGTGTTCTACAAACCGTTTACACTAACAAGTCACGAACTTCATCTACTACCATTAGCACAATTCATTTGCCGTGTTAACCTTGTATTGGTCCAAATAAAAGATCTTAACCAGACACGAACACCTTTTTTTTTGGATCTCTGATCTCAGTCCGCAAACTTACCCCATGGTCTTCGCCTCAAGCCTTTGTAATGCCTCTTGTCATCCTCTTCCTCTTGAGCCACAAGTGCAAGAGTAGGAACAGTAATGGTAGCTAGAGGTGGCGTACGTTGGCTTAGAGTGGAGCTGGTACAGTTGTTGATGCTTGAGACAATGGTATCTAAAGAAGAGAAATCAGTAAGGAGGTGTTGGGTTATGAGATCTAAAGCTGATTGGTCTTGTTGTTGTTGATATGAAAAAACCATAGTAGACATTGGAGTCTTTGTTGATTTGTTTGCTGTTTTGGTTTTTGAGATTTGGTGGGTTATATAGAGGTAGGAAGTGAGGTTTCGTAGTTAGCTTCTTTGGTTGGAGAGGGGAAGGATTCTTTTCAATTATTTTGACTTGTTTAGCTCAACTGTTGTTATGGAGTGTTGCAAGTGGATTTTAAATATTATCATTTTTAAGATAAGAATATAGAGATTTTTTATTAGTAAGGGGTCATCGTAAAGCTAGCGTCTGTTTCCAGACGTTTTCTTATCTGAGACAGATTTTAAAATGGTTTTGTTAGAGACATTTAAAAGAAAATTTGACACTTTTTATATACTTTTATACATACAAGTTTAAATATATTTTTGGTATAACCTCTTGCACCTTCCTTGGCTGTCTCTAAAGTTCCTAACCAAACACGAACACTTTTTTTGTTTGGGTCTCTGATCTCAGTAGAATACTTAGCGTAAGAGTTTTTTGTATTTTGGGGATTCATAGTATTTTTGACCTATGAGTAACCGCAAAACGAACAAAAAACAAACTTATTTTTACAACTCCAAAATACAAATATTCTTTTGACAATAAAAAGATAGTAGTAGTTCCAATGTATAAATACCAAAATTTATGTAATCAACTCATGATATTTTCAGAGGATTTTATTTTCTTTGACTTAGGTACTAAATATACCCAAAATAAATAAATTGAGAAATGTGGGATTATAGGTTTTTCTACTATATATATGGACTCATGAGATATATAATTTAAAGCTATATCTTATGAAAATATATATTTTATATATAATTACTTTTTAGAAATATTATTTTTTGTTACATACATTTTACAAATATTACATTTTATTTTATGTACTCCATATTTTTTAAGTGGAGCAACATGTCAGCAACTGTTTGCTGCAAATTCACTTATAAATAATAAGAACACAGCAAGCTGAATCTCATGACATCTCAGACTTGTTTACAGGGTACTTGTTAGACATTGTATGGAACAAAATATAGTATCATCATGCTTCAAGAAGAATGTGAATTGACAGCGAGACATACAAGCATCACAAATTGGTCGAGTCATACGACTATTAAGAATGAAACCGTTGTGGGTAGACTCACTCACACCTTGAAATTTCATCCCTAAGAAGTCTGCCACAGTACATTTGATATGAAAAGTGATGCCACAGTAATTACATGAATAAAACCATTTATCTGGATTCAGTTTCTCTTCGCATACCTCGCACCAGAACTGTTCACTTGTTTTTTCCCCGTAACATAGAGACAGAAAATGTTCTTTATCAATTTTGTGTTTAACCAGCTTTGGCAAAAAAGAGCATTTCATGTCTAAAACAAATTCGCACGGGTCACAACTCAAAGCAGTAGCTTTAATCTTATCTCCACAAGCATTGCAAAACTTGTCTTCCATTGAGTAATTGACGTACATCGGATGAAGAGGGTGACTTTCATGGATAAAAGGTTCAGAAAAAGAACCACACCATACATCAACCATGATTAAACCATCATCGCTTCTATAGCTAAAACCTTCAAAAAAGTTGTGACAAGCACTGCAAACTAATTCGTCGTAACCACACTCTGTGGTTAAAGTAGTCCACAACCTGTATAAAGAATTTATTTTCCTTTTTGGGAGATGAGCACATTTCTTATGAAGAATGAAATCATCACATTCCATACAACTATAAAATGGACTAACAAATATGGGATAACTGCAAGCTTTACACGACTTGTATTCATCATTGGCATCACTCTCTTCTTTTAGCTTCAATATATGATCCTCATGACTGAAATGCTTTATTACTCCTTCTTCGATCACCTCATATGACTCAATCTCCAAAGTATTTTCTGATATGCCTTCAAGATCAACTCCATCCCAAATCTCAAACTTTGTGGCACATCTCAAATGAACGGAAAAATCTTGACATGTTGAACAAGAATAAGCCCCATACGTCCAATTTATTTCTTTATAGCACACTCCACAATTCCAATCTCCGACATCAAGGCAATGCTTGTAAGAAATACGGTGAGCATGACGATTGATCTTTATCACGCGTGGTATATCAATACAACTTCTATGGATCATGAAATTGCATTGAGGACATACATAAGGATTAGGGTCATCATCCATTCCACAAGCACTACAAACAAAATAGCGCTGCGGCATGAGAATGAGTGAATGCTCGTGGATCTTGACTTGGTTAAGAGTGAAACGGGGTGGATTATTTGCACAGTGGACATCTAAACTGAACTTGCAAATGGAACAATGATAAAACACGTTATGAAGTTTGTTGCCGCACATGCTACAGTTTCCATTACTATAACATGGAACACGCGTGAGACGCTTGAGAATATGTTTAGGATGACAAGAGTAGTTGATCTCTGGTGTTGATTCGCCGCAATCTTTGTGAAAACTCAAACCACATAATTCACATGCATAAGGAAACCGGTCATCAGGTAGTCCACATAGATGACATGTGAACATAATCATATGTGGAACAGTAACAAGAGATAAAGGATGTGTGTGGGTCTTTGAACCCTCAATTGTTGTAGTAACTTCTTTTTTTGTGCATATTAAATCGATGGAAAAATTACATTCTAAGCAATAGTAATACATTTTTGGCAACTTACCTCTACAAATATTGCATTTTCCTTTCGCATTTTCATTTCCTGAAACTACCTTGATGTGCAAAAAATGTGGATGATATATGTTAAAAATATATTGATCAGAGTTAGCGCATTCCTCGTGAAAGAAGTGTCCAGAAACAAAGCAACGATAACCATTACTATAATAGTTTTGACCAAGATTGCAGCCAGCACACTTTAGCCCGCTCGTTGAGTATAATGCATAAGTACTATCAAGTAACCTAAAAGTGTGTTTGGGATCTTTAAATAATCTTATATGATCCATGCTTTTACTTTTAGTATTTACAATTGTTTTCTTATGTTTTGGTTTCAGGTAATGATGAGATGTTTTGGTTTCAGGTAATGATGAGAGCTTTCGTTATATATATACATATATATATATATATGATATACTATCATAAGTTATTCTTTGCTTTACATTACAGGATTACTCATAGAATTATGTTTGACTTAATATTGAGGAAAAGTTAGACTCGACGACAAATAAATTCTTGTACTTTACAATCTATAACATGAATTATTCTTTGTTTCAAGAGGATATTTCGAATTAATATGTTATTCTTTGTTTAACCCAAGAGGATATATATCATCGACAGCAAATATATATATATATATATATATATATATATCTATCTATCATAAGTAATTCTTTCATAACTAAGATGATATTCCAAATTCAAAACGTGTTTCAAACATTGAATACAGTATTTTGTAACTGTATATGGTAAAAACGTTTGATTCGTTGGAGAAACTACCAAAACACACAATATCAAGGATCTCTTTTATTAACTCGGTAGAAATACTTAGAGCATTGTATTGGTATTTGTATGTTGGTGTTTTTAAATATAACTTTATTAAAAATAAAAATAAAGGTAAAGTATCTTTAATTTGGGGGGGTGTTTATGTGAGACACTTTAAGACTCCAAAAAATGAGAATGTCTTTAATTTTTATATTATTTAGTATATAAGAAACTGCTCTAAATATTAAGTATGGAGATGGACTTATCAAAAACAATGAACAATAAATTTTTAGACTAAAATGGATGTTAAAGATTCCAATGCTCTTGTTTCTTGCTTTAGGTTTGTAGTCGATTTTTCCAATGATTTATTATTCCATTTGATTTCTGAATCATATAACCAAAATTGAACTAATTTTTATTAAAAATAAACTTATTTTATTTTATTTGAATGGTTTTTTATTTTTTTAATCCAAAACTGAATAGAAATCGATCTAAACTCGCACCTACTCAAAACGAGTAATCAAATTTTTTGAACGAGTATTAAACTCTTTTAAGCAAATTACTCGAATCCCAATAAACCCAAACCGAATCCGATCTGAAACCCGAGTGATATAGTTTATATCCATTTTTTTAATTCGAATCATAATATATGCAAAAAACTAAATTTTATTAATAACATGTATATATAATAATTAAAAAAGATCAAATAAATTTAAAAGATGATTCATAATTATTTTCTAATATATTCTATTAATTTAAATTAAATAGAGATATTTAAAGAAATTGGAAATTATTTTTAGTTTTAATAGTATTAACTAGATTTGAACCCGCGGTACACCGCAAGACAATTATTTCAATATAAATTTTTAATATTTTGTTGATTTATTATTCATAAATATATTTTTTGTATAATTTTAACTTGTTATTTTCTTATATTGAAATCATTTTTAATATATATTTGTATTATTTCTGTTTTTACAATATATAATATATGTACCAGATTTTTAACATCATATAGTAATATTTTTCATGAAACAGTAAAATTTGTTTGCTTCAAATCTATGGCAGATAAATTTTGCTTTTATTATAATTGAAACAATTTAAAGCAAATCCTATTAAATTATATATTAAATCTGTCTAAATAAGAAAATTCTAACTAAATTAAAACAAAAATTATAAATAATAGAAATATACTAAATACCCAAAATATGTCTTTATTTATATTTTTGATAATTATAAATTCTAACAATATATATATACATATATATATATAATAGGAATATGTTAAATACCAAAAAAAAATTCTTTGGTTATATTTTCTAAATTAAAAAACAAATATGACTACACTTATTTTCTAATAATTATAATCAATAAACAGATATTAAATGTTTCTTGAGTGTTTTTTTTTTGTTTTTGACCTCCTCATTCCTTTTTTTCCGGCTAAAATTTTATTATTGATTCTAATAATACAAAGTCATTACAGAATAATAGAAACAAATTATTACATAAACAAATATATGCGCAATACACTGAAGACAATTAAAAACAAGTGAATTATCGATGCTTTTATCTAAGCCTTACTCGAAAATGAGTTATGAATCCGCTACATTCCTTGGCAAAAACTGATCTTCTTATGCAGAAGTTGTGCTTGGTCTTCTTTTCTTCATAGACACTTTTACTTGCACATCGCATTACAAAAACCATTGATTCCGAATAAAATTCTGAAGAGTAGGCAAACTGATACCAATCATTCCGTAACAATGTCATTTTAGAAAATCTTGACTTTGATATTCTAATTAATCGATGTAACAACGAACGGAACTTGTATAAGATTTCCTTTAACTGGTGCAAACTCATGACTGATGTTTTGATGTAATTCCGAAGATGATTCTCCGGAGATGACATAAGGAAAGAAATGAGGATACTTACACAGTGGAATTCATTGTTATATAATGCACCGGAACGCTTCACCAAGAAGTATATTCCTTCAAGTAGAGTAATACTAATGATTCCAGGATCGAAAACCCAAATAACATCTCCACATCGTAACATAGAAGAACACTCATTGGTCAATAACCAGACTTTCCACCGGTTGATAAGAGAATCACTGAAAACAAACATTCTACAAAGAGACGCATCACGAGTGTAACGAACCGACATGAAGAAATTGAACTCAAAAGGAACATCTGTAACATAATCATTGTTAGTGACTTTCCTGTAATGATGTGAATAAGTATCACTTGGTTTCATATTTTCCCCTAACGATGCCCGAATCTGAAACGAGATTCGGTTAAACTTCACTGGACGTGTGGTCAGGATCATAACCTCCATCATTATGAAAATATATATCTATATGAAAACCTCCATAAATTCATTAAATTCATCATCAACCAAATATCAGATGTTGAACTTTTTTTGATAAGACGTAAAGTGAAATAAGATATTGAAGGAGTAAGGCCGACGTCGAATATGACGCAGGCCGATGAACACAGAAAAGGCAAAAGTCGGAGAAAAGTGGCGTCCGAATTGAGAGAAAAACGGTTACGTTAGTACGTAATCACTTCATACCTACGACTTTGACCTCCTCATTCCAAATGCACATATTTAATTATTCATTGTAAAATTAAAAATATTAATTAGTTAACTTACTTTGAAAATAAAAATATATTAAATATATACAGGAAATCAAATTTTCCGAAACAAAAAACCCTATAAAATCATAATTTTTGAGATAGAAGGAGTACTATATAATCTCAATATCCAAAAAATCAATAGTTTTATTTAGAAAATACTGAAACTTAGACAATTGTTTTCACATTTAACTAATTTTATTTAAATTGAACTAATATTTGTTAAAATTAAACTAATTTTATTTAAATTTAAAAATTTAACAATTTTGTAGTTTAATTTTAATTCAAAAACAAAACGTAAACCGATCCAAACATGTACTTATCTGAACTGGGTAATTATAAAATCCAAAAGTACAAAACTCTCGTACCCGAGTTACTTGAGTATGACAAAACGAGAACTAAATTTAATGCAAATTTTGAATACTTGAGACTTTATTTGTTTTTGAAAATTTGAATCATAACATATGTAAAAAATTTAATATTTCATTTATTATATAAAATTTTAATATTTCATTTTTTTCAATATATTGGTTTAAATTAGCTAGAGAGATTTCATGAAATTCGAAATTATTATTTATTTGCATAATTTAAATATGTATATGAGTGCTTGGATACAAAGATTTTCATAAATAGTATTTGGATAAATGTACTTCAATTAAGAACATTCAATTTTTAAAAGGAATAATAAAATAGTACATTAATATTATATATATATATATTATATGAGATATTATTAAGACCATATAATTACATAAGAGTTTCTAAAAATTATTATTTTATTATCTTATCGAATTTGATAATTATTTACATTGGAACGAGTCGGGACTATAAAATTTTATTATTTATAGGATTTATTAATTTATATTGTATTAATTTATAGAGGTTTGTGTATATATATATATATGTTAGGTTTGGATGTAAAGATTAGATAAAAGGTGTTTTCACATAAAGTTTTAAATTTGTATTTTAATTATAATAGTGTATGGGACTAAATCTCGGATAATTTCAATGATTAAAAAACTATTCTCTTTATTAATTTGATATACATATTACATATTCCATAAAATTTTGGTAGCTAAATCCCCTATATGATTTTAAAAATTTGAAAAATCAGTGAATGTAAAAAGTTATTTTTCTCTTTTTCTATAACATAGTGAAATCTCACAGTTTTATTCTTATTCAAATTTAAAAAGTTCATTTCATAATTTTTCTCAGGTAAATATCTCGACAAAATTGTTTGTCCCTGTTGATAAATGATGAAAATATGACGTACATGTTCGTAAGAGAGCTAAAACTCAAAACAGAGCAACAAATAAGATCAAGTTAAAGAGAGCCGAATGAAACTGAATACAGCTTTCTTTCTCAATCATGTTGTGTAGCCACGCTGGACCACCCAGGGCTAAATAAGAATTGAAAAGGCCTTCATGTGTCTCCCAGTATCCTTTGGGGGACAAGTTCAACCCTTAGCAATGTTGTTTTTTTGTGAAAAAAATCAACTTTTTGTAATTGCAGGCATGAAAAATATTTGGTCCAGACATGTATCCAGAGCTTAAACCATTGTTTTAACATATAAATTTGATGTCAGTTAAAAGGAAGGCCTTAAAAGGTTGGATACAATTTAGAATGAAATCCCACAGGATCGAGTTAAAAGCCTTACAAACGTCAACTTTTAGAGTAATTGGAATAGACATAGAAGATTTGTGATAGCCTTGAAGAAAAGGCAAGAAATACGTATTCCAAAAGTAACATGTCCTTAGTGAATGTTACATGGTTCGTAATAGTGATAGAGAGAATATTTATTTCCAGTCGGTATGACAGAATATGAGATATTATTTTGTTAATCGTGTTGCAACAAAATATTGGACGGAAGTTCTTGAATATCTTTGATCTACGCCTCTTAAGGATGATAATAATAAAGGTGAGAATCAGATTGGTAGCCATGAAAGATGAGGCGAAAAGCCTCTTAATAACTTCCAAGATTTCAGGACCTACAAGTTCTCAAGTTTCCCTAAAAACTCAGTTGGTAAGCAATCAAGTTCAAGCATTTTATTTAGAGGTATGCGAAGAAGAGAATATTTTATCATATCCATTGACACTAATAGAACTATATGAAAAGACTGCTATATAGAAGAACAGTGAGATCCAAAATGTTATTTTATCAGGATTAAAACAATGGAATTATTAAATTTAATTTTTAAAATTTAACGATGTCACTTTCAACTAAATATACTAAAATCTTCGAGTTAACCCAAAAAAGTGAATTTTATATATTTTAGGGGTTTCGTTTTTAACTAAATAAGCCAAAACTTCATATTTTACAAGGAGAAAAAGTGAGTTTTATTTATTTTAAGGATGTCATTTGCACCTTTTTTCATCATATTGGTCCGCCTGTGCAGTGGGAGATGAGTAACATTGCTAGAAGATATTTTTGCGTAAGTTACATCTATTTCAAAATTTTCACTTGGACTCCTCTGGAATTTTGACCTAAACCTGAAAATCTCCTTCAAATATGAGATGGGAATAACCCATAAACCAAACGTTTTGTATTGCGCAAAGGTAAATGTAAAACGAAGAGCTTACATATATATATAAAGAGATATGCAGCTCAAACAATACAACATTTTGTAATAAGATGTGAATGCTTATTAGGATTTTGGAGACAAAACTTATTAAGGACTTTTGACACTCCTCAAGGTATTGAATTTTGGAGACAATGCTTATTAGGATTTTATAGAAGACGATCGATCGTACGGCAGACAAGTAATAAATTTCGCACATTCAGACCTATATATTGCTCGAAGTATATATAAAGTGTGGATTGATCATCCCATAATTTAAATGTCCCGGTCCACTTTGTGCTCCGTTTGGTCCTATATATATTCCAAACCAAAGAGGGATGATTGGATCGAAAACAAAACGACCGAACGTACACATGCAACGGCTGCATGAAGACACTCTCGACACTTGGCACGTCTTAAGCGGGACCAAAACCACCTCTCCTTCACAACATATACATATAAGATCAATTAAAAAAAACCACCTCTTCTACATTTTGTTTTGGGCGATCAATTAAAAAAGAAAATCTATGGCGGAGCAAACAAGAACTCAGCACGTGATGATAAGCCGAGACAGTAACAAGACCAACCAAAGGGGAAGCAGTTAGTGAAGGCAGCAACAGCTGTCACAGCCGGTGGATCACTCCTTGTCCTCTCCGGTTTAACACTCGCCGGGACAGTGATCGCACTCACTGTGGCCACTCCTCTTCTCGTCATCTTCAGCCCTGTCTTGGTTCCAGCAGCGATCACCGTCGTTCTCATCATCACTGGATTCCTTGCTTCCGGTGGATTTGGCATAGCTGCCATTGCCGCGTTCTCTTGGTTCTACAGGTAAATTTATGATACATGCACAAAATGTGACATACGTTTCTAAACCTAGCTATCTCTCTGCACGCTATATTATAATGTAAAGAGTTTTTGAATATTGGAGAATATGGTGAATGTATTTAGGCACATGACGGGGACTGGATCGGATAAGATAGAGAATGCTCGGATGAAGCTTGGGAGCAGAGCACAGGATACGAAGTATGGGCAGCACAACATTGGAGTCCACCACCAACAACAACAAGCTTCTTAAAATTGATAGGATCTTTAGTATGATATGAAACTATTCCACATCCATTAATTGACATCGATCGTTGTATCTCTTTTCTTTTCAACGTTTATGTTGTAATGTACAATAATCGCATGCAGTGTATGCTTCATGTGTATCTTGTTTGAAAGCAAAATGTAGCATATTAAAGCGATTTATATGTGGAGAAAAAATGGTACATACGAAATTAGTTAAACAACATCTTCAATGTTTCGATGTTATAGAGTTAGAGGAGCTTCGTTGATCATTGGAGTTAAATTACGAATCTTGTTGTACTTGCACCTAATAAGCAAGCTCTGAATTCAGAACCCACTTCCCGTTTTATTAACACTATGAAAACGAGATCATCTCATTACTGAGTGTTACAGTTAGCAAGACTCGATTATGAACATTTTACGTATACATAGTGTATTCACAGATATTATGAAATGGGAAGTTAAAACATAACTTTGGTGCTTATATTCTTGGAAGTAATTCTGTAATGGTAAAAAAAATTGTTATCTATTAAAGCTATTATGACTATGAGAATTAGTCGTGTTCTACAAACCGTTTACACTAACAAGTCACGAACTTCATCTACTACCATTAGCACAATTCATTTGCCGTGTTAACCTTGTATTGGTCCAAATAAAAGATCTTAACCAGACACGAACACCTTTTTTTTTGGATCTCTGATCTCAGTCCGCAAACTTACCCCATGGTCTTCGCCTCAAGCCTTTGTAATGCCTCTTGTCATCCTCTTCCTCTTGAGCCACAAGTGCAAGAGTAGGAACAGTAATGGTAGCTAGAGGTGGCGTACGTTGGCTTAGAGTGGAGCTGGTACAGTTGTTGATGCTTGAGACAATGGTATCTAAAGAAGAGAAATCAGTAAGGAGGTGTTGGGTTATGAGATCTAAAGCTGATTGGTCTTGTTGTTGTTGATATGAAAAAACCATAGTAGACATTGGAGTCTTTGTTGATTTGTTTGCTGTTTTGGTTTTTGAGATTTGGTGGGTTATATAGAGGTAGGAAGTGAGGTTTCGTAGTTAGCTTCTTTGGTTGGAGAGGGGAAGGATTCTTTTCAATTATTTTGTCTTGTTTAGCTCAACTGTTGTTATGGAGTGTTTCAAGTGGATTTTAAATATTATCATTTTTAAGATAAGAATATAGAGATTTTTTATTAGTAAGGGGTCATCGTAAAGCTAGCGTCTGTTTCCAGACGTTTTCTTATCTGAGACAGATTTTAAAATGGTTTTGTTAGAGACATTTAAAAGAAAATTTGACACTTTTTATATACTTTTATACATACAAGTTTAAATATATTTTTGGTATAACCTCTTGCACCTTCCTTGGCTGTCTCTAAAGTTCCTAACCAAACACGAACACTTTTATTGTTTGGGTCTCTGATCTCAGTAGAATACTTAGCGTAAGAGTTTTTTGTATTTTGGGGATTCATAGTATTTTTGACCTATGAGTAACCGCAAAACGAACAAAAACAAACTTATTTTTACAACTCCAAAATACAAATATTCTTTTGACAATAAAAAGATAGTAGTAGTTCCAATGTATAAATACCAAAATTTATGTAATCAACTCATGATATTTTCAGAGGATTTTATTTTCTTTGACTTAGGTACTAAATATACCCAAAATAAATAAATTGAGAAATGTGGGATTATAGGTTTTTCTACTATATATATGGACTCATGAGATATATAATTTAAAGCTATATCTTATGAAAATATATATTTTATATATAATTACTTTTTAGAAATATTATTTTTTGTTACATACATTTTACAAATATTACATTTTATTTTATGTACTCCATATTTTTTAAGTGGAGCAACATGTCAGCAACTGTTTGCTGCAAATTCACTTATAAATAATAAGAACACAGCAAGCTGAGTCTCATGACATCTCAGACTTGTTTACAGGGTACTTTTTAGACATTGTATGGAACAAAATATAGTATCATCCTGCTTCAAGAAGAATGTGAATTGACAGCGAGACATACAAGCATCACAAATTGGTCGAGTCATACGACTATTAAGAATGAAACCGTTGTGGGTAGACTCACTCACACCTTGAAATTTCATCCCTAAGAAGTCTGCCACAGTACATTTGATATGAAAAGTGATGCCACAGTAATTACATGAATAAAACCATTTATCTGGATTCAGTTTCTCTTCGCATGCCTCGCACCAGAACTGTTCACTTGTTTTTTCCCCGTAACATAGAGACAGAAAATGTTCTTTATCAATTTTGTGTTTAACCAGCTTTGGCAAAAAAGAGCATTTCATGTCTAAAACAAATTCGCATGGGTCACAACTCAAAGCGGTAGCTTTAATCTTATCTCCACAAGCATTGCAAAACTTGTTTTCCATTGAGTAATTGACGTACATCGGATGAAGAGGGTGACTTTCATGGATAAAAGGTTCAGAAAAAGAACCACACCATACATCAACCATGATTAAACCATCATCGCTTCTATAGCTAAAACCTTCAAAAAAGTTGTGACAAGCACTGCAAATGAAATCGTCGTCACCACACTCTGTGGTTAAAGTAGTCCACAACCTGTATAAAGAATTTATTTTCCTTTTTGGGAGATGAGCACATTTCTTATGAAGAATGAAATCATTACATTCCATGCAACTATAAAATGGACTAGCAAATATGGGATAACTGCAAGCTTTACACGACTTGTATTCATCATTGGCATCACTCTCTTCTTTTAGCTTCAGTATATGATCCTCATGACTGAAATGCTTTATTACTCCTTCTTCGATCACCTCATATGACTCAATCTCCAAAGTATTTTCTGATATGCCTTCAAGATCAACTCCATCCCAAATCTCAAACTTTGTGGCACATCTCAAATGAACGGAAAAATCTTGACATGTTGAACAAGAATAAGCCCCATACGTCCAATTTATTTCTGTATAGCATACTCCACAATTCCAATCTCCGACATCAAGGCAATGCTTGTAAGAAATACGGTGAGCATGACGATTGATCTTTATCATGCGTGGTATATCAATACAACTTCTATGGATCATGAAATTACATTGAGGACATACATAAGGATTAGGGTCATCATCCATTCCACAAGCACTACAAACAAAATAGCGCTGCGGCATGAGAATGAGTGAATGCTCGTGGATCTTGACTTGGTCAAGAGTGAAACGGGGTGGATTATTTGCACAGTGGACATCTAAACTGAACTTGCAAATGGAACAATGATAAAACACGTTATGAAGTTTGTTGCCGCACATGCTACAGTTTCCATTACTATAACATGGAACACGCGTGAGACGCTTGAGAATATGTTTAGGATGACAAGAGTAGTTGATCTCTGGTGTTGATTCGCCGCAATCTTTGTGAAAACTCAAACCACATAATTCACATGCATAAGGAAACCGGTCATCAGGTAGTCCACATAGATGACATGTGAACATAATCATATGTGGAACAGTAACAAGAGATAAAGGATGTGTGTGGGTCTTTGAACCCTCAATTGTTGTAGTAACTTCTTTTTTTGTGCATATTAAATCGATGGAAAAATTACATTCTAAGCAATAGTAATACATTTTTGGCAACTTACCTCTACAAATATTGCATTTTCCTTTCGCATTTTCATTTCCTGAAACTACCTTGATGTGCAAAAAATGTGGATGATATATGTTAAAAATATATTGATCAGAGTTAGCGCATTCCTCGTGAAAGAAGTGTCCAGAAACAAAGCAACGATAACCATTACTATAATAGTTTTGACCAAGATTGCAGCCAGCACACTTTAGCCCGCTCGTTGAGTATAATGCATAAGTACTATCAAGTAACCTAAAAGTGTGTTTGGTATCTTTAAATAATCTTATATGATCCATGCTTTTACTTTTAGTATTTACAATTGTTTTCTTATGTTTTGGTTTCAGGTAATGATGAGATGTTTTGGTTTCAGGTAATGATGAGAGCTTTCGTTATATATATACATATATATATATATGATATACTATCATAAGTTGTTCTTTGCTTTACATTACATGATTACTCATAGAATTATGTTTGACTTAATATTGAGGAAAAGTTAGACTCGACGACAAATAAATTCTTGTACTTTACAATCTATAACATGAATTATTCTTTGTTTCAAAAGGATATTTCGAATTAATATGTTATTCTTTGTTTAACCCAAGAGGATATATATCATCGACAGCAAATATATATATATATATATATATATATATCTATCTATCATAAGTAATTCTTTCATAACTAAGATGATATTCCAAATTCAAAACGTGTTTCAAACATTGAATACAGTATTTTGTAACTGTATATGGTAAAAACGTTTGATTCGTTGGAGAAACTACCAAAACACACAATATCAAGGATCTCTTTTATTAACTCGGTAGAAATACTTAGAGCATTGTATTGGTATTTGTATGTTGGTGTTTTTAAATATAACTTTATTAAAAATAAAAATAAAAATAAAGGTAAAGTATCTTTAATTTGGGGGGGGGGGGGGGGTGTTTATGTGAGACACTTTAAGACTCCAAAAAATGAGAATGTCTTTAATTTTTATATTATTTAGTATATAAGAAACTGCTCTAAATATTAAGTATGGAGATGGACTTATCAAAAACAATGAACAATAAATTTCTAGACTAAAATGGATGTTAAAGATTCCAATGCTCTTGTTTCTTGCTTTAGGTTTGTAGTCGATTTTTCCAATGATTTATTATTCCATTTGATTTCTGAATCATATAACCAAAATTGAACTAATTTTTATTAAAAATAAACTTATTTTATTTTATTTGAATGGTTTTTTATTTTTTTAATCCAAAACTGAATAGAAATCGATCTAAACTCGCACCTACTCAAAACGAGTAATCAAATTTTTTGAACGAGTATTAAACTCTTTTAAGCAAATTACTCGAATCCCAATAAACCCAAACCGAATCCGATCTGAAACCCGAGTGATATAGTTTATATCCATTTTTTTAATTCGAATCATAATATATGCAAAAAACTAAATTTTATTAATAACATGTATATATAATAATTAAAAAAGATCAAATAAATTTAAAAGATGATTCATAATTATTTTCTAATATATTCTATTAATTTAAATTAAATAGAGATATTTAAAGAAATTGGAAATTATTTTTAGTTTTAATAGTATTAACTAGATTTGAACCCGCGGTACACCGCAAGACAATTATTTCAATATAAATTTTTAATATTTTGTTGATTTATTATTCATAAATATATTTTTTGTATAATTTTAACTTGTTATTTTCTTATATTGAAATCATTTTTAATATATATTTGTATTATTTCTGTTTTTACAATATATAATATATGTACCAGATTTTTAACATCATATAGTAATATTTTTCATGAAACAGTAAAATTTGTTTGCTTCAAATCTATGGCAGATAAATTTTGCTTTTATTATAATTGAAACAATTTAAAGCAAATCCTATTAAATTATATATTAAATCTGTCTAAATAAGAAAATTCTAACTAAATTAAAACAAAAATTATAAATAATAGAAATATACTAAATACCCAAAATATGTCTTTATTTATATTTTTGATAATTATAAATTCTAACAATATATATATACATATATATATATATATAATAGGAATATGTTAAATACCAAAAAAAAATTCTTTGGTTATATTTTCTAAATTAAAAAACAAATATGACTACACTTATTTTCTAATAATTATAATCAATAAACAGATATTAAATGTTTCTTGAGTGTTTTTTTTTTGTTTTTGACCTCCTCATTCCTTTTTTTCCGGCTAAAATTTTATTATTGATTCTAATAATACAAAGTCATTACAGAATAATAGAAACAAATTATTACATAAACAAATATATGCGCAATACACTGAAGACAATTAAAAACAAGTGAATTATCGATGCTTTTATCTAAGCCTTACTCGAAAACGAGTTATGAATCCGCTACATTCCTTGGCAAAAACTGATCTTCTTATGCAGAAGTTGTGCTTGGTCTTCTTTTCTTCATAGACACTTTTACTTGCACATCGCATTACAAAAACCATTGATTCCAAATAAAATTCTGAAGAGTAGACAAACTGATACCAATCATTCCGTAACAATGTCATTTTAGAAAATCTTGACTTTGATATTCTAATTAATCGATGTAACAACGAACGGAACTTGTATAAGATTTCCTTTAACTGGTGCAAACTCATGACTGATGTTTTGATGTAATTCCGAAGATGATTCTCCGGAGATGACATAAGGAAAGAAATGAGGATACTTACACAGTGGAATTCATTGTTATATAATGCACCGGAACGCTTCACCAAGAAGTATATTCCTTCAAGTAGAGTAATACTAATGATTCCAGGATCGAAAACCCAAATAACATCTCCACATCGTAACATAGAAGAACACTCATTGGTCAATAACCAGACTTTCCACCGGTTGATAAGAGAATCACTGAAAACAAACATTCTACAAAGAGACGCATCACGAGTGTAACGAACCGACATGAAGAAATTGAACTCAAAAGGAACATCTGTAACATAATCATTGTTAGTGACTTTCCTGTAATGATGTGAATAAGTATCACTTGGTTTCATATTTTCCCCTAACGATGCCCGAATCTGAAACGAGATTCGGTTAAACTTCACTGGACGTGTGGTCAGGATCATAACCTCCATCATTATGAAAATATATATCTATATGAAAACCTCCATAAATTCATTAAATTCATCATCAACCAAATATCAGATGTTGAACTTTTTTTGATAAGACGTAAAGTGAAATAAGATATTGAAGGAGTAAGGCCGACGTCGAATATGACGCAGGCCGATGAACACAGAAAAGGCAAAAGTCGGAGAAAAGTGGCGTCCGAATTGAGAGAATTTAAAAATATTTAATTATTTTGACCTCCTCATTCCAAATGCACATATTTAATTATTCATTGTAAAATTAAAAATATTAATTAGTTAACTTACTTTGAAAATAAAAATATATTAAATATATACAGGAAATCAAACTTTCCGAAACAAAAAACCCTATAAAATCATAATTTTTGAGATAGAAGGAGTACTATATAATCTCAATATCCAAAAAATCAATAGTTTTATTTAGAAAATACTGAAACTTAGACAATTGTTTTCACATTTAACTAATTTTATTTAAATTGAACTAATATTTGTTAAAATTAAACTAATTTTATTTAAATTTAAAAATTTAACAATTTTGTAGTTTAATTTTAATTCAAAAACAAAACGTAAACCGATCCAAACATGTACTTATCTGAACTGGGTAATTATAAAATCCAAAAGTACAAAACTCTCGTACCCGAGTTACTTGAGTATGACAAAACGAGAACTAAATTTAATGCAAATTTTGAATACTTGAGACTTTATCTGTTTTTGAAAATTTGAATCATAACATATGTAAAAAATTTAATATTTCATTTATTATATAAAATTTTAATATTTCATTTTTTTCAATATATTGGTTTAAATTAGCTAGAGAGATTTCATGAAATTCGAAATTATTATTTATTTGCATAATTTAAATATGTATATGAGTGCTTGGATACAAAGATTTTCATAAATAGTATTTGGATAAATGTACTTCAATTAAGAACATTTAATTTTTAAAAGGAATAATAAAATAGTACATTAATATTATATATATATTATATGAGATATTATTAAGACCATATAATTACATAAGAGTTTCTAAAAATTATTATTTTATTATCTTATCGAATTTGATAATTATTTACATTGGTACGAGTCGGGACTATAAAATTTTATTATTTATAGGATTTATTAATTTATATTGTATTAATTTATAGAGGTTTGTGTATATATATATATATATATGTTAGGTTTGGATGTAAAGATTAGATAAAAGGTGTTTTCACATAAAGTTTTAAATTTGTATTTTAATTATAATAGTGTATGGGACTAAATCTCGGATAATTTCAATGATTAAAAAACTATTCTCTTTATTAATTTGATATACATATTACATATTCCATAAAATTTTGGTAGCTAAATCCCCTATATGATTTTAAAAAATTGAAAAATCAGTGAATGTAAAAAGTTATTTTTCTCTTTTTCTATAACATAGTGAAATCTCACAGTTTTATTCTTATTCAAATTTAAAAAGTTCATTTCATAATTTTTCTCAGGTAAATATCTCGACAAAATTGTTTTTCCCTGTTGATAAATGATGAAAATATGACGTACATGTTCGTAAGAGAGCTAAAACTCAAAACAGAGCAACAAATAAGATCAAGCTAAAGAGAGCCGAATGAAACTGAATACAGCTTTCTTTCTCAATCATGTTGTGTAGCCACGCTGGACCATCCAGGGCTAAATAAGAATTGAAAAGGCCTTCATGTGTCTCCCAGTATCCTTTGGGGGACAAGTTCAACCCTTAGCAATGTTGTTTTTTTTGTGAAAAAATCAACTTTTTGTAATTGCAGGCATGAAAAATATTTGGTCCAGACATGTATCCAGAGCTTAAACCATTGTTTTAACATATAAATTCGATGTCAGTTAAAAGGAAGGCCTTAAAAGGTTGGATACAATTTAGAATGAAATCCCACAGGATCGAGTTAAAAGCCTTACAAACGTCAACTTTTAGAGTAATTGGAATAGACATAGAAGATTTGTGATAGCCTTGAAGAAAAGGCAAGAAATACGTATTCCAAAAGTAACATGTCCTTAGTGAATGTTACATGGTTCGTAATAGTGATAGAGAGAATATTTATTTCCAGTCGGTATGACAGAATATGAGATATTATTTTGTTAATCGTGTTGCAACAAAATATTGGACGGAAGTTCTTGAATATCTTTGATCTACGCCTCTTAAGGATGATAATAATAAAGGTGAGAATCAGATTGGTAGCCATGAAAGATGAGGCGAAAAGCCTCTTAATAACTTCCAAGATTTCAGGACCTACAAGTTCTCAAGTTTCCCTAAAAACTCAGTTGGTAAGCAATCAAGTTCAAGCATTTTATTTAGAGGTATGCGAAGAAGAGAATATTTTATCATATCCATTGACACTAATAGAACTATATGAAAAGACTGCTAGATAGAAGAACAGTGAGATCCAAAATGTTATTTTATCAGGATTAAAACAATGGAATTATTAAATTTAATTTTTAAAATTTAACGATGTCACTTTCAACTAAATATACTAAAATCTTCGAGTTAACCCAAAAAAGTGAATTTTATATATTTTAGGGGTTTCGTTTTTAACTAAATAAGCCAAAACTTCATATTTTACAAGGAGAAAAAGTGAGTTTTATTTATTTTAAGGATGTCATTTGCACCTTTTTTCATCATATTGGTCCGCCTGTGCAGTGGGAGATGAGTAACATTGCTAGAAGATATTTTTGCGTAAGTTACATCTATTTCAAAATTTTCACTTGGACTCCTCTGGAATTTTGACCTAAACCTGAAAATCTCCTTCAAATATGAGATGGGAATAACCCATAAACCAAACGTTTTGTATTGCGCAAAGGTAAATGTAAAACGAAGAGCTTACATATATATATAAAGAGATATGCAGCTCAAACAATACAACATTTTGTAATAAGATGTGAATGCTTATTAGGATTTTGGAGACAAAACTTATTAAGGACTTTTGACACTCCTCAAGGTATTGAATTTTGGAGACAATGCTTATTAGGATTTTATAGAAGACGATCGATCGTACGGCAGACAAGTAATAAATTTCGCACATTCAGACCTATATATTGCTCGAAGTATATATAAAGTGTGGATTGATCATCCCATAATTTAAATGTCCCGGTCCACTTTGTGCTCCGTTTGGTCCTATATATATTCCAAACCAAAGAGGGATGATTGGATCGAAAACAAAACGACCGAACGTACACATGCAACGGCTGCATGAAGACACTCTCGACACTTGGCACGTCTTAAGCGGGACCAAAACCACCTCTCCTTCACAACATATTATTGAAATTATAAGTTCAAAGAGATTGAAGAATGTTTAGAGACTAAGAGTGAGAATAGCAAGAGATTATGAAAGTTTGTATGTATTTTATTCTCTTAGTCTTACTAATCTTTACAAGAGGTTACACATATATTTATAGACATTTGAATGAGAGGAGGTGCAGAAGAAGAGAGGAATGGCGTGAAGAAGGAAGAGGAGACGAAAGGTTTTGCGTGAAGAAGAGAGGAGGGAGCAGCTCACCTACTCCAACAGTATTGCACTCCATGCCTCTCTCTGGCGCTCCATGCTTGTGCCCATGCCTCTCCTTGCTTCCTTACTTAGTTTAGTTAGTTCATCTAGTTGAGATCCAACAACTTCCTTTTCTTCTAGTTCCTTCTTAACTTGTTCTCTTCCTAGTTCCTTTTCAACCAGTTTTCTCCTTTTCCCTCCTTCTCTTGTGTTTGAATTCTTCTTCTTGAGATCACATATTTCAACACTCCCCCTCAAGATTGGTCGGTGGAGATCCTTAAGACCGATCTTGCCATGAATGTGATCACAAGTAATAGTTGAAGTTGCCTTAGTGAAGATATCAGCTAATTGATCCTTGCTTGCTACAAAGGCGGTTTTGATAATTCCTTCTTGTATCTTCCCTCTCACAAAATGGCAATCAACTTCTATGTGCTTGGTTCTTTCATGAAATACCGGATTTGATGCTATATGCATTGCAGCTTGATTATCACAATACAACAGCATTTCTTCATCTCCCTGGATTCCAAGGTCTTTTAGAAGCGCTTTTATCCATATCAACTCCTTTGTCAATTCTTTCATGGCTCTGTACTCTGCTTCAGCACTTGATAAGGCTATGACCTTCTGTTTTTTGCTCCTCCAGGTTACTAGATTTCCTCCCACAAATGTGCAAAAACCAGATGTGGACTTTCTATCCTTTTTATCTCCAGCCCAATCCGCATCACAATAACCTTGTACCTTTGTGTTCCCATTAACATGCATCCATACACCTTTTCCAGGGCTATTCTTTAGGTACCTTAGCAACCTCTCAATCATGTTCCAATGTTGTGAGGTTGGCTTTTGCATATGCTGGCTCACACGGTTTACTGCAAAGCAGATGTCAGGTCTTGTAATGGTAAGATAGATAAGTTTGCCCACCATCCTTTGGTATCTTTTAATGTTCTCCAAAGGCTCCCCCTCAGGACTATCTTGGTATCCTTCTTCTATTGGAGTTTTGGCCGGCTTGGATCCTAACTTCCCGGTTTCTTCCAAGAGATCCAGCACATATTTCCTTTGAGATATGAACATTCCATCTCCAAATCGTGTCATCTCAATCCCTAGGAAGTACTTGAGCTCCCCTAGATCCTTTATATCAAAGTCGGCCTTCAAGAGTCCCTTGATTTGATCTACTCCATCTTTGTCACTTCCTGTGATGATTAGATCATCAACATAAATCAAGACTACCACTACTCCTCCTTCACTTTGTCTTGTGAATAGAGTATGATCCGCTTCAGATTTTATGAACTCCTTCTTCAAGAGACAAGCACTTAGCCTTTGGTACCATGCTCTTGGAGATTGCTTCAGCCCATAGATTGCTTTCTTCAATCTACACACTTTGTTGCCTCCATTATGATACCCTAGGGGTGGATCCATATATACTTCTTCTTCCAAATCCCCCTGCAAGAAGGCATTCTTGACGTCCATTTGCCATAAGTCCCATTCCAAGTTTACAGCTACCGAGATTAGAATTCTTATGGAATGAAGCTTAGCCACTGGAGCAAATGTTTCAGTATAGTCCTCCCCATAGACTTGAGTATATCCTTTTGCTACCAGCCTTGCTTTGTACCTTTCTATTTCCCCATCACTTGTGTATTTAATTGTATACACCCATCTACTCCCAACCGACTTCTTATCCTTTGGTAAGTCGGTTAAGTACCAAGTATTATTCCTTTCCATGGACTTCATTTCCTCTTCCATGGCTTTCACCCATACTTCACTCTCACATGCTTCTTCATATGAGCTAGGAATGTATTCCTTGCTGATTTTTGTGAGAAACACTTCATGCTCCATGGGTAATGTCGCCAAGGAACAGAAATGCTCAATGGGATATGTGATAATACTAGTTTGAGTGTGATCTCCTCCTTGTGATATGAGAGTGCTGTCGCCAATAGGATCGAGATCTAAGCTCGCCGTACGCTCAGGACACTCTCTTATCACACAAGGAAAAATACTCGTACTAGACTCTCCTTGGAGCATAGCAGAATTGTTATAGCCATAAAAGACACGTTGTCGCCTCTGTCTTGTACTTCTTCTTAGAGGTATGGTTGGCTCCTGTCCTTCTTCAGCATCCGCTCCCTCTTCATCCAAATTCTGATCCACTTCCTCATGTGCATTATCCGCACTATCTTGCTCTATGAAGTTCTCAGATGTTTCTTCTTGTACTTCTTCACATAGGCTTGGCGTTTCATCAAACACCATCCAGTCCATGGATGAATAGATCATTCCTTTAGAAGCATCATGATCCTTAGCCCCATAGAAACTCTCTTGTTCATTAAACCTTACTTCTCTAGACACATACACTCTTCTTGTTTCCGGATTGTAGACCTTGTAGCCCTTTTGTGTTGGTGAATATCCAATGAACACACACCTCATGCTTCGAGGTTCAAGTTTGCTTCTGTGTCCTTCTGGTAAAAACATGAAGCATGTGCATCCAAACGTTTTGATATGATTTAAGCTTGGTTTCTTCTTGTACAACACTTCAAATGGGGACTTATCATCCAGATTTTTGGTTGGAAGTCGGTTGATTAAGTAGCTTGATGTCATTACGGCATCTCCCCAATGGAACTTTGGTACTCTTTTGGCAATCATGAGAGTCCTTGCTACTTCCATTAGGTGTCTATTCTTCCTTTCAGCTATCCCGTTCTGCTGAGGAGTGTATGCACACGATGTTTGATGAATGATGCCAAAGTTGTTGAGCAACTCTTTGAATCGTTTACTCACATATTCACCTCCATTATCACTACGCAATACTTTGATCTTTGTTTTGAATTGGGTAGAGATATAGTTAATGAAGTTGGTGAAGGCTTCATACACTTGATCTTTGGTATGTAGAAGAGTGATCCATGTATATCTTGAGTAGTCATCAATGAATGAAACAAAATATTTATATTGATCTCTTGAATTACATGGTGAGGTCCATACATCCGAGTGTACAATGCCAAACGCTTCATCACAAGTTGTAGATGAAGTAGGAAAAGCTTGTCTACAATGCTTCCCTAGTACACACGCCTCACACACTACTTCTTCTTGGATGAGATTGGGTAAGACCATCTTGAGGACTGCTGAACTTGGATGTCCTAGCCTTCCATGCCATAATGGGCTATCTTCAATCTCTTTCCTCCCAAAAAACTTTGCATCTGCCTTCATTCCAAGAGTCATTGGTTCCTCTTGTTTATTTGATTCCAAGATATACACACCATCTTCTACCTTCCCTTCTCCGAGCACATGGTTTGTTTTAGGGTCCTGAAACTTAACAAAGTCAGTCCCAAACACAGCCACACACTCCAAATCCTTTGTAGCTTTATTAACGGATAAAAGATTAGATGAGAAGTTAGGCATGTATAATGCTTTTGTTTCCCTTTTAAAAAGCTCTAACTCTCCTATCCCTTTAATTGGAACTGAGCTTCCATTGGCTACTTGTACACTTCCATGGCATGGTTCAAGATTCTTTAACATATCTTGATCCTTGATCATGTGATGAGAAGCCCCTGAATCCACAATGATTCTAGTCTTCTTTATGGGTGTTTTAGAGCTGAAAAAACTCTTACCCGAATCTGTGAGTTTGGCTAGGCTCTTGATGAGAGCTTCAAACTCAGACCTTCTAACCAGTTCTTCAACAGGTTGTGCAATTCCCGTGAAGGCTCTAGGTCCATTCCCATTCTCCCTTAGCCGCTTAGGCCTCAAGTGTGGATGAAGGGTCCAACACTTCTCCTTAGTGTGTCCTTTCATCTTGCAATGCTCACACTCCAACGTCCTCTTGTCTCCAAATGTGAGATTCTTTCTTGCAAGATGTGCAGCTTCACTTGGTGCACGAAACAGGTCTCTAGACCCTTCTTCCCTTTGTATCATACCGCATACTTCCGCTAGACTTGGCAGATTCTCAAATCGAAGTATATGCTTGATAAGATCCTTGTATGATGCATTGAGTGCCAAGAGAAGCCCAAACACTTGATCTTGGTCACGCCTTTCTCCTAACTCCTTGGGGTCTATAGTGTGTGGCCTCAAGATCTCCAACTCGGCCCATAAGCTTCTATACTCCCCAAACATTTCCTTGAATGACTTTTCCTCTTGTTGGAGCTCATTCAATGCCCTTTTCACCTCAAATATCCTTGATATGTTTGAGATGTTTCCATAAACTCCTTTGAGTATATCCCAAAGTTCCTTGGCGGTATCCGCATATGAGTAAGCCGCCAAGATAGTTGGTTCTAGTGAGCTTAGGAGAAGAGAAAGAGTGTATTGTTCTTCTTGCTCTTCCTTAGCTTCCTCCTTCTCATTTCTCACCGCCGCTTCTGTTCCTTCTTTTGGCTCAACATATTGCCAAAGTCCTCGGCCTCTAAGAGTAGTTTTGGTGGTTTTTGCCCAAAGGAGATAGTTGTTTCCCTTGAGCATAACCGAGATTGTTACCCTATTAGTCTCCATTTTCTAGTAATAATACACAATCTTAGTCCTTTCACAACTTGAAGATCCTATGATCTCAAGGATATTAATCTCAGAGTGAATAGAACTAAGGAAGGTGTATTGTTATAGATTAGAAGCCTTGTAGAGTATTAGAGGAATCAAGAAGAGAATAAGCGGTTTAGTAGATAACCTGCTCTGATACCATATTGAAATTATAAGTTCAAAGAGATTGAAGAATGTTTAGAGACTAAGAGTGAGAATAGCAAGAGATTATGAAAGTTTGTATGTATTTTATTCTCTTAGTCTTACTAATCTTTACAAGAGGTTACACATATATTTATAGACATTTGAATGAGAGGAGGTGCAGAAGAAGAGAGGAATGGCGTGAAGAAGGAAGAGGAGACGAAAGGTTTTGCGTGAAGAAGAGAGGAGGGAGCAGCTCACCTACTCCAACAGTATTGCACTCCATGCCTCTCTCTGGCGCTCCATGCTTGTGCCCATGCCTCTCCTTGCTTCCTTACTTAGTTTAGTTAGTTCATCTAGTTGAGATCCAACAACTTCCTTTTCTTCTAGTTCCTTCTTAACTTGTTCTCTTCCTAGTTCCTTTTCAACCAGTTTTCTCCTTTTCCCTCCTTCTCTTGTGTTTGAATTCTTCTTCTTGAGATCACATATTTCAACACATATACATATAAGATCAATTAAAAAAAACCACCTCTTCTACATTTTGTTTTGGGCGATCAATTAAAAAAGAAAATCTATGGCGGAGCAAACAAGAACTCAGCACGTGATGATAAGCCGAGACAGTAACAAGACCAACCAAAGGGGAAGCAGTTAGTGAAGGCAGCAACAGCTGTCACAGCCGGTGGATCACTCCTTGTCCTCTCCGGTTTAACACTCGCCGGGACAGTGATCGCACTCACTGTGGCCACTCCTCTTCTCGTCATCTTCAGCCCTGTCTTGGTTCCAGCAGCGATCACCGTCGTTCTCATCATCACTGGATTCCTTGCTTCCGGTGGATTTGGCATAGCTGCCATTGCCGCGTTCTCTTGGTTCTACAGGTAAATTTATGATACATGCACAAAATGTGACATACGTTTCTAAACCTAGCTATCTCTCTGCACGCTATATTATAATGTAAAGAGTTTTTGAATATTGGAGAATATGGTGAATGTATTTAGGCACATGACGGGGACTGGATCGGATAAGATAGAGAATGCTCGGATGAAGCTTGGGAGCAGAGCACAGGATACGAAGTATGGGCAGCACAACATTGGAGTCCACCACCAACAACAACAAGCTTCTTAAAATTGATAGGATCTTTAGTATGATATGAAACTATTCCACATCCATTAATTGACATCGATCGTTGTATCTCTTTTCTTTTCAACGTTTATGTTGTAATGTACAATAATCGCATGCAGTGTATGCTTCATGTGTATCTTGTTTGAAAGCAAAATGTAGCATATTAAAGCGATTTATATGTGGAGAAAAAATGGTACATACGAAATTAGTTAAACAACATCTTCAATGTTTCGATGTTATAGAGTTAGAGGAGCTTCGTTGATCATTGGAGTTAAATTACGAATCTTGTTGTACTTGCACCTAATAAGCAAGCTCTGAATTCAGAACCCACTTCCCGTTTTATTAACACTATGAAAACGAGATCATCTCATTACTGAGTGTTACAGTTAGCAAGACTCGATTATGAACATTTTACGTATACATAGTGTATTCACAGATATTATGAAATGGGAAGTTAAAACATAACTTTGGTGCTTATATTCTTGGAAGTAATTCTGTAATGGTAAAAAAAATTGTTATCTATTAAAGCTATTATGACTATGAGAATTAGTCGTGTTCTACAAACCGTTTACACTAACAAGTCACGAACTTCATCTACTACCATTAGCACAATTCATTTGCCGTGTTAACCTTGTATTGGTCCAAATAAAAGATCTTAACCAGACACGAACACCTTTTTTTTTGGATCTCTGATCTCAGTCCGCAAACTTACCCCATGGTCTTCGCCTCAAGCCTTTGTAATGCCTCTTGTCATCCTCTTCCTCTTGAGCCACAAGTGCAAGAGTAGGAACAGTAATGGTAGCTAGAGGTGGCGTACGTTGGCTTAGAGTGGAGCTGGTACAGTTGTTGATGCTTGAGACAATGGTATCTAAAGAAGAGAAATCAGTAAGGAGGTGTTGGGTTATGAGATCTAAAGCTGATTGGTCTTGTTGTTGTTGATATGAAAAAACCATAGTAGACATTGGAGTCTTTGTTGATTTGTTTGCTGTTTTGGTTTTTGAGATTTGGTGGGTTATATAGAGGTAGGAAGTGAGGTTTCGTAGTTAGCTTCTTTGGTTGGAGAGGGGAAGGATTCTTTTCAATTATTTTGACTTGTTTAGCTCAACTGTTGTTATGGAGTGTTGCAAGTGGATTTTAAATATTATCATTTTTAAGATAAGAATATAGAGATTTTTTATTAGTAAGGGGTCATCGTAAAGCTAGCGTCTGTTTCCAGACGTTTTCTTATCTGAGACAGATTTTAAAATGGTTTTGTTAGAGACATTTAAAAGAAAATTTGACACTTTTTATATACTTTTATACATACAAGTTTAAATATATTTTTGGTATAACCTCTTGCACCTTCCTTGGCTGTCTCTAAAGTTCCTAACCAAACACGAACATTTTTTTTGTTTGGGTCTCTGATCTCAGTAGAATACTTAGCGTAAGAGTTTTTTGTATTTTGGGGATTCATAGTATTTTTGACCTATGAGTAACCGCAAAACGAACAAAAAACAAACTTATTTTTACAACTCCAAAATACAAATATTCTTTTGACAATAAAAAGATAGTAGTAGTTCCAATGTATAAATACCAAAATTTATGTAATCAACTCATGATATTTTCAGAGGATTTTATTTTCTTTGACTTAGGTACTAAATATACCCAAAATAAATAAATTGAGAAATGTGGGATTATAGGTTTTTCTACTATATATATGGACTCATGAGATATATAATTTAAAGCTATATCTTATGAAAATATATATTTTATATATAATTACTTTTTAGAAATATTATTTTTTGTTACATACATTTTACAAATATTACATTTTATTTTATGTACTCCATATTTTTTAAGTGGAGCAACATGTCAGCAACTGTTTGCTGCAAATTCACTTATAAATAATAAGAACACATCAAGCTGAATCTCATGACATCTCAGACTTGTTTACAGGGTACTTTTTAGACATTGTATGGAACAAAATATAGTATCATCCTGCTTCAAGAAGAATGTGAATTGACAGCGAGACATACAAGCATCACAAATTGGTCGAGTCATACGACTATTAAGAATGAAATCGTTGTGGGTAGACTCACTCACACCTTGAAATTTCATCCCTAAGAAGTCTGCCACAGTACATTTGATATGAAAAGTGATGCCACAGTAATTACATGAATAAAACCATTTATCTGGATTCAGTTTCTCTTCGCATACCTCGCACCAGAACTGTTCACTTGTTTTTTCCCCGTAACATAGAGACAGAAAATGTTCTTTATCAATTTTGTGTTTAACCAGCTTTGGCAAAAAAGAGCATTTCATGTCTAAAACAAATTCGCACGGGTCACAACTCAAAGCGGTAGCTTTAATCTTATCTCCACAAGCATTGCAAAACTTGTCTTCCATTGAGTAATTGACGTACATCGGATGAAGAGGGTGACTTTCATGGATAAAAGGTTCAGAAAAAGAACCACACCATACATCAACCATGATTAAACCATCATCGCTTCTATAGCTAAAACCTTCAAAAATGTTGTGACAAGCACTGCAAATGAAATTGTCGTCACCACAATTTGTGGTTAAAGTAGTCCACAACCTGTATAAAGAATTTATTTTCCTTTTTGGGAGATGAGCACATTTCTTATGAAGAATGAAATCATTACATTCCATGCAACTATAAAATGGACTAACAAATATGGGATAACTGCAAGCTTTACACGACTTGTATTCATCATTGGCATCACTCTCTTCTTTTAGCTTCAATATATGATCCTCATGACTGAAATGCTTTATTACTCCTTCTTCGATCACCTCATATGACTCAATCTCCAAAGTATTTTCTGATATGCCTTCAAGATCAACTCCATCCCAAATCTCAAACTTTGTGGCACATCTCAAATGAACGGAAAAATCTTGACATGTTGAACAAGAATAAGCCCCATACGTCCAATTTATTTCTTTATAGCACACTCCACAATTCCAATCTCCGACATCAAGGCAATGCTTGTAAGAAATACGGTGAGCATGACGATTGATCTTTATCACGCGTGGTATATCAATACAACTTCTATGGATCATGAAATTGCATTGAGGACATACATAAGGATTAGGGTCATCATCCATTCCACAAGCACTACAAACAAAATAGCGCTGCGGCATGAGAATGAGTGAATGCTCGTGGATCTTGACTTGGTTAAGAGTGAAACAGGGTGGATTATTTGCACAGTGGACATCTAAACTGAACTTGCAAATGGAACAATGATAAAACACGTTATGAAGTTTGTTGCCGCACATGCTACAGTTTCCATTACTATAACATGGAACACGCGTGAGACGCTTGAGAATATGTTTAGGATGACAAGAGTAGTTGATCTCTGGTGTTGATTCGCCGCAATCTTTGTGAAAACTCAAACCACATAATTCACATGCATAAGGAAACCGGTCATCAGGTAGTCCACATAGATGACATGTGAACATAATCATATGTGGAACAGTAACAAGAGATAAAGGATGTGTGTGGGTCTTTGAACCCTCAATTGTTGTAGTAACTTCTTTTTTTGTGCATATTAAATCGATGGAAAAATTACATTCTAAGCAATAGTAATACATTTTTGGCAACTTACCTCTACAAATATTGCATTTTCCTTTCGCATTTTCATTTCCTGAAACTACCTTGATGTGCAAAAAATGTGGATGATATATGTTAAAAATATATTGATCAGAGTTAGCGCATTCCTCGTGAAAGAAGTGTCCAGAAACAAAGCAACGATAACCATTACTATAATAGTTTTGACCAAGATTGCAGCCAGCACACTTTAGCCCGCTCGTTGAGTATAATGCATAAGTACTATCAAGTAACCTAAAAGTGTGTTTGGTATCTTTAAATAATCTTATATGATCCATGCTTTTACTTTTAGTATTTACAATTGTTTTCTTATGTTTTGGTTTCAGGTAATGATGAGATGTTTTGGTTTCAGGTAATGATGAGAGCTTTCGTTATATATATACATATATATATATATGATATACTATCATAAGTTGTTCTTTGCTTTACATTACATGATTACTCATAGAATTATGTTTGACTTAATATTGAGGAAAAGTTAGACTCGACGACAAATAAATTCTTGTACTTTACAATCTATAACATGAATTATTCTTTGTTTCAAAAGGATATTTCGAATTAATATGTTATTCTTTGTTTAACCCAAGAGGATATATATCATCGACAGCAAATATATATATATATATATATCTATCTATCATAAGTAATTCTTTCATAACTAAGATGATATTCCAAATTCAAAACGTGTTTCAAACATTGAATACAGTATTTTGTAACTGTATATGGTAAAAACGTTTGATTCGTTGGAGAAACTACCAAAACACACAATATCAAGGATCTCTTTTATTAACTCGGTAGAAATACTTAGAGCATTGTATTGGTATTTGTATGTTGGTGTTTTTAAATATAACTTTATTAAAAATAAAAATAAAAATAAAGGTAAAGTATCTTTAATTTGGGGGGGGGGGGGGGGGGTGTTTATGTGAGACACTTTAAGACTCCAAAAAATGAGAATGTCTTTAATTTTTATATTATTTAGTATATAAGAAACTGCTCTAAATATTAAGTATGGAGATGGACTTATCAAAAACAATGAACAATAAATTTCTAGACTAAAATGGATGTTAAAGATTCCAATGCTCTTGTTTCTTGCTTTAGGTTTGTAGTCGATTTTTCCAATGATTTATTATTCCATTTGATTTCTGAATCATATAACCAAAATTGAACTAATTTTTATTAAAAATAAACTTATTTTATTTTATTTGAATGGTTTTTTATTTTTTTAATCCAAAACTGAATAGAAATCGATCTAAACTCGCACCTACTCAAAACGAGTAATCAAATTTTTTGAACGAGTATTAAACTCTTTTAAGCAAATTACTCGAATCCCAATAAACCCAAACCGAATCCGATCTGAAACCCGAGTGATATAGTTTATATCCATTTTTTTAATTCGAATCATAATATATGCAAAAAACTAAATTTTATTAATAACATGTATATATAATAATTAAAAAAGATCAAATAAATTTAAAAGATGATTCATAATTATTTTCTAATATATTCTATTAATTTAAATTAAATAGAGATATTTAAAGAAATTGGAAATTATTTTTAGTTTTAATAGTATTAACTAGATTTGAACCCGCGGTACACCGCAAGACAATTATTTCAATATAAATTTTTAATATTTTGTTGATTTATTATTCATAAATATATTTTTTGTATAATTTTAACTTGTTATTTTCTTATATTGAAATCATTTTTAATATATATTTGTATTATTTCTGTTTTTACAATATATAATATATGTACCAGATTTTTAACATCATATAGTAATATTTTTCATGAAACAGTAAAATTTGTTTGCTTCAAATCTATGGCAGATAAATTTTGCTTTTATTATAATTGAAACAATTTAAAGCAAATCCTATTAAATTATATATTAAATCTGTCTAAATAAGAAAATTCTAACTAAATTAAAACAAAAATTATAAATAATAGAAATATACTAAATACCCAAAATATGTCTTTATTTATATTTTTGATAGTTATAAATTCTAACAATATATATATACATATATATATATATAATAGGAATATGTTAAATACCAAAAAAAAATTCTTTGGTTATATTTTCTAAATTAAAAAACAAATATGACTACACTTATTTTCTAATAATTATAATCAATAAACAGATATTAAATGTTTCTTGAGTGTTTTTTTTTGTTTTTGACCTCCTCATTCCTTTTTTTCCGGCTAAAATTTTATTATTGATTCTAATAATACAAAGTCATTACAGAATAATAGAAACAAATTATTACATAAACAAATATATGCGCAATACACTGAAGACAATTAAAAACAAGTGAATTATCGATGCTTTTATCTAAGCCTTACTCGAAAACGAGTTATGAATCCGCTACATTCCTTGGCAAAAACTGATCTTCTTATGCAGAAGTTGTGCTTGGTCTTCTTTTCTTCATAGACACTTTTACTTGCACATCGCATTACAAAAACCATTGATTCCGAATAAAATTCTGAAGAATAGATAAACTGATACCAATCATTCCGTAACAATGTCATTTTAGAAAATCTTGACTTTGTTATTCTAATTAATCGATGTAACAACGAACGGAACTTGTATAAGATTTCCTTTAACTGGTGCAAACTCATGACTGATGTTTTGATGTAATTCCGAAGATGATTCTCCGGAGATGACATAAGGAAAGAAATGAGGATACTTACACAGTGGAATTCATTGTTATATAATGCACCGGAACGCTTCACCAAGAAGTATATTCCTTCAAGTAGAGTAATACTAATGATTCCAGGATCGAAAACCCAAATAACATCTCCACATCGTAACATAGAAGAACACTCATTGGTCAATAACCAGACTTTCCACCGGTTGATAAGAGAATCACTGAAAACAAACATTCTACAAAGAGACGCATCACGAGTGTAACGAACCGACATGAAGAAATTGAACTCAAAAGGAACATCTGTAACATAATCATTGTTAGTGACTTTCCTGTAATGATGTGAATAAGTATCACTTGGTTTCATATTTTCCCCTAACGATGCCCGAATCTGAAACGAGATTCGGTTAAACTTCACTGGACGTGTGGTCAGGATCATAACCTCCATCATTATGAAAATATATATCTATATGAAAACCTCCATAAATTCATTAAATTCATCATCAACCAAATATCAGATGTTGAACTTTTTTTGATAAGACGTAAAGTGAAATAAGATATTGAAGGAGTAAGGCCGACGTCGAATATGACGCAGGCCGATGAACACAGAAAAGGCAAAAGTCGGAGAAAAGTGGCGTCCGAATTGAGAGAAAAACGGTTACGTTAGTACGTAATCACTTCATACCTACGACTTTGACCTCCTCATTCCAAATGCACATATTTAATTATTCATTGTAAAATTAAAAATATTAATTAGTTAACTTACTTTGAAAATAAAAATATATTAAATATATACAGGAAATCAAACTTTCCGAAACAAAAAAACCCTATAAAATCATAATTTTTGAGATAGAAGGAGTACTATATAATCTCAATATCCAAAAAATCAATAGTTTTATTTAGAAAATACTGAAACTTAGACAATTGTTTTCACATTTAACTAATTTTATTTAAATTGAACTAATATTTGTTAAAATTAAACTAATTTTATTTAAATTTAAAAATTTAACAATTTTGTAGTTTAATTTTAATTCAAAAACAAAACGTAAACCGATCCAAACATGTACTTATCTGAACTGGGTAATTATAAAATCCAAAAGTACAAAACTCTCGTACCCGAGTTACTTGAGTATGACAAAACGAGAACTAAATTTAATGCAAATTTTGAATACCTGAGACTTTATCTGTTTTTGAAAATTTGAATCATAACATATGTAAAAAATTTAATATTTCATTTATTATATAAAATTTTAATATTTCATTTTTTCATTATATTGGTTTAAATTAGCTAGAGAGATTTCAGGAAACTCGAAATTATTATTTATTTGCATAATTTAAATATGTATATGAGTGCTTGGATACAAAGATTTTCATAAATAGTATTTGGATAAATGTACTTCAATTAAGAACATTCAATTTTTTAAAAGGAATAATAAAATAGTACATTAATATTATATATATATATATATATTATATGAGATATTATTAAGACCATATAATTACATAAGAGTTTCTAAAAATTATTATTTTATTATCTTATCGAATTTGATAATTATTTACATTGGTACGAGTCGGGACTATAAAATTTTATTATTTATAGGACTTATTAATTTATATTGTATTAATTTATAGAGGTTTGTGTATATATATATATATGTTAGGTTTGGATGTAAAGATTAGATAAAAGGTGTTTTCACATAAAGTTTTAAATTTGTATTTTAATTATAATAGTGTATGGGACTAAATCTCGGATAATTTCAATAATTAAAAAACTATTCTCTTTATTAATTTGATATACATATTACATATTCCATAAAATTTTGGTAGCTAAATCCCCTATATGATTTTAAAAAATTGAAAAATCAGTGAATGTAAAAAGTTATTTTTCTCTTTTTCTATAACATAGTGAAATCTCACAGTTTTATTCTTATTCAAATTTAAAAAGTTCATTTCATAATTTTTCTCAGGTAAATATCTCGACAAAATTGTTTTTCCCTGTTGATAAATGATGAAAATATGACGTACATGTTCGTAAGAGAGCTAAAACTCAAAACAGAGCAACAAATAAGATCAAGCTAAAGAGAGCCGAATGAAACTGAATACAGCTTTCTTTCTCAATCATGTTGTGTAGCCACGCTGGACCACCCAGGGCTAAATAAGAATTGAAAAGGCCTTCATGTGTCTCCCAGTATCCTTTGGGGGACAAGTTCAACCCTTAGCAATGTTGTTTTTTTTGTGAAAAAAATCAACTTTTTGTAATTGCAGGCATGAAAAATATTTGGTCCAGACATGTATCCAGAGCTTAAACCATTGTTTTAACATATAAATTCGATGTCAGTTAAAAGGAAGGCCTTAAAAGGTTGGATACAATTTAGAATGAAATCCCACAGGATCGAGTTAAAAGCCTTACAAACGTCAACTTTTAGAGTAATTGGAATAGACATAGAAGATTTGTGATAGCCTTGAAGAAAAGGCAAGAAATACGTATTCCAAAAGTAACATGTCCTTAGTGAATGTTACATGGTTCGTAATAGTGATAGAGAGAATATTTATTTCCAGTCGGTATGACAGAATATGAGATATTATTTTGTTAATCGTGTTGCAACAAAATATTGGACGGAAGTTCTTGAATATCTTTGATCTACGCCTCTTAAGGATGATAATAATAAAGGTGAGAATCAGATTGGTAGCCATGAAAGATGAGGCGAAAAGCCTCTTAATAACTTCCAAGATTTCAGGACCTACAAGTTCTCAAGTTTCCCTAAAAACTCAGTTGGTAAGCAATCAAGTTCAAGCATTTTATTTAGAGGTATGCGAAGAAGAGAATATTTTATCATATCCATTGACACTAATAGAACTATATGAAAAGACTGCTAGATAGAAGAACAGTGAGATCCAAAATGTTATTTTATCAGGATTAAAACAATGGAATTATTAAATTTAATTTTTAAAATTTAACGATGTCACTTTCAACTAAATATACTAAAATCTTCGAGTTAACCCAAAAAAGTGAATTTTATATATTTTAGGGGTTTCGTTTTTAACTAAATAAGCCAAAACTTCATATTTTACAAGGAGAAAAAGTGAGTTTTATTTATTTTAAGGATGTCATTTGCACCTTTTTTCATCATATTGGTCCGCCTGTGCAGTGGGAGATGAGTAACATTGCTAGAAGATATTTTTGCGTAAGTTACATCTATTTCAAAATTTTCACTTGGACTCCTCTAGAATTTTGACCTAAACCTGAAAATCTCCTTCAAATATGAGATGGGAATAACCCATAAACCAAACGTTTTGTATTGCGCAAAGGTAAATGTAAAACGAAGAGCTTACACATATATATAAAGAGATATGCAGCTCAAACAATACAACATTTTGTAATAAGATGTGAATGCTTATTAGGATTTTGGAGACAAAGCTTATTAAGGACTTTTGACACTCCTCAAGGTATTGAATTTTGGAGACAATGCTTATTAGGATTTTATAGAAGACGATCGATCGTACGGCAGACAAGTAATAAATTTCGCACATTCAGACCTATATATTGCTCGAAGTATATATAAAGTGTGGATTGATCATCCCATAATTTAAATGTCCCGGTCCACTTTGTGCTCCGTTTGGTCCTATATATATTCCAAACCAAAGAGGGATGATTGGATCGAAAACAAAACGACCGAACGTACACATGCAACGGCTGCATGAAGACACTCTCGACACTTGGCACGTCTTAAGCGGGACCAAAACCACCTCTCCTTCACAACATATACATATAAGATCAATTAAAAAAAACCACCTCTTCTACATTTTGTTTTGGGCGATCAATTAAAAAAGAAAATCTATGGCGGAGCAAACAAGAACTCAGCACGTGATGATAAGCCGAGACAGTAACAAGACCAACCAAAGGGGAAGCAGTTAGTGAAGGCAGCAACAGCTGTCACAGCCGGTGGATCACTCCTTGTCCTCTCCGGTTTAACACTCGCCGGGACAGTGATCGCACTCACTGTGGCCACTCCTCTTCTCGTCATCTTCAGCCCTGTCTTGGTTCCAGCAGCGATCACCGTCGTTCTCATCATCACTGGATTCCTTGCTTCCGGTGGATTTGGCATAGCTGCCATTGCCGCGTTCTCTTGGTTCTACAGGTAAATTTATGATACATGCACAAAATGTGACATACGTTTCTAAACCTAGCTATCTCTCTGCACGCTATATTATAATGTAAAGAGTTTTTGAATATTGGAGAATATGGTGAATGTATTTAGGCACATGACGGGGACTGGATCGGATAAGATAGAGAATGCTCGGATGAAGCTTGGGAGCAGAGCACAGGATACGAAGTATGGGCAGCACAACATTGGAGTCCACCACCAACAACAACAAGCTTCTTAAAATTGATAGGATCTTTAGTATGATATGAAACTATTCCACATCCATTAATTGACATCGATCGTTGTATCTCTTTTCTTTTCAACGTTTATGTTGTAATGTACAATAATCGCATGCAGTGTATGCTTCATGTGTATCTTGTTTGAAAGCAAAATGTAGCATATTAAAGCGATTTATATGTGGAGAAAAAATGGTACATACGAAATTAGTTAAACAACATCTTCAATGTTTCGATGTTATAGAGTTAGAGGAGCTTCGTTGATCATTGGAGTTAAATTACGAATCTTGTTGTACTTGCACCTAATAAGCAAGCTCTGAATTCAGAACCCACTTCCCGTTTTATTAACACTATGAAAACGAGATCATCTCATTACTGAGTGTTACAGTTAGCAAGACTCGATTATGAACATTTTACGTATACATAGTGTATTCACAGATATTATGAAATGGGAAGTTAAAACATAACTTTGGTGCTTATATTCTTGGAAGTAATTCTGTAATGGTAAAAAAAATTGTTATCTATTAAAGCTATTATGACTATGAGAATTAGTCGTGTTCTACAAACCGTTTACACTAACAAGTCACGAACTTCATCTACTACCATTAGCACAATTCATTTGCCGTGTTAACCTTGTATTGGTCCAAATAAAAGATCTTAACCAGACACGAACACCTTTTTTTTTGGATCTCTGATCTCAGTCCGCAAACTTACCCCATGGTCTTCGCCTCAAGCCTTTGTAATGCCTCTTGTCATCCTCTTCCTCTTGAGCCACAAGTGCAAGAGTAGGAACAGTAATGGTAGCTAGAGGTGGCGTACGTTGGCTTAGAGTGGAGCTGGTACAGTTGTTGATGCTTGAGACAATGGTATCTAAAGAAGAGAAATCAGTAAGGAGGTGTTGGGTTATGAGATCTAAAGCTGATTGGTCTTGTTGTTGTTGATATGAAAAAACCATAGTAGACATTGGAGTCTTTGTTGATTTGTTTGCTGTTTTGGTTTTTGAGATTTGGTGGGTTATATAGAGGTAGGAAGTGAGGTTTCGTAGTTAGCTTCTTTGGTTGGAGAGGGGAAGGATTCTTTTCAATTATTTTGACTTGTTTAGCTCAACTGTTGTTATGGAGTGTTGCAAGTGGATTTTAAATATTATCATTTTTAAGATAAGAATATAGAGATTTTTTATTAGTAAGGGGTCATCGTAAAGCTAGCGTCTGTTTCCAGACGTTTTCTTATCTGAGACAGATTTTAAAATGGTTTTGTTAGAGACATTTAAAAGAAAATTTGACACTTTTTATATACTTTTATACATACAAGTTTAAATATATTTTTGGTATAACCTCTTGCACCTTCCTTGGCTGTCTCTAAAGTTCCTAACCAAACACGAACATTTTTTTTGTTTGGGTCTCTGATCTCAGTAGAATACTTAGCGTAAGAGTTTTTTGTATTTTGGGGATTCATAGTATTTTTGACCTATGAGTAACCGCAAAACGAACAAAAAACAAACTTATTTTTACAACTCCAAAATACAAATATTCTTTTGACAATAAAAAGATAGTAGTAGTTCCAATGTATAAATACCAAAATTTATGTAATCAACTCATGATATTTTCAGAGGATTTTATTTTCTTTGACTTAGGTACTAAATATACCCAAAATAAATAAATTGAGAAATGTGGGATTATAGGTTTTTCTACTATATATATGGACTCATGAGATATATAATTTAAAGCTATATCTTATGAAAATATATATTTTATATATAATTACTTTTTAGAAATATTATTTTTTGTTACATACATTTTACAAATATTACATTTTATTTTATGTACTCCATATTTTTTAAGTGGAGCAACATGTCAGCAACTGTTTGCTGCAAATTCACTTATAAATAATAAGAACACAGCAAGCTGAATCTTATGACATCTCAGACTTGTTTACAGGGTACTTTTTAGACATTGTATGGAACAAAATATAGTATCATCATGCTTCAAGAAGAATGTGAATTGACAGCGAGACATACAAGCATCACAAATTGGTCGAGTCATACGACTATTAAGAATGAAACCGTTGTGGGTAGACTCACTCACACCTTGAAATTTCATCCCTAAGAAGTCTGCCACAGTACATTTGATATGAAAAGTGATGCCACAGTAATTACATGAATAAAACCATTTATCTGGATTCAGTTTCTCTTCGCATACCTCGCACCAGAACTGTTCACTTGTTTTTTCCCCGTAACATAGAGACAGAAAATGTTCTTTATCAATTTTGTGTTTAACCAGCTTTGGCAAAAAAGAGCATTTCATGTCTAAAACAAATTCGCACGGGTCACAACTCAAAGCAGTAGCTTTAATCTTATCTCCACAAGCATTGCAAAACTTGTCTTCCATTGAGTAATTGACGTACATCGGATGAAGAGGGTGACTTTCATGGATAAAAGGTTCAGAAAAAGAACCACACCATACATCAACCATGATTAAACCATCATCGCTTCTATAGCTAAAACCTTCAAAAAAGTTGTGACAAGCACTGCAAACTAATTCGTCGTAACCACACTCTGTGGTTAAAGTAGTCCACAACCTGTATAAAGAATTTATTTTCCTTTTTGGGAGATGAGCACATTTCTTATGAAGAATGAAATCATCACATTCCATACAACTATAAAATGGACTAACAAATATGGGATAACTGCAAGCTTTACACGACTTGTATTCATCATTGGCATCACTCTCTTCTTTTAGCTTCAATATATGATCCTCATGACTGAAATGCTTTATTACTCCTTCTTCGATCACCTCATATGACTCAATCTCCAAAGTATTTTCTGATATGCCTTCAAGATCAACTCCATCCCAAATCTCAAACTTTGTGGCACATCTCAAATGAACGGAAAAATCTTGACATGTTGAACAAGAATAAGCCCCATACGTCCAATTTATTTCTTTATAGCACACTCCACAATTCCAATCTCCGACATCAAGGCAATGCTTGTAAGAAATACGGTGAGCATGACGATTGATCTTTATCACGCGTGGTATATCAATACAACTTCTATGGATCATGAAATTGCATTGAGGACATACATAAGGATTAGGGTCATCATCCATTCCACAAGCACTACAAACAAAATAGCGCTGCGGCATGAGAATGAGTGAATGCTCGTGGATCTTGACTTGGTTAAGAGTGAAACGGGGTGGATTATTTGCACAGTGGACATCTAAACTGAACTTGCAAATGGAACAATGATAAAACACGTTATGAAGTTTGTTGCCGCACATGCTACAGTTTCCATTACTATAACATGGAACACGCGTGAGACGCTTGAGAATATGTTTAGGATGACAAGAGTAGTTGATCTCTGGTGTTGATTCGCCGCAATCTTTGTGAAAACTCAAACCACATAATTCACATGCATAAGGAAACCGGTCATCAGGTAGTCCACATAGATGACATGTGAACATAATCATATGTGGAACAGTAACAAGAGATAAAGGATGTGTGTGGGTCTTTGAACCCTCAATTGTTGTAGTAACTTCTTTTTTTGTGCATATTAAATCGATGGAAAAATTACATTCTAAGCAATAGTAATACATTTTTGGCAACTTACCTCTACAAATATTGCATTTTCCTTTCGCATTTTCATTTCCTGAAACTACCTTGATGTGCAAAAAATGTGGATGATATATGTTAAAAATATATTGATCAGAGTTAGCGCATTCCTCGTGAAAGAAGTGTCCAGAAACAAAGCAACGATAACCATTACTATAATAGTTTTGACCAAGATTGCAGCCAGCACACTTTAGCCCGCTCGTTGAGTATAATGCATAAGTACTATCAAGTAACCTAAAAGTGTGTTTGGGATCTTTAAATAATCTTATATGATCCATGCTTTTACTTTTAGTATTTACAATTGTTTTCTTATGTTTTGGTTTCAGGTAATGATGAGATGTTTTGGTTTCAGGTAATGATGAGAGCTTTCGTTATATATATACATATATATATATATGATATACTATCATAAGTTATTCTTTGCTTTACATTACAGGATTACTCATAGAATTATGTTTGACTTAATATTGAGGAAAAGTTAGACTCGACGACAAATAAATTCTTGTACTTTACAATCTATAACATGAATTATTCTTTGTTTCAAGAGGATATTTCGAATTAATATGTTATTCTTTGTTTAACCCAAGAGGATATATATCATCGACAGCAAATATATATATATATATATATATCTATCTATCATAAGTAATTCTTTCATAACTAAGATGATATTCCAAATTCAAAACGTGTTTCAAACATTGAATACAGTATTTTGTAACTGTATATGGTAAAAACGTTTGATTCGTTGGAGAAACTACCAAAACACACAATATCAAGGATCTCTTTTATTAACTCGGTAGAAATACTTAGAGCATTGTATTGGTATTTGTATGTTGGTGTTTTTAAATATAACTTTATTAAAAATAAAAATAAAGGTAAAGTATCTTTAATTTGGGGGGGTGTTTATGTGAGACACTTTAAGACTCCAAAAAATGAGAATGTCTTTAATTTTTATATTATTTAGTATATAAGAAACTGCTCTAAATATTAAGTATGGAGATGGACTTATCAAAAACAATGAACAATAAATTTTTAGACTAAAATGGATGTTAAAGATTCCAATGCTCTTGTTTCTTGCTTTAGGTTTGTAGTCGATTTTTCCAATGATTTATTATTCCATTTGATTTCTGAATCATATAACCAAAATTGAACTAATTTTTATTAAAAATAAACTTATTTTATTTTATTTGAATGGTTTTTTATTTTTTTAATCCAAAACTGAATAGAAATCGATCTAAACTCGCACCTACTCAAAACGAGTAATCAAATTTTTTGAACGAGTATTAAACTCTTTTAAGCAAATTACTCGAATCCCAATAAACCCAAACCGAATCCGATCTGAAACCCGAGTGATATAGTTTATATCCATTTTTTTAATTCGAATCATAATATATGCAAAAAACTAAATTTTATTAATAACATGTATATATAATAATTAAAAAAGATCAAATAAATTTAAAAGATGATTCATAATTATTTTCTAATATATTCTATTAATTTAAATTAAATAGAGATATTTAAAGAAATTGGAAATTATTTTTAGTTTTAATAGTATTAACTAGATTTGAACCCGCGGTACACCGCAAGACAATTATTTCAATATAAATTTTTAATATTTTGTTGATTTATTATTCATAAATATATTTTTTGTATAATTTTAACTTGTTATTTTCTTATATTGAAATCATTTTTAATATATATTTGTATTATTTCTGTTTTTACAATATATAATATATGTACCAGATTTTTAACATCATATAGTAATATTTTTCATGAAACAGTAAAATTTGTTTGCTTCAAATCTATGGCAGATAAATTTTGCTTTTATTATAATTGAAACAATTTAAAGCAAATCCTATTAAATTATATATTAAATCTGTCTAAATAAGAAAATTCTAACTAAATTAAAACAAAAATTATAAATAATAGAAATATACTAAATACCCAAAATATGTCTTTATTTATATTTTTGATAATTATAAATTCTAACAATATATATATACATATATATATATATATATATATAATAGGAATATGTTAAATACCAAAAAAAAATTCTTTGTTATATTTTCTAAATTAAAAAACAAATATGACTACACTTATTTTCTAATAATTATAATCAATAAACAGATATTAAATGTTTCTTGAGTGTTTTTTTTTTGTTTTTGACCTCCTCATTCCTTTTTTCCGGCTAAAATTTTATTATTGATTCTAATAATACAAAGTCATTACAGAATAATAGAAACAAATTATTACATAAACAAATATATGCGCAATACACTGAAGACAATTAAAAACAAGTGAATTATCGATGCTTTTATCTAAGCCTTACTCGAAAATGAGTTATGAATCCGCTACATTCCTTGGCAAAAACTGATCTTCTTATGCAGAAGTTGTGCTTGGTCTTCTTTTCTTCATAGACACTTTTACTTGCACATCGCATTACAAAAACCATTGATTCCGAATAAAATTCTGAAGAGTAGACAAACTGATACCAATCATTCCGTAACAATGTCATTTTAGAAAATCTTGACTTTGATATTCTAATTAATCGATGTAACAACGAACGGAACTTGTATAAGATTTCCTTTAACTGGTGCAAACTCATGACTGATGTTTTGATGTAATTCCGAAGATGATTCTCCGGAGATGACATAAGGAAAGAAATGAGGATACTTACACAGTGGAATTCATTGTTATATAATGCACCGGAACGCTTCACCAAGAAGTATATTCCTTCAAGTAGAGTAATACTAATGATTCCAGGATCGAAAACCCAAATAACATCTCCACATCGTAACATAGAAGAACACTCATTGGTCAATAACCAGACTTTCCACCGGTTGATAAGAGAATCACTGAAAACAAACATTCTACAAAGAGACGCATCACGAGTGTAACGAACCGACATGAAGAAATTGAACTCAAAAGGAACATCTGTAACATAATCATTGTTAGTGACTTTCCTGTAATGATGTGAATAAGTATCACTTGGTTTCATATTTTCCCCTAACGATGCCCGAATCTGAAACGAGATTCGGTTAAACTTCACTGGACGTGTGGTCAGGATCATAACCTCCATCATTATGAAAATATATATCTATATGAAAACCTCCATAAATTCATTAAATTCATCATCAACCAAATATCAGATGTTGAACTTTTTTTGATAAGACGTAAAGTGAAATAAGATATTGAAGGAGTAAGGCCGACGTCGAATATGACGCAGGCCGATGAACACAGAAAAGGCAAAAGTCGGAGAAAAGTGGCGTCCGAATTGAGAGAAAAACGGTTACGTTAGTACGTAATCACTTCATACCTACGACTTTGACCTCCTCATTCCAAATGCACATATTTAATTATTCATTGTAAAATTAAAAATATTAATTAGTTAACTTACTTTGAAAATAAAAATATATTAAATATATACAGGAAATCAAATTTTCCGAAACAAAAAACCCTATAAAATCATAATTTTTGAGATAGAAGGAGTACTATATAATCTCAATATCCAAAAAATCAATAGTTTTATTTAGAAAATACTGAAACTTAGACAATTGTTTTCACATTTAACTAATTTTATTTAAATTGAACTAATATTTGTTAAAATTAAACTAATTTTATTTAAATTTAAAAATTTAACAATTTTGTAGTTTAATTTTAATTCAAAAACAAAACGTAAACCGATCCAAACATGTACTTATCTGAACTGGGTAATTATAAAATCCAAAAGTACAAAACTCTCGTACCCGAGTTACTTGAGTATGACAAAACGAGAACTAAATTTAATGCAAATTTTGAATACTTGAGACTTTATCTGTTTTTGAAAATTTGAATCATAACATATGTAAAAAATTTAATATTTCATTTATTATATAAAATTTTAATATTTCATTTTTTTCAATATATTGGTTTAAATTAGCTAGAGAGATTTCATGAAATTCGAAATTATTATTTATTTGCATAATTTAAATATGTATATGAGTGCTTGGATACAAAGATTTTCATAAATAGTATTTGGATAAATGTACTTCAATTAAGAACATTCAATTTTTAAAAGGAATAATAAAATAGTACATTAATATTATATATATATATTATATGAGATATTATTAAGACCATATAATTACATAAGAGTTTCTAAAAATTATTATTTTATTATCTTATCGAATTTGATAATTATTTACATTGGAACGAGTCGGGACTATAAAATTTTATTATTTATAGGATTTATTAATTTATATTGTATTAATTTATAGAGGTTTGTGTATATATATATATATGTTAGGTTTGGATGTAAAGATTAGATAAAAGGTGTTTTCACATAAAGTTTTAAATTTGTATTTTAATTATAATAGTGTATGGGACTAAATCTCGGATAATTTCAATGATTAAAAAACTATTCTCTTTATTAATTTGATATACATATTACATATTCCATAAAATTTTGGTAGCTAAATCCCCTATATGATTTTAAAAATTTGAAAAATCAGTGAATGTAAAAAGTTATTTTTCTCTTTTTCTATAACATAGTGAAATCTCACAGTTTTATTCTTATTCAAATTTAAAAAGTTCATTTCATAATTTTTCTCAGGTAAATATCTCGACAAAATTGTTTTTCCCTGTTGATAAATGATGAAAATATGACGTACATGTTCGTAAGAGAGCTAAAACTCAAAACAGAGCAACAAATAAGATCAAGTTAAAGAGAGCCGAATGAAACTGAATACAGCTTTCTTTCTCAATCATGTTGTGTAGCCACGCTGGACCACCCAGGGCTAAATAAGAATTGAAAAGGCCTTCATGTGTCTCCCAGTATCCTTTGGGGGACAAGTTCAACCCTTAGCAATGTTGTTTTTTTGTGAAAAAAATCAACTTTTTGTAATTGCAGGCATGAAAAATATTTGGTCCAGACATGTATCCAGAGCTTAAACCATTGTTTTAACATATAAATTTGATGTCAGTTAAAAGGAAGGCCTTAAAAGGTTGGATACAATTTAGAATGAAATCCCACAGGATCGAGTTAAAAGCCTTACAAACGTCAACTTTTAGAGTAATTGGAATAGACATAGAAGATTTGTGATAGCCTTGAAGAAAAGGCAAGAAATACGTATTCCAAAAGTAACATGTCCTTAGTGAATGTTACATGGTTCGTAATAGTGATAGAGAGAATATTTATTTCCAGTCGGTATGACAGAATATGAGATATTATTTTGTTAATCGTGTTGCAACAAAATATTGGACGGAAGTTCTTGAATATCTTTGATCTACGCCTCTTAAGGATGATAATAATAAAGGTGAGAATCAGATTGGTAGCCATGAAAGATGAGGCGAAAAGCCTCTTAATAACTTCCAAGATTTCAGGACCTACAAGTTCTCAAGTTTCCCTAAAAACTCAGTTGGTAAGCAATCAAGTTCAAGCATTTTATTTAGAGGTATGCGAAGAAGAGAATATTTTATCATATCCATTGACACTAATAGAACTATATGAAAAGACTGCTATATAGAAGAACAGTGAGATCCAAAATGTTATTTTATCAGGATTAAAACAATGGAATTATTAAATTTAATTTTTAAAATTTAACGATGTCACTTTCAACTAAATATACTAAAATCTTCGAGTTAACCCAAAAAAGTGAATTTTATATATTTTAGGGGTTTCGTTTTTAACTAAATAAGCCAAAACTTCATATTTTACAAGGAGAAAAAGTGAGTTTTATTTATTTTAAGGATGTCATTTGCACCTCTTTTTCATCATATTGGTCCGCCTGTGCAGTGGGAGATGAGTAACATTGCTAGAAGATATTTTTGCGTAAGTTACATCTATTTCAAAATTTTCACTTGGACTCCTCTAGAATTTTGACCTAAACCTGAAAATCTCCTTCAAATATGAGATGGGAATAACCCATAAACCAAACGTTTTGTATTGCGCAATGGTAAATGTAAAACGAAGAGCTTACATATATATATAAAGAGATATGCAGCTCAAACAATACAACATTTTGTAATAAGATGTGAATGCTTATTAGGATTTTGGAGACAAAACTTATTAAGGACTTTTGACACTCCTCAAGTTATTGAATTTTGGAGACAATGCTTATTAGGATTTTATAGAAGACGATCGATCGTACGGCAGACAAGTAATAAATTTCGCACATTCAGACCTATATATTGCTCGAAGTATATATAAAGTGTGGATTGATCATCCCATAATTTAAATGTCCCGGTCCACTTTGTGCTCCGTTTGGTCCTATATATATTCCAAACCAAAGAGGGATGATTGGATCGAAAACAAAACGACCGAACGTACACATGCAACGGCTGCATGAAGACACTCTCGACACTTGGCACGTCTTAAGCGGGACCAAAACCACCTCTCCTTCACAACATATACATATAAGATCAATTAAAAAAAACCACCTCTTCTACATTTTGTTTTGGGCGATCAATTAAAAAAGAAAATCTATGGCGGAGCAAACAAGAACTCAGCACGTGATGATAAGCCGAGACAGTAACAAGACCAACCAAAGGGGAAGCAGTTAGTGAAGGCAGCAACAGCTGTCACAGCCGGTGGATCACTCCTTGTCCTCTCCGGTTTAACACTCGCCGGGACAGTGATCGCACTCACTGTGGCCACTCCTCTTCTCGTCATCTTCAGCCCTGTCTTGGTTCCAGCAGCGATCACCGTCGTTCTCATCATCACTGGATTCCTTGCTTCCGGTGGATTTGGCATAGCTGCCATTGCCGCGTTCTCTTGGTTCTACAGGTAAATTTATGATACATGCACAAAATGTGACATACGTTTCTAAACCTAGCTATCTCTCTGCACGCTATATTATAATGTAAAGAGTTTTTGAATATTGGAGAATATGGTGAATGTATTTAGGCACATGACGGGGACTGGATCGGATAAGATAGAGAATGCTCGGATGAAGCTTGGGAGCAGAGCACAGGATACGAAGTATGGGCAGCACAACATTGGAGTCCACCACCAACAACAACAAGCTTCTTAAAATTGATAGGATCTTTAGTATGATATGAAACTATTCCACATCCATTAATTGACATCGATCGTTGTATCTCTTTTCTTTTCAACGTTTATGTTGTAATGTACAATAATCGCATGCAGTGTATGCTTCATGTGTATCTTGTTTGAAAGCAAAATGTAGCATATTAAAGCGATTTATATGTGGAGAAAAAATGGTACATACGAAATTAGTTAAACAACATCTTCAATGTTTCGATGTTATAGAGTTAGAGGAGCTTCGTTGATCATTGGAGTTAAATTACGAATCTTGTTGTACTTGCACCTAATAAGCAAGCTCTGAATTCAGAACCCACTTCCCGTTTTATTAACACTATGAAAACGAGATCATCTCATTACTGAGTGTTACAGTTAGCAAGACTCGATTATGAACATTTTACGTATACATAGTGTATTCACAGATATTATGAAATGGGAAGTTAAAACATAACTTTGGTGCTTATATTCTTGGAAGTAATTCTGTAATGGTAAAAAAAATTGTTATCTATTAAAGCTATTATGACTATGAGAATTAGTCGTGTTCTACAAACCGTTTACACTAACAAGTCACGAACTTCATCTACTACCATTAGCACAATTCATTTGCCGTGTTAACCTTGTATTGGTCCAAATAAAAGATCTTAACCAGACACGAACACCTTTTTTTTTGGATCTCTGATCTCAGTCCGCAAACTTACCCCATGGTCTTCGCCTCAAGCCTTTGTAATGCCTCTTGTCATCCTCTTCCTCTTGAGCCACAAGTGCAAGAGTAGGAACAGTAATGGTAGCTAGAGGTGGCGTACGTTGGCTTAGAGTGGAGCTGGTACAGTTGTTGATGCTTGAGACAATGGTATCTAAAGAAGAGAAATCAGTAAGGAGGTGTTGGGTTATGAGATCTAAAGCTGATTGGTCTTGTTGTTGTTGATATGAAAAAACCATAGTAGACATTGGAGTCTTTGTTGATTTGTTTGCTGTTTTGGTTTTTGAGATTTGGTGGGTTATATAGAGGTAGGAAGTGAGGTTTCGTAGTTAGCTTCTTTGGTTGGAGAGGGGAAGGATTCTTTTCAATTATTTTGACTTGTTTAGCTCAACTGTTGTTATGGAGTGTTGCAAGTGGATTTTAAATATTATCATTTTTAAGATAAGAATATAGAGATTTTTTATTAGTAAGGGGTCATCGTAAAGCTAGCGTCTGTTTCCAGACGTTTTCTTATCTGAGACAGATTTTAAAATGGTTTTGTTAGAGACATTTAAAAGAAAATTTGACACTTTTTATATACTTTTATACATACAAGTTTAAATATATTTTTGGTATAACCTCTTGCACCTTCCTTGGCTGTCTCTAAAGTTCCTAACCAAACACGAACATTTTTTTTGTTTGGGTCTCTGATCTCAGTAGAATACTTAGCGTAAGAGTTTTTTGTATTTTGGGGATTCATAGTATTTTTGACCTATGAGTAACCGCAAAACGAACAAAAAACAAACTTATTTTTACAACTCCAAAATACAAATATTCTTTTGACAATAAAAAGATAGTAGTAGTTCCAATGTATAAATACCAAAATTTATGTAATCAACTCATGATATTTTCAGAGGATTTTATTTTCTTTGACTTAGGTACTAAATATACCCAAAATAAATAAATTGAGAAATGTGGGATTATAGGTTTTTCTACTATATATATGGACTCATGAGATATATAATTTAAAGCTATATCTTATGAAAATATATATTTTATATATAATTACTTTTTAGAAATATTATTTTTTGTTACATACATTTTACAAATATTACATTTTATTTTATGTACTCCATATTTTTTAAGTGGAGCAACATGTCAGCAACTGTTTGCTGCAAATTCACTTATAAATAATAAGAACACAGCAAGCTGAATCTTATGACATCTCAGACTTGTTTACAGGGTACTTTTTAGACATTGTATGGAACAAAATATAGTATCATCATGCTTCAAGAAGAATGTGAATTGACAGCGAGACATACAAGCATCACAAATTGGTCGAGTCATACGACTATTAAGAATGAAACCGTTGTGGGTAGACTCACTCACACCTTGAAATTTCATCCCTAAGAAGTCTGCCACAGTACATTTGATATGAAAAGTGATGCCACAGTAATTACATGAATAAAACCATTTATCTGGATTCAGTTTCTCTTCGCATACCTCGCACCAGAACTGTTCACTTGTTTTTTCCCCGTAACATAGAGACAGAAAATGTTCTTTATCAATTTTGTGTTTAACCAGCTTTGGCAAAAAAGAGCATTTCATGTCTAAAACAAATTCGCACGGGTCACAACTCAAAGCAGTAGCTTTAATCTTATCTCCACAAGCATTGCAAAACTTGTCTTCCATTGAGTAATTGACGTACATCGGATGAAGAGGGTGACTTTCATGGATAAAAGGTTCAGAAAAAGAACCACACCATACATCAACCATGATTAAACCATCATCGCTTCTATAGCTAAAACCTTCAAAAAAGTTGTGACAAGCACTGCAAACTAATTCGTCGTAACCACACTCTGTGGTTAAAGTAGTCCACAACCTGTATAAAGAATTTATTTTCCTTTTTGGGAGATGAGCACATTTCTTATGAAGAATGAAATCATCACATTCCATACAACTATAAAATGGACTAACAAATATGGGATAACTGCAAGCTTTACACGACTTGTATTCATCATTGGCATCACTCTCTTCTTTTAGCTTCAATATATGATCCTCATGACTGAAATGCTTTATTACTCCTTCTTCGATCACCTCATATGACTCAATCTCCAAAGTATTTTCTGATATGCCTTCAAGATCAACTCCATCCCAAATCTCAAACTTTGTGGCACATCTCAAATGAACGGAAAAATCTTGACATGTTGAACAAGAATAAGCCCCATACGTCCAATTTATTTCTTTATAGCACACTCCACAATTCCAATCTCCGACATCAAGGCAATGCTTGTAAGAAATACGGTGAGCATGACGATTGATCTTTATCACGCGTGGTATATCAATACAACTTCTATGGATCATGAAATTGCATTGAGGACATACATAAGGATTAGGGTCATCATCCATTCCACAAGCACTACAAACAAAATAGCGCTGCGGCATGAGAATGAGTGAATGCTCGTGGATCTTGACTTGGTTAAGAGTGAAACGGGGTGGATTATTTGCACAGTGGACATCTAAACTGAACTTGCAAATGGAACAATGATAAAACACGTTATGAAGTTTGTTGCCGCACATGCTACAGTTTCCATTACTATAACATGGAACACGCGTGAGACGCTTGAGAATATGTTTAGGATGACAAGAGTAGTTGATCTCTGGTGTTGATTCGCCGCAATCTTTGTGAAAACTCAAACCACATAATTCACATGCATAAGGAAACCGGTCATCAGGTAGTCCACATAGATGACATGTGAACATAATCATATGTGGAACAGTAACAAGAGATAAAGGATGTGTGTGGGTCTTTGAACCCTCAATTGTTGTAGTAACTTCTTTTTTTGTGCATATTAAATCGATGGAAAAATTACATTCTAAGCAATAGTAATACATTTTTGGCAACTTACCTCTACAAATATTGCATTTTCCTTTCGCATTTTCATTTCCTGAAACTACCTTGATGTGCAAAAAATGTGGATGATATATGTTAAAAATATATTGATCAGAGTTAGCGCATTCCTCGTGAAAGAAGTGTCCAGAAACAAAGCAACGATAACCATTACTATAATAGTTTTGACCAAGATTGCAGCCAGCACACTTTAGCCCGCTCGTTGAGTATAATGCATAAGTACTATCAAGTAACCTAAAAGTGTGTTTGGGATCTTTAAATAATCTTATATGATCCATGCTTTTACTTTTAGTATTTACAATTGTTTTCTTATGTTTTGGTTTCAGGTAATGATGAGATGTTTTGGTTTCAGGTAATGATGAGAGCTTTCGTTATATATATACATATATATATATATATGATATACTATCATAAGTTATTCTTTGCTTTACATTACAGGATTACTCATAGAATTATGTTTGACTTAATATTGAGGAAAAGTTAGACTCGACGACAAATAAATTCTTGTACTTTACAATCTATAACATGAATTATTCTTTGTTTCAAGAGGATATTTCGAATTAATATGTTATTCTTTGTTTAACCCAAGAGGATATATATCATCGACAGCAAATATATATATATATATATATATATATATATATCTATCTATCATAAGTAATTCTTTCATAACTAAGATGATATTCCAAATTCAAAACGTGTTTCAAACATTGAATACAGTATTTTGTAACTGTATATGGTAAAAACGTTTGATTCGTTGGAGAAACTACCAAAACACACAATATCAAGGATCTCTTTTATTAACTCGGTAGAAATACTTAGAGCATTGTATTGGTATTTGTATGTTGGTGTTTTTAAATATAACTTTATTAAAAATAAAAATAAAGGTAAAGTATCTTTAATTTGGGGGGGTGTTTATGTGAGACACTTTAAGACTCCAAAAAATGAGAATGTCTTTAATTTTTATATTATTTAGTATATAAGAAACTGCTCTAAATATTAAGTATGGAGATGGACTTATCAAAAACAATGAACAATAAATTTTTAGACTAAAATGGATGTTAAAGATTCCAATGCTCTTGTTTCTTGCTTTAGGTTTGTAGTCGATTTTTCCAATGATTTATTATTCCATTTGATTTCTGAATCATATAACCAAAATTGAACTAATTTTTATTAAAAATAAACTTATTTTATTTTATTTGAATGGTTTTTTATTTTTTTAATCCAAAACTGAATAGAAATCGATCTAAACTCGCACCTACTCAAAACGAGTAATCAAATTTTTTGAACGAGTATTAAACTCTTTTAAGCAAATTACTCGAATCCCAATAAACCCAAACCGAATCCGATCTGAAACCCGAGTGATATAGTTTATATCCATTTTTTTAATTCGAATCATAATATATGCAAAAAACTAAATTTTATTAATAACATGTATATATAATAATTAAAAAAGATCAAATAAATTTAAAAGATGATTCATAATTATTTTCTAATATATTCTATTAATTTAAATTAAATAGAGATATTTAAAGAAATTGGAAATTATTTTTAGTTTTAATAGTATTAACTAGATTTGAACCCGCGGTACACCGAGACAATTATTTCAATATAAATTTTTAATATTTTGTTGATTTATTATTCATAAATATATTTTTTGTATAATTTTAACTTGTTATTTTCTTATATTGAAATCATTTTTAATATATATTTGTATTATTTCTGTTTTTACAATATATAATATATGTACCAGATTTTTAACATCATATAGTAATATTTTTCATGAAACAGTAAAATTTGTTTGCTTCAAATCTATGGCAGATAAATTTTGCTTTTATTATAATTGAAACAATTTAAAGCAAATCCTATTAAATTATATATTAAATCTGTCTAAATAAGAAAATTCTAACTAAATTAAAACAAAAATTATAAATAATAGAAATATACTAAATACCCAAAATATGTCTTTATTTATATTTTTGATAATTATAAATTCTAACAATATATATATACATATATATATATATATATATAATAGGAATATGTTAAATACCAAAAAAAAATTCTTTGGTTATATTTTCTAAATTAAAAAACAAATATGACTACACTTATTTTCTAATAATTATAATCAATAAACAGATATTAAATGTTTCTTGAGTGTTTTTTTTTTGTTTTTGACCTCCTCATTCCTTTTTTTCCGGCTAAAATTTTATTATTGATTCTAATAATACAAAGTCATTACAGAATAATAGAAACAAATTATTACATAAACAAATATATGCGCAATACACTGAAGACAATTAAAAACAAGTGAATTATCGATGCTTTTATCTAAGCCTTACTCGAAAACGAGTTATGAATCCGCTACATTCCTTGGCAAAAACTGATCTTCTTATGCAGAAGTTGTGCTTGGTCTTCTTTTCTTCATAGACACTTTTACTTGCACATCGCATTACAAAAACCATTGATTCCGAATAAAATTCTGAAGAGTAGACAAACTGATACCAATCATTCCGTAACAATGTCATTTTAGAAAATCTTGACTTTGATATTCTAATTAATCGATGTAACAACGAACGGAACTTGTATAAGATTTCCTTTAACTGGTGCAAACTCATGACTGATGTTTTGATGTAATTCCGAAGATGATTCTCCGGAGATGACATAAGGAAAGAAATGAGGATACTTACACAGTGGAATTCATTGTTATATAATGCACCGGAACGCTTCACCAAGAAGTATATTCCTTCAAGTAGAGTAATACTAATGATTCCAGGATCGAAAACCCAAATAACATCTCCACATCGTAACATAGAAGAACACTCATTGGTCAATAACCAGACTTTCCACCGGTTGATAAGAGAATCACTGAAAACAAACATTCTACAAAGAGACGCATCACGAGTGTAACGAACCGACATGAAGAAATTGAACTCAAAAGGAACATCTGTAACATAATCATTGTTAGTGACTTTCCTGTAATGATGTGAATAAGTATCACTTGGTTTCATATTTTCCCCTAACGATGCCCGAATCTGAAACGAGATTCGGTTAAACTTCACTGGACGTGTGGTCAGGATCATAACCTCCATCATTATGAAAATATATATCTATATGAAAACCTCCATAAATTCATTAAATTCATCATCAACCAAATATCAGATGTTGAACTTTTTTTGATAAGACGTAAAGTGAAATAAGATATTGAAGGAGTAAGGCCGACGTCGAATATGACGCAGGCCGATGAACACAGAAAAGGAAAAAGTCGGAGAAAAGTGGCGTCCGAATTGAGAGAAAAACGGTTACGTTAGTACGTAATCACTTCATACCTACGACTTTGACCTCCTCATTCCAAATGCACATATTTAATTATTCATTGTAAAATTAAAAATATTAATTAGTTAACTTACTTTGAAAATAAAAATATATTAAATATATACAGGAAATCAAACTTTCCGAAACAAAAAAAACCCTATAAAATCATAATTTTGAGATAGAAGGAGTACTATATAATCTCAATATCCAAAAAATCAATAGTTTTATTTAGAAAATACTGAAACTTAGACAATTGTTTTCACATTTAACTAATTTTATTTAAATTGAACTAATATTTGTTAAAATTAAACTAATTTTATTTAAATTTAAAAATTTAACAATTTTGTAGTTTAATTTTAATTCAAAAACAAAACGTAAACCGATCCAAACATGTACTTATCTGAACTGGGTAATTATAAAATCCAAAAGTACAAAACTCTCGTACCCGAGTTACTTGAGTATGACAAAACGAGAACTAAATTTAATGCAAATTTTGAATACTTGAGACTTTATCTGTTTTTGAAAATTTGAATCATAACATATGTAAAAAATTTAATATTTCATTTATTATATAAAATTTTAATATTTCATTTTTTTCAATATATTGGTTTAAATTAGCTAGAGAGATTTCATGAAATTCGAAATTATTATTTATTTGCATAATTTAAATATGTATATGAGTGCTTGGATACAAAGATTTTCATAAATAGTATTTGGATAAATGTACTTCAATTAAGAACATTTAATTTTTAAAAGGAATAATAAAATAGTACATTAATATTATATATATATTATATGAGATATTATTAAGACCATATAATTACATAAGAGTTTCTAAAAATTATTATTTTATTATCTTATCGAATTTGATAATTATTTACATTGGTACGAGTCGGGACTATAAAATTTTATTATTTATAGGATTTATTAATTTATATTGTATTAATTTATAGAGGTTTGTGTATATATATATATATGTTAGGTTTGGATGTAAAGATTAGATAAAAGGTGTTTTCACATAAAGTTTTAAATTTGTATTTTAATTATAATAGTGTATGGGACTAAATCTCGGATAATTTCAATGATTAAAAAACTATTCTCTTTATTAATTTGATATACATATTACATATTCCATAAAATTTTGGTAGCTAAATCCCCTATATGATTTTAAAAAATTGAAAAATCAGTGAATGTAAAAAGTTATTTTTCTCTTTTTCTATAACATAGTGAAATCTCACAGTTTTATTCTTATTCAAATTTAAAAAGTTCATTTCATAATTTTTCTCAGGTAAATATCTCGACAAAATTGTTTTTCCCTGTTGATAAATGATGAAAATATGACGTACATGTTCGTAAGAGAGCTAAAACTCAAAACAGAGCAACAAATAAGATCAAGCTAAAGAGAGCCGAATGAAACTGAATACAGCTTTCTTTCTCAATCATGTTGTGTAGCCACGCTGGACCATCCAGGGCTAAATAAGAATTGAAAAGGCCTTCATGTGTCTCCCAGTATCCTTTGGGGGACAAGTTCAACCCTTAGCAATGTTGTTTTTTTTGTGAAAAAAATCAACTTTTTGTAATTGCAGGCATGAAAAATATTTGGTCCAGACATGTATCCAGAGCTTAAACCATTGTTTTAACATATAAATTCGATGTCAGTTAAAAGGAAGGCCTTAAAAGGTTGGATACAATTTAGAATGAAATCCCACAGGATCGAGTTAAAAGCCTTACAAACGTCAACTTTTAGAGTAATTGGAATAGACATAGAAGATTTGTGATAGCCTTGAAGAAAAGGCAAGAAATACGTATTCCAAAAGTAACATGTCCTTAGTGAATGTTACATGGTTCGTAATAGTGATAGAGAGAATATTTATTTCCAGTCGGTATGACAGAATATGAGATATTATTTTGTTAATCGTGTTGCAACAAAATATTGGACGGAAGTTCTTGAATATCTTTGATCTACGCCTCTTAAGGATGATAATAATAAAGGTGAGAATCAGATTGGTAGCCATGAAAGATGAGGCGAAAAGCCTCTTAATAACTTCCAAGATTTCAGGACCTACAAGTTCTCAAGTTTCCCTAAAAACTCAGTTGGTAAGTAATCAAGTTCAAGCATTTTATTTAGAGGTATGCGAAGAAGAGAATATTTTATCATATCCATTGACACTAATAGAACTATATGAAAAGACTGCTAGATAGAAGAACAGTGAGATCCAAAATGTTATTTTATCAGGATTAAAACAATGGAATTATTAAATTTAATTTTTAAAATTTAACGATGTCACTTTCAACTAAATATACTAAAATCTTCGAGTTAACCCAAAAAAGTGAATTTTATATATTTTAGGGGTTTCGTTTTTAACTAAATAAGCCAAAACTTCATATTTTACAAGGAGAAAAAGTGAGTTTTATTTATTTTAAGGATGTCATTTGCACCTTTTTTTCATCATATTGGTCCGCCTGTGCAGTGGGAGATGAGTAACATTGCTAGAAGATATTTTTGCGTAAGTTACATCTATTTCAAAATTTTCACTTGGACTCCTCTGGAATTTTGACCTAAACCTGAAAATCTCCTTCAAATATGAGATGGGAATAACCCATAAACCAAACGTTTTGTATTGCGCAAAGGTAAATGTAAAACGAAGAGCTTACATATATATATAAAGAGATATGCAGCTCAAACAATACAACATTTTGTAATAAGATGTGAATGCTTATTAGGATTTTGGAGACAAAACTTATTAAGGACTTTTGACACTCCTCAAGTTATTGAATTTTGGAGACAATGCTTATTAGGATTTTATAGAAGACGATCGATCGTACGGCAGACAAGTAATAAATTTCGCACATTCAGACCTATATATTGCTCGAAGTATATATAAAGTGTGGATTGATCATCCCATAATTTAAATGTCCCGGTCCACTTTGTGCTCCGTTTGGTCCTATATATATTCCAAACCAAAGAGGGATGATTGGATCGAAAACAAAACGACCGAACGTACACATGCAACGGCTGCATGAAGACACTCTCGACACTTGGCACGTCTTAAGCGGGACCAAAACCACCTCTCCTTCACAACATATACATATAAGATCAATTAAAAAAAACCACCTCTTCTACATTTTGTTTTGGGCGATCAATTAAAAAAGAAAATCTATGGCGGAGCAAACAAGAACTCAGCACGTGATGATAAGCCGAGACAGTAACAAGACCAACCAAAGGGGAAGCAGTTAGTGAAGGCAGCAACAGCTGTCACAGCCGGTGGATCACTCCTTGTCCTCTCCGGTTTAACACTCGCCGGGACAGTGATCGCACTCACTGTGGCCACTCCTCTTCTCGTCATCTTCAGCCCTGTCTTGGTTCCAGCAGCGATCACCGTCGTTCTCATCATCACTGGATTCCTTGCTTCCGGTGGATTTGGCATAGCTGCCATTGCCGCGTTCTCTTGGTTCTACAGGTAAATTTATGATACATGCACAAAATGTGACATACGTTTCTAAACCTAGCTATCTCTCTGCACGCTATATTATAATGTAAAGAGTTTTTGAATATTGGAGAATATGGTGAATGTATTTAGGCACATGACGGGGACTGGATCGGATAAGATAGAGAATGCTCGGATGAAGCTTGGGAGCAGAGCACAGGATACGAAGTATGGGCAGCACAACATTGGAGTCCACCACCAACAACAACAAGCTTCTTAAAATTGATAGGATCTTTAGTATGATATGAAACTATTCCACATCCATTAATTGACATCGATCGTTGTATCTCTTTTCTTTTCAACGTTTATGTTGTAATGTACAATAATCGCATGCAGTGTATGCTTCATGTGTATCTTGTTTGAAAGCAAAATGTAGCATATTAAAGCGATTTATATGTGGAGAAAAAATGGTACATACGAAATTAGTTAAACAACATCTTCAATGTTTCGATGTTATAGAGTTAGAGGAGCTTCGTTGATCATTGGAGTTAAATTACGAATCTTGTTGTACTTGCACCTAATAAGCAAGCTCTGAATTCAGAACCCACTTCCCGTTTTATTAACACTATGAAAACGAGATCATCTCATTACTGAGTGTTACAGTTAGCAAGACTCGATTATGAACATTTTACGTATACATAGTGTATTCACAGATATTATGAAATGGGAAGTTAAAACATAACTTTGGTGCTTATATTCTTGGAAGTAATTCTGTAATGGTAAAAAAAATTGTTATCTATTAAAGCTATTATGACTATGAGAATTAGTCGTGTTCTACAAACCGTTTACACTAACAAGTCACGAACTTCATCTACTACCATTAGCACAATTCATTTGCCGTGTTAACCTTGTATTGGTCCAAATAAAAGATCTTAACCAGACACGAACACCTTTTTTTTTGGATCTCTGATCTCAGTCCGCAAACTTACCCCATGGTCTTCGCCTCAAGCCTTTGTAATGCCTCTTGTCATCCTCTTCCTCTTGAGCCACAAGTGCAAGAGTAGGAACAGTAATGGTAGCTAGAGGTGGCGTACGTTGGCTTAGAGTGGAGCTGGTACAGTTGTTGATGCTTGAGACAATGGTATCTAAAGAAGAGAAATCAGTAAGGAGGTGTTGGGTTATGAGATCTAAAGCTGATTGGTCTTGTTGTTGTTGATATGAAAAAACCATAGTAGACATTGGAGTCTTTGTTGATTTGTTTGCTGTTTTGGTTTTTGAGATTTGGTGGGTTATATAGAGGTAGGAAGTGAGGTTTCGTAGTTAGCTTCTTTGGTTGGAGAGGGGAAGGATTCTTTTCAATTATTTTGACTTGTTTAGCTCAACTGTTGTTATGGAGTGTTGCAAGTGGATTTTAAATATTATCATTTTTAAGATAAGAATATAGAGATTTTTTATTAGTAAGGGGTCATCGTAAAGCTAGCGTCTGTTTCCAGACGTTTTCTTATCTGAGACAGATTTTAAAATGGTTTTGTTAGAGACATTTAAAAGAAAATTTGACACTTTTTATATACTTTTATACATACAAGTTTAAATATATTTTTGGTATAACCTCTTGCACCTTCCTTGGCTGTCTCTAAAGTTCCTAACCAAACACGAACATTTTTTTTGTTTGGGTCTCTGATCTCAGTAGAATACTTAGCGTAAGAGTTTTTTGTATTTTGGGGATTCATAGTATTTTTGACCTATGAGTAACCGCAAAACGAACAAAAAACAAACTTATTTTTACAACTCCAAAATACAAATATTCTTTTGACAATAAAAAGATAGTAGTAGTTCCAATGTATAAATACCAAAATTTATGTAATCAACTCATGATATTTTCAGAGGATTTTATTTTCTTTGACTTAGGTACTAAATATACCCAAAATAAATAAATTGAGAAATGTGGGATTATAGGTTTTTCTACTATATATATGGACTCATGAGATATATAATTTAAAGCTATATCTTATGAAAATATATATTTTATATATAATTACTTTTTAGAAATATTATTTTTTGTTACATACATTTTACAAATATTACATTTTATTTTATGTACTCCATATTTTTTAAGTGGAGCAACATGTCAGCAACTGTTTGCTGCAAATTCACTTATAAATAATAAGAACACAGCAAGCTGAATCTTATGACATCTCAGACTTGTTTACAGGGTACTTTTTAGACATTGTATGGAACAAAATATAGTATCATCATGCTTCAAGAAGAATGTGAATTGACAGCGAGACATACAAGCATCACAAATTGGTCGAGTCATACGACTATTAAGAATGAAACCGTTGTGGGTAGACTCACTCACACCTTGAAATTTCATCCCTAAGAAGTCTGCCACAGTACATTTGATATGAAAAGTGATGCCACAGTAATTACATGAATAAAACCATTTATCTGGATTCAGTTTCTCTTCGCATACCTCGCACCAGAACTGTTCACTTGTTTTTTCCCCGTAACATAGAGACAGAAAATGTTCTTTATCAATTTTGTGTTTAACCAGCTTTGGCAAAAAAGAGCATTTCATGTCTAAAACAAATTCGCACGGGTCACAACTCAAAGCGGTAGCTTTAATCTTATCTCCACAAGCATTGCAAAACTTGTCTTCCATTGAGTAATTGACGTACATCGGATGAAGAGGGTGACTTTCATGGATAAAAGGTTCAGAAAAAGAACCACACCATACATCAACCATGATTAAACCATCATCGCTTCTATAGCTAAAACCTTCAAAAATGTTGTGACAAGCACTGCAAATGAAATTGTCGTCACCACAATTTGTGGTTAAAGTAGTCCACAACCTGTATAAAGAATTTATTTTCCTTTTTGGGAGATGAGCACATTTCTTATGAAGAATGAAATCATTACATTCCATGCAACTATAAAATGGACTAACAAATATGGGATAACTGCAAGCTTTACACGACTTGTATTCATCATTGGCATCACTCTCTTCTTTTAGCTTCAATATATGATCCTCATGACTGAAATGCTTTATTACTCCTTCTTCGATCACCTCATATGACTCAATCTCCAAAGTATTTTCTGATATGCCTTCAAGATCAACTCCATCCCAAATCTCAAACTTTGTGGCACATCTCAAATGAACGGAAAAATCTTGACATGTTGAACAAGAATAAGCCCCATACGTCCAATTTATTTCTTTATAGCACACTCCACAATTCCAATCTCCGACATCAAGGCAATGCTTGTAAGAAATACGGTGAGCATGACGATTGATCTTTATCACGCGTGGTATATCAATACAACTTCTATGGATCATGAAATTGCATTGAGGACATACATAAGGATTAGGGTCATCATCCATTCCACAAGCACTACAAACAAAATAGCGCTGCGGCATGAGAATGAGTGAATGCTCGTGGATCTTGACTTGGTTAAGAGTGAAACAGGGTGGATTATTTGCACAGTGGACATCTAAACTGAACTTGCAAATGGAACAATGATAAAACACGTTATGAAGTTTGTTGCCGCACATGCTACAGTTTCCATTACTATAACATGGAACACGCGTGAGACGCTTGAGAATATGTTTAGGATGACAAGAGTAGTTGATCTCTGGTGTTGATTCGCCGCAATCTTTGTGAAAACTCAAACCACATAATTCACATGCATAAGGAAACCGGTCATCAGGTAGTCCACATAGATGACATGTGAACATAATCATATGTGGAACAGTAACAAGAGATAAAGGATGTGTGTGGGTCTTTGAACCCTCAATTGTTGTAGTAACTTCTTTTTTTGTGCATATTAAATCGATGGAAAAATTACATTCTAAGCAATAGTAATACATTTTTGGCAACTTACCTCTACAAATATTGCATTTTCCTTTCGCATTTTCATTTCCTGAAACTACCTTGATGTGCAAAAAATGTGGATGATATATGTTAAAAATATATTGATCAGAGTTAGCGCATTCCTCGTGAAAGAAGTGTCCAGAAACAAAGCAACGATAACCATTACTATAATAGTTTTGACCAAGATTGCAGCCAGCACACTTTAGCCCGCTCGTTGAGTATAATGCATAAGTACTATCAAGTAACCTAAAAGTGTGTTTGGTATCTTTAAATAATCTTATATGATCCATGCTTTTACTTTTAGTATTTACAATTGTTTTCTTATGTTTTGGTTTCAGGTAATGATGAGATGTTTTGGTTTCAGGTAATGATGAGAGCTTTCGTTATATATATACATATATATATATATGATATACTATCATAAGTTGTTCTTTGCTTTACATTACATGATTACTCATAGAATTATGTTTGACTTAATATTGAGGAAAAGTTAGACTCGACGACAAATAAATTCTTGTACTTTACAATCTATAACATGAATTATTCTTTGTTTCAAAAGGATATTTCGAATTAATATGTTATTCTTTGTTTAACCCAAGAGGATATATATCATCGACAGCAAATATATATATATATATATATATCTATCTATCATAAGTAATTCTTTCATAACTAAGATGATATTCCAAATTCAAAACGTGTTTCAAACATTGAATACAGTATTTTGTAACTGTATATGGTAAAAACGTTTGATTCGTTGGAGAAACTACCAAAACACACAATATCAAGGATCTCTTTTATTAACTCGGTAGAAATACTTAGAGCATTGTATTGGTATTTGTATGTTGGTGTTTTTAAATATAACTTTATTAAAAATAAAAATAAAGGTAAAGTATCTTTAATTTGGGGGGGGTGTTTATGTGAGACACTTTAAGACTCCAAAAAATGAGAATGTCTTTAATTTTTATATTATTTAGTATATAAGAAACTGCTCTAAATATTAAGTATGGAGATGGACTTATCAAAAACAATGAACAATAAATTTCTAGACTAAAATGGATGTTAAAGATTCCAATGCTCTTGTTTCTTGCTTTAGGTTTGTAGTCGATTTTTCCAATGATTTATTATTCCATTTGATTTCTGAATCATATAACCAAAATTGAACTAATTTTTATTAAAAATAAACTTATTTTATTTTATTTGAATGGTTTTTTATTTTTTTAATCCAAAACTGAATAGAAATCGATCTAAACTCGCACCTACTCAAAACGAGTAATCAAATTTTTTGAACGAGTATTAAACTCTTTTAAGCAAATTACTCGAATCCCAATAAACCCAAACCGAATCCGATCTGAAACCCGAGTGATATAGTTTATATCCATTTTTTTAATTCGAATCATAATATATGCAAAAAACTAAATTTTATTAATAACATGTATATATAATAATTAAAAAAGATCAAATAAATTTAAAAGATGATTCATAATTATTTTCTAATATATTCTATTAATTTAAATTAAATAGAGATATTTAAAGAAATTGGAAATTATTTTTAGTTTTAATAGTATTAACTAGATTTGAACCCGCGGTACACCGCAAGACAATTATTTCAATATAAATTTTTAATATTTTGTTGATTTATTATTCATAAATATATTTTTTGTATAATTTTAACTTGTTATTTTCTTATATTGAAATCATTTTTAATATATATTTGTATTATTTCTCTTTTTACAATATATAATATATGTACCAGATTTTTAACATCATATAGTAATATTTTTCATGAAACAGTAAAATTTGTTTGCTTCAAATCTATGGCAGATAAATTTTGCTTTTATTATAATTGAAACAATTTAAAGCAAATCCTATTAAATTATATATTAAATCTGTCTAAATAAGAAAATTCTAACTAAATTAAAACAAAAATTATAAATAATAGAAATATACTAAATACCCAAAATATGTCTTTATTTATATTTTTGATAGTTATAAATTCTAACAATATATATATACATATATATATATATAATAGGAATATGTTAAATACCAAAAAAAAATTCTTTGGTTATATTTTCTAAATTAAAAAACAAATATGACTACACTTATTTTCTAATAATTATAATCAATAAACAGATATTAAATGTTTCTTGAGTGTTTTTTTTTTGTTTTTGACCTCCTCATTCCTTTTTTTCCGGCTAAAATTTTATTATTGATTCTAATAATACAAAGTCATTACAGAATAATAGAAACAAATTATTACATAAACAAATATATGCGCAATACACTGAAGACAATTAAAAACAAGTGAATTATCGATGCTTTTATCTAAGCCTTACTCGAAAACGAGTTATGAATCCGCTACATTCCTTGGCAAAAACTGATCTTCTTATGCAGAAGTTGTGCTTGGTCTTCTTTTCTTCATAGACACTTTTACTTGCACATCGCATTACAAAAACCATTGATTCCGAATAAAATTCTGAAGAATAGATAAACTGATACCAATCATTCCGTAACAATGTCATTTTAGAAAATCTTGACTTTGTTATTCTAATTAATCGATGTAACAACGAACGGAACTTGTATAAGATTTCCTTTAACTGGTGCAAACTCATGACTGATGTTTTGATGTAATTCCGAAGATGATTCTCCGGAGATGACATAAGGAAAGAAATGAGGATACTTACACAGTGGAATTCATTGTTATATAATGCACCGGAACGCTTCACCAAGAAGTATATTCCTTCAAGTAGAGTAATACTAATGATTCCAGGATCGAAAACCCAAATAACATCTCCACATCGTAACATAGAAGAACACTCATTGGTCAATAACCAGACTTTCCACCGGTTGATAAGAGAATCACTGAAAACAAACATTCTACAAAGAGACGCATCACGAGTGTAACGAACCGACATGAAGAAATTGAACTCAAAAGGAACATCTGTAACATAATCATTGTTAGTGACTTTCCTGTAATGATGTGAATAAGTATCACTTGGTTTCATATTTTCCCCTAACGATGCCCGAATCTGAAACGAGATTCGGTTAAACTTCACTGGACGTGTGGTCAGGATCATAACCTCCATCATTATGAAAATATATATCTATATGAAAACCTCCATAAATTCATTAAATTCATCATCAACCAAATATCAGATGTTGAACTTTTTTTGATAAGACGTAAAGTGAAATAAGATATTGAAAGAGTAAGGCCGACGTCGAATATGACGCAGGCCGATGAACACAGAAAAGGAAAAAGTCGGAGAAAAGTGGCGTCCGAATTGAGAGAAAAACGGTTACGTTAGTACGTAATCACTTCATACCTACAACTTTGACCTCCTCATTCCAAATGCACATATTTAATTATTCATTGTAAAATTAAAAATATTAATTAGTTAACTTACTTTGAAAATAAAAATATATTAAATATATACAGGAAATCAAACTTTCCGAAACAAAAAAACCCTATAAAATCATAATTTTTGAGATAGAAGGAGTACTATATAATCTCAATATCCAAAAAATCAATAGTTTTATTTAGAAAATACTGAAACTTAGACAATTGTTTTCACATTTAACTAATTTTATTTAAATTGAACTAATATTTGTTAAAATTAAACTAATTTTATTTAAATTTAAAAATTTAACAATTTTGTAGTTTAATTTTAATTCAAAAACAAAACGTAAACCGATCCAAACATGTACTTATCTGAACTGGGTAATTATAAAATCCAAAAGTACAAAACTCTCGTACCCGAGTTACTTGAGTATGACAAAACGAGAACTAAATTTAATGCAAATTTTGAATACCTGAGACTTTATCTGTTTTTGAAAATTTGAATCATAACATATGTAAAAAATTTAATATTTCATTTATTATATAAAATTTTAATATTTCATTTTTTCATTATATTGGTTTAAATTAGCTAGAGAGATTTCATGAAACTCGAAATTATTATTTATTTGCATAATTTAAATATGTATATGAGTGCTTGGATACAAAGATTTTCATAAATAGTATTTGGATAAATGTACTTCAATTAAGAACATTCAATTTTTAAAAAGGAATAATAAAATAGTACATTAATATTATATATATATTATATGAGATATTATTAAGACCATATAATTACATAAGAGTTTCTAAAAATTATTATTTTATTATCTTATCGAATTTGATAATTATTTACATTGGTACGAGTCGGGACTATAAAATTTTATTATTTATAGGACTTATTAATTTATATTGTATTAATTTATAGAGGTTTGTGTATATATATATATATGTTAGGTTTGGATGTAAAGATTAGATAAAAGGTGTTTTCACATAAAGTTTTAAATTTGTATTTTAATTATAATAGTGTATGGGACTAAATCTCGGATAATTTCAATGATTAAAAAACTATTCTCTTTATTAATTTGATATACATATTACATATTCCATAAAATTTTGGTAGCTAAATCCCCTATATGATTTTAAAAAATTGAAAAATCAGTGAATGTAAAAAGTTATTTTTCTCTTTTTCTATAACATAGTGAAATCTCACAGTTTTATTCTTATTCAAATTTAAAAAGTTCATTTCATAATTTTTCTCAGGTAAATATCTCGACAAAATTGTTTTTCCCTGTTGATAAATGATGAAAATATGACGTACATGTTCGTAAGAGAGCTAAAACTCAAAACAGAGCAACAAATAAGATCAAGCTAAAGAGAGCCGAATGAAACTGAATACAGCTTTCTTTCTCAATCATGTTGTGTAGCCACGCTGGACCACCCAGGGCTAAATAAGAATTGAAAAGACCTTCATGTGTCTCCCAGTATCCTTTGGGGGACAAGTTCAACCCTTAGCAATGTTGTTTTTTTTGTGAAAAAAATCAACTTTTTGTAATTGCAGGCATGAAAAATATTTGGTCCAGACATGTATCCAGAGCTTAAACCATTGTTTTAACATATAAATTCGATGTCAGTTAAAAGGAAGGCCTTAAAAGGTTGGAATACAATTTAGAATGAAATCCCACAGGATCGAGTTAAAAGCCTTACAAACGTCAACTTTTAGAGTAATTGGAATAGACATAGAAGATTTGTGATAGCCTTGAAGAAAAGGCAAGAAATACGTATTCCAAAAGTAACATGTCCTTAGTGAATGTTACATGGTTCGTAATAGTGATAGAGAGAATATTTATTTCCAGTCGGTATGACAGAATATGAGATATTATTTTGTTAATCGTGTTGCAACAAAATATTGGACGGAAGTTCTTGAATATCTTTGATCTACGCCTCTTAAGGATGATAATAATAAAGGTGAGAATCAGATTGGTAGCCATGAAAGATGAGGCGAAAAGCCTCTTAATAACTTCCAAGATTTCAGGACCTACAAGTTCTCAAGTTTCCCTAAAAACTCAGTTGGTAAGCAATCAAGTTCAAGCATTTTATTTAGAGGTATGCGAAGAAGAGAATATTTTATCATATCCATTGACACTAATAGAACTATATGAAAAGACTGCTATATAGAAGAACAGTGAGATCCAAAATGTTATTTTATCAGGATTAAAACAATGGAATTATTAAATTTAATTTTTAAAATTTAACGATGTCACTTTCAACTAAATATACTAAAATCTTCGAGTTAACCCAAAAAAGTGAATTTTATATATTTTAGGGGTTTCGTTTTTAACTAAATAAGCCAAAACTTCATATTTTACAAGGAGAAAAAGTGAGTTTTATTTATTTTAAGGATGTCATTTGCACCTCTTTTTCATCATATTGGTCCGCCTGTGCAGTGGGAGATGAGTAACATTGCTAGAAGATATTTTTGCGTAAGTTACATCTATTTCAAAATTTTCACTTGGACTCCTCTAGAATTTTGACCTAAACCTGAAAATCTCCTTCAAATATGAGATGGGAATAACCCATAAACCAAACGTTTTGTATTGCGCAATGGTAAATGTAAAACGAAGAGCTTACATATATATATAAAGAGATATGCAGCTCAAACAATACAACATTTTGTAATAAGATGTGAATGCTTATTAGGATTTTGGAGACAAAACTTATTAAGGACTTTTGACACTCCTCAAGTTATTGAATTTTGGAGACAATGCTTATTAGGATTTTATAGAAGACGATCGATCGTACGGCAGACAAGTAATAAATTTCGCACATTCAGACCTATATATTGCTCGAAGTATATATAAAGTGTGGATTGATCATCCCATAATTTAAATGTCCCGGTCCACTTTGTGCTCCGTTTGGTCCTATATATATTCCAAACCAAAGAGGGATGATTGGATCGAAAACAAAACGACCGAACGTACACATGCAACGGCTGCATGAAGACACTCTCGACACTTGGCACGTCTTAAGCGGGACCAAAACCACCTCTCCTTCACAACATATACATATAAGATCAATTAAAAAAAACCACCTCTTCTACATTTTGTTTTGGGCGATCAATTAAAAAAGAAAATCTATGGCGGAGCAAACAAGAACTCAGCACGTGATGATAAGCCGAGACAGTAACAAGACCAACCAAAGGGGAAGCAGTTAGTGAAGGCAGCAACAGCTGTCACAGCCGGTGGATCACTCCTTGTCCTCTCCGGTTTAACACTCGCCGGGACAGTGATCGCACTCACTGTGGCCACTCCTCTTCTCGTCATCTTCAGCCCTGTCTTGGTTCCAGCAGCGATCACCGTCGTTCTCATCATCACTGGATTCCTTGCTTCCGGTGGATTTGGCATAGCTGCCATTGCCGCGTTCTCTTGGTTCTACAGGTAAATTTATGATACATGCACAAAATGTGACATACGTTTCTAAACCTAGCTATCTCTCTGCACGCTATATTATAATGTAAAGAGTTTTTGAATATTGGAGAATATGGTGAATGTATTTAGGCACATGACGGGGACTGGATCGGATAAGATAGAGAATGCTCGGATGAAGCTTGGGAGCAGAGCACAGGATACGAAGTATGGGCAGCACAACATTGGAGTCCACCACCAACAACAACAAGCTTCTTAAAATTGATAGGATCTTTAGTATGATATGAAACTATTCCACATCCATTAATTGACATCGATCGTTGTATCTCTTTTCTTTTCAACGTTTATGTTGTAATGTACAATAATCGCATGCAGTGTATGCTTCATGTGTATCTTGTTTGAAAGCAAAATGTAGCATATTAAAGCGATTTATATGTGGAGAAAAAATGGTACATACGAAATTAGTTAAACAACATCTTCAATGTTTCGATGTTATAGAGTTAGAGGAGCTTCGTTGATCATTGGAGTTAAATTACGAATCTTGTTGTACTTGCACCTAATAAGCAAGCTCTGAATTCAGAACCCACTTCCCGTTTTATTAACACTATGAAAACGAGATCATCTCATTACTGAGTGTTACAGTTAGCAAGACTCGATTATGAACATTTTACGTATACATAGTGTATTCACAGATATTATGAAATGGGAAGTTAAAACATAACTTTGGTGCTTATATTCTTGGAAGTAATTCTGTAATGGTAAAAAAAATTGTTATCTATTAAAGCTATTATGACTATGAGAATTAGTCGTGTTCTACAAACCGTTTACACTAACAAGTCACGAACTTCATCTACTACCATTAGCACAATTCATTTGCCGTGTTAACCTTGTATTGGTCCAAATAAAAGATCTTAACCAGACACGAACACCTTTTTTTTTGGATCTCTGATCTCAGTCCGCAAACTTACCCCATGGTCTTCGCCTCAAGCCTTTGTAATGCCTCTTGTCATCCTCTTCCTCTTGAGCCACAAGTGCAAGAGTAGGAACAGTAATGGTAGCTAGAGGTGGCGTACGTTGGCTTAGAGTGGAGCTGGTACAGTTGTTGATGCTTGAGACAATGGTATCTAAAGAAGAGAAATCAGTAAGGAGGTGTTGGGTTATGAGATCTAAAGCTGATTGGTCTTGTTGTTGTTGATATGAAAAAACCATAGTAGACATTGGAGTCTTTGTTGATTTGTTTGCTGTTTTGGTTTTTGAGATTTGGTGGGTTATATAGAGGTAGGAAGTGAGGTTTCGTAGTTAGCTTCTTTGGTTGGAGAGGGGAAGGATTCTTTTCAATTATTTTGACTTGTTTAGCTCAACTGTTGTTATGGAGTGTTGCAAGTGGATTTTAAATATTATCATTTTTAAGATAAGAATATAGAGATTTTTTATTAGTAAGGGGTCATCGTAAAGCTAGCGTCTGTTTCCAGACGTTTTCTTATCTGAGACAGATTTTAAAATGGTTTTGTTAGAGACATTTAAAAGAAAATTTGACACTTTTTATATACTTTTATACATACAAGTTTAAATATATTTTTGGTATAACCTCTTGCACCTTCCTTGGCTGTCTCTAAAGTTCCTAACCAAACACGAACATTTTTTTTGTTTGGGTCTCTGATCTCAGTAGAATACTTAGCGTAAGAGTTTTTTGTATTTTGGGGATTCATAGTATTTTTGACCTATGAGTAACCGCAAAACGAACAAAAAACAAACTTATTTTTACAACTCCAAAATACAAATATTCTTTTGACAATAAAAAGATAGTAGTAGTTCCAATGTATAAATACCAAAATTTATGTAATCAACTCATGATATTTTCAGAGGATTTTATTTTCTTTGACTTAGGTACTAAATATACCCAAAATAAATACATTGAGAAATGTGGGATTATAGGTTTTTCTACTATATATATGGACTCATGAGATATATAATTTAAAGCTATATCTTATGAAAATATATATTTTATATATAATTACTTTTTAGAAATATTATTTTTTGTTACATACATTTTACAAATATTACATTTTATTTTATGTACTCCATATTTTTTAAGTGGAGCAACATGTCAGCAACTGTTTGCTGCAAATTCACTTATAAATAATAAGAACACATCAAGCTGAATCTCATGACATCTCAGACTTGTTTACAGGGTACTTTTTAGACATTGTATGGAACAAAATATAGTATCATCCTGCTTCAAGAAGAATGTGAATTGACAGCGAGACATACAAGCATCACAAATTGGTCGAGTCATACGACTATTAAGAATGAAATCGTTGTGGGTAGACTCACTCACACCTTGAAATTTCATCCCTAAGAAGTCTGCCACAGTACATTTGATATGAAAAGTGATGCCACAGTAATTACATGAATAAAACCATTTATCTGGATTCAGTTTCTCTTCGCATACCTCGCACCAGAACTGTTCACTTGTTTTTTCCCCGTAACATAGAGACAGAAAATGTTCTTTATCAATTTTGTGTTTAACCAGCTTTGGCAAAAAAGAGCATTTCATGTCTAAAACAAATTCGCACGGGTCACAACTCAAAGCGGTAGCTTTAATCTTATCTCCACAAGCATTGCAAAACTTGTCTTCCATTGAGTAATTGACGTACATCGGATGAAGAGGGTGACTTTCATGGATAAAAGGTTCAGAAAAAGAACCACACCATACATCAACCATGATTAAACCATCATCGCTTCTATAGCTAAAACCTTCAAAAAAGTTGTGACAAGCACTGCAAATGAAATCGTCGTCACCACACTCTGTGGTTAAAGTAGTCCACAACCTGTATAAAGAATTTATTTTCCTTTTTGGGAGATGAGCACATTTCTTATGAAGAATGAAATCATTACATTCCATGCAACTATAAAATGGACTAGCAAATATGGGATAACTGCAAGCTTTACACGACTTGTATTCATCATTGGCATCACTCTCTTCTTTTAGCTTCAGTATATGATCCTCATGACTGAAATGCTTTATTACTCCTTCTTCGATCACCTCATATGACTCAATCTCCAAAGTATTTTCTGATATGCCTTCAAGATCAACTCCATCCCAAATCTCAAACTTTGTGGCACATCTCAAATGAACGGAAAAATCTTGACATGTTGAACAAGAATAAGCCCCATACGTCCAATTTATTTCTGTATAGCATACTCCACAATTCCAATCTCCGACATCAAGGCAATGCTTGTAAGAAATACGGTGAGCATGACGATTGATCTTTATCATGCGTGGTATATCAATACAACTTCTATGGATCATGAAATTACATTGAGGACATACATAAGGATTAGGGTCATCATCCATTCCACAAGCACTACAAACAAAATAGCGCTGCGGCATGAGAATGAGTGAATGCTCGTGGATCTTGACTTGGTCAAGAGTGAAACGGGGTGGATTATTTGCACAGTGGACATCTAAACTGAACTTGCAAATGGAACAATGATAAAACACGTTATGAAGTTTGTTGCCGCACATGCTACAGTTTCCATTACTATAACATGGAACACGCGTGAGACGCTTGAGAATATGTTTAGGATGACAAGAGTAGTTGATCTCTGGTGTTGATTCGCCGCAATCTTTGTGAAAACTCAAACCACATAATTCACATGCATAAGGAAACCGGTCATCAGGTAGTCCACATAGATGACATGTGAACATAATCATATGTGGAACAGTAACAAGAGATAAAGGATGTGTGTGGGTCTTTGAACCCTCAATTGTTGTAGTAACTTCTTTTTTTGTGCATACTAAATCGATGGAAAAATTACATTCTAAGCAATAGTAATACATTTTTGGCAACTTACCTCTACAAATATTGCATTTTCCTTTCGCATTTTCATTTTCTGAAACTACCTTGATGTGCAAAAAATGTGGATGATATATGTTAAATATATATTCATCAGAGTTAGCGCATTCCTCGTGAAAGAAGTGTCCCGAAACAAAGCAACGATAACCATTACTATAATAGTTTTGACCAAGATTGCAGCCGGCACACTTTAGCCCGCTCGTTGAGTATAATGCATAAGTACTATTAAGTAAATGAAAAGTGTGTTTGGGATCTTTAAATAATCTTATATGATTCATGCTTTTACTTTTAGTGTTTACAATTTTTTTCTTATGTTTTGGTTTCAGGTAATGATGAGATGTTTTGGTTTCAGGTAATGATGAGAGCTTTCATTATATATATATATATATGATATACTATCATAAGTTATTCTTTGCTTTACATTACATGATTACTCATAGAATTATGTTTGACTTAATATTGAGGAAAAGTTAGACTCCGACGATAAATAAATTCTTGTACTTTACAATCTATAACATGAATTATTCTTTGTTTCAAGAGGATATTTCGAATGAATATGTTATTCTTTGTTTAACCCAAGAGAATATATATCATTGACAGCAAATATATATATATATATCTATATATCATAAGTAATTCTTTCATAACTAAAATGATATTCCAAATTCAAAACGTGTTTCAAACATTGAATACAGTATTTTGTAACTGTATATGGTAAAAACGTTTGATTCGTTGGAGAAACTACCAAAACACACAATATCAAGGATCTCTTTTATTAACTCGGTAGAAATACTTAGAGCATTGTATTGGTATTTGTATGTTGGTGTTTTTAAATATAACTTTATTAAAAATAAAAATAAAGGTAAAGTATCTTTAATTTGGGGGGGGGGGGTGTTTATGTGAGACACTTTAAGACTCCAAAAAATGAGAATGTCTTTAATTTTTATATTATTTAGTATATAAGAAACTGCTCTAAATATTAAGTATGGAGATGGACTTATCAAAAACAATGAACAATAAATTTCTAGACTAAAATGGATGTTAAAGATTCCAATGCTCTTGTTTCTTGCTTTAGGTTTGTAGTCGATTTTTCCAATGATTTATTATTCCATTTGATTTCTGAATCATATAACCAAAATTGAACTAATTTTTATTAAAAATAAACTTATTTTATTTTATTTGAATGGTTTTTTATTTTTTTAATCCAAAACTGAATAGAAATCGATCTAAACTCGCACCTACTCAAAACGAGTAATCAAATTTTTTGAACGAGTATTAAACTCTTTTAAGCAAATTACTCGAATCCCAATAAACCCAAACCGAATCCGATCTGAAACCCGAGTGATATAGTTTATATCCATTTTTTTAATTCGAATCATAATATATGCAAAAAACTAAATTTTATTAATAACATGTATATATAATAATTAAAAAAGATCAAATAAATTTAAAAGATGATTCATAATTATTTTCTAATATATTCTATTAATTTAAATTAAATAGAGATATTTAAAGAAATTGGAAATTATTTTTAGTTTTAATAGTATTAACTAGATTTGAACCCGCGGTACACCGCAAGACAATTATTTCAATATAAATTTTTAATATTTTGTTGATTTATTATTCATAAATATATTTTTTGTATAATTTTAACTTGTTATTTTCTTATATTGAAATCATTTTTAATATATATTTGTATTATTTCTGTTTTTACAATATATAATATATGTACCAGATTTTTAACATCATATAGTAATATTTTTCATGAAACAGTAAAATTTGTTTGCTTCAAATCTATGGCAGATAAATTTTGCTTTTATTATAATTGAAACAATTTAAAGCAAATCCTATTAAATTATATATTAAATCTGTCTAAATAAGAAAATTCTAACTAAATTAAAACAAAAATTATAAATAATAGAAATATACTAAATACCCAAAATATGTCTTTATTTATATTTTTGATAATTATAAATTCTAACAATATATATATACATATATATATATATATAATAGGAATATGTTAAATACCAAAAAAAATTCTTTGGTTATATTTTCTAAATTAAAAAACAAATATGACTACACTTATTTTCTAATAATTATAATCAATAAACAGATATTAAATGTTTCTTGAGTGTTTTTTTTTTGTTTTTGACCTCCTCATTCCTTTTTTTCCGGCTAAAATTTTATTATTGATTCTAATAATACAAAGTCATTACAGAATAATAGAAACAAATTATTACATAAAAAAATATATGCGCAATACACTGAAGACAATTAAAAACAAGTGAATTATCGATGCTTTTATCTAAGCCTTACTCGAAAACGAGTTATGAATCCGCTACATTCCTTGGCAAAAACTGATCTTCTTATGCAGAAGTTGTGTTTGGTCTTCTTTTCTTCATAGACACTTTTACTTGCACATCGCATTACAAAAACCATTGATTCCGAATAAAATTCTGAAGAATAGATAAACTGATACCAATCATTCCGTAACAATGTCATTTTAGAAAATCTTGACTTTGTTATTCTAATTAATCGATGTAACAACGAACGGAACTTGTATAAGATTTCCTTTAACTGGTGCAAACTCATGACTGATGTTTTGATGTAATTCCGAAGATGATTCTCCGGAGATGACATAAGGAAAGAAATGAGGATACTTACACAGTGGAATTCATTGTTATATAATGCACCGGAACGCTTCACCAAGAAGTATATTCCTTCAAGTAGAGTAATACTAATGATTCCAGGATCGAAAACCCAAATAACATCTCCACATCGTAACATAGAAGAACACTCATTGGTCAATAACCAGACTTTCCACCGGTTGATAAGAGAATCACTGAAAACAAACATTCTACAAAGAGACGCATCACGAGTGTAACGAACCGACATGAAGAAATTGAACTCAAAAGGAACATCTGTAACATAATCATTGTTAGTGACTTTCATGTAATGATGTGAATAAGTATCACTTGGTTTCATATTTTCCCCTAACGATGCCCGAATCTGAAACGAGATTCGGTTAAACTTCACTGGACGTGTGGTCAGGATCATAACCTCCATCATTATGAAAATATATATCTATATGAAAACCTCCATAAATTCATTAAATTCATCATCAACCAAATATCAGATGTTGAACTTTTTTTGATAAGACGTAAAGTGAAATAAGATATTGAAGGAGTAAGGCCGACGTCGAATATGACGCAGGCCGATGAACACAGAAAAGGAAAAAGTCGGAGAAAAGTGGCGTCCGAATTGAGAGAAAAACGGTTACGTTAGTACGTAATCACTTCATACCTACGACTTTGACCTCCTCATTCCAAATGCACATATTTAATTATTCATTGTAAAATTAAAAATATTAATTAGTTAACTTACTTTGAAAATAAAAATATATTAAATATATACAGGAAATCAAATTTTCCGAAACAAAAAACCCTATAAAATCATAATTTTTGAGATAGAAGGAGTACTATATAATCTCAATATCCAAAAAATCAATAGTTTTATTTAGAAAATACTGAAACTTAGACAATTGTTTTCACATTTAACTAATTTTATTTAAATTGAACTAATATTTGTTAAAATTAAACTAATTTTATTTAAATTTAAAAATTTAACAATTTTGTAGTTTAATTTTAATTCAAAAACAAAACGTAAACCGATCCAAACATGTACTTATCTGAACTGGGTAATTATAAAATCCAAAAGTACAAAACTCTCGTACCCGAGTTACTTGAGTATGACAAAACGAGAACTAAATTTAATGCAAATTTTGAATACTTGAGACTTTATCTGTTTTTGAAAATTTGAATCATAACATATGTAAAAAATTTAATATTTCATTTATTATATAAAATTTTAATATTTCATTTTTTTCAATATATTGGTTTAAATTAGCTAGAGAGATTTCATGAAATTCGAAATTATTATTTATTTGCATAATTTAAATATGTATATGAGTGCTTGGATACAAAGATTTTCATAAATAGTATTTGGATAAATGTACTTCAATTAAGAACATTCAATTTTTAAAAGGAATAATAAAATAGTACATTAATATTATATATATATATTATATGAGATATTATTAAGACCATATAATTACATAAGAGTTTCTAAAAATTATTATTTTATTATCTTATCGAATTTGATAATTATTTACATTGGTACGAGTCGGGACTATAAAATTTTATTATTTATAGGATTTATTAATTTATATTGTATTAATTTATAGAGGTTTGTGTATATATATATATATATATATATATATATATGTTAGGTTTGGATGTAAAGATTAGATAAAAGGTGTTTTCACATAAAGTTTTAAATTTGTATTTTAATTATAATAGTGTATGGGACTAAATCTCGGATAATTTCAATGATTAAAAAACTATTCTCTTTATTAATTTGATATACATATTACATATTCCATAAAATTTTGGTAGCTAAATCCCCTATATGATTTTAAAAAATTGAAAAATCAGTGAATGTAAAAAGTTATTTTTCTCTTTTTCTATAACATAGTGAAATCTCACAGTTTTATTCTTATTCAAATTTAAAAAGTTCATTTCATAATTTTTCTCAGGTAAATATCTCGACAAAATTGTTTTTCCCTGTTGATAAATGATGAAAATATGACGTACATGTTCGTAAGAGAGCTAAAACTCAAAACAGAGCAACAAATAAGATCAAGCTAAAGAGAGCCGAATGAAACTGAATACAGCTTTCTTTCTCAATCATGTTGTGTAGCCACGCTGGACCACCCAGGGCTAAATAAGAATTGAAAAGGCCTTCATGTGTCTCCCAGTATCCTTTGGGGGACAAGTTCAACCCTTAGCAATGTTGTTTTTTTTGTGAAAAAAATCAACTTTTTGTAATTGCAGGCATGAAAAATATTTGGTCCAGACATGTATCCAGAGCTTAAACCATTGTTTTAACATATAAATTCGATGTCAGTTAAAAGGAAGGCCTTAAAAGGTTGGATACAATTTAGAATGAAATCCCACAGGATCGAGTTAAAAGCCTTACAAACGTCAACTTTTAGAGTAATTGGAATAGACATAGAAGATTTGTGATAGCCTTGAAGAAAAGGCAAGAAATACGTATTCCAAAAGTAACATGTCCTTAGTGAATGTTACATGGTTCGTAATAGTGATAGAGAGAATATTTATTTCCAGTCGGTATGACAGAATATGAGATATTATTTTGTTAATCGTGTTGCAACAAAATATTGGACGGAAGTTCTTGAATATCTTTGATCTACGCCTCTTAAGGATGATAATAATAAAGGTGAGAATCAGATTGGTAGCCATGAAAGATGAGGCGAAAAGCCTCTTAATAACTTCCAAGATTTCAGGACCTACAAGTTCTCAAGTTTCCCTAAAAACTCAGTTGGTAAGCAATCAAGTTCAAGCATTTTATTTAGAGGTATGCGAAGAAGAGAATATTTTATCATATCCATTGACACTAATAGAACTATATGAAAAGACTGCTAGATAGAAGAACAGTGAGATCCAAAATGTTATTTTATCAGGATTAAAACAATGGAATTATTAAATTTAATTTTTAAAATTTAACGATGTCACTTTCAACTAAATATACTAAAATCTTCGAGTTAACCCAAAAAAGTGAATTTTATATATTTTAGGGGTTTCGTTTTTAACTAAATAAGCCAAAACTTCATATTTTACAAGGAGAAAAAGTGAGTTTTATTTATTTTAAGGATGTCATTTGCACCTTTTTTCATCATATTGGTCCGCCTGTGCAGTGGGAGATGAGTAACATTGCTAGAAGATATTTTTGCGTAAGTTACATCTATTTCAAAATTTTCACTTGGACTCCTCTAGAATTTTGACCTAAACCTGAAAATCTCCTTCAAATATGAGATGGGAATAACCCATAAACCAAACGTTTTGTATTGCGCAAAGGTAAATGTAAAACGAAGAGCTTACACATATATATAAAGAGATATGCAGCTCAAACAATACAACATTTTGTAATAAGATGTGAATGCTTATTAGGATTTTGGAGACAAAGCTTATTAAGGACTTTTGACACTCCTCAAGGTATTGAATTTTGGAGACAATGCTTATTAGGATTTTATAGAAGACGATCGATCGTACGGCAGACAAGTAATAAATTTCGCACATTCAGACCTATATATTGCTCGAAGTATATATAAAGTGTGGATTGATCATCCCATAATTTAAATGTCCCGGTCCACTTTGTGCTCCGTTTGGTCCTATATATATTCCAAACCAAAGAGGGATGATTGGATCGAAAACAAAACGACCGAACGTACACATGCAACGGCTGCATGAAGACACTCTCGACACTTGGCACGTCTTAAGCGGGACCAAAACCACCTCTCCTTCACAACATATACATATAAGATCAATTAAAAAAAACCACCTCTTCTACATTTTGTTTTAGGCGATCAATTAAAAAAAAAATTCTATGGCGGAGCAAACAAGAACTCAGCACGTGATGATAAGCCGAGACAGTAACAAGACCAACCAAAGGGGAATCAGTTAGTGAAGGCAGCAACAGCTGTCACAGCCGGTGGATCACTCCTTGTCCTCTCCGGTTTAACACTCGCCGGGACAGTGATCGCACTCACTGTGGCCACTCCTCTTCTCGTCATCTTCAGCCCTGTCTTGGTTCCAGCAGCGATCACCGTCGTTCTCATCATCACTGGATTCCTTGCTTCCGGTGGATTTGGCATAGCTGCCATTGCCGCGTTCTCTTGGTTCTACAGGTAAATTTATGATACATGCACAAAATGTGACCTACGTTTCTAAACCTAGATATCTCTCTGCACGCTATATTATAATGTAAAGAGTTTTTGAATATTGGAGAATATGGTGAATGTATTTAGGCACATTGGTGCTTATATACTTGGAAGTAATTCTGTAATGATAAAAAAAATTGTTATCTATTAAAGCTATTATGACTATGAGAATGAGTCGTGTTCTACAAACCGTTTACACTAACAAGTCACGAACTTCATCTGCTACCATTAGCACAATTCATTTGCCGTGTTAACCTTGTATTGGTCCAAATAAAAGATCATACAAGTAGAAACGCAGACAAGTATATTGCCTTCTAGAAATGATATTGAACAATAGTAAGCCAAGTAAAGGTACCAATAACAGAAAATTATCTATCTCAGTAATCTTATTAACTTTCGCAATGGTTTCCTGATCATCTGGATGCTAGCAACCAGCATTTCACCTTGTATAGGTTTCTTTGGTTGACAAATTGGAAAAGAGAAAATGCAAGAAACGGGTGCGATAAAAAAAAAAGTGCACTTTCAAGACGATAAAGTTCTCACGCCTTTCAAGACCGTCGTCGCCGTCCAGGGCGGCGGCCACTGCTGACAGCTCCGATGGGGAAACGCAAGTCATCTCCCCCCAAACTCCATCGACCTCCTCCCCCAAAATCTCGTTCCTCGACCTCACTTCCGGTGGTGGGCCCAGCTCACTCTAGCTCCTCGAAAGTTTTGATCTCTCCAGATCTGGCCAAATCGGAGCCAGCCGTGGGGATTTCCCACTCTTCCGAAGATCTGAAGCCCCCTGCTGAGCTTGGTGAGTCTTCTCCAACCCGATCGGAACCTGTGGACTCTCCTCAGCTTCAAACTCCAATATCAGTTCCACAGGGCATTTTGACTACCATCGGAACAGACTCTCAGGCTAATGGAACTTCTCTACCGGCTACTGCCTTCACGCAGGCCAAACCTAAGTGGGCGGACCTTGTTAAAAGTCCGTCCGGCAAGATGAGCAAGAAGGGAACCCCTTACTTGTTGGATTTGGGAGAACTCTGCGTGAGAATCTCAAATGAAGTTATCCAGAGAAACCATCGCAAATGGGACACTTTTGTTGTGGGTCAGTTCCATGGAAATCTCCCAACCCATGGTGCTCTTCATGCAATTTTCAATGGTATATGGAGCAACAAAAGTATGGACATCACGGTCTCTAAACTAGATGACAGAACAATGTTAATTCGAATACCAAGTTCAGCGGTCCGTGCGCGAGTTTTGAGACAAGGAATGTGGCTTATTGATGGACAGACTATGTTTGTTGCTGCTTGGGCTCCAGGTTTAACAACTTCACTGCCAGAATTAACAGAAGTCCCGGTCTGGGTAGAATTCAGGGACGTTCCTCCCCACTTCTTCTCATAAGAGGGATTAGAGCATATTGCAGGTTTAGTTGGGGACCCTGTTGGCCTTCATCCCTCCACCGCAAACATGACAAACTTAGAGGTGGCTAAAGTTCTGACAATCATAGATCCTACTAAGGAGATTCCAGAGGCTGTAAATGTGCAGTTCATAACTGGTGAGATTAACAGAATTAAAGTCTCTTGTCTGTGGCTACCTCCCATTTGTAAGCATTGCCAAGCAATGGGACATAGCATCCGTCGGTGCCTAACTGCTCCCATTACTTGCCATGGTTGTAATTCTTCTGCTCACATACATGAGGCTTGCCCAAAGGTTAGGAAGAAACAAGGAGCTGATACAAAAACCAAAGGTAATCGCTATGAGAATACTGTTGAAAACGCTTATGAAACTTCAGGCCCTAAGGAAAAATATCAAAAGAAGAAAACTCAGGACAAAGAGAAGTTTGAGGAAACTAGGGAAGGGCGAAAGCATATTCTAAGAGAGCTTCCTCCTCTTCATAGAGACAAAAGCAAAGGCAAAGGCAAGGCAATAGAACCCCCGAGGGTCTCTGTAAGTCCTAAACCAAAGAAGGGAAGGAATATAGTGGTTGATATTGGACTTGAGGAGCTGAGAGCTTCCAGCTCTAAGGTGATTCAAAAGGAAAAAGCTCCTCCTCCAAACATGCCTTCTAAGACTTCTTCGTCCACTCTTGCAGTCTCTAGCTCTGATTCGGATTTACTTTCTGAATCGGCCTCGGATACAGAACAAGAATCAGAAAATCATCACGTAACTTCCTCCGCATCAGATTGCTCTTCAGCTGAGGAAGCCAAGCAGAAGCCAGACTCTGAGTTCACGCATGTATTGTCTAAGAAACAGAAAAAGAAACTAAAGAAGCATAAGGGCTCAGGGAAGGGTCCAACTTATTATCTTAAGTAAGTAATTATGGTAGACATTTTTTGTTGGAACATCCGCGGGTATAATGACCGCGTTAAACGCAGGAGCTTCAGGTCTTGGTTCAAGCTTAATAAGCCACTTTTCGGTAGTTTAATCGAGACTAGGGTGAGAGCTCATAAGTTCATCCCAGTTCCATGGCAGAAACGTCGAAACGACGGAATTTGTTTTTTAATTAAAATAAAACATCAGTTGAAATCCGTCGGAAATTAATAAAAAATAAATTATTGTTAGTATAATACTATTTTAATTACTGTTGTTATTGTAATATGTTATTATTGTTTTTAAATAAATTTAATATATAATTATTGTTAGTATAATACTATTTATAATTTTGTAACATTTGCATATATAATACTTAAAAATAAATAACTAAATTATTATAGTATTTATATTTAGAAATTGAAAATAAGGAATTTGATATATCATAACTTTTATTAGAATAATATCAAAAAAACATTAATGTCATTTTTCAATTTCATCTTCCGAAAATGATGCTTGTGAAGGAACTTCGTCTTCGTCATCATCAAATTCTCCACGTGATTCTTCTGACTCTGAATGGACTATATTATCCCCGTGGTGAGTAAAATCAACAACAAGTTCGATATCGCACGAATGTTCTACATGATCCATTTGAATACTTCTAGTTGGTTGCAAAGCATCATATTCCGAAACTCCAAAAATTCTTCCTCTTGGGTTAATTGCATTAACGGTTATCCACGGGGCTCGACGATTAGTAATTCATGGATAACGAATATATCAGTGTTAATTATATTGTCAAAGAAGTTCTTCTCAACATGCATAACATCCAAATTATGCCTCAGTAAATGATATTTTCAATAAGGCAAATCCCAAAAAATACTCTTTTATGCCAATTATGATACACACCAACACCATCAACGGGATCGTGACCATTACCCCCACAATTAGGGGTTCTCTCTGCACCAAAATCTCTTAATTACTCTAATATAGAAGTCCCATCAATTTCTGGAGGTGGACAATCAAACACTTGCTTATTTTTTGTAAACAACTCCCTTGATCTACGATAAATATGCTCACTTGGTAGAAATTTTCTATGGCAATCAAACCAACAAGTCTTCCTTCCATGTTGCAATTGGAAATCATCAGTGTTGTCTTGACAATATGGACACGATAACCTTCCATGAGTTATCCATCCAGATAACATACCGTATGCGGGAAAATCACTTATGGTCCACATAAAAACCGCACGCATCTTAAAGTTTTGCTTCATTGAAACATCAAACGCTTCAACTCCATGCTCCCATAGCATTTGTAACTCATAAATCAATGGCTGAAGGAATACATCAAGTGACCTCTTGGGATGCTCTGAACCTGGCACAAGAATGGAGAGAAACAAAAACTCTCTACGCATACATAAAGATGGAGGTAAATTGTACGATGTTATAATTACGGGCCACAAAGAATATTGTCTTCCATGCTTACCAAATGGGTTGAAACCGTCTGTACATAACCCCAAATATACATTTCGTCGCTCATATGCAAAATCCGGATATATTGTCTCAAATTGTTTCCACGCTTCTGCATCTGATGGATATGTGATATCACCATCTTGACGATGCTCCCCATGCCATCTCATCGCCTCAGTGGTACGCTGAGATTGATATAACCTCTTTAACATATCCGTCAACGGTAAATACCACATCCGTTTAAATGGAATTCTCGCTCTCCTATTAGTATCTTGAAATCACGGTTTACGACAAAATCGACATCTTTTGCGGTTTTTATTTTTTCTCTAATAATCATACAATTATCAATACAGACATCTATCATCTTATACGGTAAATCAAGACCAGCTACAAGTTTCTAAATCTCGTAGTATGATGACGGTGAAAGATTATCCTCAGGCAAAATATTTTTCACAAAATCCGCTATCGCATCTACACATTCCTCCGCCAGATTGTAATCCGTCTTAATAGTCATCATTCTACTAGCGGACGATAAAGATGAATGACCCTCTCTACAACCGCTAAAAAGTGGTTGTTTCACTGCATCTAACATATCAAAAAACTTTTGTGCCTCAACATTTTGTGCTTCAATCATATCTCCATGATCATAACCACCCGATTAGAAGTTTTCTCTAAACGCATCATTCACCATATTAATCGTATGGACACCTATTTCTACTTTCGTTCTATCTCCTAAACTATCTCTACCATATGGTTCGCTAGTACTACCATGATCATGATTAGATTCTCCATGTAGATACTAAATCTTATATCCCGGCATGATTACTTATATCCATTACTATACAAGTAATGCCACACTAACTCAACCCTGACATTATGTGAACTCCGACAAATACAACAAGGACATTTCATCTTACCACTTTGTTTTGCTCCTCGTTGATTGGCGGCCAATTCCATAAACTCGCATATACCTCGTGCACACTCATCTTTCAATAAATTTGACTCTAGATCCATCTATGGTTCGTCCATCCAAGAACGAAAATAATTGTTAGATGACATTTTCCTATGTATTGTTTATTGAGTTGTAATGTGATGAATGAAGGAAAAAGGGATACAAATATATAGAACTGACATCCGTCAGATATCCGTCATAAATCCGTCGGAAATTACAAAAGAAAAACGGCTATAAAAGGGTTATATTAACATTCAAATTTTCCGACGGAAAGATGAAATTTCGTCGGAAATCCGTCAGTTTTGATGAGCAATTTTACGAAGAACAACGGCTATGTTAACGTCCATAATTTTTTCAAAAAAACCGATGGATTTCCGATGGAATTTCATCTATCCGTCGGAAATCTGTCGAAAATTGTGTAGTCTGTCGGAATTCCATCGAAAATTGTCGGAAAATTCTGACGGAATTCCGATGACAAAAAATCATCGTAAATCCATTGAAAAACCGTCGGAATTTTCCGACGGATTGTATGTCCATCGGAAATGTCGTCAGTTTTGCGGTAATTTTCTTGTAGTGTGCTAAGAAGCTCGATAGAATACTCATCAATGATAATTGACATTTAAAGTTCCCTTATGCATATGGTCTCTTTGGTGACTTGGATGCCTCAGATCATTGTCCAGCTACTATTGTATTCAAAGAAGGAACTAAATCTAAGAGACCTTTCATGATTTCTAACTTTCTCCTAAGTCATGAAGAGTTTCTTCCTAGGATTACTTCTCATTGGCGGGAATGCATCATTGCTGGCTCATGTATGTTTGTTCTTTCCAAGAAACTAAAGTCCCTCAAAGGAGTTCTTAGAGATATAAACAAGCAACACTTTTCAGGTATTGAAACTAGGGTCAAGGAAGTGCATGAACGACTGCTTAAGTGCCAGAATAATCTGCTTTTAAACCCTTTACCACATATGGCAGCTCTCGAAAAAACCGCTCACAGAGTTTGGTTGAGTCTAGCGGAAGCGGAGGAGAAATTCTTACATCAAAAGGCAAGAGTTCAATGGGCAAGGTTGGGAGATTCTAACTCGTCCTTTTTCCACAGGACATTAGCTTCTAGAAAAGCAAGCAATCAGATCAATTATCTTAGAGATCACTCAGGAGGGAGAATTACTTCACTGGAGGACATACAATCTTTCTATGTTCAGTATTATGAAGATCTTCTAGGAGAAGACTCACGTCTCCTGTCTCAACAAGATAAGAATAGGCTTTGCTCCCTCATACCTTACAGATTTCCTGAGAATTCTAAACAGTTGTTACAGAAGATGGTCACCCCAGAAGAAATCACTACAAGAAAACAACGATTTAGCGACTACAGAAACAGTCGTATAGTAGTCGCTAAGAGGTTGGTTACTACTACAAAGCGACTAATTGTTGTAGTCGGTAATAATTAGTCGCTAATATTTTTAGTCGTTAATTAGTCGCCAAGTGATGACTATATTGCAACTAAGTAACGACTAAACCTTTTTAACAGTTGGTAGTCATGTAAATGTCGTTGTGTAGTCACTAAATTTAGTGACTACTTTGCGACTGATTTGGCGACTAAGTAGTGACTATTTAGTGTCTATGTTTGAAGTGAAAACAAGAATACGGTATGATACTAAATCAACTCGTTTTATTCTTGAAAATGATGAATTTGATTAAAAAATATTAGATTTCACACGAAAATTGAAATAACATTTAACTAAAAAATATTCATGAGTTTTGTTACAATTGCTAAGTCCAACACCAAAAAGTTCCTAAAGAGAGAAAAGTAACATAGATTTAAAAAAGAAGAACATAAGTAACCTAAGAAGCAGCTGGAGGTGAAGTTCCTTGGGGTGCCGCCAATTGAGTTGCCAAAAAGTCGAGGTATTGCGTCGGAGCTATTTTTCCACCATTGACAAGTTCTCGATCTTGTCCTTTTGCTCTGCCACAGCTCGGGAGTGCTCAGCCGCATCTCAAGAGTGCTCTGCTTCAAGGCGTTCATTATAAGCTACCTGCTCTTCGATTTTACGTATCGCTAGACAAATTCAAGCTTGCATATCGCGACAGAGAATGTAAAAAACATGATACCAAAACATTTTTCTTATATACTCTTTTACTCTTGGAGTCTATGCTATCATGTTACATAATTGAAAATACACATACGATTAAGTGTGTTGTCTTATCAAGTGGTGGTGTTCTACCTAAGACAAATTGCTATCATGTTACATAATTGTAAATACACATACGATTATCTTAGAAAAATTCAAACTTTTAAGATATGTAGTCAACAATCAATTTCAGATTAGTGCCTAACACAGTTTACCGTACATTTATAAATCAATAACCATATATCATATACATAACCAATTAATTATATATGCTTATCTAATACTAAAGAACCAAACAAAAGCATTACAGTGGAAAATCGCAAGGAGAAGACAAACCAGAAGCAATGAGATTAGAAAACATACCAAGTAGAGTTTGGTGTTGGTGTGGGAGAGAGGAGGGTGGTGAATCTATCCCGGTCTGGCACCTGAAGCAGAGCATTGAGAGCCCTAAGCGTGTCCTCCTCAAGATCCGGCAGAACTGATTCATCTTCATCAAAGTTGTTTCCTTGTGAAGAAGGATGACTCTGACCATGAGAGTTATGAGGTTGAGAGCCTTGAGGATCCTGCAGTGGAGTGGATTGAGGAGGAGGATTGTTCTGGATTTCTTCAGACAAGAGAGTGGCAAATTCTTCACGGTTTTGAGGAGGAATGGATTGGAATAGTTGTTGTGGTGGTGGATAACTCCCTATGTGTGGTGTTGTAGTAGACTGTTGAGCTACAAAGGGGACTTGATTGTGAGGTGAGTTAGTAAGAGGAGCTTCAACCGCTGGTGTGAAATTGTATTGGGAGGGTAGAGGGTTAGGTCTTCATGAAGGAGTAGTGGAGGGGTTGGTGCCTCCAGGTCTCTGAGACACATTAGTAACTGTTTTTCTCCTCTGATTTCGCTTAGGAGGCATGGCAGTTGTAGATTAAGGTTTGAAATTGAAGAAAAAAGAGGAAATATGCTTTCAATTGGAAGATGGGAAGTGAAGATTGGAAGAAGAAATGAAAGAGGTTTGTTGTTTTGAAGAGACTGACAAGGAAATAGAAGCAGAGAATCGTAGAGGAGATAGAAAAGGCAAGAGGAAATAGAAGGGGATCGAAGAAGAAGAAGAAGATAGGGTTTTTGTGTTATTTTTTTTTTGTCGTGTAACTCAATAGCGACTACCATTTGAAGTCGCATAGTAGTCACAAAATTAGCGACTAAATAGTGACTAAAATTTCTCATCTGCAGTATAGTCATAAATTAGTCACTAAATTATGACTAATTTACCGATTACCTCCAATAGTCGTTATATAGCGACTGCTTGATGACTAAATATTAGTAGTCGCAAAATAGTCGCTGATTAGTGGCTATATAGTCACTATATTTGGCGACTAAATAATTAGTTGCCAAATGTAGTCGGTAAAACGTTGTTTTCTTGTAGTGAATTAAGAATGAGGTTTTTGCTCTTCCAGCTGGCAAGTCTCCAGGCCCAGACGGGTATACAGGGGAGTTTTTTCGAAAGAGTTGGCACATTGTGGGCGCTGATTTCACTGCTGCAGTGATGGAATTTTTCAGAACTGGTAAGCTTCTAAAACAATGGAACTGCACAGCCATCACTCTTGTACCTAAAAAGTCAGGTCTAGAGCAAATAGGAGACTTTAGACCCATTTCCCTTTGCAATGTCTTCTATAAGGTTATCTCTAAGCTACTCGCTAGAAGACATGAGAGTCTACTTCCAAATATGATCTCGAACTCACAGTCAACTTTTGTTAAAGGAAGGCTCCTTGTAGAGAATGTTTTGTTGGCTTCAGAACTTGTACAAGGGCTTAATCAAAAGAATTCTTCCCCAAGACTTAGTGCTTTGGAATAAAGTGTTGAATCTTAGCCTTCTATGGCGACTAATTGCTGGCAGCGATTCTCTATGGGTGGCTTGGTCTAAAGAGCACAGGCTGAAGAGAACTAATGTGTGGGCTGTTGAGGTTCAGAGAATAACAACACAATAAATTGTTTAAATGAGGGCTGTTGATTGTCTCTCAATAAATAACAAATTTCGCAGAATTAATTTAACAATGATAGTTTTGTAATTTTTTTCGTGACAACACATTTCTATAGTATTTTTGGGTTTTAAATGTCTAAAAATCAAACTAATAATTAAAAAAAGTTATGTTCATTTAGTAATAAATGTATAAAATAAGGTTTCTTGAGTAATCACCGCTTTTAAATATTCTCATTTTAAGATAACAATATAGAGATTTTTATCAGTGAGAGTCATGATAAAGCCAGTGTCTGTTTCCAGGCATTTTCCAGGTTTTAAAATGCTTTTGTTAAATATATTTTTGTTATAACCTCTTCCTTGGCTGTCTCAAAAGTTCCTAACCAAACACGAACACCTTTCTTGTTTGGGTCTCTGATCACAGTCGAATACTTAGCGTAAGAGATTTTTTTTTTTGTAATTTGGGGATTCATAATATTTTTGACGTTTGAGTAACCACAAAACGAACAAAAAACAAACTCATAGTTACAACTCCAAAATACAAATATTCTTTTGACAATAAAAAGATAGTAGTAGTTCTAATGTATAAATACCAAAATTTATATAATCAACTTATGATATATTTTTTTGTTTTCTTTGACTTAGGTACTAAATATACCCAGAAAATAACTTGAGAAATGTGGGATTATAGTTTTTTCTAGAGAAAATTTGCTAATATACCTTAAATTTTGTTAAACTTTTGAAAACTATACCAAATTTTTCAAAATTTGAAAAATTACTTTTATACATGAAATAATTAAAAATAAATAATATAAAATAAATTATTTTGATTATTTGATTTTTACATATATTAGGGAATAAACAATTTAAATATCATAAATAAAGTTTTTAACTTAACTAAAAGGTAGTTACGAAATTCAAAATATAATAGATTTTTTTAAAATATTTTGTTAGATTTAGTTGATTATATTTTATAATAAATATTAATTAAATTATTAATATAGTTATAATAAATATTTAGATATTTTTTTAGAGTGAGATATTTTTTTTAAGAAGTATATAGGTAACGACAAATCTAAATCATATAGCTATTTAAAAAATAAAAATTCCAAATTAATATTAAAAATTCTATATTTTTCTAGATTTTGCCATATCATATTAAATATAAAATATAAATTAATCAACAATTTATTTTAATTGTTAAATATAAATTTAAAGATAAAATATCATAAATTCATTGTATATAAATTTAATTTGAATATATTAAGATAAATAATCCATAAAAAGTTCTAAACTAAAATTAAATAATAAAATATTTTTTATTTAGTGAAATAATATTTTTTGAGTTCTTACAGAAAATAAGTTTTAAAATTATATTTTTTATTTTTGTTTTACAAAAATAAGTTTATGAAAATTAAAATATATATCACATGTTTAAATAAGTCAACTATGAAAATAAATCAACTAGCCAAAATATAAGTCCACTGTTAAAAAATAAGTCGACAGAAATAAAAAAATAACTATACAGTTAAATATATCCTTTTTAATAACAAGTCCATTTAAAATAATATAATTTTATTAATAATAAATAAGTCTACTAGGAAAAATATAAATCAACGAATCAAGAAAATATATCAACAATTTAAATCAATTAACCATTCAAAATATAAGTCAGTAAGTCTATGGTGAAGAAAAATAAGTTAATAGATAGAGAAAATAAATCGATAGTTAGATAAATCAGCTTTTATGATAAATCAACATAAAGTCCGCCTCAACGTCTATACAAAGGATTACGTATGGGCAATATTGAAACCGTCCTTTCCAGTAGTATTGCTGCTGTCTTTTTGCAGCTTTTGTTGTTACTGGAACTAATATAAGTCTATTAAAAATAAATAAGTCTATTAAGAAAAATATAAATCAACGAACAAAGAAAACATATCAATAGTTTAAATAAATCAACTATGTAAATAAATCAACGAGGTAAAATATAAGTCAACGGTTAAAAAATAAGTCAGTGGTGAAAAAATAAGTTAATACATAGAAAAATAAGTATACAATTAGATAAATCAGCTTTTATAATAAGTCAACATAAAATGGTATAAGACTATTAAAAAATATGTCAACAAAAAAAAATAAATCAACAAGCAATTATAATAAATTAACAGTTTAAATAAGTAAACTATATAAATAAATCAATCAATCCAAATAAGTTGACTGTTATAAAATAAGTCAACGGTAAAAAAATAAAGTTGACAGAAATAAAAAAATAAATCAGCAGTTTAATAAACCAGCTTAGTAATAGATCAACCTAAAATAATATAAGTCAACCAAAAAATTGAAAAAAATTAGTCAACAATATAAAGTTAAAAATCAGTTAATTACAAAAAATATATTCTTAGGTATAAATTTTTTATAATAAAGTTAAAATAATGATGATTCTATTCATATAATTGAAATATAAGTTAAAGTGTTAATTATATTATTTAGAATTCATTTTTTCTTAGAATTAAATAATTAATAAATAAGTGTATTTTTAAAATTATAAAAAATTAGGTATAGTTTTCAAAAGTTTTATAAAATATGGGGTATTTATCCAACTCCCCCTTTTTTTACTATATATATATGGACTCAGGAGATATACAATTTGGAGCTAAATCTTATGAAAATAAACATTTCATATATAATTACTTTTTACAAATATTTTTTTTGTTACATACATTTTACAAATATTACATTTTATGTTTACATGTTATGTACGCCATATTTCTGAAGTGGAGCAACATGTCAGCAACTGTTTGCTGAATCTCATGACATCTCAGACTTGTTTACCCTGATTTCGTAGACATTGTATGGAACACAATGTAATTTCACCATCCTCTATTTTCGCGAAGGATGTGAATTGACAGCGAGACTTACAACCATTACAAATTGGTCGAGTCATACTACTATTAAGAATGAGATAGATGTAGTATACCTCACTCGCACCTTGAGTTTTCAGCCCTAAGAAGTCTCCCAGTGTACATTTGATATGAAAAGTGATGGCACAGTAATTACATGAATAAAACCATTTATCTGGATTCAGTTTCTCCTCGCATACCTCGCACCAGAACTGTTCACTTGTTTTTCCCCCGTAACATAGAGACAGAAAATGTTCTTTATCAATTTTGTGTTTAACCAGCTTTGGCAAAAAAGAGCATTTCATGTCTAAAACAAATTCGCACGGGTCACAACTCAAAGCGGTAGCTTTAATCTTATCTCCACAAGCATTGCAAAACTTGTCTTCCATTGAGTAATTGATATATAGTGGATGAAGAGAGTGACTTTCATGGATAAAAGGTTCAGAAAAAGAACCACACCATACATCAACCACGATTAAACCATCATCGCTTCTATATCTAAAACCTTTAAAAAGGTTGTGACAAGCACTGCAAACTAATTCGTCGTCACCACACTCTGTGGTTAAAGTAGTCCACAACCTGTATAAAGAATTTATTTTCCTTTTTGGGAGATGAGCACATTTCTTATGAAGAATGAAATCATCACATTCCATGCAACTATAAAATGGACTAGCAAATATGGGATAACTGCAAGCTTTACACGACTTGTATTCATCATTGGCATCACTCTCTTCTTTTAGCTTCAATATATGATCCTCATGACTGAAATGCTTTATTACTCCTTCTTCGATCACCTCATATGACTCAATCTCCAAAGTATTTTCTGATATGCCTTCAAGATCAACTCCATCCCAAATCCCAAACTTTGTGGCACATCTCAAATGAACGGAAAAATCTTGACATGTTGAACAAGAATAAGCCCCATACGTCCAATTTATTTCTTTATGGCATACTCCACAGTTCCAATCTCTGACATCAAGGCAATGCTTGTAAGAAATACGGTGAGCATGACGATTGATCTTTATCACGCGTGGTATATCAATACAACTTCTATGGATCATGAAATTGCATTGAGGACATACATAAGGATTAGGGTCATCATCCATTCCACAAGCACTACAAACAAAATAGCGCTGCGGCATGAGAATGAGTGAATGCTCGTGGATCTTGACTTGGTTAAGAGTGAAACGGGGTGGATTATTTGCACAGTGGACATCTAAACTGAACTTGCAAATGGAACAATGATAAAACACGTTATGAAGTTTGTTGCCGCACATGCTACAGTTTCCATTACTATAACATGGAACACGCGTGAGACGCTTGAGAATATGTTTAGGATGACAAGAGTAGTTGATCTCTGGTGTTGATTCGCCGCAATCTTTGTGAAAACTCAAACCACATAATTCACATGCATAAGGAAACCGGTCATCAGGTAGTCCACATAGATGACATGTGAACATAATCATATGTGGAACAGTAATAAGAGATAAAGGATGTGTGTGGGTCTTTGAACCCTCAATTGTTGTAGTAACTTCTTTTTTTGTGCATATTAAATCGATGGAAAAATTACATTCTAAGCAATAGTAATACATTTTTGGCAACTTACCTCTACAAATATTGCATTTTCCTTTCGCATTTTCATTTCCTGAAACTACCTTGATGTGCAAAAAATGTGGATGATATATGTTAAAAATATATTGATCAGAGTTAGCGCATTCCTCGTGAAAGAAGTGTCCAGAAACAAAGCAACGATAACCATTACTATAATAGTTTTGACCAAGATTGCAGCCGGCACACTTTAGCCCGCTCGTTGAGTATAATGCATAAGTACTATCAAGTAACCGAAAAGTGTGATTGGGATCTTTAAATAATCTTATATGATCCATGCTTTTACTTTTAGTATTTACAATTGTTTTCTTATGTTTTGGTTTCAGGTAATGATGAGATGTTTTGGTTTCAGGTAATGATGAGAGCTTTCGTTATATATATACATATATATATATATATGATATACTATCATAAGTTATTCTTTGCTTTACATTACATGATTACTCATAGAATTATGTTTGACTTAATATTGAGGAAAAGTTAGACTCGACGACAAATAAATTCTTGTACTTTACAATCTATAACATGAATTATTCTTTGTTTCAAGAGGATATTTCGAATTAATATGTTATTCTTTGTTTAACCCAAGAGGATATATATCATCGACAGCAAATATATATATATATATATATCTATCTATCATAAGTAATTCTTTCATAACTAAGATGATATTCCAAATTCAAAACGTGTTTCAAACATTGAATACAGTATTTTGTAACTGTATATGGTAAAAACGTTTGATTCGTTGGAGAAACTACCAAAACACACAATATCAAGGATCTCTTTTATTAACTCGGTAGAAATACTTAGAGCATTGTATTGGTATTTGTAAGTTAGTGTTTTTAAATATAACTTTATTAAAAATAAAAATAAAGGTAAAGTATCTTTAATTTGGGGGGGGGGTGTTTATGTGAGACACTTTAAGACTCCAAAAAATGAGAATGTCTTTAATTTTTATATTATTTAGTATATAAGACACTGCTCTAAATATTAAGTATGGAGATGGACTTATCAAAAACAATGAACAATAAATTTCTAGACTAAAATGGATGTTAAAGATTCCAATGCTTTTGTTTCTTGCTTTAGGTTTGTAGTAGATTTTTCCAATGATTTATTATTCCATTTGATTTCTGAATCATATAACCAAAATTGAACTAATTTTTATTAAAAATAAACTTATTTTATTTTATTTGAATGGTTTTTTATTTTTTTAATCCAAAACTAAATAGAAATCGATCTAAACTCGCACCTACTCAAAACGAGTAATCAAATTTTTTGAACGAGTATTAAACTCTTTTAAGCAAATTACTCGAATCCCAATAAACCCAAACCGAATCCGATCTGAAACCCGAGTGATATAGTTTATATCCATTTTTTTAATTCGAATCATAATATATGCAAAAAACTAAATTTTATTAATAACATGTATATATAATAATTAAAAAAGATCAAATAAATTTAAAAGATGATTCATAATTATTTTCTAATATATTCTATTAATTTAAATTAAATAGAGATATTTAAAGAAATTGGAAATTATTTTTAGTTTTAATAGTATTAACTAGATTTGAACCCGCGGTACACCGCAAGACAATTATTTCAATATAAATTTTTAATATTTTGTTGATTTATTATTCATAAATATATTTTTTGTATAATTTTAACTTGTTATTTTCTTATATTGAAATCATTTTTAATATATATTTGTATTATTTCTGTTTTTACAATATATAATATATGTACCAGATTTTTAACATCATATAGTAATATTTTTCATGAAACAGTAAAATTTGTTTGCTTCAAATCTATGGCAGATAAATTTTGCTTTTATTATAATTGAAACAATTTAAAGCAAATCCTATTAAATTATATATTAAATTTGTCTAAATAAGAAAATTCTAACTAAATTAAAACAAAAATTATAAATAATAGAAATATACTAAATACCCAAAATATGTCTTTATTTATATTTTTGATAATTATAAATTCTAACAATATATATATATATAATAGGAATATGTTAAATACCAAAAAAAATCCTTTGGTTATATTTTCTAAATTAAAAAACAAATATGACTACACTTATTTTCTAATAATTATAATCAATAAACAGATATTAAATGTTTCTTGAGTGTTTTTTTTGTTTTTGACCTCCTCATTCTTTTTTTTCCGGCTAAAATTTTATTATTGATTCTAATAATACAAAGTCATTACAGAATAATAGAAACAAATTATTACATAAATAAATATATGCGCAATACACTGAAGACAATTAAAAACAAGTGAATTATCGATGATTTTATCTAAGCCTTACTCGAAAACGAGTTATGAATCCGCTACATTCCTTGGCAAAAACTGATCTTCTTATGCGGAAGTTGTGCTTGGTCTTCTTTTCTTCATAGACACTTTTACTTGCACATCGCATTACAAAAACCATTGATTCCGAATAAAATTCTGAAGAGTAGACAAACTGATACCAATCATTCCGTAACAATGTCATTTTAGAAAATCTTGACTTTGATATTCTAATTAATCGATGTAACAACGAACGGAACTTGTATAAGATTTCCTTTAACTGGTGCAAACTCATGACTGATGTTTTGATGTAATTCCGAAGATGATTCTCCGGAGATGACATAAGGAAAGAAATGAGGATACTTACACAGTGGAATTCATTGTTATATAATGCACCGGAACGCTTCACCAAGAAGTATATTCCTTCAAGTAGAGTAATACTAATGATTCCAGGATCGAAAACCCAAATAACATCTCCACATCGTAACATAGAAGAACACTCATTGGTCAATAACCAGACTTTCCACCGGTTGATAAGAGAATCACTGAAAACAAACATTCTACAAAGAGACGCATCACGAGTGTAACGAACCGACATGAAGAAATTGAACTCAAAAGGAACATCTGTAACATAATCATTGTTAGTGACTTTCCTGTAATGATGTGAATAAGTATCACTTGGTTTCATATTTTCCCCTAACGATGCCCGAATCTGAAACGAGATTCGGTTAAACTTCACTGGACGTGTGGTCAGGATCATAACCTCCATCATTATGAAAATATATATCTATATGAAAACCTCCATAAATTCATTAAATTCATCATCAACCAAATATCAGATGTTGAACTTTTTTTGATAAGACGTAAAGTGAAATAAGATATTGAAGGTGTAAGGCCGACGTCGAATATGACGCAGGCCGATGAACATAGAAAAGGAAAAAGTCGGAGAAAAGTGGCGTCCGAATTGAGAGAAAAACGGTTACGTTAGTACGTAATCACTTCATACCTACGACTTTGACCTCCTCATTCCAAATGCACATATTTAATTATTCATTGTAAAATTAAAAATATTAATTAGTTAACTTACTTTGAAAATAAAAATATATTAAATATATACAGGAAATCAAACTTTCCGAAACAAAAAAACCCTATAAAATCATAATTTTTGAGATAGAAGGAGTACTATATAATCTCAATATCCAAAAAATCAATAGTTTTATTTAGAAAATACTGAAACTTAGACAATTGTTTTCACATTTAACTAATTTTATTTAAATTGAACTAATATTTGTTAAAATTAAACTAATTTTATTTAAATTTAAAAATTTAACAATTTTGTAGTTTAATTTTAATTCAAAAACAAAACGTAAACCGATCCAAACATGTACTTATCTGAACTGGGTAATTATAAAATCCAAAAGTACAAAACTCTCGTACCCGAGTTACTTGAGTATGACAAAACGAGAACTAAATTTAATGCAAATTTTGAATACTTGAGACTTTATCTGTTTTTGAAAATTTGAATCATAACATATGTAAAAAATTTAATATTTCATTTATTATATAAAATTTTAATATTTCATTTTGGTTTAAATTAGCTAGAGAGATTTCATGAAATTCGAAATTATTATTTATTTGCATAATTTAAATATGTATATGAGTGCTTGGATACAAAGATTTTCATAAATAGTATTTGGATAAATGTACTTCAATTAAGAACATTCAATTTTTAAAAGGAATAATAAAATAGTACATTAATATTATATATATATTATATGAGATATTATTAAGACCATATAATTACATAAGAGTTTCTAAAAATTATTATTTTATTATCTTATCGAATTTGATAATTATTTACATTGGTACGAGTCGGGACTATAAAATTCTATTATTTATAGGATTTATTAATTTATATTGTATTAATTTATAGAGGTTTGTGTATATATATATATATGTTAGGTTTGGATGTAAAGATTAGATAAAAGGTGTTTTCACATAAAGTTTTAAATTTGTATTTTAATTATAATAGTGTATGGGACTAAATCTCGGATAATTTCAATGATTAAAAAACTATTCTCTTTATTAATTTGATATACATATTACATATTCCATAAAATTTTGGTAGCTAAATCCCCTATATGATTTTAAAAAATTGAAAAATCAGTGAATGTAAAAAGTTATTTTTCTCTTTTTCTATAACATAGTGAAATCTCACAGTTTTATTCTTATTCAAATTTAAAAAGTTCATTTCATAATTTTTCTCAGGTAAATATCTCGACAAAATTGTTTTTCCCTGTTGATAAATGATGAAAATATGACGTACATGTTCGTAAGAGAGCTAAAACTCAAAACAGAGCAACAAATAAGATCAAGCTAAAGAGAGCCGAATGAAACTGAATACAGCTTTCTTTCTCAATCATGTTGTGTAGCCACGCTGGACCACCCAGGGCTAAATAAGAATTGAAAAGGCCTTCATGTGTCTCCCAGTATCCTTTGGGGGACAAGTTCAACCCTTAGCAATGTTGTTTTTTTTGTGAAAAAATCAACTTTTTGTAATTGCAGGCATGAAAAATATTTGGTCCAGACATGTATCCAGAGCTTAAACCATTGTTTTAACATATAAATTCGATGTCAGTTAAAAGGAAGGCCTTAAAAGGTTGGATACAATTTAGAATGAAATCCCACAGGATCGAGTTAAAAGCCTTACAAACGTCAACTTTTAGAGTAATTGGAATAGACATAGAAGATTTGTGATAGCCTTGAAGAAAAGGCAAGAAATACGTATTCCAAAAGTAACATGTCCTTAGTGAATGTTACATGGTTCGTAATAGTGATAGAGAGAATATTTATTTCCAGTCGGTATGATAGAATATGAGATATTATTTTGTTAATCGTGTTGCAACAAAATATTGGACGGAAGTTCTTGAATATCTTTGATCTACGCCTCTTAAGGATGATAATAATAAAGGTGAGAATCAGATTGGTAGCCATGAAAGATGAGGCGAAAAGCCTCTTAATAACTTCCAAGATTTCAGGACCTACAAGTTCTCAAGTTTCCCTAAAAACTCAGTTGGTAAGCAATCAAGTTCAAGCATTTTATTTAGAGGTATGCAAAGAAGAGAATGTTTTATCATATCCATTGACACTAATAGAACTATATGAAAAGACTGCTAGATAGAAGAACAGTGAGATCCAAAATGTTATTTTATCAGGATTAAAACAATGGAATTATTAAATTTAATTTTTAAAATTTAACGATGTCACTTTCAACTAAATATACTAAAATCTTCGAGTTAACCCAAAAAAGTGAATTTTATATATTTTAGGGGTTTCGTTTTTAACTAAATAAGCCAAAACTTCATATTTTACAAGGAGAAAAAGTGAGTTTTATTTATTTTAAGGATGTCATTTGCACCTTTTTTCATCATATTGGTCCGCCTGTGCAGTGGGAGATGAGTAACATTGCTAGAAGATATTTTTGCGTAAGTTACATCTATTTCAAAATTTTCACTTGGACTCCTCTAGAATTTTGACCTAAACCTGAAAATCTCCTTCAAATATGAGATGGGAATAACCCATAAACCAAACGTTTTGTATTGCGCAAAGGTAAATGTAAAACGAAGAGCTTACACATATATATAAAGAGATATGCAGCTCAAACAATACAACATTTTGTAATAAGATGTGAATGCTTATTAGGATTTTGGAGACAAAGCTTATTAAGGACTTTTGACACTCCTCAAGGTATTGAATTTTGGAGACAATGCTTATTAGGATTTTATAGAAGACGATCGATCGTACGGCAGACAAGTAATAAATTTCGCACATTCAGACCTATATATTGCTCGAAGTATATATAAAGTGTGGATTGATCATCCCATAATTTAAATGTCCCGGTCCACTTTGTGCTCCGTTTGGTCCTATATATATTCCAAACCAAAGAGGGATGATTGGATCGAAAACAAAACGACCGAACGTACACATGCAACGGCTGCATGAAGACACTCTCGACACTTGGCACGTCTTAAGCGGGACCAAAACCACCTCTCCTTCACAACATATACATATAAGATCAATTAAAAAAAACCACCTCTTCTACATTTTGTTTTAGGCGATCAATTAAAAAAAAAATTCTATGGCGGAGCAAACAAGAACTCAGCACGTGATGATAAGCCGAGACAGTAACAAGACCAACCAAAGGGGAATCAGTTAGTGAAGGCAGCAACAGCTGTCACAGCCGGTGGATCACTCCTTGTCCTCTCCGGTTTAACACTCGCCGGGACAGTGATCGCACTCACTGTGGCCACTCCTCTTCTCGTCATCTTCAGCCCTGTCTTGGTTCCAGCAGCGATCACCGTCGTTCTCATCATCACTGGATTCCTTGCTTCCGGTGGATTTGGCATAGCTGCCATTGCCGCGTTCTCTTGGTTCTACAGGTAAATTTATGATACATGCACAAAATGTGACCTACGTTTCTAAACCTAGATATCTCTCTGCACGCTATATTATAATGTAAAGAGTTTTTGAATATTGGAGAATATGGTGAATGTATTTAGGCACATTGGTGCTTATATACTTGGAAGTAATTCTGTAATGATAAAAAAAATTGTTATCTATTAAAGCTATTATGACTATGAGAATGAGTCGTGTTCTACAAACCGTTTACACTAACAAGTCACGAACTTCATCTGCTACCATTAGCACAATTCATTTGCCGTGTTAACCTTGTATTGGTCCAAATAAAAGATCATACAAGTAGAAACGCAGACAAGTATATTGCCTTCTAGAAATGATATTGAACAATAGTAAGCCAAGTAAAGGTACCAATAACAGAAAATTATCTATCTCAGTAATCTTATTAACTTTCGCAATGGTTTCCTGATCATCTGGATGCTAGCAACCAGCATTTCACCTTGTATAGGTTTCTTTGGTTGACAAATTGGAAAAGAGAAAATGCAAGAAACGGGTGCGATAAAAAAAAAAGTGCACTTTCAAGACGATAAAGTTCTCACGCCTTTCAAGACCGTCGTCGCCGTCCAGGGCGGCGGCCACTGCTGACAGCTCCGATGGGGAAACGCAAGTCATCTCCCCCCAAACTCCATCGACCTCCTCCCCCAAAATCTCGTTCCTCGACCTCACTTCCGGTGGTGGGCCCAGCTCACTCTAGCTCCTCGAAAGTTTTGATCTCTCCAGATCTGGCCAAATCGGAGCCAGCCGTGGGGATTTCCCACTCTTCCGAAGATCTGAAGCCCCCTGCTGAGCTTGGTGAGTCTTCTCCAACCCGATCGGAACCTGTGGACTCTCCTCAGCTTCAAACTCCAATATCAGTTCCACAGGGCATTTTGACTACCATCGGAACAGACTCTCAGGCTAATGGAACTTCTCTACCGGCTACTGCCTTCACGCAGGCCAAACCTAAGTGGGCGGACCTTGTTAAAAGTCCGTCCGGCAAGATGAGCAAGAAGGGAACCCCTTACTTGTTGGATTTGGGAGAACTCTGCGTGAGAATCTCAAATGAAGTTATCCAGAGAAACCATCGCAAATGGGACACTTTTGTTGTGGGTCAGTTCCATGGAAATCTCCCAACCCATGGTGCTCTTCATGCAATTTTCAATGGTATATGGAGCAACAAAAGTATGGACATCACGGTCTCTAAACTAGATGACAGAACAATGTTAATTCGAATACCAAGTTCAGCGGTCCGTGCGCGAGTTTTGAGACAAGGAATGTGGCTTATTGATGGACAGACTATGTTTGTTGCTGCTTGGGCTCCAGGTTTAACAACTTCACTGCCAGAATTAACAGAAGTCCCGGTCTGGGTAGAATTCAGGGACGTTCCTCCCCACTTCTTCTCATAAGAGGGATTAGAGCATATTGCAGGTTTAGTTGGGGACCCTGTTGGCCTTCATCCCTCCACCGCAAACATGACAAACTTAGAGGTGGCTAAAGTTCTGACAATCATAGATCCTACTAAGGAGATTCCAGAGGCTGTAAATGTGCAGTTCATAACTGGTGAGATTAACAGAATTAAAGTCTCTTGTCTGTGGCTACCTCCCATTTGTAAGCATTGCCAAGCAATGGGACATAGCATCCGTCGGTGCCTAACTGCTCCCATTACTTGCCATGGTTGTAATTCTTCTGCTCACATACATGAGGCTTGCCCAAAGGTTAGGAAGAAACAAGGAGCTGATACAAAAACCAAAGGTAATCGCTATGAGAATACTGTTGAAAACGCTTATGAAACTTCAGGCCCTAAGGAAAAATATCAAAAGAAGAAAACTCAGGACAAAGAGAAGTTTGAGGAAACTAGGGAAGGGCGAAAGCATATTCTAAGAGAGCTTCCTCCTCTTCATAGAGACAAAAGCAAAGGCAAAGGCAAGGCAATAGAAACCCCGAGGGTCTCTGTAAGTCCTAAACCAAAGAAGGGAAGGAATATAGTGGTTGATATTGGACTTGAGGAGCTGAGAGCTTCCAGCTCTAAGGTGATTCAAAAGGAAAAAGCTCCTCCTCCAAACATGCCTTCTAAGACTTCTTCGTCCACTCTTGCAGTCTCTAGCTCTGATTCGGATTTACTTTCTGAATCGGCCTCGGATACAGAACAAGAATCAGAAAATCATCACGTAACTTCCTCCGCATCAGATTGCTCTTCAGCTGAGGAAGCCAAGCAGAAGCCAGACTCTGAGTTCACGCATGTATTGTCTAAGAAACAGAAAAAGAAACTAAAGAAGCATAAGGGCTCAGGGAAGGGTCCAACTTATTATCTTAAGTAAGTAATTATGGTAGACATTTTTTGTTGGAACATCCGCGGGTATAATGACCGCGTTAAACGCAGGAGCTTCAGGTCTTGGTTCAAGCTTAATAAGCCACTTTTCGGTAGTTTAATCGAGACTAGGGTGAGAGCTCATAAGTTCATCCCAGTTCCATGGCAGAAACGTCGAAACGACGGAATTTGTTTTTTAATTAAAATAAAACATCAGTTGAAATCCGTCGGAAATTAATAAAAAATAAATTATTGTTAGTATAATACTATTTTAATTACTGTTGTTATTGTAATATGTTATTATTGTTTTTAAATAAATTTAATATATAATTATTGTTAGTATAATACTATTTATAATTTTGTAACATTTGCATATATAATACTTAAAAATAAATAACTAAATTATTATAGTATTTATATTTAGAAATTGAAAATAAGGAATTTGATATATCATAACTTTTATTAGAATAATATCAAAAAAACATTAATGTCATTTTTCAATTTCATCTTCCGAAAATGATGCTTGTGAAGGAACTTCGTCTTCGTCATCATCAAATTCTCCACGTGATTCTTCTGACTCTGAATGGACTATATTATCCCCGTGGTGAGTAAAATCAACAACAAGTTCGATATCACACGAATGTTCTACATGATCCATTTGAATACTTCTAGTTGGTTGCAAAGCATCATATTCCGAAACTCCAAAAATTCTTCCTCTTGGGTTAATTGCATTAACGGTTATCCACGGGGCTCGACGATTAGTAATTCATGGATAACGAATATATCAGTGTTAATTATATTGTCAAAGAAGTTCTTCTCAACATGCATAACATCCAAATTATGCCTCAGTAAATGATATTTTCAATAAGGCAAATCCCAAAAAATACTCTTTTATGCCAATTATGATACACACCAACACCATCAACGGGATCGTGACCATTACCCCCACAATTAGGGGTTCTCTCTGCACCAAAATCTCTTAATTACTCTAATATAGAAGTCCCATCAATTTCTGGAGGTGGACAATCAAACACTTGCTTATTTTTTGTAAACAACTCCCTTGATCTACGATAAATATGCTCACTTGGTAGAAATTTTCTATGGCAATCAAACCAACAAGTCTTCCTTCCATGTTGCAATTGGAAATCATCAGTGTTGTCTTGACAATATGGACACGATAACCTTCCATGAGTTATCCATCCAGATAACATACCGTATGCGGGAAAATCACTTATGGTCCACATAAAAACCGCACGCATCTTAAAGTTTTGCTTCATTGAAACATCAAACGCTTCAACTCCATGCTCCCATAGCATTTGTAACTCATAAATCAATGGCTGAAGGAATACATCAAGTGACCTCTTGGGATGCTCTGAACCTGGCACAAGAATGGAGAGAAACAAAAACTCTCTACGCATACATAAAGATGGAGGTAAATTGTACGATGTTATAATTACGGGCCACAAAGAATATTGTCTTCCATGCTTACCAAATGGGTTGAAACCGTCTGTACATAACCCCAAATATACATTTCGTCGCTCATATGCAAAATCCGGATATATTGTCTCAAATTGTTTCCACGCTTCTGCATCTGATGGATGTGTGATATCACCATCTTGACGATGCTCCCCATGCCATCTCATCGCCTCAGTGGTACGCTGAGATTGATATAACCTCTTTAACATATCCGTCAACGGTAAATACCACATCCGTTTAAATGGAATTCTCGCTCTCCTATTAGTATCTTGAAATCACGGTTTACGACAAAATCGACATCTTTTGCGGTTTTTATTTTTTCTCTAATAATCATACAATTATCAATACAGACATCTATCATCTTATACGGTAAATCAAGACCAGCTACAAGTTTCTAAATCTCGTAGTATGATGACGGTGAAAGATTATCCTCAGGCAAAATATTTTTCACAAAATCCGCTATCGCATCTACACATTCCTCCGCCAGATTGTAATCCGTCTTAATAGTCATCATTCTACTAGCGGACGATAAAGATGAATGACCCTCTCTACAACCGCTAAAAAGTGGTTGTTTCACTGCATCTAACATATCAAAAAACTTTTGTGCCTCAACATTTTGTGCTTCAATCATATCTCCATGATCATAACCACCCGATTAGAAGTTTTCTCTAAACGCATCATTCACCATATTAATCGTATGGACACCTATTTCTACTTTCGTTCTATCTCCTAAACTATCTCTACCATATGGTTCGCTAGTACTACCATGATCATGATTAGATTCTCCATGTAGATACTAAATCTTATATCCCGGCATGATTACTTATATCCATTACTATACAAGTAATGCCACACTAACTCAACCCTGACATTATGTGAACTCCGACAAATACAACAAGGACATTTCATCTTACCACTTTGTTTTGCTCCTCGTTGATTGGCGGCCAATTCCATAAACTCGCATATACCTCGTGCACACTCATCTTTCAATAAATTTGACTCTAGATCCATCTATGGTTCGTCCATCCAAGAACGAAAATAATTGTTAGATGACATTTTCCTATGTATTGTTTATTGAGTTGTAATGTGATGAATGAAGGAAAAAGGGATACAAATATATAGAACTGACATCCGTCGGATATCCGTCATAAATCCGTCGGAAATTACAAAAGAAAAACGGCTATAAAAGGGTTATATTAACATTCAAATTTTCCGACGGAAAGATGAAATTTCGTCGGAAATCCGTCAGTTTTGATGAGCAATTTTACGAAGAACAACGGCTATGTTAACGTCCATAATTTTTTCAAAAAAACCGATGGATTTCCGATGGAATTTCATCTATCCGTCGGAAATCTGTCGAAAATTGTGTAGTCTGTCGGAATTCCATCGAAAATTGTCGGAAAATTCTGACGGAATTCCGATGACAAAAAATCATCGTAAATCCATTGAAAAACCGTCGGAATTTTCCGACGGATTGTATGTCCATCGGAAATGTCGTCAGTTTTGCGGTAATTTTCTTGTAGTGTGCTAAGAAGCTCGATAGAATACTCATCAATGATAATTGACATTTAAAGTTCCCTTATGCATATGGTCTCTTTGGTGACTTGGATGCCTCAGATCATTGTCCAGCTACTATTGTATTCAAAGAAGGAACTAAATCTAAGAGACCTTTCATGATTTCTAACTTTCTCCTAAGTCATGAAGAGTTTCTTCCTAGGATTACCTCTCATTGGCGGGAATGCATCATTGCTGGCTCATGTATGTTTGTTCTTTCCAAGAAACTAAAGTCCCTCAAAGGAGTTCTTAGAGATATAAACAAGCAACACTTTTCAGGTATTGAAACTAGGGTCAAGGAAGTGCATGAACGACTGCTTAAGTGCCAGAATAATCTGCTTTTAAACCCTTTACCACATATGGCAGCTCTCGAAAAAACCGCTCACAGAGTTTGGTTGAGTCTAGCGGAAGCGGAGGAGAAATTCTTACATCAAAAGGCAAGAGTTCAATGGGCAAGGTTGGGAGATTCTAACTCGTCCTTTTTCCACAGGACATTAGCTTCTAGAAAAGCAAGCAATCAGATCAATTATCTTAGAGATCACTCAGGAGGGAGAATTACTTCACTGGAGGACATACAATCTTTCTATGTTCAGTATTATGAAGATCTTCTAGGAGAAGACTCACGTCTCCTGTCTCAACAAGATAAGAATAGGCTTTGCTCCCTCATACCTTACAGATTTCCTGAGAATTCTAAACAGTTGTTACAGAAGATGGTCACCCCAGAAGAAATCACTACAAGAAAACAACGATTTAGCGACTACAGAAACAGTCGTATAGTAGTCGCTAAGAGGTTGGTTACTACTACAAAGCGACTAATTGTTGTAGTCGGTAATAATTAGTCGCTAATATTTTTAGTCGTTAATTAGTCGCCAAGTGATGACTATATTGCAACTAAGTAACGACTAAACCTTTTTAACAGTTGGTAGTCATGTAAATGTTGTTGTGTAGTCACTAAATTTAGTGACTACTTTGCGACTGATTTGGCGACTAAGTAGTGACTATTTAGTGTCTATGTTTGAAGTGAAAACAAGAATACGGTATGATACTAAATCAACTCGTTTTATTCTTGAAAATGATGAATTTGATTAAAAAATATTAGATTTCACACGAAAATTGAAATAACATTTAACTAAAAAATATTCATGAGTTTTGTTACAATTGCTAAGTCCAACACCAAAAAGTTCCTAAAGAGAGAAAAGTAACATAGATTTAAAAAAGAAGAACATAAGTAACCTAAGAAGCAGCTGGAGGTGAAGTTCCTTGGGGTGCCGCCAATTGAGTTGCCAAAAAGTCGAGGTATTGCGTCGGAGCTATTTTTCCACCATTGACAAGTTCTCGATCTTGTCCTTTTGCTCTGCCACAGCTCGGGAGTGCTCAGCCGCATCTCAAGAGTGCTCTGCTTCAAGGCGTTCATTATAAGCTACCTGCTCTTCGATTTTACGTATCGCTAGACAAATTCAAGCTTGCATATCGCGACAGAGAATGTAAAAAACATGATACCAAAACATTTTTCTTATATACTCTTTTACTCTTGGAGTCTATGCTATCATGTTACATAATTGAAAATACACATACGATTAAGTGTGTTGTCTTATCAAGTGGTGGTGTTCTACCTAAGACAAATTGCTATCATGTTACATAATTGTAAATACACATACGATTATCTTAGAAAAATTCAAACTTTTAAGATATGTAGTCAACAATCAATTTCAGATTAGTGCCTAACACAGTTTACCGTACATTTATAAATCAATAACCATATATCATATACATAACCAATTAATTATATATGCTTATCTAATACTAAAGAACCAAACAAAAGCATTACAGTGGAAAATCGCAAGGAGAAGACAAACCAGAAGCAATGAGATTAGAAAACATACCAAGTAGAGTTTGGTGTTGGTGTGGGAGAGAGGAGGGTGGTGAATCTATCCCGGTCTGGCACCTGAAGCAGAGCATTGAGAGCCCTAAGCGTGTCCTCCTCAAGATCCGGCAGAACTGATTCATCTTCATCAAAGTTGTTTCCTTGTGAAGAAGGATGACTCTGACCATGAGAGTTATGAGGTTGAGAGCCTTGAGGATCCTGCAGTGGAGTGGATTGAGGAGGAGGATTGTTCTGGATTTCTTCAGACAAGAGAGTGGCAAATTCTTCACGGTTTTGAGGAGGAATGGATTGGAATAGTTGTTGTGGTGGTGGATAACTCCCTATGTGTGGTGTTGTAGTAGACTGTTGAGCTACAAAGGGGACTTGATTGTGAGGTGAGTTAGTAAGAGGAGCTTCAACCGCTGGTGTGAAATTGTATTGGGAGGGTAGAGGGTTAGGTCTTCATGAAGGAGTAGTGGAGGGGTTGGTGCCTCCAGGTCTCTGAGACACATTAGTAACTGTTTTTCTCCTCTGATTTCGCTTAGGAGGCATGGCAGTTGTAGATTAAGGTTTGAAATTGAAGAAAAAAGAGGAAATATGCTTTCAATTGGAAGATGGGAAGTGAAGATTGGAAGAAGAAATGAAAGAGGTTTGTTGTTTTGAAGAGACTGACAAGGAAATAGAAGCAGAGAATCGTAGAGGAGATAGAAAAGGCAAGAGGAAATAGAAGGGGATCGAAGAAGAAGAAGAAGATAGGGTTTTTGTGTTATTTTTTTTTTGTCGTGTAACTCAATAGCGACTACCATTTGAAGTCGCATAGTAGTCACAAAATTAGCGACTAAATAGTGACTAAAATTTCTCATCTGCAGTATAGTCATAAATTAGTCACTAAATTATGACTAATTTACCGATTACCTCCAATAGTCGTTATATAGCGACTGCTTGATGACTAAATATTAGTAGTCGCAAAATAGTCGCTGATTAGTGGCTATATAGTCACTATATTTGGCGACTAAATAATTAGTTGCCAAATGTAGTCGGTAAAACGTTGTTTTCTTGTAGTGAATTAAGAATGAGGTTTTTGCTCTTCCAGCTGGCAAGTCTCCAGGCCCAGACGGGTATACAGGGGAGTTTTTTCGAAAGAGTTGGCACATTGTGGGCGCTGATTTCACTGCTGCAGTGATGGAATTTTTCAGAACTGGTAAGCTTCTAAAACAATGGAACTGCACAGCCATCACTCTTGTACCTAAAAAGTCAGGTCTAGAGCAAATAGGAGACTTTAGACCCATTTCCCTTTGCAATGTCTTCTATAAGGTTATCTCTAAGCTACTCGCTAGAAGACATGAGAGTCTACTTCCAAATATGATCTCGAACTCACAGTCAACTTTTGTTAAAGGAAGGCTCCTTGTAGAGAATGTTTTGTTGGCTTCAGAACTTGTACAAGGGCTTAATCAAAAGAATTCTTCCCCAAGACTTAGTGCTTTGGAATAAAGTGTTGAATCTTAGCCTTCTATGGCGACTAATTGCTGGCAGCGATTCTCTATGGGTGGCTTGGTCTAAAGAGCACAGGCTGAAGAGAACTAATGTGTGGGCTGTTGAGGTTCAGAGAATAACAACACAATAAATTGTTTAAATGAGGGCTGTTGATTGTCTCTCAATAAATAACAAATTTCGCAGAATTAATTTAACAATGATAGTTTTGTAATTTTTTTCGTGACAACACATTTCTATAGTATTTTTGGGTTTTAAATGTCTAAAAATCAAACTAATAATTAAAAAAAGTTATGTTCATTTAGTAATAAATGTATAAAATAAGGTTTCTTGAGTAATCACCGCTTTTAAATATTCTCATTTTAAGATAACAATATAGAGATTTTTATCAGTGAGAGTCATGATAAAGCCAGTGTCTGTTTCCAGGCATTTTCCAGGTTTTAAAATGCTTTTGTTAAATATATTTTTGTTATAACCTCTTCCTTGGCTGTCTCAAAAGTTCCTAACCAAACACGAACACCTTTCTTGTTTGGGTCTCTGATCACAGTCGAATACTTAGCGTAAGAGATTTTTTTTTTTGTAATTTGGGGATTCATAATATTTTTGACGTTTGAGTAACCACAAAACGAACAAAAAACAAACTCATAGTTACAACTCCAAAATACAAATATTCTTTTGACAATAAAAAGATAGTAGTAGTTCTAATGTATAAATACCAAAATTTATATAATCAACTTATGATATATTTTTTTGTTTTCTTTGACTTAGGTACTAAATATACCCAGAAAATAACTTGAGAAATGTGGGATTATAGTTTTTTCTAGAAAAAATTTGCTAATATACCTTAAATTTTGTTAAACTTTTGAAAACTATACCAAATTTTTCAAAATTTGAAAAATTACTTTTATACATGAAATAATTAAAAATAAATAATATAAAATAAATTATTTTGATTATTTGATTTTTACATATATTAGGGAATAAACAATTTAAATATCATAAATAAAGTTTTTAACTTAACTAAAAGGTAGTTACGAAATTCAAAATATAATAGATTTTTTTAAAATATTTTGTTAGATTTAGTTGATTATATTTTATAATAAATATTAATTAAATTATTAATATAGTTATAATAAATATTTAGATATTTTTTTAGAGTGAGATATTTTTTTTAAGAAGTATATAGGTAACGACAAATCTAAATCATATAGCTATTTAAAAAATAAAAATTCCAAATTAATATTAAAAATTCTATATTTTTCTAGATTTTGCCATATCATATTAAATATAAAATATAAATTAATCAACAATTTATTTTAATTGTTAAATATAAATTTAAAGATAAAATATCATAAATTCATTGTATATAAATTTAATTTGAATATATTAAGATAAATAATCCATAAAAAGTTCTAAACTAAAATTAAATAATAAAATATTTTTTATTTAGTGAAATAATATTTTTTGAGTTCTTACAGAAAATAAGTTTTAAAATTATATTTTTTATTTTTGTTTTACAAAAATAAGTTTATGAAAATTAAAATATATATCACATGTTTAAATAAGTCAACTATGAAAATAAATCAACTAGCCAAAATATAAGTCCACTGTTAAAAAATAAGTCGACAGAAATAAAAAAATAACTATACAGTTAAATATATCCTTTTTAATAACAAGTCCATTTAAAATAATATAATTTTATTAATAATAAATAAGTCTACTAGGAAAAATATAAATCAACGAATCAAGAAAATATATCAACAATTTAAATCAATTAACCATTCAAAATATAAGTCAGTAAGTCTATGGTGAAGAAAAATAAGTTAATAGATAGAGAAAATAAATCGATAGTTAGATAAATCAGCTTTTATGATAAATCAACATAAAGTCCGCCTCAACGTCTATACAAAGGATTACGTATGGGCAATATTGAAACCGTCCTTTCCAGTAGTATTGCTGCTGTCTTTTTGCAGCTTTTGTTGTTACTGGAACTAATATAAGTCTATTAAAAATAAATAAGTCTATTAAGAAAAATATAAATCAACGAACAAAGAAAACATATCAATAGTTTAAATAAATCAACTATGTAAATAAATCAACGAGGTAAAATATAAGTCAACGGTTAAAAAATAAGTCAGTGGTGAAAAAATAAGTTAATACATAGAAAAATAAGTATACAATTAGATAAATCAGCTTTTATAATAAGTCAACATAAAATGGTATAAGACTATTAAAAAATATGTCAACAAAAAAAAATAAATCAACAAGCAATTATAATAAATTAACAGTTTAAATAAGTAAACTATATAAATAAATCAATCAATCCAAATAAGTTGACTGTTATAAAATAAGTCAACGGTAAAAAAATAAAGTTGACAGAAATAAAAAAATAAATCAGCAGTTTAATAAACCAGCTTAGTAATAGATCAACCTAAAATAATATAAGTCAACCAAAAAATTGAAAAAAATTAGTCAACAATATAAAGTTAAAAATCAGTTAATTACAAAAAATATATTCTTAGGTATAAATTTTTTATAATAAAGTTAAAATAATGATGATTCTATTCATATAATTGAAATATAAGTTAAAGTGTTAATTATATTATTTAGAATTCATTTTTTCTTAGAATTAAATAATTAATAAATAAGTGTATTTTTAAAATTATAAAAAATTAGGTATAGTTTTCAAAAGTTTTATAAAATATGGGGTATTTATCCAACTCCCCCTTTTTTTACTATATATATATGGACTCAGGAGATATACAATTTGGAGCTAAATCTTATGAAAATAAACATTTCATATATAATTACTTTTTACAAATATTTTTTTTGTTACATACATTTTACAAATATTACATTTTATGTTTACATGTTATGTACGCCATATTTCTGAAGTGGAGCAACATGTCAGCAACTGTTTGCTGAATCTCATGACATCTCAGACTTGTTTACCCTGATTTCGTAGACATTGTATGGAACACAATGTAATTTCACCATCCTCTATTTTCGCGAAGGATGTGAATTGACAGCGAGACTTACAACCATTACAAATTGGTCGAGTCATACTACTATTAAGAATGAGATAGATGTAGTATACCTCACTCGCACCTTGAGTTTTCAGCCCTAAGAAGTCTCCCAGTGTACATTTGATATGAAAAGTGATGGCACAGTAATTACATGAATAAAACCATTTATCTGGATTCAGTTTCTCCTCGCATACCTCGCACCAGAACTGTTCACTTGTTTTTCCCCCGTAACATAGAGACAGAAAATGTTCTTTATCAATTTTGTGTTTAACCAGCTTTGGCAAAAAAGAGCATTTCATGTCTAAAACAAATTCGCACGGGTCACAACTCAAAGCGGTAGCTTTAATCTTATCTCCACAAGCATTGCAAAACTTGTCTTCCATTGAGTAATTGATATATAGTGGATGAAGAGAGTGACTTTCATGGATAAAAGGTTCAGAAAAAGAACCACACCATACATCAACCACGATTAAACCATCATCGCTTCTATATCTAAAACCTTTAAAAAGGTTGTGACAAGCACTGCAAACTAATTCGTCGTCACCACACTCTGTGGTTAAAGTAGTCCACAACCTGTATAAAGAATTTATTTTCCTTTTTGGGAGATGAGCACATTTCTTATGAAGAATGAAATCATCACATTCCATGCAACTATAAAATGGACTAGCAAATATGGGATAACTGCAAGCTTTACACGACTTGTATTCATCATTGGCATCACTCTCTTCTTTTAGCTTCAATATATGATCCTCATGACTGAAATGCTTTATTACTCCTTCTTCGATCACCTCATATGACTCAATCTCCAAAGTATTTTCTGATATGCCTTCAAGATCAACTCCATCCCAAATCCCAAACTTTGTGGCACATCTCAAATGAACGGAAAAATCTTGACATGTTGAACAAGAATAAGCCCCATACGTCCAATTTATTTCTTTATGGCATACTCCACAGTTCCAATCTCTGACATCAAGGCAATGCTTGTAAGAAATACGGTGAGCATGACGATTGATCTTTATCACGCGTGGTATATCAATACAACTTCTATGGATCATGAAATTGCATTAAGGACATACATAAGGATTAGGGTCATCATCCATTCCACAAGCACTACAAACAAAATAGCGCTGCGGCATGAGAATGAGTGAATGCTCGTGGATCTTGACTTGGTTAAGAGTGAAACGGGGTGGATTATTTGCACAGTGGACATCTAAACTGAACTTGCAAATGGAACAATGATAAAACACGTTATGAAGTTTGTTGCCGCACATGCTACAGTTTCCATTACTATAACATGGAACACGCGTGAGACGCTTGAGAATATGTTTAGGATGACAAGAGTAGTTGATCTCTGGTGTTGATTCGCCGCAATCTTTGTGAAAACTCAAACCACATAATTCACATGCATAAGGAAACCGGTCATCAGGTAGTCCACATAGATGACATGTGAACATAATCATATGTGGAACAGTAATAAGAGATAAAGGATGTGTGTGGGTCTTTGAACCCTCAATTGTTGTAGTAACTTCTTTTTTTGTGCATATTAAATCGATGGAAAAATTACATTCTAAGCAATAGTAATACATTTTTGGCAACTTACCTCTACAAATATTGCATTTTCCTTTCGCATTTTCATTTCCTGAAACTACCTTGATGTGCAAAAAATGTGGATGATATATGTTAAAAATATATTGATCAGAGTTAGCGCATTCCTCGTGAAAGAAGTGTCCAGAAACAAAGCAACGATAACCATTACTATAATAGTTTTGACCAAGATTGCAGCCGGCACACTTTAGCCCGCTCGTTGAGTATAATGCATAAGTACTATCAAGTAACCGAAAAGTGTGATTGGGATCTTTAAATAATCTTATATGATCCATGCTTTTACTTTTAGTATTTACAATTGTTTTCTTATGTTTTGGTTTCAGGTAATGATGAGATGTTTTGGTTTCAGGTAATGATGAGAGCTTTCGTTATATATATACATATATATATATATGATATACTATCATAAGTTATTCTTTGCTTTACATTACATGATTACTCATAGAATTATGTTTGACTTAATATTGAGGAAAAGTTAGACTCGACGACAAATAAATTCTTGTACTTTACAATCTATAACATGAATTATTCTTTGTTTCAAGAGGATATTTCGAATTAATATGTTATTCTTTGTTTAACCCAAGAGGATATATATCATCGACAGCAAATATATATATATATATATATCTATCTATCATAAGTAATTCTTTCATAACTAAGATGATATTCCAAATTCAAAACGTGTTTCAAACATTGAATACAGTATTTTGTAACTGTATATGGTAAAAACGTTTGATTCGTTGGAGAAACTACCAAAACACACAATATCAAGGATCTCTTTTATTAACTCGGTAGAAATACTTAGAGCATTGTATTGGTATTTGTAAGTTAGTGTTTTTAAATATAACTTTATTAAAAATAAAAATAAAGGTAAAGTATCTTTAATTTGGGGGGGGGGGTGTTTATGTGAGACACTTTAAGACTCCAAAAAATGAGAATGTCTTTAATTTTTATATTATTTAGTATATAAGACACTGCTCTAAATATTAAGTATGGAGATGGACTTATCAAAAACAATGAACAATAAATTTCTAGACTAAAATGGATGTTAAAGATTCCAATGCTTTTGTTTCTTGCTTTAGGTTTGTAGTAGATTTTTCCAATGATTTATTATTCCATTTGATTTCTGAATCATATAACCAAAATTGAACTAATTTTTATTAAAAATAAACTTATTTTATTTTATTTGAATGGTTTTTTATTTTTTTAATCCAAAACTAAATAGAAATCGATCTAAACTCGCACCTACTCAAAACGAGTAATCAAATTTTTTGAACGAGTATTAAACTCTTTTAAGCAAATTACTCGAATCCCAATAAACCCAAACCGAATCCGATCTGAAACCCGAGTGATATAGTTTATATCCATTTTTTTAATTCGAATCATAATATATGCAAAAAACTAAATTTTATTAATAACATGTATATATAATAATTAAAAAAGATCAAATAAATTTAAAAGATGATTCATAATTATTTTCTAATATATTCTATTAATTTAAATTAAATAGAGATATTTAAAGAAATTGGAAATTATTTTTAGTTTTAATAGTATTAACTAGATTTGAACCCGCGGTACACCGCAAGACAATTATTTCAATATAAATTTTTAATATTTTGTTGATTTATTATTCATAAATATATTTTTTGTATAATTTTAACTTGTTATTTTCTTATATTGAAATCATTTTTAATATATATTTGTATTATTTCTGTTTTTACAATATATAATATATGTACCAGATTTTTAACATCATATAGTAATATTTTTCATGAAACAGTAAAATTTGTTTGCTTCAAATCTATGGCAGATAAATTTTGCTTTTATTATAATTGAAACAATTTAAAGCAAATCCTATTAAATTATATATTAAATTTGTCTAAATAAGAAAATTCTAACTAAATTAAAACAAAAATTATAAATAATAGAAATATACTAAATACCCAAAATATGTCTTTATTTATATTTTTGATAATTATAAATTCTAACAATATATATATATATAATAGGAATATGTTAAATACCAAAAAAAATCCTTTGGTTATATTTTCTAAATTAAAAAACAAATATGACTACACTTATTTTCTAATAATTATAATCAATAAACAGATATTAAATGTTTCTTGAGTGTTTTTTTTGTTTTTGACCTCCTCATTCTTTTTTTTCCGGCTAAAATTTTATTATTGATTCTAATAATACAAAGTCATTACAGAATAATAGAAACAAATTATTACATAAATAAATATATGCGCAATACACTGAAGACAATTAAAAACAAGTGAATTATCGATGATTTTATCTAAGCCTTACTCGAAAACGAGTTATGAATCCGCTACATTCCTTGGCAAAAACTGATCTTCTTATGCGGAAGTTGTGCTTGGTCTTCTTTTCTTCATAGACACTTTTACTTGCACATCGCATTACAAAAACCATTGATTCCGAATAAAATTCTGAAGAGTAGACAAACTGATACCAATCATTCCGTAACAATGTCATTTTAGAAAATCTTGACTTTGATATTCTAATTAATCGATGTAACAACGAACGGAACTTGTATAAGATTTCCTTTAACTGGTGCAAACTCATGACTGATGTTTTGATGTAATTCCGAAGATGATTCTCCGGAGATGACATAAGGAAAGAAATGAGGATACTTACACAGTGGAATTCATTGTTATATAATGCACCGGAACGCTTCACCAAGAAGTATATTCCTTCAAGTAGAGTAATACTAATGATTCCAGGATCGAAAACCCAAATAACATCTCCACATCGTAACATAGAAGAACACTCATTGGTCAATAACCAGACTTTCCACCGGTTGATAAGAGAATCACTGAAAACAAACATTCTACAAAGAGACGCATCACGAGTGTAACGAACCGACATGAAGAAATTGAACTCAAAAGGAACATCTGTAACATAATCATTGTTAGTGACTTTCCTGTAATGATGTGAATAAGTATCACTTGGTTTCATATTTTCCCCTAACGATGCCCGAATCTGAAACGAGATTCGGTTAAACTTCACTGGACGTGTGGTCAGGATCATAACCTCCATCATTATGAAAATATATATCTATATGAAAACCTCCATAAATTCATTAAATTCATCATCAACCAAATATCAGATGTTGAACTTTTTTTGATAAGACGTAAAGTGAAATAAGATATTGAAGGTGTAAGGCCGACGTCGAATATGACGCAGGCCGATGAACATAGAAAAGGAAAAAGTCGGAGAAAAGTGGCGTCCGAATTGAGAGAAAAACGGTTACGTTAGTACGTAATCACTTCATACCTACGACTTTGACCTCCTCATTCCAAATGCACATATTTAATTATTCATTGTAAAATTAAAAATATTAATTAGTTAACTTACTTTGAAAATAAAAATATATTAAATATATACAGGAAATCAAACTTTCCGAAACAAAAAAACCCTATAAAATCATAATTTTTGAGATAGAAGGAGTACTATATAATCTCAATATCCAAAAAATCAATAGTTTTATTTAGAAAATACTGAAACTTAGACAATTGTTTTCACATTTAACTAATTTTATTTAAATTGAACTAATATTTGTTAAAATTAAACTAATTTTATTTAAATTTAAAAATTTAACAATTTTGTAGTTTAATTTTAATTCAAAAACAAAACGTAAACCGATCCAAACATGTACTTATCTGAACTGGGTAATTATAAAATCCAAAAGTACAAAACTCTCGTACCCGAGTTACTTGAGTATGACAAAACGAGAACTAAATTTAATGCAAATTTTGAATACTTGAGACTTTATCTGTTTTTGAAAATTTGAATCATAACATATGTAAAAAATTTAATATTTCATTTATTATATAAAATTTTAATATTTCATTTTGGTTTAAATTAGCTAGAGAGATTTCATGAAATTCGAAATTATTATTTATTTGCATAATTTAAATATGTATATGAGTGCTTGGATACAAAGATTTTCATAAATAGTATTTGGATAAATGTACTTCAATTAAGAACATTCAATTTTTAAAAGGAATAATAAAATAGTACATTAATATTATATATATATTATATGAGATATTATTAAGACCATATAATTACATAAGAGTTTCTAAAAATTATTATTTTATTATCTTATCGAATTTGATAATTATTTACATTGGTACGAGTCGGGACTATAAAATTCTATTATTTATAGGATTTATTAATTTATATTGTATTAATTTATAGAGGTTTGTGTATATATATATATATATGTTAGGTTTGGATGTAAAGATTAGATAAAAGGTGTTTTCACATAAAGTTTTAAATTTGTATTTTAATTATAATAGTGTATGGGACTAAATCTCGGATAATTTCAATGATTAAAAAACTATTCTCTTTATTAATTTGATATACATATTACATATTCCATAAAATTTTGGTAGCTAAATCCCCTATATGATTTTAAAAAATTGAAAAATCAGTGAATGTAAAAAGTTATTTTTCTCTTTTTCTATAACATAGTGAAATCTCACAGTTTTATTCTTATTCAAATTTAAAAAGTTCATTTCATAATTTTTCTCAGGTAAATATCTCGACAAAATTGTTTTTCCCTGTTGATAAATGATGAAAATATGACGTACATGTTCGTAAGAGAGCTAAAACTCAAAACAGAGCAACAAATAAGATCAAGCTAAAGAGAGCCGAATGAAACTGAATACAGCTTTCTTTCTCAATCATGTTGTGTAGCCACGCTGGACCACCCAGGGCTAAATAAGAATTGAAAAGGCCTTCATGTGTCTCCCAGTATCCTTTGGGGGACAAGTTCAACCCTTAGCAATGTTGTTTTTTTTGTGAAAAAATCAACTTTTTGTAATTGCAGGCATGAAAAATATTTGGTCCAGACATGTATCCAGAGCTTAAACCATTGTTTTAACATATAAATTCGATGTCAGTTAAAAGGAAGGCCTTAAAAGGTTGGATACAATTTAGAATGAAATCCCACAGGATCGAGTTAAAAGCCTTACAAACGTCAACTTTTAGAGTAATTGGAATAGACATAGAAGATTTGTGATAGCCTTGAAGAAAAGGCAAGAAATACGTATTCCAAAAGTAACATGTCCTTAGTGAATGTTACATGGTTCGTAATAGTGATAGAGAGAATATTTATTTCCAGTCGGTATGATAGAATATGAGATATTATTTTGTTAATCGTGTTGCAACAAAATATTGGACGGAAGTTCTTGAATATCTTTGATCTACGCCTCTTAAGGATGATAATAATAAAGGTGAGAATCAGATTGGTAGCCATGAAAGATGAGGCGAAAAGCCTCTTAATAACTTCCAAGATTTCAGGACCTACAAGTTCTCAAGTTTCCCTAAAAACTCAGTTGGTAAGCAATCAAGTTCAAGCATTTTATTTAGAGGTATGCAAAGAAGAGAATGTTTTATCATATCCATTGACACTAATAGAACTATATGAAAAGACTGCTAGATAGAAGAACAGTGAGATCCAAAATGTTATTTTATCAGGATTAAAACAATGGAATTATTAAATTTAATTTTTAAAATTTAACGATGTCACTTTCAACTAAATATACTAAAATCTTCGAGTTAACCCAAAAAAGTGAATTTTATATATTTTAGGGGTTTCGTTTTTAACTAAATAAGCCAAAACTTCATATTTTACAAGGAGAAAAAGTGAGTTTTATTTATTTTAAGGATGTCATTTGCACCTTTTTTCATCATATTGGTCCGCCTGTGCAGTGGGAGATGAGTAACATTGCTAGAAGATATTTTTGCGTAAGTTACATCTATTTCAAAATTTTCACTTGGACTCCTCTAGAATTTTGACCTAAACCTGAAAATCTCCTTCAAATATGAGATGGGAATAACCCATAAACCAAACGTTTTGTATTGCGCAAAGGTAAATGTAAAACGAAGAGCTTACACATATATATAAAGAGATATGCAGCTCAAACAATACAACATTTTGTAATAAGATGTGAATGCTTATTAGGATTTTGGAGACAAAGCTTATTAAGGACTTTTGACACTCCTCAAGGTATTGAATTTTGGAGACAATGCTTATTAGGATTTTATAGAAGACGATCGATCGTACGGCAGACAAGTAATAAATTTCGCACATTCAGACCTATATATTGCTCGAAGTATATATAAAGTGTGGATTGATCATCCCATAATTTAAATGTCCCGGTCCACTTTGTGCTCCGTTTGGTCCTATATATATTCCAAACCAAAGAGGGATGATTGGATCGAAAACAAAACGACCGAACGTACACATGCAACGGCTGCATGAAGACACTCTCGACACTTGGCACGTCTTAAGCGGGACCAAAACCACCTCTCCTTCACAACATATACATATAAGATCAATTAAAAAAAACCACCTCTTCTACATTTTGTTTTAGGCGATCAATTAAAAAAAAAATTCTATGGCGGAGCAAACAAGAACTCAGCACGTGATGATAAGCCGAGACAGTAACAAGACCAACCAAAGGGGAATCAGTTAGTGAAGGCAGCAACAGCTGTCACAGCCGGTGGATCACTCCTTGTCCTCTCCGGTTTAACACTCGCCGGGACAGTGATCGCACTCACTGTGGCCACTCCTCTTCTCGTCATCTTCAGCCCTGTCTTGGTTCCAGCAGCGATCACCGTCGTTCTCATCATCACTGGATTCCTTGCTTCCGGTGGATTTGGCATAGCTGCCATTGCCGCGTTCTCTTGGTTCTACAGGTAAATTTATGATACATGCACAAAATGTGACCTACGTTTCTAAACCTAGATATCTCTCTGCACGCTATATTATAATGTAAAGAGTTTTTGAATATTGGAGAATATGGTGAATGTATTTAGGCACATTGGTGCTTATATACTTGGAAGTAATTCTGTAATGATAAAAAAAATTGTTATCTATTAAAGCTATTATGACTATGAGAATGAGTCGTGTTCTACAAACCGTTTACACTAACAAGTCACGAACTTCATCTGCTACCATTAGCACAATTCATTTGCCGTGTTAACCTTGTATTGGTCCAAATAAAAGATCATACAAGTAGAAACGCAGACAAGTATATTGCCTTCTAGAAATGATATTGAACAATAGTAAGCCAAGTAAAGGTACCAATAACAGAAAATTATCTATCTCAGTAATCTTATTAACTTTCGCAATGGTTTCCTGATCATCTGGATGCTAGCAACCAGCATTTCACCTTGTATAGGTTTCTTTGGTTGACAAATTGGAAAAGAGAAACAAATGAAAGATTGATTCCCAAACCGCCAATAGCTTCCTCTATTTTAGTTAAGTCACAGGGGCTTGTTCTCCAATGGCGTGAAAGAAAAATTGCCAGAGAATATTGATTCTTTATCTGTGCATTGAAAAACCGAACACTAATAAGAAAAGGCATGTCTATTTGAATTGCAAATGGAGTAACAGAATGAAGCATGCCAACTAGAGCTTCTTAGGTTACTAAAATATTACATGATTTTTATATTGTAATTGACTACGACATTATAAGGTAATGGAGGTTGGTTTATGCACCTGTTAAAGAAAGAGAAGCGACTTCTCTCCGGACATATCTTGCCATTGCCTGAAACACACATGCACTGTCTTTAAACGTTTAGCACACAAAGCCTAACACTTCTGTTGTATGTCAGTGTGTGTGTGTGTGAAAGGGTGAGAAAGAGAAAGAGACTGGGGAAAATCATGCCTGTGCTGCTTTTAAATCCGTGTCTTCAGGTGTTGTTGTTCCATCATCAGAAAATACGTTCCTACAATCCAATTCCATTGAAGGTTCTGAAATAGATCTATCATCTATGGCTGCTAATTCAACCAAGAATATTTTGCAGTGTAATCTACACTGAGTTCAATGCATAAACCACAATGTTATGAAAGCTTTTTACCTCCATAATTTGATTTGTAGATCATTTGGTTTGGCTTCAGGAAGTAGCGCAGAGTCATAGGCAACAACATTTCCATAAAATATTCTCTCCAATTCTTTCATCCACTTGGCCAGTAGCAAGTTAACCTGAGATTTAGAGAAAGATTTAAGACCATCTTATTTTTAGAAATCTAAGAAATAAAATTACTCCTGGAAACTACAGTAAAGAAAAACCAAGCTTAGTACATACCCCAGCTTTAGATACCCTTAGTTCCACATCATGATTGTAGATTTCATAAACATATTGACCAAGATCAACACCTTCCTTTCCATCTTCCTTCAAGCGGCGTAAAACAAGCCACATATGAAGGACAAGCAACGAATAAGTTATTTTGAATGTTTTCTCCAAATTGAATACTGCAGCAGCAGACACAAAAGTACAAAGAGTAAATACATAATTATGTTTGCGGAAAAAAAAAGAAACTAAACATATCTTTAGTGGTCCAGTTGGTTTGGAAAGCCAAGTAAAAATACCATCATATATCACAGGTTTGTCAACTTGTGAAATGATCCGTTTGTAGATCACGTTTGCCCCACGGATAGACATGCTCTGTTTGCTATAGAACATAAGAAGCTTTAGGATAAAACGCCGAATTCCTTCATAGTTTGGTTCATCAATTCTGAGAGGAGAGTCCTTAGGTAAAGCCAATGAAGATGGCTTGGACCAAAACATCTTATCCAAGTTTATCTATCAAACATAAAACAAATACGTTTTTTTCATTAAAGGCACACCCTATCTAGAAACAGTTGAAGAAAGAGCATGAAGCGACAGTTTGTTATCATTAATATACTAAGTGAAAGTTCAACAGAATTAGGGATGAATCCAAATCCATCAAAATGCTTATAAGTTAAAGCCAAAATGAATATGCAACAAAAATACAATACAGTTAAAGACAATGAGGAAGCAATAGTCTCGGATTCAGCTCATTATTCAGAGAGCTATTCGATTAAACTAGAAACAATGGGAATCAAACTGAGCTTAGCTTCGAATCCTATAATGAGACCTGAACATCACTACAATTAAGATCTTAAATGAACTCAGTAATAGCTAGTTCTAAAGACATGATCTTTAAACTTGAATCATACCGGAGATTTACTGGGGAAATCATTCTGAGCCGTCGCCGCCGGTGCTACAGTCGCGTAACCATAGCGTGCGGAAAAGGAGAGATTCCTCGTCGATCTATCTGTTGCCAAAGATCGAAGCTTTGAGGCTTGGGTACCAATTCGACCTAATCTGGACAACATTTGGTCAATGCCCTTTGGGAAATTGAAATCTTTCGATCAATTTTGAATCCTAAAACCCTAAGCTAAAAACCCTTTTCTGATTCTTTATTTGTTGATCGATGAAGATGGCCTAGGCTACTACTCGTCCACGTTAGCGCCTATGAGGCCAGATAATTTACAAAAGGCTATCTTACGCCGTGTAAAAAGATGTCATTGACACAAAATGGTAAAAAAGATTGGGTAGAAACAATTTCAAGATGATAAAAGATGTCAACTACGGTGTTTGTTTATTTTACTAATGAGTGAAAATTGGGAAATTTTTATTTTCGTGAGTGTTTTCTTAGAGTTTAAATTTCTACTTTGAAACCACATTAAAAATGAACAAGCATCCAAACCAAGAGTTCCTTGTGGGTAATCAAGGAAAAAAAACAGGGATCATCTATGTGGAAGCAAATTCTGGAATCTCCACAGTGGTTTAAGCAGCAACGCTTCTATGTCATCTCACAATTGTCCACTGTGACCTCATATAGACATTAATTTATCTATGGAAATCAAAAAACAAGATTTCATTTTATTTCTCGAACAAGAACCATACCAAACCGTTTTGTGTTAACATAATATCAATGTTGTAAAACTCGCTATACGATTGTCGGGCGTCATCTATCACCTAAAAGTTTAATCGGACAATAAACAAGGATTCAGAAATTGTTTCGTAATTTTCGTACAATGAAAAGGAAAAAAAAACAATTAGAGTCTTTAAAATGATATTATATTATTTTCTTAATTTCTCAAACTATCAAAGTCGCCTCTCCATTGACCTCCTCTGTATTCGCGTGAAGATAAATTTCTACAATTAGGGTTCTTTCGTTTCTGGGTTTACACTGTTCCATCTCCACAATCTCCTTCGATTCAAATCTCTATCTATTTCGTTAAATCTTCTCTTCTTCTCTCAAGAGGCAAAGATTCCACCTCCTATTTACCTCAATCCCGTATAGATTTTTATTTTATTTTTAGGTCACTGTTCAAATCAATCCAAGATTGGTTTGTGCTAATCGTTTTGTTTGAAACTCATCGAGGTGAAGCATTTTGAAGTTTGTGTGATGGTGCATGTGGTGATTATGGGTATGGTACTCTTGTACTCTAAGATCTCTTAGTGAGAATGCCAGGCATTCGTCTTGTTAGTCGTGAAACCCCTTCGTAAGGATCTTATACCTTCAAATTGTTCTATAATCTCTCACCATTGTGTAGTTGAAGAATCGTTATTCATATTGAGTTTTTTTTTTTTTACTCGGAGTTGTTCTAGAAGCACAGAGCAAATGTGCCATGAAGATTCCCGTGTGCTTATTTCTGAAGAGGAAATGGTTGTTGCTGAAGAGAGCTTGACAGCTTATTGCAAGCCTGTTGAACTCTATAATATTCTTCAGCGCCGTGCTATTAGAAATGTATGTTTTTTTTTTTTGAGAAAGTATGTATGAGTATGAGTAACGACATAGCCAGCTCGAGTTTCAAATTATTGGTTTAACTTTTGAACATAGATAAATTGCCATGGATGTGTAGTTTGAGTTTGAGTTTACTTCATTTGGAATAAGCAAGCTTGTGTAATCTTGCTATGCAGTTTAAACTTATCATTTTTCTCTCTGTCTTGTGTGTAGCCCTTGTTTCTTCAGCGATGTTTACATTATAAGATTGAGGCAAAACATAAGAGAAGGTAATTTCTTTTTGTTGTGTTCAGAATCTTCATTAGTTTTGTGTAATTTTAAGACAATACATCAGTAACTCATTACGTTCCTAAATGCTTTTTAGATTTTTGTGAAGAGCTTTACATACTGGTGGATAGTAATCGATATTTTAATGCTGTGCAGAATACAAATGACTGTGTTCCTTTCGGGCACTATAGATGCTGGGGTGCAAACGCAAAAGCTATTCCCTCTCTATATTTTGTTGGCAAGACTAGTTTCCCTGAAGCCTGTCGCCGAGGTAGGCGTTAAACCTTAGACATAATTGGATTGATCTTTATATGATGTCATTTGTAACTTATCTTTTCATCTCTAACATTTTTTTTGTTTTGAAATTCTCAAACTATAGTACTCTGCAGTATATAGGTTCAGTCGAGCATGTATCTTAACTGGTGGCAGGGGGGTTGATGGAGTCAGTCAAGCCCAAGCCAACTTTCTTCTCCCTGATATGAATAGACTCGCGTTGGAGGCAAAATCAGGATCACTCGCTATCTTGTTTATCAGCTTTGGTGATTAAGATTAACTGGTGTACAAAATTATTTGAATTAACTCATATATGTTCAGTATTCAGAAAAAGTGATCAAATTATTTTATTTCATGTAGCTGGTGCGCAAAACTCTCAATTTGGCATTGATTCAGGCAAGATTCATTCAGGTATTTCCATTTCTTTATTGATAGAACTTTTTTTTACTTTTAAAAGCGGTGTCCCTATTTGGGCATATTATTTTTCCTTGTCATAGTATAGAGAAACCTCAGTCCTGTGAATCAGGGTTTCTGTGACCCCAGTTTTACGAGTTCCTGAAAGTGGCCTTTCTTTATCAACTCTTATCATCATGAGCGTTTTTTTCTGGCAGGAAATATAGGAGGACATTGCTTATGGAGCAAAATACCTCTGCAGTCTCTCTATGCGTCGTGGCAGAAATCTCCAAATATGGACTTGGGACAGAGAGTAGACTCTGTATCTCTTGTTGAAATGCAGCCTTGCTTCATTAAGGTAAAGACTATTTCCTAACTCTTCCCCTTGTTCTACGACTCTTTGTTCCCTATATTGAAATGAGGACTCTGGATTGAACTGCTTTTATGTGTTTAAAAAAAGTAAATTGGAAGTAATTGCTTCTCAATCTTGATCATCTAAAAAAAAATAAAAAAAAATCTGGTATAACTTGTTCATCACTGCAGCTAAAGTCTTTGAGTGAGGGAAAGTGTGTCTCGATTCAGGTGCCCAGCAATCCTCTCACCTCGGTAACTTTGCACACTTTACTCCATTATTATGAACATATTATGTAATCGTATACTTATAATTTTATACTTCTTATTCGAAGAGCTCGCCGCAGCAAGTGCAAGTCACGATATCTGCAGAAGAGGTTGGGGCAACCGAAAAATCTGCTTATAGTTCATTTTCGTATAATGACATCTCTGCCTCTTCATTGTTGCAAATTATCAGGTAATCGTTAGTTTAGTCTACAATCCCCTTTCTGTGCTTTTAACTTTCTTGCGTCATCTCATTATGATTGTTTGGAATTGTATAAACTCTATATACCTTTCTGTTATCTCCTTTAATCTTTAGTTGCTAGTTTTCTTGAATTGTGACGGTACCTCTTCTTTTATGGGAAGTGTACAAGTTGTTACGTACAAATGATACTGACCATCTCTTCATGTTGACTCTAAACGACTACATACATTGCATAGGTTGAGGACACGAAATGTAATTTTCAGTTACAGCTACTATAACAACAAATTGCACAGGACTGAAGGTAACTTAGTATTATCCCTGAATTGTTTCATACCCATATATATATATATATATATATATATTTCATCTCTTTCCCTTACCTGTTATATCTATACATCATCACTTTCACTTTGAAAATTACATTTGTGGATTCTATTTGCTATGTGTCATGCAGTAACTGAAGACTTTTCTTGTCCATTCTGCTTAGTAAAATGTGCCAGTTTCAAGGTGGACTTTCATTTCCATTCTCATTCATACCAATCAGTCAAAGATACAGCTGTAGTGACAAGTCTTTGTAGTAATGCAGTATTTTCCTCTGTTCCCAATTGTTGCTGTAGGGCCTGAGACATCACTTGCCATCAACCCATGATCTCTTCAATTTCGAGTTTTGGGTTTGTAATTTCGAAATTCAGTTACTTGTTTGCTCAATATCCTTTTCATTTTTTTGGGGTGCCACTAATCTCCTCCTCTTGGTTTTTAGTTAACCGAAGAATATCAGACTGTACATGTCTCTCTCAAGACTGAAACAATGATGTCCGAGGTTAGAGAATCTTGTTTGTTTGATTGTTTTCATTACTTTCACTGCTGTAGGTCTTATAGGCCGTGACAATTTCATTTTCATCCTAACTAATATTCTCCTTTTGGTTGTTGACTTTTGAGTTGTTAACTAAGAGAAATGGAATGTTTTGTTTGTTGTTATTTGCCACACTATGTTCCCTGCTTTTGTCCTTTGACGTGAAGAGAATAAAATCACAATGATATCACTGTGGCTGTTAACTTTTTTGGCCATCAAATCTGGGCTGTAGAATATAGTGCTCGATTATATAGGAGTGTCTAACCTATTTGAAGTAGTTGGTTATAAAATATATTTTTACGTCTTTATAGTTTTTCCGATCTGACGATTACTCGTAGCACTGTTTTCTAATTGTAATTGTATAAAAATAAATCTGCTCAGGTTAATGAGGACGATGCCGACCCAAAGCAGCAAACTTTCTATTTTTCGTAAGTTTTCTGGCCTATTATGTTGCCTTTACTTGTCTTACAAGCATTTGACAGTTAGTCTGCCAGGCCATAAAAATTCTACAATTATGTGACAGTTCAAAGAAATTTAGACGTAGGAGGCAAAAGAGTCAGGTTCGGAGCTCAAGGCAAGGGCCTCATCTTGGATTAGGTTGCGAGGTGCTAGATAAAACTGATGGTATGTGTATTACTGAAATTAAAAGTTACTTGGATTTGTAGCATTGGCTTATTTTGCCGTGAGAGCCTATCTTACTTTTATACTCCCTCTATGATATAAGATGTTATAGGGATTTATTTTTGTTTCCATCCATTTGATTTTCTCACAATTCTATGCAAAACTTTTAATGTGTTTAATTTTTATAACTATTTTGTTGTGGATTTTAGCATTGGTTAAATCTTATTTAATATCTTGTTTTTAGTGTAGAAACATTAAAAATAAATAATCAATGTATTTGCTTAAATTCCGCACTTTTAACTTAAACTTCATATATAACGAATCAGAGGGAGTATTTTAGTAGTAATTTATTTTCTTATAAATTTGACAACATTAAATCATTTGGCACAACATTTTTCGTATTTTTAATTGCAGATACTCATTCTGTTAGAAGTGAGAAGTGCCGAATACCACCTGGAAAGCATTATGAAAGATTTGGGGGTGCTGAGTCTAGTCAAAGAGTTCCTCCTGGCACTAGCCCTGCAGACGTGCAATCATGCGGTGATCCAGATTCTGTGCAGGCAATAGCTGGAAGTACAATGCTGCAATTTGCAAAAACTAGGAAGCTGTCCATAGAACGGTCGGATTTGAGGAAGTATGACTTTCTTTTGTCCTTCTACCAATCTCTTCTTCCATTCATTTAACTACATAGGTTCATGCTTTGAAATTTCTTTCATAGTTTTATTACAAGTAGTTTGCTAATCCCAGATTATGTGAGTGAACTTTTCAATTTTGTTTCTCCTCCAGCCGTAGTCTCCTTCAGAAGAGACAATTCTTCCATTCTCATCGAGCTCAGGTGACCTATACTTTTAGCTTTCTTGCCTATGAAGTATGACGATTGTAATTTATTTTTGACTTTACTATGTGTACAATCGCAGCCCATGGCTCTAGAACAAGTACTTTCTGACCGAGATAGTGAAGATGAAGTTGATGATGATGTGGCCGATTTTGAAGATAGAAGGGTATGTTTTAGAGTTTGACATTTTCACCGCTTTAGGTTACTTTTATTTAACTCAGATGTGCTGGATGAAGCTCAGTAGTTCGGTAGATATATGCTTTGTGTGAAAGAGAAAGAAACATTTTTAGACTGGGGCATGGGCAAACGTTTTATAGGAGCAAAAATGTTATGATAGAGAAATCAAAAGGAAATACATGAGCAAGCCTCGTGGTCCGATACGTAACAGTTGAACCAGATGAATGTACTTATATAACACTGGTTAAAGGACGAAGTGTTTCTGTTTGCTCTCGGTTCTAACATAGTTTGTCTGACTCTCCATTAGTTTACAGCAAGTAAATGTTCATTCTTTTACTATTTGAAACTCTTCTTTCTTTCAGATGCTGGATGATTTCGTTGATGTGACTAAGGATGAGAAGCAGATGATGCACATGTGGAACTCGTTTGTGAGGAAGCAGCGGTATGTCTTATTCGTTTTCAGTACATATGATGTCGAGTCTCACAGTATACAAATTTAGAGTCACATGTGTAATAGGTTGTGGATATTCTTGCACAAGTTCATCTGGTAAAAACAGAATGGACAAATAGATAAAATCCGATACCGTGTTCTCTGAATCATGATAATCATTTACCTTGACACTTGTTTGTGATCCGTTGTAGAGTATTAGCAGATGGTCACATTCCATGGGCATGTGAAGCATTCTCAAAATTACATGGACCCATCATGGTTCGAACACCGAACTTGATTTGGTAAATTGAACTCCCATTTCCTCCATTGTTTTGTCAAGTGTTACAGAGGAGAAATTGGTTTTGCTGATAAAGGTGAGTTTTTGTGATGTAGGTGCTGGAGAATGTTTATGGTGAAACTATGGAACCACGGCCTTCTTGATGCGCGGACCATGAACAACTGTAATATGATTCTCGAAGAGCTCCAAAAAACTTGAAAACCCAAGAAACCACTAATAATTTAAGTAGAAAACCCAAAAGAAAGGAGAAAGGAGAAGAGTTTGGGTTTTCATTTTTAACTATTGGTGTTTAAAGAGGAAAGAGGAGCGTATGTATGCATGAGTTTTCCTCTTATTTTTATTTATTAATGTGTACATTGGCTCCTCATCTTTGACATGTGTTATTCAATTAATGAGCTTAGATCAAATCGATATGTTATAAACAAGCATATCTGATTGTTTTGTTCCCTTTCGTAATTACTTATTCGCAGATGGCAAAAAGTACGAATCAATGTCTGTTACCATCTGAGAAAATATACAAGTACAACAAAGGAAAAGAGTTTTTGGGGTTTTGACAGCACAAGGTTACCAATTGAGTATGCTGTGAAAAAAAGTTTAAAGCTAAAATTCAAGCTGCATTTCAAACCTATATCCAAGATTATTTTGTCATTGGTCTACTTGGCTACGACAATTTGAAAGTTTTTACCCATTCCGACTTCTGAACTTCTTAAAAATGATGGTTCAAACTCTCCCATGCACAAAGAAGAGATAGTAATTGTTGCACTTGTGGAAAGCCCATAAAATCTTGACCAAAAAATACGACACATACGATATAGTTTATAATTTTCATTCATTAATCATAATTTCATAATCCATGTTTTTCATTACATTGCATCACCATAACTACTTATTACACCATCTTAAACATGAAATTTTAACTAAAAACAAAACACTCACATGTCTTGCCAAGTTGTAAATTGAAAGAGAACATATTGATGGGTTGCACATTGCCAGAGAAAACATATTTATGGGTTAAATCTTCTCAAAAGGATTAGTCCGGACTCCTTTGAGGGAGAACTACCCATAAATTATTCTTTTAAAAAATTATAAGCTGAAAGAAGAATAAAAAAACAACACACCACAATAAGATAGTCAAACCCCATAGAAAGTAAAAATGATTTTTATCATGAGGGATTTAGAGAGAGACCAAATTTTTTGAAAAGAATTAAGAGTATAACCAAGGTTTATTTTGGATTTTGCAAAAGAAGAAATAGGAAAATTCAATCCACGTTATTCTTTGTCTTTCAATGGTCCATTGAAATTCCGGGTCCATTGAGTTTACATTGATGGCCTTTGAATTAAACAAAGAAATCCACGTCTTCCAAGTAAGTCATCTCTCGTTCCTTAAAAATCAGTTTGTTTCTTATATTCCAAATTCCCCATAAAATACATGGAATAAGCCTCCTAGTGATGTGAGGAATGGAGAAGTTAGCTTTTGACCACAGCAGAAATTGGAAGTTTTCACAAACCGAGACAGGATAATAACCCAGAGTGGGACAAGGAAAGCCAGACAAAGCCCACATGGAACATCCTCTTATTCTCAGTTTGAGATTTCTTGTTTTTGTTTCTAATTTCTAGGGAAAAAAAACTATACAGAAAAAAATTATAGAAAAGAGTTTTTAAGTTTACTTGAGTTTAGTGTAATTAAAGATTATCACCAAATACATTGTGAAAAAGGTTAAAACGAGTAGTATCTACTCTGTATCTTCTTATTTTCACCCAAACAAAGTTATTGAAACAGAGCATTCTCTATCATTAGTTCATTTAATTGATTGACAAGTTTACAACTGAAGGCAACCCAACTTTAAAAACACTTTGATTGCTCTAGTAAGTACTATATTCGGAATGTTTTTTTACTTATGTTAAATCTCCCTTGTCTTTACACTCTTCAAGGGATGTAATACATTGGATTTGCAAGTTTAAAAGATCGTTGAGACATAGATGTACCCAACAAATCACTCCATTGATCACCTGAATTGCCTCTAATCCTATATCCCTCTTTCGCCATCTCATCTCTCTTCTCAGATTTGTATAGTGTCGCCAGTTTGTGTTGTTCCTCAGGAGATCTGCACATTACATCATGACAGCCATAGAAACAAGAATAAACAGAAGATCGCAATGGCAAAGGTTGTTTGGAACTGATGACAATACGTCCGAGAAATATTATCAAAATATCTCTAGAAATCTCCAACGAATATGGTATTCAACTATCTACACAACACTCAATCAGAAGGTGAACAAAACCATGTTTTATAATTGTAAGGCCACCCAAATCCTATGTTCTACCCAAAGGTCTATGTAGGTTTTGTTTTGACCCAACTCCTATCAAAATCAAATCTCTGTATCATCATCATCCATTGCATAAAGAACAAACTCATCACATGACTTAGAAACATATGTACTTGAAAATCAAAACCGAATAGCTAGCTACATTGTTTCTATGGTTATTCATACCTGAGAATAAGCTTATCCCACTTCTGAAAACCAGCATTGATCAAGTTTTCGACAGTGACAAGCCTGTGACTCTCTTTTCTCCCTGTAAGCAAGAAAACTTTAAACCCCAACTCCATAACTCTTTGATAAAGCTTCAAGCTTGGTGCTATAACTGGTGCCACTCCTCTCTCTACCCATTTATCAAACTCTGAATGATCAAAAAGCTCCAACCTATAAAATTCCCAAAACAAAAATAAAGCAATTTCAATAATCAAATTGTCCTCTTTTGTAACAAAATTGCAAGAGGAAGAGACTTGAGAATAAAATATACCCAAAGCCATGATCAATGTAATAAGGAAGATTGGATAAGAGAGTCTCATCAATATCGAAAATCCAAATATCTTTCCCATCGCCGGTGAATTCAACGCTGCTTGCAAAGATCGAAGCTTCTTCAGAGACTCTCTCTAGATCGGTGATGTAACCTTTACCCATAACGTAGTTCTTAACGTAATCGGCACATTCCACCGGAATTGTTTTCCACGGCGCGAGATTATTCGTCTCCGCCGCGAATCTCCAGCTCGTACAATGAAAATTAACCTCTTCATCGGAAGCTTTCTTCTCGATTTCGGATGGATACTCGATTATCAACGGCCTCGGCAACAGGTACGAATTTGAAATTTCGTCGGCGAACGCGGAGGAAAATAAGGAAATTACGAGGAAAATCATAAAAATAATCTTCATCGGAGAATCACCGGAAATCGAATTAATCGAAACCCTAATCAGAAATATACGAAATTTATGGTTTTCTGAAATTTTCAATAGAGTAATTTTGGGAATCTAATGAAATTGAGAAACCTGAATCAAAATTAGGGTTTATAATCAAATTTAGGCGAAAGAAGAAAAGGGGGAAAAAATGGAAGATTGAAATTGGAATAATGGAATATCGTAGGTATGAAAGAAGAAAGCTTGGATTTTAATTTCAATGGAGAAATGAATACAATCGGAAAGGTATAGTTTCCTTTTTAAAAGTACTGTGGACGAGGCAAGAGACAGGAGAGGAGAGTGCACAGTGACGTGTGAGAAAAGAAAAGCCAATTCAAAAAAGTTATCTATTCGGATCTTTCTTTTCGGGTTCGGATCCTGAAAGTATAATTTATTTTTGGGGGTCCCACATCTGTCCTTTGATGGCGTAATGCCTTTTTCACTTGACGTAATATTTGACATTTGGTTTGGTTGTCAAAAGACCCAAAACCATACTTACCAAAACATACGATGTTGTGGAGTTTTTTTTTGCTTCAAAATATATATTTTCCAGATTTCAATGCAATTTTTATCACTTAATTTTAAAATCACATAGTCAAAAAAAAAAAACTTCTGTCAATTACAAAACAACATTTTAAATAAAAGGTAATTTTTTCTTAAAATCTTTTATATTTTTTTAAAAGTCAAAAAAAAAATCTTGAACAAAATGTTTTTATCCAAACATCTTATATTTTGAAATAAAAGGAATGCATGATTTGAGTTGATGGTCTAGTGATTTATGTACAATATATTGGTAATTTCAAAATTTTATATGTATTAAAAATGGTATTGTGCTATGTGATGAATTATAACTAGAAAAATGAACTACTTATCTCAATATCTTCTTAGAGTCATCCAAGGTTATCCAATGAAAAATAAATCTGATTATTGAAGTCAAATTTCTGATTTGATAAGACTATAAAACGTGGTTTAACAAGTTCTTTTAGTTAAATTATGATTATTATTTTTGTTAGTTAAATTATGATTTTTACAAGCTTTCACAAACTCTTAAAAACTATATAAGATTCAATAATCAATACTAACAATATTCTTTTGCTAATTAAATACTAAAAGATACTTGCACGCACGCTAAGCTATGCCTACGTGTGAATTCAGTGTTTATGGGAATCGATTCTGAAATAATTTAAGTTATCTAAATAATAACGTGTTTATATGGCTAATCAATAAACCCGTGTTATAATCAAAACTTGTTTACGCCGTTTGGAGATAAGTAAATTTTTAATCTATGTCCGTTTGATATATTTACTTATCAGACAAGACAAACAATATTCAACTCATACAACCATTTGTTCAAAAAAAAAATAATGAAAACGTGCGATTTGAAAATGAAAGGTTCGCCACGATTATAGTGGCGATTATACATGGCTCTGACTGCACACAAATTTGTTATACAGAACTAAAGAAGTAGTTTATTGATAGAAGGAAATGTTCTGCTTATATAGCATAATTACAACTGAAAATTGAGAAACTTAAGGAACTAAGCCACGACTAATTAGATTAGTAAAAACAAACTCAAACTTCCTAAAAACCAGGATGACTTATTCTGCTTCACACTCTGTCAAACTCCAACAAGAACATATATTTTGATATTCACACTAACTACCACAAAGATATAAATAAAATGAAAATTTCATTTCTGATATAGATTGCATCTAAACCTAGATGCACTTAGAAGTTGTAATAAATCCAAACACGAGAGTACGAGAATTTAATCGATCGGTTCAGATCGATATAGATTATCCAAGGATCGGTTAAAACAAATTACATAAAAAATGGTATGCAATTAGTCACTCCCACATATACCTTTCTTCGGAAATACACTCATCGCTTAGAGACAAAGAAAAGAAAAACAAAACAAGATAAATGATGTGAGAACATATCGTAAGTCGTTTCTCAAAGCTCAGAGAGAGAGGCACAAAAACGGAGCGAGGTTTCTTTTCCTTACTCATTTCTACTTCTCCATTCGACAATGGCTGCATAAAGAGAATGGTTGGGTAAGAGATTAATGTTTTGTAACAAAGAATTAGTCACTGGCGACGTCTGGTGGTCCTCCATCCACTCCACTATGGCTCGTCGGTCATAAGTGTACCCATCAGCCGCAATACATGGCTCTTTCATCACTTCCTACAACATAACATAGCAACATTTTTATCTAGCTAACCTAACTTCTCATGCAAGTAAACAGATGACCTAAAAGAACAACTTATTACCTTAAGTAATGGGCATATGAAATGGCTTGGAGGTTGATTCGGTGCAGCGGAAAGAGAGTTTCTTGCTTTATCAGCTACTTTCTTTAAACTCTCCAATGTTGGAAGAATATCATCTTTCAGATCAGGCCTATTTTTAGCACGAATCTCTGTACAATGGAGGGCTAAAGCGGCTAATTTTCGAGTTTCTTCGATTGGCCAGTTACCCGCTTTTGGATCAAGAATCTGTATTAACTCATCATCATTGTTGTCCTCCATAGCTATTTCAACTGTATATGTTAGTGCCATAGCCGGTTGAGCGGTAAGAAGTTGTAGAATGATCATTCCAAATGCATATACATCTGATTTTGGAGATATCATTCCAGTTCTTTGATATTCTGGATCGATATAGCATAACGTTCCCACGGGGCTTGTTTGTTTGTACATTGTGAATTTGGTTGAGAACGAGTCAGCTTGGATTATTGTGGAGAGGCCCACATCTCCTACTTTGCTGACAAAGTTGTGATCAAGTAAGATATTTGCCGGTTTAAGATCACGGTGAATGATTGGTGTTGGTTTTGATTTGTGGAGGAAGAGGAGAGCTGATGCGACTTCCCAAGCGATTCTGAACCGCACGAACCAAGGGATTGGTTGACTATTATTGACTTGGAAGAGTCTATCTTCCAAGCTACCATTTGCCATGTACTCATAGACTAGAGCACCGTGCTCGGGGCATGCTCCTAGCAGGAGAACCAAGTGAGGATGCCTGATCTTGCTCAAGATTTCGAGCTAATGGCGGATAAAAAATGTCAGTTTAAAGAGAAGACTTTCAAACAAGAAAACTTTTGGTTAAGTACCTCTTGATCGAATTGTTTTGATAGATTGCTTTCAGCAGAATGCAAAACTTTGACAGCGGCGATTGTATGATGAAGATTGCATTTGTAAACAGCTCCGTAAGCTCCCATTCCTATCTTTAGATCTTCAGAGAAAGATGAAGTTGCTGTTATTATTTCCTCCCATGTGAACTCTTGGTATTGTATCATAGGAGCCACATGAGAACTTTCTTCAAGCTTCTCCTTCTCTTTGGCTTCACGTGTTGCTTTCATCTTGGCTTCTCTAACTTCTCTTATCTTCTGTTCAAAATTTTGTGTTTCCTTCGTTTTGTGCTCCTTTAGTGTTAGCTCTTCAAACTTAAGCTCATTTAGCTGAAACCATAAAGAGTTTAGATTCGAGACACACATTAATAGCTAAGAAGCTTCATCAAATATAAGTTATCAAGTGGACCTTGCGAGAAGCATCCAACGTTTCTACTTGAGCCACTGCATACATTTCTTGAGCTTGTCTAAGTTCAGCTCTCAACTTCGTAATTTCTTTGAGTGTATCCTGAAATCAAATGAAAACACTTATCATTCAACAAATTGTTTCGAATTCACAAGAGGTTTACGAATAAGTATTTATCAAATCATAATGAACCTGGCTGTCTGTGAAATAATCTTCATATTGAGTAATATTTTCATATTCACGATTGCTAGACATAGAACCCATAACGTCTTTTCTCTCATCGAAATCTCTAAACCGTGGATTACAAGAAACAGTATGCGATGTTTCAGGGCTACTTCTCTTGCTTACTTCCTCTGCAGCATCTGACAACATCTTTCTAGTTTCATCTGAATCAGAAGAACTAGTTTCCATGCGAACAGAAACACCTCTTACTATTGTCGGGAGTTGTTGCAATCTCTTAGTAGACAGCGAATGAGTATTGGTTTTGAGTGCATTTGACATTACATCTAAAGAAACCCAAAGAAAGATTACACACATGTAATCATACACACATCAGTTTGTTGTTAAAGAGTTGATGAAAACTTCAAACCTGAGTTAGGTCCTGAACCAGAAGAATAGCTAGAGGATTCAGTTCTTTCACTACCAGAATCTTTTATATTTTCATTTCTCTCTGAGTCTGATGATAATCTATCTTTTGAAAGAATATAGACTCCTTTTGAGACAACATAGACTGTGCATACGTTTGACATATAAGCTGATATCTTTGCAGTAATATCATGATTCCTGGAATCGTTTCATATTCATTGTTAAAACTCTGTGACAATCAGATAATATAACCGAAAATATTAGGTTACAAGCCGTACCTCGACAATGGACCATGAGATGAACGTCCAATGACAAGATTACTGATCATATTCTGATTAACCTCTCTAGTTATCGCTACCGCAACACTATCTGATTCAAGAACTATAAGTTCCACTGCAACCTTTGTTAAGAAGATTCAAGAAAAGTTTCATACATCTTTAGCTATAAGATATCTGATAAGGGAAAAACCAAGAAAGACCAAAAGAAAAACCTTTTTCCGGTCGCACATTTTCTTGAAAGGTTTAAGAAGAGTTTCTTTAGTCTCTTGCATCACTTGTTGTCTATAAGTAGCCGCCACATCCTCTGGTACTTCGGTGATAGAGACTATGTTTCCCGCTTAGGAAGGAAACAGAAAACGGTATCAGACTCTTAAGTAGTCACATACATAGTCTCAAGGGAGAGAAGATCTGGAACTTACATGGAGTAGGTAGAGTAGTAATCTTCGGATAGATGTGAATCAATTTGAAAACAACATTTTTATCGGAACCAAACTTTTTGAGCGCCCACTTAAGTACATTATTGCTTTTATTGCTCCCACTAATAGCTATGGCAATGGTCAATGATTCAGAAGGAGAGGCAAGATCAGAGCTAGCCATCTTAGGAGGCTGGTCAAGCACCGGCTTGTTTTTCAGAAATTGTTTTTTGAAATAGTAGTCCATTTAGATTTTCTTCGGCCAAATGAGACACTAGCCGATCTGTGTGATAAGTCAATCACAAAAGCAAACTTGAAATGAAGATCCTTAAGTTAAACCAAAATAATTGACAATTTGATATCACATTGCTGAATAAGAATGTAAGCTTTTTGACAAGATCTTGATTTCAAAAAGATAATGCATGCATTGATCAAGATATGATATTTCATAATCGAAGTTCTCAAATTGAAATCTGGATATATAAAAAAAAGTCACATCCCAAAGTCAAATTTAAACATATAGACAGCCAGAAAATGCAAACGCAGACGAATTATGCAAGTCTATTCATTTTCATAACACGAATTTTTATGATTTTGAGTACATAAAGTTTTCAACTTTACCAGAACAAAAGCTTGGAAACAAGAAACCCATCAAGCCAAAGCATGATCATAATTTTGTCAATCTCTAATAAATTAGAAGAAAAGAAAACCAAATTTTTTTTGATTTACCTGATAGATAAAAGATGTAATTTTAAGCTGTAGAGAATCTCAAACCTAACGAGAGAAGCTGAGGCAGAAGCAACATTGATGGAAGAAACCAAAAGAGAAGCCAAAGACCCACGTTCGTGCTCCTCATATCAGAGACAAATCAACTCCTTTGAATTAAAATAAACTAAAAGAACTTGGTCATGCATGACTCATGATTATCGTTAAAGATTCACTCTTTGAATTTATTTCAGAGCTTATACGCCTTTAATTTGTGATCATATTGGCGACTAATATATTTATTTTGACTCGATCTTCGCATTTAATTTTATTCTATGGAAAAATACAACATTTTAATAACTTTCCGGCAAAAACAAATTTAAAAATGAAATTCAAAATTTTATGTATTCATGCCGTTCGAAAACAAGTCTTTTATTTTATTTTTGGCGACAAAATAAAAGTTTCATCTATTTATTACAACAACAAAACAAAATGCTAAAATAAAGCAGAATAATATATGTTCACCCTACTTTTGTTTATTTTAGTTGGAACTTATATGATTCATGACGCCTAATTGATAAAACAAAACAAAATGTAAATCATCCACTACACAACATAAATAATGATTATGGTAAAATTAAATCTTGAATTTCTTTGGATATTCTAATATTATTGCTAGTCACATTGCCATACTCATTTATTATATTTTCTAGTTTCCACTCCCATATAGCTTTTCACTTGGGTCACTATGCACACAGCTCCACATTCACATGCATATATGTTATACTTCTGGACCAGATGCAAACAGAGGTATAAGGCCACGCAAGACTTGAGCTGATAAATGGTGAGCCTCAAAGATCTCTCCATCCAAATTCCACACACTCTCTTCCCCAAATGATGTAAATGTGAAGGCTCGCGTCTACATTAGCCCAAATACATTTTTGATCAGGACCTAACCAAGTTATGAAGATTTGAAAAGAATTAAAGATGTTTTTTAACAAACCTTATGATATTCTACAAATTCGAAGTTCAATGGTTCTCCACCTCTTTTCGCAAGCTCGGAGAGGTGCCTGTAACCCATTCGAATCTCAGATAATAAGCATTACTCATATAAATGAATGACAATTTGAAAAAAATAAAAATCAGATATTACCATAAGTACTTGGGACGTGAACAATCTTTAATGAGTATGAGATGAAGGAAACCGTCTGAAAGGTGTGCATCCACGACTAGACCATCAGGTGCTCTTTCATTTCGGTTTGACATTACTGCAGCACCTATACTTAGAAACCGCCCTTTCGTTCTACACCATTTTGTTTTTTCTGGGTAAGAGTTAGGTGTTGCGCTTACACTATTCCCATCTGCTTTATTGTTACAAATGCTACATTTGGCACGGCATAGTATTTTCTCTGATCTAGTGGTATTTTGAAATGGCCACGTCTTACTCCGCGTGTGTGGGGAAGCTTTAGTGTTCTCTGATTCAGCTTCTTCAAACATCACCTCTGCCTCGTATGATCTTGCATTAACATATAAACCAACAACTCAAACAGCAATGATTCGTTTGGAAGGAAAAATAACACAGATGTCTAGCACATCTTGGCAGTGCAAATTGGTAGGTATGTTAGGGAAGTACCTATGCTTCAGGAATATCTTAGTTCCAACATAATCATAGCGCTTGGGACCCATCCACCGATATTTTTCACTTTCTGAAATGACATCACCATAAAACCCGTATCTGAACTAATCAATTGTACAAAAGCTCTGTTAGAGATAAGGGCATCCAGTTTTCATATTGAAGGCAGGCTAATGATAATGAGGTGATTTATTAGACAAACAATGATGCTACTAACAATAAGAAGAAGAAACTAAGGCTTTGTGCTTGTAAGAGAAGGATGAATATTAGAGCTTTATGACTACAGAATCTCACTAGAAAATTTTAGTCATTACCCAGCAAATGAGGCTGCGTAACGAATAAAAGGTTCAATCGCCGAGGTTGATGCCGTTTTCCACCGCACAACCTGCATTGCATCAAGGAAGAGCTTTCTACCTAAAATGATATGCAGCGCAGATGTTATCGGATCACGAGCTCCTGTGGTGCTGTAACGCAAGAGCATAACAATTAGTTTGAAACATTAAGCTTATCCGATGGTAATATATATTTCGTAATTTATGAGATACACCAATACTTTCAAAATTTGTATGGAGCAGAAAAAGAGAAACCAGACAGTAGCGATTGAAAACGTATATGCAGTTGTAATTTATTTGGTAATCTACTACAGTTTATGCTGATACAAGTGAAACATCTTCCCATTTATGACGCAGATTAATCGTTGCTAGTGGAACGATGACTATGAATAAGTGATGATAAAACCCCTACCATATCACTATTGCATCAGTTGAACCTGCCGGGATGAGCCCGAATCTAGGCCTTTCACCACTGAAGGGATGACTGGAATCTTCAATTCCTACGAAGTTGTCAACAAAAAAAAAAAAGAACAACAAAAACAGTGAAAACCCAGACTAACAAAAGCAGGTAATGTAACTGAATGTCTTGTACAAAACCAACTGACCTTCACATGAATCGGTCACTGTTCCTGTAGTTAAACAGTAACACCTAGAGATTACAACTAGTTAACAGTCCCAGCGCTCAAACAAAGATGAGATAAAGTTGATCAAATACATACTGAAATTCATGACCTCTTGAACTGAATCAGGAAGAAGAGGATGATGTTCCTTCAGGTCATTCTCATGAACTGCATCTCCTGTTTCTGGAACTGAGGAGCTACCTCTACTTTGACCAGAATTGGAGGAATCTGATGGACTTGGTGGAAGAGGGACTTTAAGTCTCGACAAAAGATATCCATTAAGGATTTCGTTGAAGAAACCATCCCCACCCTGAACAGTGAGCAAAGGTCGATTTTTTAAGATGTGAAAATAATGACAATCATATCATGAAAACCAAATATATAACCCACAGGTAAGCGACATGAGGAAGAAAGTGTGACAAACAGAAATCAGGAGTAGAGAAGCTTCATCAACTTTCACTAATTCCTAACTTGACTCATAAATGTTACGGTCACTCACAATAATATATCACAAATACACTAAATGACTCAATCCCTACAACTTTGGGTCACTGAAACATTAAAAAAAAAAATCTACGACTTACAACAGCTATGATTCCATCATATGATTGGAGCTCTTTGTTTTGGATAGATGCCACTACATCATATGCATGTCCTGCTCGTTCTGTTACGATCACCTAATTTAAATGATAAATGAAAAACATCAAACTAAGGACCATCGCATGGACAGTGAGACAAATTTATAGTATTACAAGAAATTATGCATACAATGAATGTAGAAAAAGAAAGTATCTTTAATAAATGGTCAAATAACATCTTGAATGGCAAAAATTGTGGAAGTAATGTATATATATCTCACTACGTCTGTGTTCATCTGCCGCAAAGATAAAGAATGACTAGAAAATAATTAACCAATAGCTATTGACCTTGATGAACCACAATGAAGCAATTACATAACATTTACATGATAAATCTCGTGTTCCCCTGAATGGTCTACTATAGCTTAAAATAAAATCAGCTAGTCCAACATGCAAAAATCTGTGTGCCTTTTTCATCAAAGAATAACAACTCTCACAAAAAGCAGACCTTTGTATTAACTTTAGCGCGAATGAAAATCTTGGAAACAGTTTCCCAGACATTGGAGCCATTTCCTTTACCACTTCTTGGATGAACGAATACCTAAACAAGTATCAAGCAACCCTGTCAAAGCATTCATAAAAAAATTAAGGACCAACAAATTGGTAGAGCCTGAACCAAAAATATTTACCAAAAGATTTCTTGGTCTATCGACTTCCTTGATCAAAGAGTAATTCAACTGATCCATCCAACTCTGACACGTCTGCAAATCCATATGGCCAAAAGTAAATGCAGCAAGTTTCCAAAGACAAGGCTCTTTAGGTGAAGATTGAAATCCATGCACAGTAAACCGATACATCTACATCAAAGCAGAGACCTCGTTACACAACAATCTCCAGAAAAAAAAAATTATACAAAAAAAGAAATGAGACGAAAGACTAAAAATCAAAACCTCTTGAGTATTTAACAAACGTTCCCGGAAACATTCTTTGGCATGTCCAAGCCCTAACTTTGGACCATGCACCAAGCCATAGTTAGCATACTCCACAGCATAAATATCAGAGAACTTGATCTCAGTTTTCAAATTCTCAGAACTTCTAATTCCTAAACAAGTCGTTCCCTCCTGTCAACGTAGAACAAGTAAATAGCTCAAATCAGTAACATAACAATTTCTGATCCATTTTGATTCATGATGACGAATTTGAAAAAAAAATAAAGCAGAAATATCCTGATTAACCTGAAGAAGCATGAACATATACACACCATTATCGGGAAAAAAAAATCTTACACAAACTGAAGAATCCAAACATTTCCAGGATAAACCATCTTGATTCCGAGAAAGTAAAACTTCGCCAACATGATCCAAGAAGAAACACGAGCTCATTACGAACAATTCACCGGTGGAATCGTCATCCAAATCGGGAAAATTAGATTTATCCATCTCAAATCGCTAAAGCTTGAGCTCAAATTCGATTTAGGTAGTAATTCAAATCGTGAATGATTTGTGATAATAATAACGGAAACTGACCGGCGGAGCGAAGAAGGAAGATGCAGCAGCAATCAGAGAATTTTCTGATCTCAAATTGAAAAGGACATTTTGGGATAATTGCATAACTAGGCCCAGCCTAAGACCTGGTTACATTTTAGTCCAACTCTTTATTTGTATTGAGGAAAAGTTCAAAAAGTAAAATAATTTTACATTTTTTCTTACTATTTTTATTTTTCCTACTTACTAATTTTTGTTTTTCGTCACATTTCTTACTATTCGTTCGCAAGATACATATCAAAATTAAGGTGATTCCTCGGTTATAATCGAGACTCAAAAATTGTGTTATGGTTTACATTTAAATATGTAAAGACAATTGTATAATCTTCCTTACTTTTGCAATCACATTCCATAAATCGCTCTACCATGTATTCTGAATCTCCTCTCCTGGAAATTTGATTTTTTCATTCTGTAATAAATTTTAGAAGAATATATAATCAAAGAACAAATACACTATGGTAAAAAAATGTTGACTAGACAGAAAAAGAAACGTAAAACAGATAGATTGGTCAAAGATAATGCCATAGTGGGAATTTCAAGATATAAATAAGAGCTTTTTTCAAGATATAAATATTTTGAACCCTTAAGGCTTGATTGTGAACACCATCATCACGAGACAATGATCTCACTCATGTCTTCAAACCCCATCTTCTTGCATCCAAGACATTTCATGATCTCTAGAAAACCTTGGAGAAATAATGAACCAAGCATAACAAGCAACATAAATCAAACTAGAACTGAACTTCATCCGTCTTATCTTCAAAAACCACGAAATCCTCAATTTAAAGAGCTGAAAACGTCATCTCTTCTACGATTATCTAAGAATTATTCGTCCCCAATCTTAGACTTCTACATTACACTCATCAAGTTGATTCTGCAAAAACCCAAAAACCAGCTTCTTCATCGTGAAGCTTTCTCTTCTTCTATCCGCAAGCTCAATTCACTTAAGCCAAAACAGCGAAGAATCTCTCTCTTTCTCCGATTTTCCAGTCAGATTCGCATTAGTGAACTTAAACTTTCAGCTTCTACATACACTTTCTACTCTTCAATGATGACATCAACAATGCCAAGGACCAAAATCTTCAACTAATTTACTTCCAAGTGACACGTAAAGAACTGGAAAGGACTAATTTCGATAAAGCTCAAGTCATTTGTACAATTTTGAGACACCCTTCTTTGAAATTATTAAGTAAATCATTTAGTTTTGTTTCAAAGCTGTCTTTGATATAGTTTTTTTTTTAGCATATCAAGCTTTTGGTGAGATTTCTCGTCTTTTGTGATTTGTGGATTGATAACTTGTGTGATTCAAGCTGTTTGTTTCGTGTGTTGTAGCGGATTCAAAGACAAAACTTCATCTCCATATCTATCTTTGTCCATCAACCACTTTCAAGCCGAAGCCTTGAAACCAAGAAACATAAATCCAAAGTGTGATTCCGAGGGTTTGTATCATGAAGACAGATTAAACACACTGATCATGGGGAAATATTAGTATTACGAAATGAAACAAGAACCCCCAAGACATATATAGTCCTACAAAAGAGCAACAATTATTATCAGTAACAAATAAAAATCTTATGACCTTCCTGAAATGCAATTGTATGAACTGAGAGCTTCCAGCCAGAATCTCTGCATATTTCACAACAGCATAGCAAGGGTTAAGATGTGAGTCCAAAACTTCCAACAAGAAAGATGTAAAAAATCAGGGTACAAGAGCTCCAAGAAACATCACACCTGAAAAAAATTAACAAATATCAACAAAACAAAGATTCGTGTTAATGGGATGTATACAATAACAAAGACAAACATTTGGAATCTATGCTAGTGGCACTTTGGATGTTGTCAAATGGAAAAACTGAAAAGTGAAAACAAATGCTTCCCGTATAGGCAGAAAACACATTAGTAGTTACTGCGTAACGTAAGAGCAAAAAGAGTTAAAAAAAAAAAAAAACACAGGCTACACTGACAAATATTAGAATATCCAACTCCCGAATTCTGTTTCAGAATCAAATACCAGTATAGATGCTCCTTTAGCTGTGGGGTTGCTCACAAACACATCAGTGACAATATTATGAGCTACAGCAATTAGTAAACATGTGACAAGGAACACGTAAAAAGAATACATAAGCATAAAGGCTTTAAAGAAACGGCAATATTACACACCATGCTATTGCACAACTTGGTCAATCCTGCAATAGGAAGTCTGAAAAAAATGATACTGGGAAAAAGTCTTTGAAAGCGTAGCAAAATTTGAGTTTTTTTTTTACCATATGCCAAAAGCCACTTGATGTAATTTCAAATTTTAATTTAAAATCTGAATAGGGAGAACAAACAAAAATACCAAATGAGGACATCTTACCTCTCCACTAAGTAGATTCTCCTCAGAACTCACATGCTACTTCATCTCAGCCATGAACTTCTTATACTCAGAATCTTCAACTGAGGATGAATTTTCTACAGGTGGCTGCACTGGGGGCTTGGGAGCCCAGGGTACGCTCCCCATGCTCTGTGAATAGCCAACAGTAGGGGGCAAAGGAGGATTAGCTGCCCAAGGTGCATTACTTAGACCTTGTGAGTGATCAGGTGTTGACGCAGGAGGAATGTTGGCCCATGGCATGTTACCCATGCTGTGGGAATGATCAGTAGACGAAGCCGGAGCTGGAGGTGGTGGAGGAAGAACAGCACTGTAATAAGATGAATAACTCATATATGGAGACTGTCCAGGCATAGCTGTGACGGGGCTAACAGTAGCATTTGGTGGCACAGACGACGCAGCAGCACCACTGTCAGCCTGTACTCCTGGAGGGAAGCTTTGCTGGGGTTCGCTAGAAGATGGAATTTGAGTAGTAGTGCCAGGTGGAGGAGCTTGTGTCACATGAGGAGGTGGTGGTGGTGGATATTGCATTCCATAAGGAGACATATGTTGACCATGGACAGGATGGTAAGAACCAGGAGGAGGAGGGGGTGGAGCATATGGAGAATAAGAGGGAACAGGAGGACCCCAAGGGACTGGAGCAGTTGAATAACCTATAGGAGGGTTTGGCAGTTGCCCACCAGTTGCATAATGTTGAGAAGGATAGGCACCAGGCGGCTGGTTAGGAGGAGGATAACCTTGAGTTTGTGGTTGAGGGGCTGGAGGTCCTGGGGGTGCAGTAGGCGGTGGCAATTTGCCTGCAATCCTGACAGCAAGTGTTCGGCCTTCAAACCGATAGCCATTCATTGCCTGCACAGCTGTATTAGCCATCTGGACATCAGCGTACTTCACAAAACCGTAGCCTTTGCTCAGCCCTGTCGCACGGTCCTTGATTACCTTTGCCATCACAATTTCCCCAAAGGATGAAAAAAGATTTATCAAACCATCATCCTCAAGCATCGGAGGTAAGAACCCAATGTACAGATTTGTTTCATCATACTCTTTGAAGGGGGGTTTGGTCGGAGTTGACCCTAAACCAGGATGTGCACTTGCCCCATTCCCTGCATTGTTAGCCCATGGAGGATTACTTCCTGAACTTCCGGGACCAAGAGCCAAGGTAGCACTTTGTTTGAGAGAGGATTCAGGGACAGTTCCTCCTAACTCTGCCAAGAAATTCTGATATTCATCATCCATTTTCTTCCCAGTAGTACCCTTCACCGGGCAATCAATAGTAGGGTGTCCACCATCACCACAGATCTTGCAAAGAACATCACTCTTAAAGGTATTTGTACGAGAAGGACAAGCATACTGTCTATGTCCTGGCTCACCACACAATCTACAGAATTCTTCATCCCTTATTGTTCCATTCAAGGTAGCAAGTTCCCTAAGCTGTTGCCTCTTGTGTTCGTTCAAAACCTCATCAACAGGTTGCAGAAGCTTCTCAACCATACCAGCAGCAGCTTCAAGTGCTTCCTGAGTCTCAGCCTCAACCAAAACATGCAAGTCCTCATTTTCTGAAGGGTCATATTTCAAATCCTTCTTTTGCTGATGCCTACCTTCTTTCACAGACCCTTTACCCCGAATCACAATCTTAGCACCTGTCTCCCTCTCCATTCTCTTCTGAGTATTACCCCTGGGGCCAATAATTAGACCAATAAAGTTGTAACCGGGAAATTCCTTCATAGGGATCAAAAGCTTCTTGTGAAGCTTGGGAGGTCTATAATCTGCCGGAGGTTTAAAAGCTGGATTCTTCTTAATAATCTGAGAAATGATTTCTTGTCTTTCACCATTCAACCTCTCTCTAGCTCTGTACTCTCTAGTGTTAATCCTAATTCCCATATTATCATAAACAGGATCTGGTGATGGAGACCTTAGTCCTTCAGGTCTATCATCCAAAGCCATACCAGACTGCAACATCCTACTAATCTCAAGTAATCTACTATTCAAAGCTTGAATCTCAGGATCAAACTCAATACCTCCTGCGAAATCTTTCATGAAATCAGGTAACTGAATCAACGGCTTCGGCTCATCATCAGCCCATCTTGACTTACGCTTCCTTGTCCCAGTGCCGGAATCATTACCTCCTTCAGCGCTAGAATTATTATTAACCGACTCGGAAGGAATAGGATCCCACCGGCTCCGACGCTTCCTCCGGCTTGTAGTCTCTTCCTCTCCACCTGATTGATCCTTATCGTTACCACTCAGCGTCTTGCTAACACCGTTCTCCAATATCAAAGGACGCAGCAATTCAGATTTGGCTACCGAACCGTTAGTATCTTGATTAGGTGCAGAAGAACCATTTAAAGGTTCGGAATGCGAAATCTGAGGATTTAGTTGATCAGAAGCGAGCAAATTACTGTCTTTTAGGGCTTCGGAGGAAGGAGGAGGTTTATTTCGGATATGCGAACAAGGATCTGAATTGTTCAATTCGACGGACTCCATAGCGAAGTGAAGAATCAGGGTTTTCAGATCTTGGAGAAGAAGCAAAAAGAGAGAGAATGGTAGAGATTAGAGAAGAGACTTACCGAAGGAGATTGACGACAAAATTAGAAAAAATAAAAGAGAACCCCACAGATGAATTAGAGGCGGCTTAACTCTTCTAGGCTAGTGGCAGATTTAGGCCCATTTAAGCCCATTTAAGCCCATCTAGTTTTTTTTTTGTGTCCGGTCAGTGTATCAGCAGACGGTAAAGATTTTTTTTGTTTTTTTTAATTGTTTTCGTATCGGTCTGCATGTAGGAAATAATATGTCCCCTATGCTCTTCTTATTATATGGTTTAGAGGTATTCGTTGTCTGACTCAATACTCATAATCCTTCATTTAATTTCTCTAAACCTATTTCAGTTGTTTTTAGTAAATAGTACCCAACTAAATTCGTAATCAACAAGATTGGTAGGTGTTTTATGAGCATCCAAATCAAACACAAGGGTGCACTTAAAATAGCAAAGAGTGTTATTAGATATGAAACATTAATAATCCTATATGTCTAAGAAACGTGCAAATATCCTTATATTAGTGTACATTTTGCAAATGAATTTATTAATATTATTTGATGCCAAACAAAAATTATGAAAATTATTTCACTGAAAAACATATATATTAATGACGGCCTTCAATTCTGGCAAAGTCTTCGACCGTGTACCCAACCTTCTCAAACTTCCCTTTCTCGTTACTCTCTCTAAACCTCAAATAATCCCCACACTTAAATGACCTAAATACCCTCGCATCCTCGAAATATCCCACGACCTCATCAGGGGCAAACACGACTTTCCCATCGTCGAAGCACCAGAAGAAAGCTAGTGAGAATCTATTACGGACAAAACTACGTTGCTTCAACACAACTCTATGTTCAGAAGATCTCAGCCGTCCATTGGTCCAGGCGTGTAATAAATCTCCAACGTTGACAACGAGAGCTTCATCTTTAGGGTATATATCCATCAGACTTGTCCCGTCTCTAGATCGGACCTGAAGACCTCCGATGTCGTCTTGATCAACGATCGTAATGCAACTCATGTCAGTGTGCATTCCCAGCCCTTCGATCAAATCTTCATGACCATCGTTGTGATCTTGTTCAGATGGGATTGTGTAGTTGTTGATCCTAAAGTAGCCATGGCAGTTTCCAAACTCAGATTCGTAATATTTATGATGAAGTTCGTCTCCAAAGCTGACAAGAATCGCTTTCATTATCTTCTCGCATAGTTCCGTCATCTTTTCTCCATATTCTTTCATCAACACGCTTTAAAGAAAAGAAAAGAAAAAAGCATATATTATACGATCATTATACTAGTCGTATTAATCACCCCAATTCGTGTTGTTTGGATCAAGATATAATCTTTTATTAACTTTATTAGGAATATTATGGAGAACAATTATTTAAATTCGGATAAAATCTTAAGTCTAGATTTACTAGATTCAAGTAGCACCAGTCAAATATACGATTTATGTATCGGCTTACACTAGAATGGGTTTTGTGGTCTTATATTTGGAAAAAAAAATCTGAAGCTATTTTGAACAAAAAGCATCCTAACTTTATGTCACAAATACATGCAAATATATATATATATATATATATGAGTGCATGCGTAAATTCCCAAAGATAATGCAAAGATGCAATGCGCACTTGTGAAATAAAGAGTGTTAAAGATTGTTGCTATCAGTTTTTTTTTAGGGATCTTACTGTCATTAAACGTACGTTATATTATGCCTTTCGTGAAAAAGTTTTCTCAAACTAAATAATTAATAAGGAAATTGATTGTGGCTATGGTGGAATCTAGTGGATTAATTAAAAAAAAAATCATACAGTATTCCTAAATCTTGTAACACCAAATTTGTCCACAAATAAAAAAAACAGTTGATTTCACTATATTTAAGTTACCATTTAAACCCACAACTATATATTAAAAGAAAAAAACCGAACATAGTATTGCTAAAGAAACTGGTAAAAGATGGCATTCCCATGAAATGACTTTTAATTCAACGCATTAAATGACATTGTTTTGGGGGTTGCCAATGAAAATGTCAACAAGCATGTCATTTATATATACATAATATTATTATAATATATATATATATATGTGTGTGTATGCATAATATGTATACCTGAACTCTTCATCTTTAGCTAGGTCGGGAAAAGCATCAACGGAAGACTTGGCCGAAGAGTAGAAATCTGGACCGGAGACACGGAGGCTTTCGAAGAAAGGTGATGCGATGAAACGGGGAGTGTAATTAGAAGCTCCCATCTTCATCTTCTCCTCATCTCCCAGCCCGAACACTTCACCGGAGAATCGCCGGAGTTTTTGGTACATCTCGCGGGAAACGCCATGATTGGTCACGTAGAAGAAACCCCATTCCTTACATGCTTCTTGTAGTGACGTCAGCGATGACTCGCTTAAAGGCTTTGAAATGTCAAACATCGGAAGTTCCAGAGTCATAAATAAACTGAATGGTGATTATGAATATGAGTTTGGTGATGATAACGATGATGATAGTTATGAATGTTGCATTTTTATGTTTTGGTTTCGTTTGGTACTCCAAAAAGGTTTATTCGTGTGTAGAGGTATCTGGTTAATTAGGATATATATATATATATATTGTTTTTAAGACGTTTATAATATTCCACTATACAATTTTATATATTTTGGTTGAACTCTAACATTATATAGAAGTCTAGTAGTTAATATTTATTTCATTTAATAATAGGAAACTTTAGATGCTAATTAATCTTTCTCGTTGCAATAATCAAAACCAACTACCGTACGTCTTTTTGTTCCAACTATTTCTACATTTCAAGATGTTTCCTCCTAACGAGAATTGTGGATAATTAAAAGAATTCGAGATTCTTATTCGACAATTTAAATGAGACTATTTATCGTTCAAGAATTGTTAAGAGTGAGAAAGTATTGTATTTTCTGTTTAACTAATCATTAATATTCCGCAAATGTTTATGTTTTTTACCACTAAATCAGTAGTTCAAATGGTTTTAATAATATTTAAAACTGTAATCTTCAATTTCTGCAAAGTTACGTACTCGCAACTGCTACAACTACAATTAAATCAGTCAAACCCCAGAATCCATCATCATGTAGGTGGTAAGTATGTTTTTAATCCTATTTAAAACGACCACATTTGAGAAAGTTTAAAGAAAAACCAAAACTATAGAAGTCTTCGGTATTGAATAAGATACAACATAGTAATGATTTTAGTGCGGATGACTAATATTTGTGTGCCTCAGAAAAAACTAACATTTTTGTAAAGATAACAATAAAATAATAAAATGAAACTGATTTAAAAATATATTTTTAATAAAACTTATAGAAATACATTTCTAAAATGAGTTATTATGCAGATGAAATTTAGGCCTAGGCAATCACCTGACTTTTCTTTGATTAAATGAAGTATATATATATATATTAAAACAATTGAGTAAGTGGCCTAGCACTTAAAAGACCATCTAAATCAGTTTCCAGAACATTAACATTTTTTAATCATAGTTTCCTATGTATATTGTCAATACTTATTAAGTAAGATTTAGTAATTATATGATAAAAAGTCTTTAAGCAATGAAAACTTTGTTTATTTGCACCCATGACACAACGTTTTTTTTTAATTGTCTCAAACTCAGCCGATTATAAATAAGGCAGATCCAACAGTTTGCCTTCGAGTTGAAAACTGGATTTTTTTTCTTTAAACAATGAGAATACGAACATAAGTTGGAATATTAAATAAAAAAAAGAATGAGATTTAAAAAAAAAAAAAGGTTCCTATAGTTATTAAATAAGAAGGTCAAACACATACAGCTAGCCTGGTCTGCTTCGTTCCGGCTCTATAGGGAATTAAGGAACTCCTCTTCCTCGATAATCTTAAACAAAGTACTTCTTCTGATGTGGTTGCCAACTTTTTTCGGTTTCTTTTACTAAAATATTCCTAGGCTAAGCTTATAATATTTTCTGGTTGAAAATAAAAATAAGTTAAGCAAATATTAGTACAATAATATACCCTTAAACTTTGTAAATTGATATTCAATTCAATTAATAAATTTTTTCTATTCCAAATATATATTTTGGGTTAATTATCACTTTTATAAATTAATAATTTCGTTAAATTAATTTTTTTTAAATAAAATATACTGGTCTCAATACAATTAATTTATAGAAATTCTACTGTAATCGTACAAAGTTTTATAAATGTGTATTAAAAATTGTACGTGGTTGAATGAAATGTTTTTATATGTGATATTTGTTGTAAATCTGTTTAAGTGATTTGTGGTAAAAGAGTTTTGAGGATTAATGTCCAATCACCATTCTGAATATCAAATATAACTCTATTGCATTTTATGAATGAAACGCACAAATATTATAATATATATATAAGGTTGGGATAGAGGGATGATACTGTAGTGGCCATTTTTTGTAACCTTTTTCGTCAAATTTCTTTACGCACACGTGATTGACTATCAAACTTGGACTATTTTTATTTTTCTACATAACAATTGAGTTATTTATTTTCTATATAATTTACAAGTTGAAATGTTTAAAAATATGCAAGCTGACAAAAAAAATTACAAGTGGCTAACAATTTTTTAAATACGTCACCAATAATTGGCAATATGTGAAAGAAAGAAATCTTTGTTTATTTATTTATTTTTCACTGATTTTATTACTAACGATTAGGATATATAATTATTATTTTTTTCAAATCATACATTGGATTATAATTTATAAATTGAATCGTGTAAATTTTTGAAAATAAAAACAATTCAACTACTGTATTAACCATAGTAAATGACCATTATTAGGTTTGACTTTCGGATTGTCTAATGTGGATTCTAGTATGAAGAGCAAGTTCCTTTGATACGGAATAGACATTTAAAGAATAAATTATTCATTTATTCATTTGCTTAATTAATTGCAAAAGAGGTATATAATATCAATCACACAAACAACCAATAGATAAATAGTTGAATGTACGTATGACGAGGTTGAAGATCAAAGAAACATTGTTGTAAATATATTGATGATATGTCTTAAACTAATTAGGCTGTTTGTCATTGTCTACATATTTGCAACATTTTAGAATTGGCGATGTGCCAATAATTCCCTACGTTTCAGATCAGTGAGTCACATTACTAATCCAAATTTCACAAAATCAACTGTTCATTACAAATGATTAAAATAAAATAAAATAAAATAAAAAGAAGCTCTACGAGTTAAATAAGTATATATAGCTGTTTCATTATAAAAATTATTCAGTAATACAGAAAATGAGATCTCAGTCTTCAAAATATTTTTCCTATGATAAGCCTCTATTCAAAACATCTCTCTCTCTATATCACTCAATAATCAGAGACATTAAATCACTACATTATAGAGGAAGAATAAAAAGCTAGCCAATTATTCCCACAAAAATATTTTAAATTCTATATTTGTAAATACCTGATTCATTGCTTGTTATTAAATCTTTCATGGAAAGAGAGAGACCTAACAATTCACGTCAGCTTACTTGTAGGGCACGTAAGATTTGACGCATTAGTCTCTGGTGAAGAGATTTGTGGAAGAAGTGACGGTAAAAGGAAACGGCAAGCCAAGAGGACGCTTAGCTGCAAGTGGCTTGACAGGACAAGGAGATGGGTAAGTTGGTAACTGACTTGGAGAAGAAGCAAGCTCAGCTTTACTGTCTGATAACACTGTATCATCAGTACCAGCAGCAACAAGAGCTGGTAAAGTGGGCCATGCGAAACTCCCCACAGGTCTGCAGATTCGGAAACCATTGTTGCTTATAAGTGAAAGTGGTGATCGTTCATATTTCTTGCCTTTTCCTCTGTTTTGAGATGACTCGGTGATTTGTTTTCCCTTGTTGTTTAAGTCTTTCACTTCTCCTTCTAGTGTATTTACTTTTGGTGAATCCTCTAGTAGTAAAGGTGTCTCTTTTGAGTCTGGTATTCGAGGACAGTTCTCTTCCACTGTTTTCTTTAGCCATCCCATGTCTTCCTGCAATATTTGTATTCATGAAACACCCAAATGTTATAATCATCATTTCTTAATAGCTAAATAGGTATCTTTGATCACACAAGCTAAAGCAGCATTCACTGCTATTCTTCGAGAGACTTCCCTAGTTTCTTTGCTATCTGCTACATTCTAGCCTCTAGGCATATATCTTTTCTGATTACTTAAATAGTTATTACGTCATACGAAATATAGAACTAGCAAGAAGAGTGTTCGTGTTTCGAAACTCAATCTGGGGTTATATATACCTCCATTTCACGCAAGGTTTCTCCAATTATCATTAGCTGGTCCTCGATTTTGTATTTCTTCTTCAGCAGATCAGCATAGATTTCCTGCAATGTAGAAGCAGAGGTGTTCACAAAGTAGCATAAAACAGTATCACAAGAGACAGAGAGAGATCAGTTATATTTCCAAGGTCTTACCTTTGCTGGAGTCATCAGATTATCATGGTCCACGTTCTGACTAGTAACACAAGAATTAGGTGTAGTCACAATAACAAGCTCCTCTTCTTCCTTCTTTGACGCTAGTTTCATGAATCCGCTACTCAAGACCAAGACAGACGTGAGTCAAAAATTGCTATAGGACAACAAAAGTGAGAGGATCATATAACTATTCAAATAAGTCAGTTTTCTACCTTTTCAGGCTAGCTAATGCTTCTTTGATCTCACGGATTTCTCCAGCGCAGACAGGATCTTGAGTAGGATTATCACCAAGCTTCCAACCAGGTGGAGGAGTCCAATAAGGATCTTCAATTCCTGCTTCTTTCCTTAAGTGAATCAAATCAGAACTCTCCAACCAATACTCCATTGCTCCATCTGCATTGTGTTTTCTCATAAACCTATCTTGACCTCCAGGAGCCACCTTACCTGCCATATGCTTAAGCAAATGATCTAATAGACCCGTATCACCAATCATCTTCCTTGCTTCTGATCTCAACTCTGGCCGGAGTATAGAGTTACCAAAAACAGCATTTTTCTCCTTCATCACTTTCAACATATTCTTCTCAGCTAATTTGTACCTTCAAATTCCAAAATTAATCACAATGAATCAGACGAAACACAGAACAACATCTAATTTTCAGAAATCATCAAATTCACTTTACCTCTCAACAGACCATCTATCAATGAATTTCTTATCTGATTTCCTCCTTTGATAAACCACGATTTGAGTTTCCTTCTTCTGATTCTTCAGAGCACGTCTCTCAGTACTTGATTCAATCATCTTCCTCTTACGAGTACCATCAACGGTCACGATTTCATTCTGTTTAGCTCCTTCTGTTTCATTCCCATCATCATCATCGTCTTCCTTGCAAACTTCTTCATCCTTCACTCTAGAACTCTCCTCTCCTTCTTTACTCTTCTTATACTCATCATGCCGACTCTTATACTGCACACGCAATCTCCTCCCCCATTTAATCATCCCACCCGATCTAAGCTCCGAAGAACACTTTACCTCCGGTGAAACCGCACGGCGGAGTCTAGTATTGTACGCCGGAATATCCCTTCGTAAAACATTGTTGTTCCTGGCAGAAGAAGAAAACCAAAAACTCCACAAATTTCTATTAATAGAAACTTCATGAGGTGTGATTCTTCTGTAAAGCAAATCTCCAGCTAGCTCCGATGACATCACATGACTCTCATCCAAAACAGGAAGAAGACTACCACTACTCCTCTTCTTCTCCGGTTTATTCCGGTTCATCTTTTTGAAATCAAAATACGATCTGAGTGAGTAAATGCTTGGGTATCGGAGACATACAGCACTTGCCGTGATTTTACTCACCTGTACCAAAATCACTCGATGAACAACAACAACAACAACAAAAAAAAAACTAGATCCGTCACTAATTAATGGTGAGAAAAAAACAGAGAATCCATTGAATACCATGACGATTCTGATTGATTTAAGTTGCTCCGGTGATCTCTGAGGAAGAATAGAAGAATCGATTTCGTAATAAGATCCAATTCGTAGATGCGCAACTGAAACTGAAAAAAAAAAAAAAACTGGAATTAGAAGACAAAGCGAGAAGATACAAAAAAATGGAGTTTCAGGTTTACCATTCACAGTCGGTGATGACGGCGAAGTGTTTATCTCGGCGATGACTTCTCTTATTGGATTTCTCTTCACGAACATCGTTGCCTGTATAAACTCAGAGAGGTTCACTTTTTCTGATGAATTAAAAAAAAAAATGGAAAATTTGTTAAAGGAAAAAAAAAATGGAAACGGTTTGTTGTTGGCTGGAGAATATATTTGAAAAAAGCTGACTCTGTGAGACTAACAATAAAACACACGCGCTATTTGGTACGCGGGTGGGAGACACAAAGGAAACAGTATCAACATCACTATAGAGTGATGATGAGATTTTTTTTTCTTTTTTTTTGTATCGTCGTGAGAAATTCTTTTTTTTTCTTTCTGTATTGGTTAATTAATTACAGAGAGAGAAAAAGATCTTACACTCATGAGTTTTTCCTGGGAAAATTTAAAAAAAGAAAATCAGCAACGGAGAAGAGAAATAAATCTGAATCAGTGAAGATGAACTTGTTGATGCTTGGAAAAAGTGAGATTGAAAACAAAATCACTAAAATGCTTGGAGATTACGACGTTAAAGCGAGAATTTAGAAATCTACTAACAAAAAAACGCAGAAACATTAGAACAATTTTTTTCTTACCAGAAATACACAGAGAGGTTTCGGGGAAGAAGAAAAGTTTGAAATGACTGACGCGTTTAATGAATCTGCTCTGGCTTTTATATAGCGTGCGTGTGTGTGTGTGAGAGAGAGAGTGAATGTGCCTCGTATACGTGTGCATGTCACGTGAGAAGTTTTCTTTCTCTGCAAGGTTGGAGGAAATTGACATATTTACCCTCAAACTGTCTGTAACGGTGTTTGTTCGCGATTCGGATTGTCTGTGTTCGTATACAACGAAAGTAAAATAATTGGCACACAATTGAGGTTATGGGTTTAAGCCACGTGTCTTTCTTTTTGAACATTAATATTTTGACGGTGAGATAACATGGAAGTCAAATTGAATCAACTGTAGTGAATAAATTCTCTGTTACATACGGCGAGCTCGAGGTAATCACTATGCTACTGCCTAGTAGAGTAGTAGAGTGAGGACCGATCCTATGACACGTGAGGAAATCATTAATATTTCTTACAGTGAATTGAATAATATCATCGTTAACAAAAATAGTACATATGATTTTAAATTTCATCTGTTGAAATAAACTGAATCTGTAAAACAATATTCAATAGTAGTAGCTATGAACTCGTCTTAGAGATCGTAATATTTGTTACAGTGACTTATCAATATCCAATAGTACTAGCTTTGAAATCGTATTAGGGATGTACTTATCTATTTTTTGGTGCAATTTTTTCTTTACTGATATTCTTTTACCAAAAAAAAACCCAGCAAAAGCTTCTGAGATGTTACAGCAATGGTTTGATTCTTCGATATAAGGTCCCAATTCTTCGCAAATGGTGGCAATGCCTTTAATTTTTAATTGGCTCTCAAAACCCATGTAATATTTTTATTTCTCGTGCATTTTTAATAGAAAGCTTTTTATCAAAATAAAATAATATTTTTTTTTTTTGAGATTTAGAATCTTAGATAGATACCTTTGCTGCAGATTTTTTTCTTTCAAATTTGTAAAAAAAACATGTCTAGTGTAAATTTAAATTAATCTTTATATATTCACTGAGTTATGTAGAGTTGTCGAAAAGAAAGAAAATCTTTATGATAATTTTGTAATGTTTTAAAATGATATCATTTACGTTCATGTTTGAAAAATGAAAACTCTCAAACCTTTCTACTGCCACAATTGGCTCTGTTTATCAATAAATTAACCATATGTACTCAACTGATAAATTTTCTATCACCGATTCCAATCATAAGTGAACTTTTTTTTTTCTTTTTTTCACTGTCAAACAGGATCTTCATTAATTTTTAACAGATAAAAATGGATCTTGACGAATTTAAAGATGGAGGCTATAAAACTTCGATTTCCAAAATTGTACTTTCCGAATGCAATTAACATCCCAATTTGGTACTCCCACCGTATTATAATATAAGATTTTCTGAATTTTTCACAGAAAAGTAATAAATGCTATGATTACTTTTGTATTAAATTACTAATTTACTATATTTATTTTTTCAAGTATTTGTAATCAATATACAAATATTAATTATTATTTTTGTTTTTAATTAATTTTTAAAATAATAATGCATTAAATATGTATAGGAAATCAAACATTTTAAAACAAAAAAATAATCTTATAAAATCATACATTAAGAGATGGAGGGAGTATTTTTTTTGTATTGACAAATCCATTAGAGTCTTTTTTAAAGATATTTATTTCCTTTTTGGATGACATGGACATTTGTAATAAATCATCTCAACTCGGAATATCCAACCACTCTTTATCTATTGATGATGATTCCTAAAAATGACATTATAATAACATCTGATCCAACCTTTTACATGGTCCAGTCCAGTCCAAAACCTTTGATCATTGAAAAATATGATCTTTTAATCGAATAAAAGTTTCAAACCCCAAAATTAGAGCTGAAATTAACAAAGTTGGGCCTTGGGCCTAGTTAAATGAAAAAAAATAGAATAGGGATCCGATCAGATGCTGAAATGAATCAAAAGTAACGGGCCTGGATACTTTCAAGTCGGGTCGGATCTGAAGAGGAAGAAAGAGAACGAACTTTCTTTTTCAATCGGCGAGAGAAGAGGAAAGGTCAGAGCTTTGTCGTCTCCCACCATCTCCGGACCAAAGAGCTCCAAGTCACGTAGCAAAGATGTACACTTGTTTCGATTTCAGAAGCGCATAAACATCTTTGTAGTTCGTACTTATCCAAAACTAATCAAGAGCCCAGAGCTGTAAAACACCAGTCAAACTAAAAGTCGACGAGCTCAAGATTCCGATAGCAAAACCATTGGGAACCCATGATTCTGGAGGTAAGTGTGTGTTTTACTATGGATTTCGTAAAGGGTTTATGGTTCGGATCAATTTGATCTCTGATGCACACAATGTGATTATCTAGCTTTAGCTAAGGGATTGGGTCTTGGTTGTGCATACCTATTATTCGATGAAGCTCCTGAAAGAGTTTTGGTCAATTGATATTAAACAAATTTAATATTTTGTCTTCTGCAAGCAGCTACATTGAGAGCTAATTGTACTGCTTGTGTTTAAGTTGCAGAAACAGCGTGAGGATTTTGCAGTTTAGCTCTATTGTGTTTGGGGATCTGCTAGTTAGTAGTGTTTGTTTTTTCAGAAGACCGTTTTTAATTCTTGAAGAAGACTACGAAAGGAAGAGTTTCTTCCTTTTTGAACGGCAACCCCAAACTCGATCACTGTAAGGACACGTACTCTCTCTCTAGCCCATTTTGCCATTGTATATCATTTTCTTATTTGATGCAAACAACATCTAGCTTTACGAATAGTGGGAAATGGCACAGGTGACTTCCTTTTCTTTGATCTTGTTCTATTCTGCTATTGTGGCTAAGTTAAAGGAGCTCTTTTTAGGTGACTGTTGGAATTTTCAATTCATCTCTGGTCTTTGTGTTCTTTTACATCATTTCAAGTGTACGTTGTGTTTGTCACTCACTATGGACCATTCTACGAAGAAGTATTGGTTATTTGTAGTTATCAAGTTTTCCAGAACCATTGTCATTTAATCTCGTATTGATTTTTTTCTCTTTTGTCCAGATTATACTGAAATCGTAGTTTAATTATATCAATTCCTTTGTACATGTTCAAGAGCTAATGATTTCTGATCATTGTTATATGACACTTTCTTTTGCAGACTTCTTGGCATGTTTTGGATTTATTTATTCTTATGAGTTTTATCGTTGACTTCTCTCTCAATTAGTGGTAGAAAGTTATGGAAAGTGTTGCAGTGGCGGAAGGGCTGTGGGGATTAGCGGATCACCACGAGAAGCTTGGTGAGATTGGAAAAACCATAAAGTGCTTGGAAGCTATCTGCCAGAGCCAAATCTCTTTCCTTCCTCTAGTTGAAGTCAAATCTCGCCTCCGTGTCTCTGCTCTTCTACTCCGTTACTCTCACAATGTCAATCATGCCAAGTCCCATCTCGAGCGCTCTCTTCTTCTCCTTAAGTCTATTCCTTCCTCATACGATCTCAAATTCCGTACTTATAGCTTGCTCAGCCACTGTTATCACCTCCTTGCTTCATTCCCTCCTCAACGCAACCTTCTCCTGAAGGCTCTCGAACTTGCGTCTTCAGTCCCTCAGGATATCTCTGCCTACCTCTGGTCTTGCAATTTCAATTCTCAGCTCGCTAACACGTTCATTATTCAAGCTGATTTCTCTTCTTCTCTCTCCGCTCTCGAGTCTGGTTTTCTCTCTTCTTCACAGATTTATTTTCCTGAGCTCCAGGTAGATATATTCACTTGTTTGTTTTGTGTTTGAGATTCAGTGATATTTGTTGTTGATTTGTGCTGCAATCAGATGTTTTTCACAGCTTCTATGCTTCATGTTCATATCATGCAATGGACTGATGATTATTCAGTGGAAAAAGCTGTTCAACGATGCGATGAGATCTGGCAGACCGTTTCTTCTGACAAGGTATGAAAACAGCATTTTATTATTCTTGGCTCACTTGACTTCTGCTTGCTTGGTTTATCCCTCGTCAGATAATTTCCCTCTCATGTCATGTGTAGACTGAACGCTGCCCTGGATTGTTCTTCTACAATGAGATGTTGCATGTTTTCTATCGCCTCAAGCTCTGTGATTATAAGAACGCGCAGCATCATGTTGATCGCTTAGAACAGGCTATGAATGCTCATTCGCATAAAATGCAGGAGATTCAGCAGCTTTTGGATGAGCTCAATTCGTTAAATCATAGTCTAGCCCATTACGATCTTCCCTCCAGAGAAAGATCGGCCCTTTCCGCAAGACAATCTCAGCTTCAAGAACGTATAAATGCTTTATCTTCATCTTCTACAACTGATAACTCTCTGGAGCCAGCATTCTTTGGCAACACAGATCGTGGATGGACAGAAAGGTTACTGCTTTCACCATCTCCAATTGATGGAGAGTGGCTACCAAAAAGTGCTATTTATGCTTTGGTCCATCTTATGGTTGTCATATCGGGACGTCCAAAAGGACTCTTTAAAGAATGTTCAAAACGTATAGAGTCTGGATTGCAGATCATTCAAGGTTGTTATATTATCCGTATTCCTTATCTCTTGGAATTCCTGTTTTGTCTTCGTTTACTTCCTACTCTTACATTTTATAGTTTTCTCAGAATTATTAAGCCAGTGTAATGAGTGATCCATTCTCATGTGGCTTCCTATGTTTTATGCAGGTGAACTGATCAAGCTTGGAATTACTGACGAAGTTAGAGGTTTAATCTACTTTTCTGCTGTAATTACACTTACTTGATGCAACAATTCTTAATATTGAAACTCACATTCTCTTTCTTTTCTCTCTCTCTCTCTCTCTCTCTCTGCAGAATCTGATTTGCGGCACACGGCTATTTGGATGTCTGGGGTTTATCTTATGCTACAGATGCAGTTCCTTGAGAATAGAGTGGCGCTGGAACTTACAAGGTCTGATTATGTCGAAGCAGAGGAGGTAGATATCAGTTTTTTTTCCTTTGTATGTTTTGCCTCCTTTCACCACATCACTGTAATATAAAGCCTACTTATTGATCTTAGTTAACCAGCTGTGTATGTATAGTTGATCTAGTCCCTTCGCATTAGGTACTATTAGCAATCTTCTCTAGTATAATACTTTCGTGAAGGAAAATTTAACATCAACAACAAATTATTGTGCAGGCTCTGGTTGAGATGAAAAACTGGTTTACTCGATTTCCAACGATTTTGCAAGCTTCTGAGTGTGTGATTGAAATGCTCAGGGGGCAATATTCTCATTCAGTTGGTTGCTACAGTGAGGCTGCTTTCCATTGTATTGAAGCGACCAAGGTAAAATTCATAACCACATGAAATGATAGATTTTTGCTTAATTTTGTAACCAGGTGTCTATGTGCCTATTTAATATTTGATCAAATCATTGTGAATTCTCATATGCAATTTAATTTCAGCTGACAGAGAGCAAGTCCATGCAAGCTACGTGTCAAGCTTTTGCAGCTGTTTCTTACCTTACTATCGGAGATGCTGAATCATCATCTAAGGTTTGACATTTTCATGCAGTTAATTGGATGTTTAGACTTGCTTGCTTAATTTCCGTTAGCTTAAGAAGGCTGCTTTCAATCCTATGATTTGTCTTTAGGCACTTGATTTAATTGGACCACTCATTGGAATGACGAATTCACTATCTGGTGTTCGAGAGGAAGCTAGTATTCTCTTTGCTTACGGTCTCCTTTTGATGAAGCAACAAGATCTACAGGAAGCAAGGTATGAGCTACTAGAGCAAGATGATGCGTCTTCTCTCTGTGTTCGCAAGAGAAAAAGAACTATATCAATAATATTCATAGTATATTGATTTATGCTCTAATGTAATGTATGATAATGCAGAAACCGTCTTGCCAAGGGTTTGCAGATTGCACATAATCATATGGGTAACCTGCAGCTAGTTTCACAGTATTTGACACTCCTAGGCAATTTAGCTATTTCCTTGCATGACACCGTACAAGCCAGAGAGATCCTGCGTTCCTCTCTTACACTCGCAAAGAAACTCTATGATATCCCAACGCAGCTATGGGTTCTATCCATCTTCTCAGGTTATTATTAGAGTTTTGTTGAAACAGAATTGAGAATTGAGTTTAAAAAAAAAAGAGTATGTCCAAAGCTCTGAGCACAACATTTGATTTGGTGAATGCAGCTCTGTATCAGCAGTTGGGTGAGAAAGGGAACGAGCTGGAGAACGAAGAATACCGGAAGAAGAAATGGGATGAGTTGCAGAATAGACTTGCTGAAGCGCGTGGATCCATTCATCACATTGGACTGGTAAAAACCAAATCATCTCTCTTCTATGTGTTATTGCAATAAGTAAGATCTCAGGTTAAGACTTTCATATAAACACACTGCTTGTTTACTGCGAATAGGTTGCGAAAGCTAGGCTAGAATTGCATCAGATAGACGATGCAGAAGAACAGTCAGTAATAGCATCAGGTCACTCGATGCAAGCGAATCTTGACATTCCAGAGTCTGTTGGTGTAGAAGGTCCAACACCTGCTTCATCATCTTCAAGACTTGTTGGTTTAGACACTGGAAAAAGATGGGGAAAACGAAGGTTATAACTTGTATTATTGATTGAGTGTATGTTGTTGTGTAGATTAAAAGCAAGTTTTAGGACCTTCTAACTTAGTCGGTGTGTTTATTTGATTAAGTTTGGTTTTAGGGGTTAAGTTGTAAAACAAGGTCATTAAATGATGCTAAAAGATTTGTATTTATTTAGGGACACCATGATTTTCCATAAGGCTTTTTTTTTTAAAAGTCTGATCTATTCCCGCTTATTAAGCTAAAATGCGATGATAATCTCTCGAGTGAGATGTCTGTTTGTGAGAATCAGAGAGCGTTGATTATATAAATGTCTCTACCGCTGTTTTTACGAACGCCATTTCCTTTGAAATTATTGTATAAACTATAAAGAGTGCTTATAATGATTGTGGAGAGAGCTTCTCCTCTGTGGTGGAAGAGAGTCCACAGTTCTCAGACAATATGTACTTGTTGGAAACTATGCTATATCTATCCTACTAATGATTCTCTATCCGCTGCAAGCGAGAACAAGCTAGGCCTCCCGACCTAATTGAACAAGTAGTTAATTATTACATGTCCTTCGGATTATCATATGATCGGTGATTGATAGTAATATGATATGATCATGCATTTATTCATTTTGACAAATTATAAAGTTATTCATGTAGGATTGAAAAGTCAGGGAACAATTTGGAACAAAATACAAATAAAACACAGGTATTCTTTTCTTGGCAAAACAGAAAACAGAGGTTATGTTGGGTTTATTTTAGCAAATTCTAAAGTTTAGGGCACGATGTCAAAAAGTGGTAAAATGAGAAGAGACAATCAGGGTTTATTTAAGTGGAATTGAAAATTAAGGGATCAATTTGAAAGCAATGAGAGGAAACAAAGACAAGAATCAAAATCAAAACCAAACCCGAACCAAAATTTCACCTTCCCAAACAGTTTCTTCAAAACCGGACCGACCCAAAGACTCAAATGTCCGTGGTCTACGTCCTAGACTCTAGTCCTTGTCCAAAACCAAAACCAAAACCAAAACCACTACTTTCAGGGTAAGACAATAAAAAAAAACGCGAAATTTCAGTTAAAGAAACTGAAGCGACGTTCTCGCTTTCTCGGCAATAAAAAGTTGTTGGCAGAGCAACAAGAAATGTCTGAGGTTGGTGAGCATCTTCAAAATCACATCAAAAATGAGAAACCTTTCAATCAAATCAAACCACTTAACAACGATCCAACACTTTCTTTATCTGATTCTCTTCTCCTCAAGATCCTCGAGAAGCTTCCTCAATCCCAAAGCAACGATCTTTCACTCGTCTGCAAACGTTGGTTGACTCTCCAAGGACGACGTTTACGGACTTTAAAGGTTCTTGATTTGGGTTTCGTATTATCTGGCAGACTTATCTTGAGGTTCCCTAAGCTCACGCATGTTGATTTGACGAACTCGTGTTTGAATACGACACATAACTCTGGTATTTTGCTATGTCACAAGTCAATTTCTTTACATGTATCATCAGAGTTTTCGAATTGGGATTTTCTTGAGGAGAGGCTATTGGAAAGTGATGTAATTGATAGAGGGATTAGTGTTATAGGAAGAGGGAGTTGTGATTTGCTTAAACTAATTGTGATTAATGCTTTTGAATTGGGATTTGTGAGTTTAGCTGAATATTTTTCTGATTTGAAAGAGTTAGAATTGCTAAAATGTGATGATAATCTTTTGAGTGGGGTCTCTGTTTGTAAGAACCTGAGAGCGTTGAGGTTAGTTGGAACTGTAGATGGATTGTATAGCTCATCGGTTTCTGATATAGGTTTAACGTTTCTTGCACAAGGATGTAAGATATTAGTGAAGCTTGAGCTTAGTGGTTGTGAAGGTAGTTTTGATGGGATTAAAGCAATTGGGCAATGTTGTGAAGTTCTTGATGAGCTTAGCATTAGTGATCATCGAATGGATGATGGTTGGATAGCTGCGCTTTCGTATTTTGAGAATTTGAAGATGTTGAGAATTTCGTCATGTAGAAAGATAGATCATAGTCCTGGACCAGAGAAGTTGTTGAGATCTTGTCCAGCTATGGAGAGTTTGCAACTCAAGAGGTGTTGTTTGAGAGATAAGGATGGGATGAGAGCTTTGTTTAAAGTATGCGATGGAGCAACTACGGTTGATATTAAAGATTGTTGGGGGTTGAATGATGATTGTTTCAGCTTAGCTAAAGCTTTCAGGTAACTTGGCTTTAGATAGCTTTCCCAAATCCGGTGCATTTTTGTATAGTCTTTGTGAAAATAACTTCTTATTAATTGTTGATGTTGCACATGAGACTTACTTCCATGCTATGTAGACTGAATTTGTGTGATGTGATACATAAAGATACCAAACCCTGGAAAGACTTCGCAGCAACGATGGTTTCTTTTGCTAGTTTTCCTCCGCAATGTGAAAGATAAGCTTTTGATAATCCTTTTCTTTCTCTTGTAGGAGAGTGAGGTTTCTGTCTTTGGAAGGATGCTCAGTCTTAACGTCAGGTGGTTTAGAGTCAGTAATTCTGCACTGGGAAGAGCTTGAGAGCATGAGTGTAGTGTCATGTAAAAACATAAAAGACAGCGAAATTTCACCCGCGCTCTCGTCTTTGTTCTCCCTTCTCAAGGAACTCAAGTGGAGACCAGATACAAGGTCTCATCTCTCGTCGAGTCTTGAAGCTGCCGGAATTGGAAAGAGAGGTAGCAAATTCTTCAAGAAGAGTGTTCTACGTTGAACATGTGTTCACAATCTCATGTGTCTTTAAAACTCTTTAGTAAATTTCTTCTTCCTTAGGAAAATATTACTCTCTTGTAGAATAAATTTGTAGTCAAATGTTCGAAATACGGCAATGCTCTGTTGTTATGTTTAGTAAATTAGTAATAAAACTTTTGCCGCTCACAGACTTTTGAACACGATTAAATTTTTTGTGACTTAACATGGAAACTCACAAAAACAAAATTCCCAGCTTTCCCTATCCATCCTTGCTTTGTAAATGTGAAAACTTGATGATAATAATACTTTTGCGGATGATTTATTTTGCATGCAAGGCACATAACTTCGTATTGATTCTTCAAAGGGTCGTATCCGAATAAGTAGAAATGGCTTTGAGGTAAAAACTTAACAACGGTTAAGGTAATATAGACTGCTTTGTGATAGGGTTGTATATTGTGAACTGATCGTAAAACGAATTCCAAATCCCGATCAAGCCACGTACATATTGAAAACATTGTGTTACTCTAATAAGCGCCGGGGTTTTCAAATATTTCTTGAACCGGTGGTGGGTTAATCACAGAAAACATTTATAATTAATTGATTTTCTTAATATACACATTAAAAACATTTATAAATAAATTAAGAAAATTGAGCTAACATGAATTTCTATGCTATTAAAATTTAAAATATTCAATCATTTTATCTAAATACCATTAAAACATAACTATTTTGTATCATTGTATCAAAACACTATTTATTATTTATATATCCGAATAAATTTTAATAATATGTGATATAAATTAATTATATAAAGGATTGACAATTGTATTGGTTTTTATTTAGTTAATTTTGTTTATCCTCATTAATTTAATATTTAATTCACTAGTATTTGTTCTATATTGTTTTAATGAGAGTAAAAAAAACATGATTCATTTGTGTGGGATAGGGATTTCAGAATTGGGGTTTTGAATAAGGCAACTTTGGACCAGATCTAGAACTATCATCAACAGTTTGTGTAGCAATAATCTTATTTTGTTCTCTGTCCCTGTGGGATGGAGTGACAAAAGTTTTGAGAATTCAACGACGAGAGTTTTAACAACAAAAATTTGATAATGTTACACAGAAATAAAATAATTCACTATTGAAAACACATTAAAAATATTATAAACAATAAAAAAACCTACACATATAGTATAAAAAATTATATAAAGAGAAAAATACATCGCATGCTTGAATCTAGTGATTACTAATTACATGTTTGTGTTAATTAAGTATTACTAGCTACTCAATATCTCAAAAACCAATATTTGCGTTGTGAACAAAAAAATAATAATTTATTTAACAAAAAAAAAGAAGAAGAAAATAATCCGAATATTAACAAAATAAACAATTCATTAACTTTTGATCTTATCTCAATCCCGCATAATAAGGTAATCCTAAATCTTAATAACCAACATCATCCAATGTTTTAAGGCAAGTTAGTAAACTAAAGTAGACACACATTAACACAATTTAAGTAAAAGATGTGCACAAGACTAATCTTTGATCTATTCTTTAGTCAAAGTCAACTTAAATTCCCACCGTGACTCCCATTACCCATATTTTAAATTTCATCAACCCAATAAAATAATATTTATAGTTGTCTCTCTCGAACATCTCTTTCAAACTATCCGTTAGAAGAGTTTGGCTTTAGAAATCAATAGAGAGAGATTCATCAATCAAACTTGAATTTGTAAAAAACGATGTCGTTTCGTGAGAAGTTTCCGACGAGTCCCAAATCGCCTCTAAGAAGAAGACGATCGAGCTGGACTGGCTCATGGTTGAATCATACGACGCCGTCTTTCAAAGAAGTTGTCTCCGCCGTTTTTCAAGCTCAATCTCCAAGACCTAGGTTTAGATCTTTATCCTGTGATTTCTCCCATGTTGATCGAACTCTTACTTTATCAGATTCTCTTCTCCTTATGATCCTTGAGAAGCTTCCTCAATCGCAGAACAACGATGTTTCACTCGTTTGTAAACGATGGTTGAATCTTCAAGGACGACGTTTAAGAACTATGAAGGTTTTAGATTGGAATTTTCTTTTGTCTGGGAGGCTTGTTTCTAGGTTTCCTAAGCTTACGAATGTTGATTTGACTAATGCTTGTTTGAATCCAAACTCTGGGATTTTGATTTGTCACAAGTCGATTTCGTTTCGTGTTTCTTCAGATTCATCGTTGAATTTGGATTTTGTTGAGGAGAATTTGTTGGATAGTGAAATGGTTGATAGAGGTGTTAAGGTTTTAGGAAGAGGGAGTTGTGATTTGGTTAAGCTTGTTGTGATTAATGCTTCTGAATTGGGATTAGTGGGTTTAGCTGAAGATTGTTCTCATTTACAAGAGCTTGAATTGCATAAGTGTAATGATAATCTCTTGCGTGGTATCGCTGCTTGTGAGAATCTGAGAGTTTTGAGATTGGTTGGGAGTGTTGATGGACTTTATAGTTCTTCGGTATCGGATATTGGTTTGACGATTTTAGCACAAGGGTGTAAGAGACTGGTGAAGCTTGAGCTTAGTGGTTGTGAAGGTAGTTTTGATGGGATTAAAGCAATTGGGCAATGTTGTGAAGTTCTTGAGGAGCTTACTGTTTGTGATCATAGAATGGATGATGGTTGGTTAGCTGCGCTTTCGTATTTTGCGAAGTTGAAGACGCTGAGAATTTTGTCTTGTAGAAAGATAGATCATAGTCCTGGGTTAGATAAGTTGCTTGAATCTTGTCCAGCTCTGGAGAGTTTTCAACTCAAGAGGTGTTGTTTGAATGATAAGGATGGGATGAGAGCGTTGTTTAAGGTGTGTGATGGAGTAATTAAGGTTGATATTCAGGATTGCTGGGGATTGGATGATGATTCTTTCAGCCTTGCTAAAGCTTTCAGGTAACTTTGCTTTACATCACTTCCGTATGTTTCCTTCAATTATTGAGTTAACAGATTGTTAATCAAATGGTTATATCAAAGAGCAGAGGCCATAGTTATCTGTTGTTGCACTTACAATCTTAAAGTAAGTGAACTATATATCGTGGAAACTATATACCATAAATCTAACAACTTTCAACAAACCCTGAAAAGATTTCCCTTGTAATAGTGAACTCGTCTGCTAGTTTTACTTTGAGATGCAAAAGATAGACTTTTGATGATCCTTTTGTTCTTGCAGGAGGGTAAGGTTTCTGTCTATGGAAGGATGCTCAATCTTAACAACAAACGGCTTAGAGTCAGTAGTTCTACACTGGGAAGAGCTTGAGAGCATGAAAGTAGTATCATGTAAGAACATAAAAGACAGAGAAATTTCACCGGCGCTCTCCTCTTTGTTCTCCCTTCTCAAAGAACTCACATGGAGACCAGACACAAGGTCTCATCTCTCATCGAGTCTCGAAGCTTCCGGAATCGGAAAGAGAGGCAGCAAATTCTTCAAGAAGAGATGATTGTAAATGCTCGCATCTCATCTGCCCTGAAAACTTCTTCTTCTTCTTCTCCGGGAATTATTGTTTACTCTGTTGTAAATCTTATCTTTGATAATAACAAATCTATAGTAAAAAAATCAAAACTCTTTATGTATTGCAATGCTCTGTTGTTATGTATAATAATAAAACTCTTGTTGTCAATACAATCAATTTCAATTTTTTTTCAAATGATTCTTAACAAGAAGAACACTAAGAATTTACAAGATAAAAGAGATTTCAAGAAAATAAATATACAAGAGAAATTGTTAGCTTTGACGATCTCTGAAGAATATAACTCTGAGAAAGTCAAAACATTCAAAGCAAAAGAAGCTTCGTCTTCTTCGTCTCGTATTTTGAATAGATTTCATGGCTTCGTTACTTCTATAAGCTTTCATCACCGTATCTTGTTCCACTTCTTCTTCTCTAAACATCAAATCCGCCACGTCATCTTCTCCGTAGAATACATCTCTCTGTCTGGCTTCAACTAAACTCTTACGTCTACGTAACCCTTCAACACTCGCCGGAAAACGTGGCAGTGATGCTGAAACTCTTGATTCCGCCGCCGTTGACGAAGCTAAGTCACCGTCGGGACCACCTTGTCTTCCGATCATCTTCTTGGGATTTTATGTGATTCTTTGTATCTTTAGAGATAACGTAGGGTAGAGACTTTGTGTACCCAATTTCGTAGTTATCGTTACTTATAAGAATAAGTTTGTTGTATTTTATTATTTTAACAGGACTAGGAAAATTTTAAATATATAAATAATGTAAAACGTTTTACAATCTTTATAAGATTCTTAATATTTATCCAACAGAAATAGGATATTTAAAAATCAGATTTTTTTTTTTGCTATAAATACAACATAATAAAAGTTTAGAAAATCTTTCGTTGGTGTCAAAAAAAAGGAAGAAAATCTTTAATTTATTTAGAACACTGGATAAAATCATGTAAAAAGGAAAGCTATCTATATGAGTTTGAAACAACCAAATCAGTTTACATATTATATAATAGATTTAGTCTTAACACAAAACAAAACCTTTTGAATCTGGTTGGAACATTGAGAGAGATTACAACGGCCTCATCTCAAGAGCAGAGCTATGGTGTGAGACCGGTACAGAGCTGTTGTTGTGGTGGTGGTGGTCTCTGTCAACAGAAGAACTCATTTCTTGAACCGGTGGTGGATTAATCACAGTCATAGGCATCACAAAGTTATCCGAAAGACGGTTCTTCATCTCGCGGTGTTCTTGACAAACCGCGCAAAAGTGGAGACAACAATGCACCATACATGGATCACAAGGAGAGTTCTGTATTTGCATCAACCAAATCAAACACACATCAACATTTTTCAGACTCTTTTTTACCATGTTTTATCGATTTTTAGATGTTTATTTATAAACTTAAGATTACCTGGAGATGATATTTTCTCTGTAGAGTTTGACGGACGTTTCCAGTGTAGATCCCACACATCCACCAAACAAACATCAAGCCTTCCCATATAAGAAACGAGGTATGCGGATCAATGCCGGGAACACAAGCAACTATAGTCGCGGCTGTAAGACCGCCTTCTACAACAATGGAATGGCAGATACAAGCTTTGGTCCACGAGGTTTCTTCATCACTCAGAGTCTCATAAACACGTCCAAATAGAACACTTGGGCAAAACAGTCCCTGCCAAACTGTAAAGTGGATTAAAACCGAGTCAAATCGAATCGAATCAAAAGCCAAAACTATACTAAACTAAGCTCTTAACACTAGTAAAAGATGAATCAAGTGGAATTATAGAAGAGATTTATGTGGAGCTTACAACTAGGCATATCCTCAGTACAACCGAATATTCCGGTAGTCCATGGCTCATCAGCAGGAGTTTCAAAATTCTCAGGCAAATCTTGGCCACACTCGTTGCATTTGTGAACAGCTAACTACATAAGATCCAAATTGAAATTGATATACTAGGATCATTTCACTGTTCATTGTGACAAAGCTAACAAATTAAAATTGATAATTTTTTCAAGAAGACGAATTAGGGATCTGTTAATTAATTGCATTCTCGATTAATAAAAGCATAAACATGTGATAGAATCAAATTGGATTCCTCTCAGATGCGTTATTGTAAAATCAGATCAGTAACGTACATGAGAAACTTCAATCGGCTGATTGAGTTCGCCGGGATTAATCTCATCTACCGGAGCTTGTTCTTTCGTTAACTTCACGTACCTCGACGGGGCTCCTCCTTCCGACATCTGAATTCCAAAATTTTAACGATTATGAAAAAATTAGATCAGATAAAAATCGAATTGATGAAAATGGAGAAGAAATAACAAATCGTCCAACCATGTGAAGGATTTGAGAAACGGAAGAGTAATCTTAAAGGTTCTTCTTCTTCCGATGGTCTTTTTCTGTGCTTTTAACCAAGCTGTTACCAAACGAGTTAAGACTTAATTTGGTCTTTTTTCTTCTCTATCGTTGACTTAACTCATTAACAAAAAAAAAACAATGTTTTTTTCAAGAAATTTTTATTTTTAAGCTAAGTTTTATTATGTTTGGATTTTAAGTTTATTTTTCTATGTTTAAAATCACTAAGTAAAGTACATTAATTATTATTTTATTTTCATAGCAAATGGAGAAAACATCTAATTATTGAATATGTTGAGATATTTAACCAGATTGGCCAAAACAGAAGTTGAGATACTTTAACCAAATAGAGATGATATACATATAAGCCATTTTGTGAATAAGAATATTATTTTAATAAACAAGAAATTTTATACTATAAGTCTCGATTAAAAAGTGAGGAAAAATCCCAAATAAGAGGGTTTATATCATTTCCTTTTAGAATTTGGTAAAAAAAAAAGCTAAAATTTTACTTTTCCTATTTTGTAGGGAAACTAGTTTTCGCTTGAATGGATAAAACGGTATAAATACAAGAAAACGACAAATGCATATAATATATATATATATATATATTACATTCTAAGTTAATGTTGGAGATCATGTAATGCCAATGGACCAAGCTCTATTGCCAGAGTAAGCGGAATCAACTCGACAGGCTGTTCTATGCATTAGACATTTGGAGTATGAAAACATAATTTTGAATCTGATTCCAATGATATCGTTCAAGATTCTACACACTGTAAAAGATAAATCAGTAAAGAAAAACACAAGTTATATATAGTTTGGATAAGTGGATTTAGCCAGGTTTGCAAAAACGCCATCTCCCTTGTTCTAGGCCAACACAAGACACAAGATGGTTCTTGCTCCCACCAGAGTTCTTTACCTACGGTTTTGTATAATGCTTCCATCCATGGAATTAGGAAAAGGTTATCAAATGTTCATAAACACCGGAGCGAGTTTACCAAATTTTTATCAATCATCATACACAACCATCCAGTCTGTGTCCTGGATTTGCAGAGACTCCTTGAACATTGAAGACTTTTTTGCAAGCAAATATTCCAAGAAATGTAATAGTGTATACACCTACGTGCAGACAAATAACTCGAAGAAAATAAACCAAATCCAAAACCAAACTTCTCTAGTTAGCATAACTTGTCATACACTTGTTACCTCAACCTCAAATAGTATCTGTCATTCGAGCCAAATAATCCCAATTCTGTAGTCTTTAAATCAGAAAGAGACAGTATAAAAGGAAGCTATAGCATTCCAAGTATCGAGAAATGCGATGAAAAATGTGAAAGTTATATGGTTATACCTACCTCAACTCTTTTGACCTCTTAACAAATAACTGATGAAGGAGAATCGGTAAGGTCTCAAACTCTTAGAATAGCTGTGAACCGGTAGAAAGACAATTTTTCATCCATAAATTTTGAACAAGGAAGTTCCAAAAAAATATTCAAAACATGTGCTCATGAAACCATGAAGAGGATGTCACAATGTCTACCTCATTAGTTTGCAAAGTTCCTGGCCCCAAGACATAGCGACAACACGTTATCTCAAACACTCTTCTGTGACCAGACATTTAACAAGGGTCAGTCTCAAACTAGTACTGGCGAATGGGGCTTCTTGACCCTCTTCTGTGACCAGACCTTCCATGAGGAGATCGTGACCTGCTTCGATCACGACCCTCTCTCCCACTCCTCGATCTCCTGTCATAAGGCTTTCTATGATCTCTACCACGGTCTCTGTGTCTGTCACCATCTCTGTCTCGATCACGATATCTTTCTCTATCACTAGAACCACTCCTTTTACTCTCACTTTCCTTCTCCCTCGGTTTCCTCGTATCATCTGCATCTTTTCCTCTGCCTACCCTCTCTTCTTCCTTTCCTTTATCCTTAGCAGCCTAGAAAAAGAACGAAAAAATGTATCACTATTCCCATTTTCCAAGGAATGACAGCTTAAAAGAAACAAGATTCAAGTATTGATTCCAAGACATACTTTTTGCTCAGCAAGAAAATCACGGACCAATCCATAGCCAACATGTTGCTTTCCAGTGACATGAGACTGTGTCCTCTCCACAGCATCATTAGCCACAAGGAATGAACCACAAACCTCGCACAGTGCCATCTTCTTCTCATGTGCCATCGCCAGTACTTTGTCAGTGGGCCGTTGTAACAACACTGTCTTTTCAGCATTAAGCGCTTCCACCTACCCGAATTGCCAAAAAGATAAGTACTCAGTGCACTAGAGTTATGATCATGAATAAGGTATCACCATATTCCAAGATTCAGAATGATTGTCAAAACTTAGAAACTCATTTCTTCACAGCTCCTTTAAAACTCAATAACATTTGTAAACAGTTAACAGAATAGTACCTTCCTCATCAACGCTTCAGCTTCATCCACTTTGCCTTCTTCACCAAGTGCTTCCACTTGTTCCAAAAGGTTCTTAATTTTCTCCTCCAAAACAGACAACTGTTCAGCTTTTTCTGCAGAAAGAGTAGGCGGTGGAGGCGGTTCAACCTCTTGTGCAAGACGTTCTCGTCCACGCCTAACCTTCCTATCAAGATCATTCACCTATAACCAATTACAAATCTTAGTTTACAGAAGAATCGATTCAAATGGAAAAAGTAACAAGAATAACAAGCATTACTCACCAACTTGTCGCAAAACTGAGCAAGCTCAGCCTCAAATTTAGGCACATAGGAATCATGCCTGGGAGAGTTTTCGAAGCTGGAACAGAGAGAGAAAAAAATCGAACTCTTTACCACAATTGCGTTAAGAACCGCTCTCAGCTACACTTAATTTAAACCTCTACAGATAACATTAACGGACTTAAACATACAAAATAGCCACAAATGCTTTTAGAAGCATTAGAACAGTTGCTTATTCGATTCAGACTCGTAATAAATCAAATAAAACACAATGAGACTCACTTCTCTTTCAACTTTGGATCATGAATTCTCGAGCATGCTCCTGAATGAAAGAACAACAATGAAGCTGAGATTAACATGAATGAGGAAAAAAAGAAGAAGAAGAAGAAGATACAGAATAGTGACTAACCAAGATCGCTTCGAGTGTTAACAAAGAGGTCATGAGGACAAAATCGAACCATATAAAATGCACAGACCTCTCTATCGTCCCACTTAATCTCCTTGAACCCTCTTCTCTCTTCGTCTGTCAGATTACGGGCTGCAAAAAATCGAAAGCAAATTCGTTTATTTATTTTTTGTTAGATTCACCAAAATTAAAGCTTTCGAGGGTTCAATTTAGGGGATAAAATCGAAATAAGATTTGCTAATTGAGTATTCACCTGCACCCATAAGTTCGTCCAAGAGAGCTCGTTGAGCATCCATGGTGAATTACGAAGGAATCGAAAAAGAGAATAAGCAATTGAAGAAAATTAGGAGAGGAGTGATGATTAGGGTTTCGTTCGTCACGAACAAAGGGCGTTTAATTGTTTATAGGAAAATCGATTCCCTATATAATAATCATGTTTGTTTCTCCACCTATGCACAATAATAATCTACACATATCTCTAAAATAATAAATTGAAAAATAAGTACAAAACCCATTATAATTCTTCACTTTTTTTTTTACTTAAACTTTTGATATTAATCTCTCATGTCATTTCATTTACTTAAACTTTTCTTAAAAATAATAAAATTATTTTGTAAACAATAAAAAAAAAATACGGAACTACGTAACCACTAACCATGCATATTTCAGCGGTGCATTCAACCTAAGTTACCGAATATAGAAAGGATTTATATTGCATCAAAATTTTCACAATGTTGTGTAACACAAGACGACAATGGCCGAACCGATTTGTTAGCAAAGTCTCGTAGACACCAAATTAAGCTGAATTTAGACTTCAAAAGTCAATAGAAAGATTTTTTATACTAATCGAAACTAATACGACGCATCTTACAAACAAGATTAGCTGTAGGGAAATCGAGTTCACTACCAGCTTCTGATTTCATCACATCTTTGAGCTCATCTCTTGGTGTAGCCAAACATGTCTGAAACGTTGCAAGAACAGGCGGAATTGGCATGGACAGAGCCGAAAGCACATTGCTCAAATACTCTATATCTACAGACAGTTGTTGTGCTCCTCGGTCTGAAATGTATTGGATTCCTCTCAGTTGCTCCATGTAAAGAGCCGTTGCGCCTTCTGCTACCTGTTGTTTTTGTATTTCAACGGTTAAGGTCTTAGTCTATTGCGATTCTGAGGAAGATGAAAGCTAAAGTACAAGTACCTTGAACATCCACTCGGTTGCAAAGAACTGTGCATCTTCGTTGTTTGAATCGCCGTTGGTTGAGATTCCTTCAGCTAGAGGCTCAAGCTGCTGAGGCAAGGTAAGGAGATATTCTCCAACACTTGTAACATAAGACTGAGGGTATGAGCTGAAGTTTGGTAGAGGAAAAGCGGTTTGTTCCTCCACTGAAGACCAGATTGGTAGGCGTGATACATCCCCAAGGCGTTGCCTGACTTTTGATATGAGGACGTCATAGACAAGTTCATTGACTGTGTCGGCAAATGCAGCGACTCTCTGAGATGCCAAAGGCAGTGCATGAAACCGCGGATCTTTAGACTGTAAATAAAACAAGGGAAAAAGGAAACAATACACATGAAATATTGTACAGTTAATTCAGAAACTTTGTAAATCAAGACGACAGTTTTTAAGTACCTGCTCCAAAAGGTTTAATAGTTTGTGAGCCTTCTCCGGAACATCAATCAACCGAATAGCTGCCACATCCAGAGAAGCTCGTCCAGCCATAGACAAATCTCCAGCAGTTTGTTCATTTGTCAAGTGTGATAGGTTGTGATCCAAATTTGTGCCAAATAATGAAATAGACAAGCTGGAGTTTAGTCTAGCTAGTGTGGCTCTCAAAGAGGCTTCAAAGACAGAAGACCTGCTAGTGAGACAATCAGCCACAGTAAGTATCTGTAGTGCTCCCTGGACAATGGACCATTCCTCATTTGAAGTCAAATCCATCTTGCGAGAGCTCTCCCTTTTCTCTGCACTGGCATCTTTCTTTGAACCAACTCCATCACCTGTACCATCCACTCCACACACAACTCTCAAAGATTTGAGTGTTTCTTGAAGCATAGAGATATATTGCAACAGTATGTCATCTAATGCAAGTATCAGCTCATCTGCCTCTGAGCCGCCAGTGAAGCCGATACACCTTTCAACCGCAGCTTCGAGAAGAACAACAACTTGGGGAATAGACTCTTCCATCCTTCGCACTGTTTCACTGAGTTCGATTCCTTGAGCCCCAACACCACGAGTAACAGCTCCTCTCAGATCAACCACTGCGATCTCAGAGGATAAAATAGCACGTTCCATATTCCCATACCTAAAACATGATCAACTCTATGTCACAAGCAGCCTTCAAGAGCATACATACCCCCAAAAGATTATCACCGAAAAAATGAGACAATCCATAAACACAAGAAATGGATCAAAGACATGGGAGATAAGAAGTACACAACATGTAAACTTACTTTTGCTTAAACGATTCAAAGGGTGAGTACACAGCCTTAAGTGTATCTATTAAGACCCTAAGTTCAGATTCAGCAAACAGGTGCTGAATATTTCTAGCAAAGGACCCAGTTACATTGTGCAGCTCAATCAGGGCCTCAAGATGCTTGGTCTGAATGTTAATACCCTTCGGCAAGTCTCCAGATAATAGATCCATCACACCTGTTCAAGAAAAACATCAGAACTGTCAGTTCTATCCTAAATACATAAAATATGATGTAATATAAACAAAAATAATCCTTAATTTTTAAGAAGATTGCAATCACTACATGAACAAAGCTCAGATTATCTTCAAGCCTTTCTTGCCAATTGACAGATTCGTGACATTAGCTTTTATGCACCAAAAATAAAAATAAAAACCAAACAAGAGTTGACAGAAAATACATCCTCTTAGAACTATCTAGGAAAGCATGAGGATAGTAAAGTCAAACCACCAAGGAAGCAACACAATCCAATCCAGCAGAGTAAAGGGACTAAACTAAGAAGGAAATCTGACAATTAAAATGCATTGACATAATTTCCAACCTTTGGCTAGTGTTTTTGTTTCAGGAACAGCATCTCCTGTTGCAAGGTTAATACGAGAAACAAAACTAGCCCCCAATACTCCCATGGTCTCAACCAATAGCTTTGGGACGAGAGTCATGTAGTCATCAGGGAAGGCAATCATACACCTGAACAATCATGAAAGTAAAAACGTATTATAGTGACTGATACTAAAGCTGGACTCACATGACTAGGTATAAAGATCTGACATACTGTCACTGGAAGGGGCTGGTAAATATATCGTTACTGCAAGAAAAAAGTACACAATTACCATTTCCACTCCTGCTCAAGATAGAGTAGCAACTCGTCATAGAAGCTTGGTAGCCAACTGGCAAAGGATGTCGGAGGTGATGTGAGTTGAAACTCATCGCCACTAAGCAACCTTTGGTTTTCACTTCTCTCACTGGCAAGTTTGTTGGCTCTTTGCTTAGTGTCAAAATCCTCCCAGAGTTGTTTGATTGGCTTTAGACGGACTTTTGAGTATTGCAACTCCAGAGACTTGAATCTCCCAATCCGAATGAGAATTCCTCGCAAATCTTGAGCGACATCAACCTGCCAAATTTGGGGAACCGCTTTTCAGTCAAGTAATAGCAACAAAGACCACAACCAGAATTCTTTGGGTTTATTAGACATATGGATTCCAACCTTGTGATATGTTAATGCATCTGTGAGACGTGGCTGCACCATAGCTTCCAGCCTATCTTCTAACACCTCTAGCTGCTTTCTAACATTAGCAAATTCTGCAACCTATTGATTAAAATTGGAGTTAAGTGGTGTCGATAAAAAGACTCAAAACTGAACCTGGTGTTATACTACCTCTCCAACAGCAGACAAGCAATTTCTCATGCTGGCAAGAGTTTCCGCAGCACGAGGAAGATCGCCGCTAGCAAAAACATCCTCAACCGTCGAACTTAACTGAGTTAACCCAGCGGCATCCTATCCATATACCAACAAAAGAAGAGAATCAATTGCAGATCTACACAAATGTCCACATGATAAATCTCAAAATTACAATGCATACTGACCTGTAGTGTTTTGTAGGCAGCCTCCATTCTCTGTTTGACATTGTCCACTCTAGCAAGGGCTGCTATACAATCTGCTGAAGAACCCTCTGCCTGAAAGTACCAATATCGATAAGAACATGGGATTACCAAATAGTACAGTTTTAGATAACACCCAAAATCAACTAAATTGCCCAACTTCAAATGGTACTGAAAATGCACATAGTTCTGATTAAATCAGATCATTTGTAATTATTTATCATATAAATACCCATGATTAATTCATAATTACTCGTGATCTAATCTGATATAACACTGTTCACTGTGACGCTAAAGAAGATCCAAACTAAAGCTCAGATTAAATCTCAAACCAAAAGCAACAGAAGTTCAGAATCACAGAATCCAAAGAATCAGCACAAATGCGTACCTTCTTGAGCTTCTGAAGGATTCCAGCAACGGAACCACGCAGAGACATCGCATCATCTCGGAGACGCAACACGTCTCGCGATGCACGAGGGACACGGAGGAGAGCACCTCCACTCTGCTCTTCGAGAGAAGCTCCGATCTCCTCGGAAGCAATCTGAAGCTTCATTTCCAGATCCACAAGATGTTTCTCGAGCGAGTCCTGCGGATGACGCGATTGGCACGATGAGTTAACCCATCGCTTCGCATCGAACTTCTCATCTGAGAATGGACCAAGATCCAGCATCATCTTGACCGGAGATCACCCAATTACTCTCAGTCTCTCTTCAAATCCGATGATGATGTTGAAGAGAAGAAGATCACCTGAATCTCGATGAAGAAATTGAATCAAATCAATCTTAACCGACATGAATTTCGGTTTTCAATCGGTACTATAAATCTTCAATCTATACAAAACCGAACCTAACTAAACCGACGATACATTCAAAATTCTGGGCCCAAAAGTGATGGGCCGGTATTTACTTGGAAGCCACGCACTTCTAGAACCATCCTCTCCAGCACCTTCTACTCTTTTGCTATATAAATCCCCTCTATGACAAACTTTATTTCCCTCAAGCTTTTGAAAAATATCTTGATAGAGTTTGTTGTACACTAATTCTCATTTGCATAAATGGCGTCATCTTCTCTAGCTCTCAGGAGACTTCTCTCTTCAACCGTCGTCCCTCGCTCCGTAAGATCCGTTCGTCCGGATGCTGCTGCTTCTCGTCTCTTCAATACCAACGCTGTCAGAAAATATGAAGACGCCGATGATATAAACCGTCGCTCAAACCGACCAGCTTCTCACCGCGGCGGCGATTTCTTCTCAGGTAAATCGTCTTCTCATCCACGATTCCTCCATAAGTTGCATCCAATTTTGCTTTAGATTCTCCCAGATCTATAATTCTCGTCGAAATCAACTGACTCGGAGTTTTTGACATGGATTCAGATATCTTCGATCCGTTTAGTCGGACGAGAAGCTTGAGTCAGGTGCTAAATTTCATGGATGAGTTCAGCGAAAGTCCTATAGTATCAGCTACGCGTGGAATGGGAGCTTCTGGTGTTAGACGTGGTTGGGATGTGAAAGAGAAAGACGATGCGTTGCATCTAAGGATAGATATGCCAGGATTGAGTAAAGAAGATGTGAAAATTGCTTTGGAACAGAACATTTTGGTGATTAAAGGAGAAGGGAAAACAGAGGAGGAGGAGGAAGTAGTTGTATCTGGAGATGGACGGAGGTTTACAAGTAGGATTGGTTTGCCGGAGAAAGTATACAAGACGGAGGAGATAAAGGCAGAGATGAAGAATGGTGTGTTGAAAGTGGTGATACCCAAGATTAAAGAGGAAGAGCGTAACAATGTTCGTCATATAAATGTTCACTAGAGTTTTGGGTCACCTTTTTATGGTTCTATGTGAAATTTGTTCTTGTTGTTTCTCAGTTGGTTTGTGAAGTATATGGTCGCATGATCGCATCTATTGTTTCCACAATTGTTGTTATTTAGATTCCAGTTTATGAATATCGTAGCGAGCATTTAGATTTCAAATAGCAAACGGAACACCGAACAATGTGATGCTAATACATATCTAATTGATTGATCTAAAGATGCGTCTACCAAGTTGCGTCTCGCTTAACTAGTCACATTTTGACAAACGCAATCTCGTGGAGAATGTGTTAATTGTTATAGGGACTTCAAAACTTTTGTTGTCAACCTAGCGAGGGCGGCCTAAAACAACATATTGGCCAAAGACTGCCAAGTTCATATCATACAAAGGTACAAAAATGTTCTCTTATGCGTTGGAATGATAAAAACCCATGATCTTCATCTTGCATGAGTCTGTGAATTCAAGATCTCTTTCAACGAATCTACTCATTCATCTTCTAACTGTTCTCCTTCCTTGTTCTAGTCTTTCTCCAGCTTCTCTGGTGGACTGTGAATTCCTTCCCCTTCTGACACATTCACATACATTATCGTCCTCTTCACCGTTTCATGATCTATGAATGCTTAAAGGGTTTGGTTAAGCATGGTTGACACCTATAATCGCACAAAAAGTAGAGATGCATGTTCACCAAATCCAAAGCTTAAAGTATACTTCCAAGCTTAAAATCAGATCTTAGAAAATTATTGAAGTTTCATGATGTTTTACCAACATGGATAGACTTATAGCTATTAGGCTGATCCGATAAATATCTTGATGGAGGCTTCACTCTCTGGAGCTAGTAACAAGTATAGGTGAAGTTGTGAATGCACTTCTAAGGACTTATTCTACCTCCACTTGTATAAGAACGTGTAATTTTACAATAAAACAAAAAGAAGTTATATAAGGCATTGTTATTGATCCAATAAATTTTCTGTGGTATCATCAACTGCTCAACTGTTTCCTTAAAGCTGGATCCTCCTGTCTACTCTATACCGGCTTCTTTAGCTTGAATTTGCAGATTTCATGGCTTCTTGGAACAGATGAAAGACATTCTCAGGGAACATTCTTGGTCCAGCTGTTTGGGTTCTTGGTTCTTGAAGCTCTTTACTTTGACTTAACATGTGTTATTTGTTTTAGAAACAAGCAGGATTTTGGGCAAATCAAGAGGACTTTTTGAAGACAAAATGTCTCGGGGTTCGTGTCAAAGCTAAAAAAAAGTGGTGTTAACGAAGTTCATCGTCAACCTCCAAACCATTCTCGAAGGCAGACAAAAAAAACCAATAAGGTCATTAAAATAATGACTTCAAAAAGTGCTTTAAAGTTTTTCACATGTATTATATAATGATTCAAATTGAAACTAGCTTGCAATTTTCCTAATATAATATATATTTACCTAGGAGGTCGGTAAGTTTTTGGGGATTGGTCACAAATGAGCTGTGTGGAGGAGACAAGAAGTAGTAAATCACTCGTTTAGTTTTTTCACCGAGGTTTAATTGTTCTTTTCCTTTTGTTGTTTTCTTCTTTCTTTGACTCATCTTTTGGCTTTTCCCATGAGCTTTTCCAGCACATTCATTTGGATTGGTAAAAAAACACTTGTTTATTCTGTGTTTTTTGGGAGTTTAATTCTTATGTTCAAATACTTATGTGTGAACTTGCTCATCTTATATAGTGTCAACTACCTACTAACTCCTTTTACATTTCATAATACTTATAAATCGTTAAGCCTTTGTTACTGTTTCTTTTGTAATCAATGAGCTCAATTCATGCTGCTTCTTCAGTCCTTGTCTTGTTTCTGCTCTTGCATCTTTCTGAGTCTCGTCACCTCGACAATGTTCACATTACAGAATCTCGGTTTTTGCTTGCCAAGGTTCTTGATTTACATCTCATCATCTCTTGTTTTACTTTCATGTTCTTGAATTAGCGGAATCTGTGTTTCATCTTCTCAGAACTAAGTTTCTTATCGTTTTTCTTTGGTTTAGGATCAAAATGTTATCTCTGGTTTGACATCTAAAGAACCGGTTAAGGTTTCTCGGTTTGTTCTGGCTATGGGGAAGCACCGCCATCGACGGTCGCCGCTCTTATTTGCAGATTATCCGAAGCCATCCACTCGACCTCCACGCCATAACTGAAACCTCTCTCTCTAGATTTTCATCTTTAGTTTTTTTTTTTTGTAATTGAGAGAGTAAATATGTCTTAAACAGTTTTCTTAATATGTTTCCAAATGTGGAATTTTTTGGAGGTATAGGTTCATGTTTTCATCCCAGCTGACCAAATCTATCTATTTTGAGTAAGTCACCCACGAGGCCATGATTGCTTCCAACAGTCACAGTCATGAGTTTGATGATTTGGCCCATTTTGAGGTTTAAAGCCCAATATTAGCTCATTTACAATCTCTCGTTCTCCCTTACCAGATGTGCTCCAGTTTTCATATTATCTTTTACTTCATTGCGTTTGTGCAACATGAATGTAATATTTTCTGTTTGGAGCGAAATACAACCAATGAGGAGGCAAATAAAAGAACGTGTAACAAGAAGGCCCAAAACCAAAACAGATAAAAAAAAAAAAAGAGTTATGTTATTAAGGCCAAAAAGAAACCTACCATAAAATTTAATATAAAAATGTATTTTTTTATAGTAAAATATATATTTTCAAGAAACAAAACGTGGAATGCAAAACCGAATCATAGTTAAGAAAAAATTGGAAATGACAAACAAGTTTGACACAATTTTTACTTCGCTTGGAGCTTGATTCGAAGTTCTTATGTATATATATTATTTCCAGCTGGTTTTAATCTTCTCTAATATATATATATATTATCATAATTTGTTTTCTTTTATATATATTTTATAGAAAATATATATATTTATAAGAATGGTGTTATCTTTTCACTACAAAAGTAAATGAAAATGGTAAATTTTCTAAAATATTCAAAAATCAACTTTCTACACCTGAAGTCTAGAGGTATCAAAATGAGTCATTAGCTCATGAAATGGATCGGATCAGCTCGGATTTTTAAATTCGATCGTAAATTAGATCATAAATTAATTTCTTTAATTCGCAAGTACAATTATATGAATTCGAGTTTATAAATATAAACGCATATAATAAATGTTTAGTCTGAGCTACCTCATGAATTACGCGAGTTCATAATCAACAAATACCGAGAGAGCTAGCTCATTTTGACGTAAAGAAAAATCTATTTGTCAAACACTTTTAAAAATATTAGAAAAACGGTGAACTTTGCATCATCTTTGCATAATAGTAATATTAATCCTTATGCGTATTTGAGAAGAGAATACTAATTAATACTATAAATTATAATATTGAGTTACAGAAAAAATATAAACATATATAAGACAGGATTCTGTGAGTTGTTGTACGGTTGTTTCTTTGTTCTACTCCTAATTCTCTCAACTATTATATTTCATGCCCTGTACTTACTTAACTATATTGTTCTTTTATAGGTTATAACTTATAATTAATTATGTTAAGGAATATTTCTACGCCAACGAGAAACGATTACTAAGTTAGTAACCCACAGTTCCATGAAATTAAAATACTTCTTTTAAAAAAATGAATAATTAGTAAAAATAACTCAAGAAGATTGACGAAGTGTACACTTGTACACATTTTGGGGACACGGGCAAGACCAATCCCTAGTGAAGGCAGCGTTCGATTCGATGCGTGGATTGTTTGATGTCGTGCTTAATTTAGGAAAGCACATGTGAGGCTGACATTTTTGTTTGGTTCGATGTCTCTGAATCGACGAAGAGTGCCATGCACGCACATGTTTCTCCTCTTCCTCTCTTTCTTCAATACTTGTTCGCACTTTATAAATTATTAGGTGTTTTGTATGATTATAAATTATTAGGGGGTTGTTTTAAGGGTTTTAATTGATGCACAATTTGTCATCTATTGACTAGCTTTGATTTTCCACAAGAGTCATGTATTTTTGTTTGGATTTGATTGTAATCTTTTACCAGATCAGTAAAATTGTAGACCTTTGTGTTTCATTGTAGATTCAAAACTATAAAATTTGTATGGGGTTGGACATGCAATTAAAAAAAAAAAAAAAAACCCCATGGGAATCTTATATTGATACGGAATGAAATTTTTTGAAATATACCGTTTAGTGAAATTTCAATAGACACTAATGATTTGTGTGATTGTTATGAATTTGAATAGTTAAAAACGAATGTATTAGGATATTTAGTAGTTAACATTTGTGATTAAAAATAATTAATTTCTATAAAAAAAAATAGTGAATCTAAACGAAAATCAAGAAAAAAAAAGAGTTGTTGAGGACTGAGAGATGGTCAAAGGGAGGAGCAGAAGCAGCGGCGTCAAACAAGAAGATTCTGACTCGTAAATTTCAATTTCCAAAAGATCTTCCGGTTTATATACTCTAACTCGTAGATTTTTGTATACTCTAACTAATACTATAAAAAAATAAACAATTTGTTTATCTTCAACATAAAACAATTAGTATTATTTAGCATAATTCATATGTTCATATGCACATAGCAGACTAAAATAAGTAAATTAGACGAAAGAAATAGGAATCCAACTGTGAAGTGGTCCCACGATCTTCCCTGAACGAACCTTACATCTCCTCGAAAAGCCAATTCTCTTTTTTTCCGATTTTTTATTTTTTTATCAGTCTTCCTATTCCACTTCCAAAATGGTAACTCTACTTTGTCGTCTTCTTGTCAGAATCTTTGACCGTCTTCGTTCCAATGTGCTTAAATTACACTACCCTCTAATTGTCAAAACTAAGTTTGACCCGACTTTTCATTTTTGAACTTCTTTGATACGTCGGATTTTTTAGTTGTTCATAAAATAGAGTTCACTAAAACTATAACATTTTTGTTTTTCCCCGTTTGTTTAAATACCATAACTAAATCTCGTGACCAGATAATTCAAATACTTGATTTGGACTAATTGTCCAGATAATTCAAATACTTGATTTGGACTAATTGTTAGAGTGTTATGTATGCTGTAAAGTGTTTGAACATTTTACATTACTTCTGGTTTCTAAAGCTTTTTTCTTTCAATTTGAAGCCTGTTGATTAGCAAACGCTTATATAGAGAACAACACAGGGAGAGTAAACGAAATTATACAAAACTTTTAATTGGTTTTTAAAAACTTATAATCTCCTTGGGGGAGAAGGGTTAGAATTCGAAGGACGAAGCATATAATGGTAGTTGAAATAGTGAAATTGAATTAACAATGTGAACTAAGGAGATCTTTATTTAATTTGGTAATTGAAAAATAGTGAAATAGACGAGAGTATTTAAATCCTTCATGCTGTTTGTTGACAAGAAGTAAAAAAGTAAAATCACTAACTAAAAATGAAAAAAAAAAATATCATTTGGGGATCAAATATGCAACAAGCAATAACTTTCTGCCACGTAAGCAAAATTTTGTGGCTAAAATTTCATATTGGTTGCTGATCCACGTGGATCCCATGTGGTTCTACGAGATGACCCTCCGGTTTTTTGGAACTGAGTTGAGAAAATAAGAGATAATTACAAAAAGAGCATTAAAACGAGAAAATGACTTTTATTAAAAATAAAAAGCTAAAAAAACCGTCACCGACTTCAACCAGCTGTGTCCGAGAGCGACCACACCAAAGCAGCCATCTCACGGTGGCGGGACCCACACATCCGATTAATCCACGTCAGACCTGACTCGACTCTCAGACTCGTCACGCTTTTAAAATCAATTGCCACGCGTTTAGCGCCGTAGTTTAAAACTACATTTGGGCCCCACCCAATATGATCGGCGGTTTTTTTGGAACTACTAATAACCATATTAACATAATTAATTAATAGTTAATCACAACTTGATTTAAACCAACCACCGTGCCTTAGAAACTCTTTTTTTAATATATAAAAATATAAATCACGGCGTTAGGTCACGCGCTAATTACTATTCTTGTATCTCACGCGCGATTCGTGCAGTCCACGTGCACGTCAGCTATTTCCCTCAAAAATTTCTGGCGAGTCAACAACGTCGAATTGCGATTTATTTTCGTAAATACAAAAACAGTATTATTTCCTTCTGTTTTTTTTGGTTCACTTCTCAAAGTTTGTATATTTATTTTCTAAAATCAGAAACGAGTGAAATTTTTGGAGTATAATTACTTTAGGGCCAATTCTGCGATTTTCTCGGGCACTTAAAAAACATTCAAAGTTCATCTTTTTGGCAAATCTCTCCGTTACTTATTTTCCCCATTAATTATCTGTGTCCCTTATTTGGTTGCCGAGAAACCGCGAGAAAACAAAAAAAATTGAGAAGCAATAATAATAATAAAAAAAAAAAAAAGTCTCTGTCTTTAAAAATCTTTCCTCTTTCCCATCGTTTCTGCTTTAAGTTTCAAAACTTGTATTTGGTTTTTTCTCAGGTAATTTTTCGCTCAAAGTTTCAATCTTTTTTTGTAACTAGACATTGTTACTATTCTTTCCTTCTCTGTTCTTCATTTTGAGCTCCAATTTTCAGTTGGCTATTAAAAATCGAAGCTTTAGAGATATTTGTTGTATGATTAATTAATGCTTGGTTTTAAAGAATTTTCAGTTGGCTATTAAAAAAACTCCAATTTTCTGGGTTTTAAAGAATTTTGGTACTTTGTTTTTGGATTGGATTTTATGTGAGTGATAATGATTTGTCAAGCTTTATGCACAGCACAATTTGAAATGGTGGTGGGTCAAACATGTTCTTTAATTGTCTATTATGCAAGTGTGTTTCGAAACTTTGGTTTATAAATGAATGTATTCTTTGAAATCATACAAAACTTTTTGATGTGCTTCCATTTGTGTGTAGACATTAGTAGCAATATGTATGTATCTGTCTTTTTACCGTTTTTGTGAAATGTTAGTTTTACAATAGTGAAAGTCTATGTTTTTTTTTGCAGAACCAAAATGTTTAAGAAATTTACTAGTTTTTATATCTGTTTTTTTTTTTTTTTGAAATGTGGGGTTTTGATTTTTGGCTCTATTCATTTAGATTTCAGATGTTAGTAAAAATTGTGAAAGACCCGAGTTTCTGTATTAGTCAGAAATTCTATTTGGAGAAACAATCTCTATAATGCAATCTCTCTGGCATTACCCTTTAAAATTCTATTACTAAGTGAAGTCATTTCATGAATAATGTGTTTTCTTGATTACCACTTTTTACAACTGTCAGCGAGATAAAAACAAGAAATGTTACAAAACTTTTTGTTTGTTTCTTCTTATTTGATAATAGCTTGAGGCCAATGTGTAACTTTGGTATCCAATGTTACTACTTGTTATGGTTTAACAGGCTGGTTTCAAAATTTTACCTTTTCCTAGTGAGTAGTGATCACACGAGTATTTGATTTTCTTGGGTGTTGTCTTAACTTGTTTCTGTTTCTTTCTTGCATTTGCATTTCAGGGTGGAGATTTCTATATATTACTCTGAGGAAGAGGTTCTTAGAGAAGTTAAATTACTGAGCTTCTTATATCCAAGAATCCGTTGGAATCTTCGATATATTATATAGTCTATTGATAGCATCTAGTGTTTGTTATGGACATAAAATCTGGTCATTCGTCTCCTGTAATGACTGATTCTCCACCGCTAAGCAACTCAAGATTAACCATTCGTCAGAGTAGACTTCCTTATTCATCAGCTGCAGCCACGGCTTTGTCACAGAACAACAATCTTTTGCTAACCGTTCCTAGAAAGAAAACTGGGGTTCTTGATGATGTTAAGTCTAATGGTTGGCTTGATGCAATGAAATCTTCTTCTCCTCCTCCAGCAGTAGTTAACAAAGACAAGTTAAGCAGTGATGCTACGGATATGACTTATCGCGAATGGATGGTTTGTCCCTTACTATCCTCTTTTTTGCTGAACTTTGTACCATTGTTTTTATCCTTTATAATGGTCTTTTTGTCTTCTAATCTTGGTTTTAGCAGCTCAAGTATCCATCAGCTCTGACTTCTTTTGAGAAAATCATGAGTTTTGCAAAGGGTAAAAGAATAGCATTGTTTCTTGATTATGACGGGACGCTTTCACCTATAGTTGAGGAACCTGATTGCGCGTATATGTCAAGCGCTGTAAGTTTTTAACTTCTCTATATACAAGTGCTAAAACTAATAAAATATGTGTTTTATCCTCCTAATGAATTATCTGGTTTATGCTTGTTTTAGATGCGTAGTGCAGTGCAAAATGTTGCCAAGTACTTCCCAACTGCGATAATCAGTGGAAGAAGCCGTGATAAGGTAATGTTTTACTCGTTTCATCATCTTCTTCATCAAGAATGTCTTCTTGATTGGTCTTATGTAATAATAATCCTTTTTTCTTCAATCAGGTGTATGAATTTGTTAGATTGAGTGAGCTTTACTATGCCGGAAGCCACGGAATGGACATCATGAGTCCTGCAGGAGAATCTTTAAACCACGAACATAGCCGTATTGTATCAGTTAACGAACAGGTTCATTTTCTTGCATTTTTGTTTATTTTCTGCAATATCAGTTTCTACATCAGATTCTTGAAAGTGTGATTTTGAAAAATTCAGGGGAAAGATGTAAATCTCTTCCAGCCTGCTAGTGAGTTTCTACCAATGATCGATAAGGTATTTTGCAAACATACCTTGTAATGTATACATACAACTATAAGTTATAACACAACATCACATATGAAATTGTTGAATGCTTGAAATTATCTTCTCAGGTGCTTTGCTCGCTTGTAGAAGGAACAAAGGATATCAAAGGAGTCAAAGTGGAAGACAACAAGTTCTGCATCTCTGTGCATTACCGCAATGTAGAAGAAAAGGTTTGCATTACTCAATACAGTGACCGGTTTGGTTCCTTTACACTTTACTTTAAAAAGCTCTTTACTTTGTTACAGAATTGGGGATTGGTTGCACAATGTGTTAATGATGTCATCAGAACATATCCAAAGCTACGGCTAACACATGGCCGGAAGGTAAAAAGAACATCTTAATCTCTTACTTATTACAACAACAAAAAGTTCAAAGTTTTGAGTTTTTTTTTGCTTAAAAGGTTTTAGAGATTCGTCCAGTGATTGATTGGGACAAAGGGAAAGCTGTAACATTTCTACTCGAATCTCTAGGTACTTAACAAAAATCCCTCCTTTGCTTGTGTTATGAATCTTGATTTGGTCAGGCCATTGACTCTGAAACATATGTTTCAGGATTAAACAATTGTGAAGATGTTCTTCCAATCTATGTTGGGGATGATCGAACAGACGAAGATGCGTTTAAAGTATTACGCGATGGACCAAATCATGGTTATGGTGTACTAGTCTCTGCTGTGCCTAAAGACAGCAATGCCTTTTACTCACTTCGTGACCCATCTGAGGTAAGTTAATAAATCACTCAAACTGTAAACTTAAGCTATGAGTTTGATTTTGTTACAATTTTTTTTTAACAGGTTATGGAGTTTCTGAAATCATTGGTGACATGGAAGAGATCAATGGTTTAAGTTTAAGTAGAACAAGAAGAAGAAGTAGAAGAAGATGGTTACAAATATGGAAGTTTTAGAAGATTTTATTGTTACTTTCGGCTTTATACAAATACCTTTGAGATTTAACTTAATGGTATCGGAGATGAGATCAAATGAAGGCTTTGAAACATGCCGGAGATCCTTTTCCGATCAATCTCTTATCTTTTTACAACTGTAAATTCTTTTTGTTAACTTTCCTCATGGATAAGTACTGTCTTTATCTCTGGATTAATTCAAATCATTTGTCTCATTTTGGTTTTAGGTTTTTAATGTGAAGCAATGACTTATATTGTTATAGGACTAAATAAATGCCACATAACGTTTTCATTCTCAATCAAAATTCTTCATCTTTGCAAAATTTATCTAAACAATGCGAAAATACTCTAGAATAATTCAAAGATACAGATGTTTATTATTATCATTATTGTCTTGTCATCACAATATTTGGATTAATTCTAGAAACAAGTTCACATGTGGGTTTAAACACGTAAATTTGGTAGAGGAGGATCACAACGAGTACAAACACATTGGTTGAAAATACATTGTGTGATAGCACAGCCGGGACATTTATTATGACAAGTGTTGTCGTTGTTGCAAGAACCTCCACGTTGTATCGTTATATCTTTCATTTCTCCACTAATTCTTGCTTCTCCATTTGATAGACCTATACATATACAATAACAGAGTTTGAATAATTAAGAATATAATGCACTTAATTAGGTTTCTTATTACAGAGGGAGTATTACTAAGTAGGCATTTTAACTCAAACATAGTGATTCAAATTGCGATAATGGTTTTATCCCTATCACAATTTGAATTGATTTGTTTTTAGTGTTTAATACCGAAATATATCAATTAACATTTTCTTCTTTTTGTTTTGTTGTTAAACATAATATAATATAAAGTTCAAAATTCGAGTAAAACCAAAACCAGATTTGGACATGGATTATCATGCAAAAAAAACTGAAGAACATTATGAAAATTCGATGAATATAAGTTGAAAGCTGGACTCACATGAAAGAGACAACAAAACTGCAAGAAGAACTACTTTCTTGAACATCACTTGCTCCATTTCTAATGTAATACTGATTTCGAGACTATGCAAACAAATTCTTCATTTATATAGACAATTTTTTCATAAAATTTTAACAATTAAAAAGGTTGATTTGTTTCCAAGAAAATAAATCTACTTATTGATTTTGCGATGGTGGGTTAAGACACTAGTTTTTGTAGATTCTCATAAATTTTGACATGAAATCTCCATATAGTGTGACAAAAAATCCCCATATATAGTTTTGAATCTAATTTTGAAAGAAAAAAAATATTCGGTTAACAAGTTTGACAATCAAAATCTCGGATTAACTAGTTTGACAATCAATTTAGATATTCGATTTAGGATATTTTATATCTATATAATTAAATATATAATCCTGAAATTGATTTTTTTTTTCCTGAAATCAGTATAGATTAGTTATTTTTTTTTTAAGAATTAGACAAGTATCTAGATAAAGCCCTTTTCAACGGAAAGTATTGTAATCGTCAAATAGATAACGTAGTTCTGATAGACCAATCCTTAAACTGATGGGAATTTTGATGTCTACGCCACACGAAAAATAAAACATTTCATTTTTTGCTAATCTTTAGTTGGGATTTCTCCCAAATTTTTTTTTTTTTTAAGTGTGGCAGTGCTCATGCAAAGTAGCGAAAGTGTCCTCCGTCAAATTTAAAATTTTAGTTAAATAGGAAAGCTTGTGAATTATATTTTATAATTGCGTACAAAATTGTGGTAGACATTTTGATAATCCATTATTGCTATCACAACGTGGAACATGAGTAGAAATCATCTTATATATTATCAGATAACTAACTAACAAGTATAATACCTCTATTCAATTTTTATATTGTAAAATGACGAAAATATTTTTATTTTTATTTTAAAATTATTTTCTATTCACCCAGTCGCAAAATATTCAAGAATGATTATCTATTAAATCTATAATATATAATTATTTATACCAATGGTATTCCAAAATTCTGATTTGAATCCAGATCACACAGACACGCGTAAAAGATTTTGAACCACTAATCTATCAAATTTTTATATCATTTATAATTATATATACATATATACTTATTTAAATCACAAAGGCCATATGAGATTTTTTACCACCAAACGAGTTACCATATGACAAAGAGAAAGTCAAAATCTAGTAGACGGTGGAAAAATTGATTGGGCATGATGGAGGGTTTCCGATGATCGTGTTAAATGGTGTAGAAGTTGTTAATATGGATATGTTGGTATATATGAGGACAAGTTGCATGCATGTGGATGCATGGAAAAACATTTGAGTGAAAATCATCCTATGGAATGCGACATTGTTGAAGCTTTATGAACAAGTGATGGACAAAATCTACGGAACGATGGACATAATGAATAAATGGTAGACAAGTGAGTGAGTAATTGTAATAAGAGGCTTAAAAAGTTATTGTGTATAACGAAGGCTTGTGGCCTAGTGGTAATGGGCTTACAGCAGCTGTAAGTTTCACTACCATGGTTCGAGTTTTGGCCACTATGAATTTCACATATGGACTGCAGCATCCCAGGAACTGACACGTAGAGTGTCATTTGGTCCCCGCGTGGCTAGTCTAAGCGAACCGGTTAACTCTGTTAGGAAACCGATAGATCTAGTTGGTCGGTGAATGTTATGATACCTGGAATATAAAAAAAAGTTATTGTGGATATAAACAAGTATGCATAAGTTTCTCTAAGATTCAATTCTTCTCTTGCGAGGAGGTTACCAGTTTTATGTCTGTAGGTGGCTGATTCTGGGTCGACGAGGGTCACGTGTAAGAATTGTTGGTCTTAGATGGCTTGTCTCCAGCTGAATTTCAAGGTCATCCCCTTGTTCCTAGTCTGTGTTTGTATCATTGTGTGGTCAGAGTGGCGTGGCAGTGTTTATTTCTGACCTGCTGTATAATATATTCCTGCTTTTCATTCTTGTCCGAGTTGTCAACTAGTTTGTCTACGGTGTCGCGTGGTGGCTTGACTGAACTCCGTGGCTTCCCGGTCTTATTGGTGCTCTTCGACGTCCAAAAGTTCTCTGAGAAGATTGGTTGGAGTATATCTAGTTCTTATGTTCAGTTTTAGTGCTTAGATTTCACTTTGACTCTCTTATAGAGCTCTTTCACTATAGAATTAAGTCTTGTGTGGCTCTCCTTCTTTTAGGACTATGTCTCCTTTCCTTTAAGGCTTGTGTCTCTGGATGAATTTGTATTTCCAGCTTTGCTTTTGGTTTTGATGATGTATGAGACTTAATTTTCATCAATAATAAATCCTAGATGATGAAAAAAACAAGTATGAATAAGTTGGTGCGCTAAATAAAAAGAATGGCAATATATATGCCATTTCCCATGCTAAAGTGAATTAAGAGCTGGTAGAAAGAAAGAAAGAGACGTGATGTGATGAAAATTGAAAAATAAAATGATTTGATCATTTGATTAGTTGATCACCTATAAATCTCGTGACTCAAATTGACGTGAATATAACATGTAAATTTGCTTCTTCCTATTGACTTTTTTCTTGTAGCCGTTGCTGTATCATAAAACAGCAGTGTCAATATACATAAGTTTCATGCACATAAAGTAGCAATGTATCACTATTCGTGGCTTGGTCCACTATATTGCTATATAAAAACCCTATTGCGATATTCTTGATTTCAGGTGAATTAACAAAAATAAAAGAATTCCACAAATATGAGTTCTTGCTCTGATCTCATTGAAAGATTAGAGGAGAAAGATTTGGAGGAATTGACATCCAATGTGAAGCAAATACATAAAGAAATATTAAAAAAATTAATCTGACATTAAGCGAGTCATTGAATGTTTTAATATTATATCATCATGTTTCGTTATATTTTAATGAATTTACTTCAGAGTTAAGACTAACAAGTTTGACCACCCATAGAAAAACTTAGCAAGAAAAAAAAAACAAAATCCAGAACAGACAAAAACTTTGGGCTCCACGATTAGAGTCGGCCCAATGTCAACACAATGAAATGCGAACGTTAGAAAGATCTTTTCTACGAATAACAAATTAAAAGAAAAACAAAATGGACTGAGCAAAGCGGTTACACAAACTGACGCAGAAACTCGTGCAATTGAGGATTTTTTTTTTCTTTCTTTTTCTTACAACAAATAAGAAAAAAAAAATCTAATTTGAAAGATTTTATTAATTTATTTCCTTGATCTGTATTATTTAGTGTAAGAAGAATCAATTAAACCAGAATAAAAATCCGTTTATTGTGATTTTTTCTTGTCTTAACCAGAATATATATATATATATACGATATGATGAACTGGTTATAAGTTATAACAAGATTTTCGTAGTAAAATAACAAAAATTAAGGATTTAATCAAGAAATAAAATTTCATTGTTGTTTAGGTATAACTTATGAGTCTTGAGTCTTGACTTATAGTTATAGATACATAGGATCCTCTCACAGTTTCTAAAGCATGATTATACAAAAAATCCAAATATGAAATTGATAAATATAGTATACACAACAACCATTTACAACCAAAAGTTTTCAAACATTAAAATTCATACCACAGTTACTGCGTAATTGCATATCGTCAAAAAATACTAATAAATCAAAAACTTTATAGAAATGGAAGTTTCCTTTAATTAATAACATTCATTACACATCGTTAATGGTAGGTAATCAATAGAAATTAGAAAGTGAAAACATAAAAGTGAATAAAAAATCATGAAATATCTTTGTGTAATTAAGTCGTCAGCATCTAATTGGAAAATTCACATCCACACTTATATAAAATCACAAATAAATTACAATTTAGACGAACCATTTACTAACAAAAATCTCCTAATTTTTAATAAATAGGGAATATAAATAAAATATTTAATTTTCTTCTTCAAGTTTCAAAAACCCACACACACATTTTACACACTCTTCATCTTCCTCTGCTTCGTCTTCTTCATCGTTTTTCGATTTTTTTTTTGTTCCTACAATGTCGTTTCTATAACCGAAGATCATCATCATCACTTCATCATCATCAAAACCAGAAGCGAGAAAAATTAAAAAAAATCCTTAAATCAGTGTGAATTACAAATGACGGAAGCTAAATCTATTTTCGCTTTCGTCTTCTCCTTCGTGCTTCTCTTTAGCTTCACTCTCGCTAGTGATCCTTTCGTTTCTTACCTTTTCCATGTTTCGTACATCACTGCTTCTCCTCTCGGCGTTCCTCAACAGGTTTCGTTTCTCTCTTTCCTGTGAAATCGCTGTTTAGTTTCTGTAATCTGATCATTTTAGTCGTTTTTGGAGTGAGTTTTGTGTCCTGGATCTAACATTAGGCTTCGTTAGAGATAGTAACTGAGATTTTTGCGAGTGATGATGTTGATTTTGAGGTTTGTGGAAATTGTATAACTGAAATAATCATATCTGTGTAGGTTATAGCAGTGAATGGAACACTTCCAGGACCTGTGATTAATGCTACTACAAACTACAATGTTGTTGTTAACGTATTCAATGATTTGGATGAGCCTCTTTTACTCACTTGGTGATGATCATCTTTCAATATTCTCAGCGTTTACCTAATTTAAGGATTTTGTTTTGGAATGATTCCTGAGATTTAAAATGCTTGGTAGGCCTGGTGTTCAGATGCGGCGTAACTCGTGGCAAGATGGTGTTCTTGGCACAAATTGTCCAATTCCATCTAAATGGAACTTTACTTATGTTTTCCAATTGAAAGATCAGATTGGAAGTTATTTTTATTTTCCTTCACTTAACTTCCAGAGAGCTTCCGGTGGTTTTGGTTCGATTATAATCAATAATCGTGATCTTGTTCCTATTCCCTTTGCTAAGCCTGATGGTGAAATCGTCTTTGTTATTGGTGATTGGTATACTCAGAACCATACTGTAAGTGGGTTTTGAGGTGTTAATGGTGTTTGTTTTCTTTTGATTTTATCTTTCAATGTATTTCTATTGGTTAAATGTTGTTGCTTTTGTAGGCATTGCGGAGTATACTTGACTCTGGTAATGAACTTGGGATGCCTGATGGTGTTCTTATCAATGGGAAGGGTCCTTACAAGTACAACAGCAGTGTACCTGATGGAATTAAATATGAGACCATTCATGTCGATCCAGGTAACATCTTTGAGAGTTCTGTAGATCCTAATCGTTTTTTTGTGTATTGGATTTCCAGTTTCAGCTATTAGTGTTGTCATTGCATTGCACTTTAAGCTTTAGCTCTGAGTTTTATTCCCTCTTTGCTTCATCTGAGATACATTTTGCAGGGAAAACATACAGGATCCGTGTTCACAATGTTGGTGTTTCGACAAGCTTGAACTTCAGGATTCAGAACCATAAATTGCTCTTGATTGAAACTGAGGGTCGCTACACTTCTCAAATAAATTTCACCGATTTCGATGTTCATGTGGGGCAGTCTTATTCTTTCTTAGTCACCATGGACCAAAATGCCTCAAGTGACTACTACATTGTGGCAAGTGCTAGATTTGTGAATGAAACAGTGTGGCAAAGAGTGACAGGTGTTGGCATTCTCCATTATTCCAATTCCAAAGGACCTGCTTCTGGTCCTTTGCCAGTTCCAGCAACTGATGTTTCTCACCCTTGGTCCGCAATGAACCAACCAAGAGCAATAAAGTATGTCTAGAAAACTCTTAAATCAAGTGGATGTTTGATCCTTTGCTCGTAGCCATGTTAATGTAATCCTGCCTCTTTTCATATGCAGGCAAAACACATCGTCAAGTGGAGCTCGTCCAAACCCGCAGGGATCATATCACTACGGACAGATAAATATCACAAGCACATACATCTTGAGGAGTTTGCCTCCAACAAAAATCAATGGGTCACTTCGTGCTACACTTAATGGGATTTCATTTGTTAATCCGAGCACCCCTATGAGGCTTGCAGACAACCATAAAGTGAAAGGAGATTATAAGATGGATTTCCCAGACAGAGCTCTTGAAAATAAACCTCCACGTTTGGACAGATCTATCATCAACGCAACATACAAGGGCTTTGTACAAATCATCTTCCAGAACAATGACACCAAAATCCAGAGCTTCCATATTGATGGATATTCGTTTTATGTGGTTGCGTAAGTAAATCATTGCCACTCCTGGGGTATATTTATTACATTTTCTTATCAGTTTAACTGCTCTGACATGGATTTTCAAAATCTTGTATTCCAGGATGGACTTTGGTATCTGGTCAGAAGACAAAAATGGTTCATATAACAAATGGGATGCAATATCACGAAGCACGGTCGAGGTTTGGAACTCTGTACACACGATTTAAATGTAAAATAATGTTCAGCAGGTTTATTTAGTGGTTTTATTTGTTTTCATGTTTGCTTCAGGTTTACCCAGGGGCATGGACTGCTGTATTAATGTCTCTCGATAATGTTGGAGTTTGGAACATCCGAGTTGAGAATCTTGACAGATGGTATCTTGGCCAAGAAACATACCTGCGAATCCTAAACCCTGAAGAAAACGGAAACACAGAAATGGATCCTCCTAACAATGTTCTTTACTGTGGTGCTCTTAAGGCCTTACAAAAGTAATCATCAGAAACTTTACTCTCACGTTTTCTCGTATTGAACTATAGATTATGTGAAAGATCTAAGAAACTCTTCTTTGGTAAATTTTTCTGTAGGGAACAATACCACAGCTCTGCAACATCAGTACTAAATGGACAGTTGAATCTAGTTTTCACCATGATGATGGTTTTGCTCGCCTCTGTTTCAACCTTCTTCTGAGTCTACTTTGCTCTAATATTCTGAAACTGTTGAATTCTTAGATTTCTAATCATTTTATTGATTGTTTGGTGTACTCAGATCTTCTATATATTTCTCATTGTTCCAAACAACTTTAGTTTGTGTGTATTTGTGTGTAAACAATTGTCTCTTCGTAGTTATAGGACATTTGGAGTTCAAAATCATGTTTCCTTATTCAACTCTTCCCAACTGTAACAAAAGCTCTCACTTCTGTTGGTGAATTCTACATTAATTTCTACCATTATCCTCAGTGTTTTTAAATATAAAACTAATTAAATAAAGTAAATGAGTGCCTTTAATTGACTGAATAATATACATATAATGGTATTGGTGTATTTTGAAGACACTAAAAACATGAATATCTTTAATTTATTGTTATTTTATTTTTAAGGCTCTCTTCAAAGTAGCAAGAATGAAGATGGTCTTAGAGTCCAGCAGTGAAAGGTACGCCAGTGCTTGGGAGCCACGCAGAACCAGCGATAAATCTTCCAACAGTGAAAGCAGATGCATCAGAAGCTCTACTCAAAACATGGAACCCTTTCCAACGAACACGCGACTTCGTAGATGAAGCTGGCCCAGTATTCATATATTCAGCATAAAACAACGTATCAAGACCAAACGCTGAACCTTCAATCCATGGAGACCAACCAAACGGACTCACAAAACCATCCAAATACGTTTGTAAAACCACAGTACGTGAATACTTGAGTTATGTATAGAGATACCTGTGTTCTGAAATGGATCAGCACGACCTTGTGCTGTTATTACATTAGCTTGACCTTTGAGTGGTCGACGAGGAAGGATGAGACAGTTTTGAAAAACGGAAGCTGCGTTTCCGAATATGAAATCTACTGTTCCGTAAATGTAACACTCACGGTAAAACTGACGTTGAGAATGAACCATGAGTGTGTCTTGGTATCCTTCTATTGAACATTTGTAGAAGATTGAGAGGTCTGAAGATGACCGTAGTGCCACGGCTTGGCCCTTGGCTGGACCAGCCGTGTTTCTGAAGGTTACACCTTTGGCTATGAAGTGAAGTCCCTCAATACCTGAACCACAAGTAATTTAATTACCCACTTTGTTATAATGAGAAAGAATTAAAGAAATTTTCAAATTGTAACGCTTACTTTTTTGTGCGGGAAATAAAAGCCAACGGTTACGTTTTATTTCTATATTATTTTTAGGTAGTGATAAAAAAATATTGATAATAATTGATGACGATCCCGATGTATGATTTAACTTGAAGTCTCTGCTATTTAATATTAAGAGCAACTCATAAATATTAATAATTTGTAACTTTTAATTATATTTAAAACAAAAAAGAATTGTGCCAATAATGTTGTAATTAAGTTTTAGTTATATTTTATTACTTTTCAAATTTATTTTTGTGTTAAGAGTTTCCACTAAAACCCAAGGGATATAGATACTTTAATATCGACTCAGATTGTAGGGATAGTTGGAACATTTTTTTATTAGTAATGACATTGAATTTTTTTTAGATCTAATCTATTAACTATAGAAACTAAAATATAAAATGAAAAGAATAAGTTAGTTACCGGCAGTGGCGGAATTATAAGTGGTGTAACCTCCTTTAACACTACGACCACCGGTGATAATGGTGGATCTCATTCCATCTCCGATCAACATTATATTATCATTATTTAAACGTACATTTATGTTTTCTTCATATATCCCTCTTTTAATGTATATTATGAACCTTGATGACGTCATATTTCTCCGTCCAGCCATGTCAATAGCCGCTTGCACCGTCTTGAAATGTCCTGATCCGTCATTAGCCACGACGAGGTTAGCTTTAACTGTACGGAGAAGTCTCCTATCTTTATCAGAAACCCACGTCGGAAAACCCTTTTGATCAGTGGTGGCGTTGCCGTTGTTTCCGGTGGCTAAGAGAGCTCCGTTGATAGCTAAGCAGTTGCTGATGAGGTGGGAGATTTTTGTGTTTGAAACGATTGGTGTGATGAAATCTGACACGTTGAGATCAGAGGTTCCACATCGACAAGTCTCGATGTTTGTAAGCGCGGTGCTTAGCCACGTCTGAGCATCAAAGTCGGTGCAGCGTTTCACGGTACCGGTTTTTGGATATATGCCTTGTAGTGTCCGGTTTAGTTGTAGGAGAGTGTCTCCATAAAGGTCAATGCAATCCGTTAAAACAGCTTGTTTCTTACCGTCGGTGCAGTTGCTGCCGGACTTAGTCAACTCGTTCCGAGTGGATACAGCTCGATCCATGGCTGCTTCTACTAGCATTACTCGGAACTCGGACAGTTGTGTCGGTTGTTGAAAACTATTGTGGTTCTTGAAGTAGCATTTGCATGAATCAGGGTATGGAGTTTTGTCACACCACCAGTCAATTCCGGTGGTAGAATTGCCGTCGGCTACGGTGGTGGGAGGACGGAGGCAGAATAGTATTAGTAGAAATAGTAAATGTAGAGATCAATATGTTGCTTCTTTTGCTAACTAATTTGGTTTTGGTTTGAGAGGGTCGAATTAAATGTAAAAATAAAATAAAATGTTAGAGACTAGAGAGTGGGAACATGACTCCAATCTATATGTATATCATAAATCTACAATGTGGTGGTAAATTTATATAGTGAGGTTATGAATGAGATCTACCTTTGCGTCTGTATTGTTAGGTCGACGGCTGTTTTCTTATTGCGTGAACGATTGTTTCACTTTGTTTTTAGGTATAAAGATATTGTTTAGGAGTTTTTTCAGGAGGTGCTAACACATTAACCAAGATTTCGACACTTTTTCTTTTAGTAATTTATAATCTTCTATGAAAGTCCTGAGTGTTAAAAGTTCTATGTTAATATGAAATTGCTATACATACGATATGATTTAAAACTCTTGATAAAAGGAATCATATTTGATGTCAAATATATGTAATTATAACATAATTTTATTAATATGATATATGTTATCTAGTAATAGTTAAATCAGCAGTAACTAGTTTTGCATACTGTGGTTATACTAAAACAATTCTGAGATTAGAAATACTTCATCTTTTTAAAATGTTTGGATCTAGCAATTAAATCTAATTAAATGCAAAACATGTTAACATTTTTCTTTGTCTACATTATCACCATGATCGTGGTTTACTGGTTTCTATCTATAACATTTTTTAAAATTGTTTCTGCTAACTTCCCACCATTAACATGATTTGATGTGGTTCCACTGTATTTAAAGTTTAATGTAGTTCAGTAAAATCTCTGGAAAAAACTAAAGCAAAATGGTATATATAGATATATAATAATTATATTTCCGATTAAATTACAAAAATATATCGTATAAATTTGATAGTATCTACTATCTAGATGACTGTGAAATGAATTTGCCGGTGCGCTTAAGCAAAATCTTTTGTCGTCGATCTAAAATATAATCCAAAAATAAAGAAAAATACTTAGTCCATGTAACAATTCAGAGCTTAAAAATGTTATGTCATTAGTGCAAATTATAACTTTTCTTTTTGTATATATCCCACACAAAGGCGGTTTTATTGTATACACATATAACTTAGAATTGAATCGATTACAACACCATTAAAACAAAAGTTTAGTAATTACTTTGTATACATAAATAAAGGATTTAAATTTATTAAGTTCAGAATATAAGTTCTATTATAAGCATTTTGGATAATTATATAGTTAAAATTTTAAAACATTCAACTTGTCGAGAAATATGGCATGTTCATCTTAATACGTAGGAAAAATATAGAGTATTTAGCCATGTGATCCCTCGAGAGTCCATGCACACATTCTCACCCCAATCACCACATTTCTCCTACTTCCCTCCTCATGCTTTCGTTTTTATTAATTATCAAATAGATAATAACATACTACTATATATATGCTCTATTATTATTTTTTTTTAAAACAAAGATTTCAGTAGAATTGGTTTGATCATGATTTTTTTCATGACATCAATTAGATCGACAAAGTTCGTTTTATAACAAAATTCTTGTTTCGCAGAGAACTGCGATATACTAAGGTCAAGTTCCGTTGGGAAGGCAGCAGAGTTGTTCTGTTAAAAACTTGAATAAAAAAAACACTTCCAGTTAACCATGCATTTTTACATGAATGAATATTAGTAAATTATCAAAAAGGTGAAATTGCAATTTTTTGACGCATCACAAACTTAAAAGATATTATTAAAATGTCAAAGTTTATACTGACTTATTAATTAAATAGGTAATTTGTGCTGATTGTGGCATATTAACAGGGTTAAATTAAAACGATATCATTTTGCTCTTATTAAAAATCATTAATTGTTAAATTGTGGACGTTTAAATTCTAACTTTCAAAATATAGATGTGTAAAATTTTAACTGACTGTATGTATAAATGGTTAATTTATGTTGATTATATCATTTGAGGCACAATGTTAAACCTAGAGAGTAAACACCTTTATGAGATTAAATTGTTGGTTAGAATCTTCCGTTTAATCAAAATGATCAATACTCCAATGACTATTATCGTTTATCTTCTCTTTCTACTTTTTGAGGCATTATTGAGATCCAACCACTATAAAAAAAAAAGGCAAATATCTTTTCAAACTGAAATCTGCATTGAGAAACAAGAATTCAACTAGGTTTTTGTCACTTGACTCACCTGGAATCTCTTGATGAGTTCTCTACAAATCTTCAACATATTAAGTTTTTAAGAGTTGTTGATCAGTGATTCGATTCGCATTTCCGTAGTGAAGCAACTAAAAACCTATTTTTTATAAAGACACCAATGAACATCTAAAAACCTATTTTTTTTTTGTATTTAAATACTTTACTTATTTAATATAATTTTATTAATTTTTATGTTTTATTAATAACTAAATTCATGAACCCATTAGAATCACTTATTATTAACCATTTATCATATGGTATAAATTTTTAATCTAAACCTTTGAAAGCAATAGGTAAAAAGTGTCAACCTATGGGTTTTGATCAAATTTTGACACCGTAACCTCCCATTATCTTCTACTAAAATTTTAACAGCTCTCAACCGATATAATTAAGCTCGGTTCAATTTGGATTTGGTACGGTTCAATTCGGTTGAATGCTCACTCTAACCCACAGAAAAAAAAATCTGATAACTTCATCGACGTTACCCTTAACCTCACTTCTCCTCTCCGATCGACGACAAATCCCAGTATAGCAATTGCGCCGGAGAAGATGCAGCAAAGGAAACCGACGGCAGGTAGACCCAGCGGTACCGATGGATCCGATTTTTCATTCCGGATGACCGTTGACTCTCGTAAGTTCACAAAAACCCCTCCAAGTCTCCGATCCTTTTACTCAATTTCATCTTTGATCCATTCGCTTTTTTAGGTTACACGAAAGTCACTAAAGGCAAATCTCGTCTCCGTCCTTTGATTCTAGTTCAGGTTCTTTCATTTTTCCTATAATGTTAGAAATTTAGATTATTCGTTTTGATTAGTTTAGTCATAGGATTGGATTCTGTGATGCGATTGCAAATGTTACATTCTCCAGATACTTTAGTTTATGTGATCATGTTCTCACAATTGAGAAGTTGAAGTAATTGCAATTATCTCTAAATCAAACAAATCTTAGTCCCATCTTCAATTTTTTATGACATTGAGATTCTAGTGTTCTTGAAGTTGTTTGTATCAATAGTTAAAAAAGATTTGATATTTATATCTATTGTAGATGTATCTTTTTTTTCTTAGCTCAAATCTTTTAGGTTTTTGTTTGCAGGCTTTGATTTATGTAATTGGACTATCTTGTGCGTTTATGACAACAACTAAAAAGGATGAAAGGAACACTCTTGCAATTGTATCTGCTGCTATTGGTTTAGTATCTTCATTGATTGGAGAATTAGGTTTATCCTCTCTTCTTTACTGTTCTTGCGGTTTACACGTAATAAATGGATCCTTTTGTTTTTTTTGTTTACTTTATGTATGTTTGTTGTCTTTGCTGAAAATAGGTTGCAGACGCAGCAGAGTAAACCTTTTGAGGCTCTACACGGCTGCATCTACCATTGTTATGGTTCTTTCGGTGTTCTGTGCTGTTAGGAGCAGATTGACAATGGAGGTAAGTCGAACAAACTTTACTCCTATATACTTAGATACACTGCCATTTTTTACCTGCTTAGCTAATAATAGGCTTTGATTAGCTTAGAAATAGTTTACTAGTCATGGATAACGGGTGATTGTGGTAGTAACAGTATCATAGGATATGAAACTGAGCTTGTGCGTTGATGCTATCAGCTTACTCTCAATAAATGTTGTAGGAACGGAATAGCTCGGGAACAACAGCCAAGCTTGAGCTCGTTGGGTTCATTTGTGCTCAATTAGGTAAAACTTCCTTAAGTTTCTTCTACTCAGTTCTTTTCGATACCACTTGAGTTACACATTTGCAATTCTTTTTTTTTTTTTTTTCTTATCGAATGCAGGAGGGGTAGTACAGATATTGGTGATCATCGTTACGGGTTCTCTTGTCAATAATATGTCTCCGCCTACCAAAGCAGCATAGAGAAACAGAGAAATTAGGTAATGTCATGTGTTGCTTATCTCCTACATTAAGAGAAAACGTAGAATTTTGGCAAGTTTTGAACTGTTTAGTTTCTTCCACCAAATGAATAGAGTTATGTAACGTTGTTTTACTTATTAAACTTTTTATTTAATCATTCAAAACACGTTATTGATAGATCGATGCACCATGCGAACACATTATTCTTAATTTATTTAATAAAAAGCTTTTTCTTAGTTTAAGATGGGTTTTAATACTTGGCAATATAGTTTCTTATAGACATTATAACTAAAGAAGAATAGGCGAGTCTTGTATGCGGCTCGCGGTCATCTTATTTTCCATCAAGTGATTCATGTTCTCCTAATTCTCATATATTCCATTTAAATTGTTGCATCAGTTTTTCAATATTCTTCAAAGATATATTGAATTACCAAACAAAGCTCTTTAATCGTATTAATCTAATGGTAAACTGTTGATATATCCTTAAAAAGAAACATCGATCTTGAAATTTAGACTCAAAATTAAATTTACCAAAGAATAATAGGTATTAAAGTATGATTTGTTAAATTAATGCTTGATAGATCAAGTTGTAATAATCAGTTATAAAATGATTTCCAAGGATATGAATGATTTATTTTCTCTGAAAGAGGCCATGTTCATTACGTAACTCACGTTTTTAGTCTTAAATGGCGGAATAAACTCATACTAAAAAAAACTTGTACTAATGTTCTACTGTTAATTGCATATAATTTAATTAAGACTTCTTATATATATATCACGTACAATCCGACCCTTATTAGATCTATTGCTGACAATATTTTGTTTTTCATGCTATTGACTTACACCATTTTCATAGATTTATTTTCTCTTTTTCACACTATATACATTATTTCGGTAACTTTCATCTCTTTTTTCACCCTAAGTGACGTCTGTAGGTAACATAGTTTGAAAAGCAAAATATGCATGTGTTATGTATATATAACACATACATGATACAGCCTAGTTTCACAATTCGTATACATAAAAATTGTTCACAAAAGATACATAAACCTAAAAACATATACAAAAATAAATCAAAGCTGCCACCATCAACATGTGGCAACTCCTCTACTCTCTAACGCTCATCGTCTTCATTTTCCTCGTATCTACAAACATCCATAAAACAACAGCCACGCCATCATCCCACTCCCAAAACCACAAAACGTTCGTGAAAACGGATTACAATTCAACAACAAACCCTGACAAATGCTACAAGTCTTTATCCACATATTCATCAACCATCAAATCCAACCCGATCAAGCTTTGCACCACCGCACTTAGCCTCAACGTGAAAGCCGCAAAGGAAGCAACTTATATCATCTCTAAGCTTCTCAAAAAGTCTCAAAGATCCACCACCGGACGAAATAATAAAATGGAGATGCATATACTCAAGGACTGCTCGGAGGAGATGAAGGACACAATTATTGAGTTAAAGCAAGCGATCACAGAGATGAAGAGCCTACGAGATGGTGGCTCGATGGCTGAGCATATAATGAACGTTAGGATTTGGGTGAGCTCGGCGTTAACCGATGAAGGGACTTGTACGGACGGGTTTGAAGAGGTGAAAGTGAATAAAGAAACGAAGAAGAAGGTAACGAAGGTTGTTGAGGAACTTGCAACGACGACTAGTAACACTTTGGCGCTTATTACGAATCTTCGTTACTAGCAAGCTAAATAATTAAAACAAAATTTAAATCTATGAATATTAATATTATTGATGAATTATATATTACTACTCCTTGCATGTGGATGTTTTCTTCTTCTTTTTTCCACGGCGATTTTTGGCAAGTTAAGTCAAGATCATACGTAATCTAAATGCCGAGTGAATCTATACTTAAACCAATAAAATCATATTAAAAGGTTGATCCAGATTATTGTATATGGTGACTTTTTAAAATAATCCATGTGACTGTTCATAAATAAGTATCAAATATCCAACAAAAACTTATACAGTGGCATCTACGAATTATTCTAGAAAAAACTTTCAAAGTATCTACAGAGTTCATTAAAATTAACATAATATTTCATTCCATTAATGTAGAGCTATTCAACGTTTTTTTGATAAAAATAATGACGTGGTTTTTTCCTTTTAATAAAAGATTAATTTTATCTTAAATGAAATTTTAATAAAAATAATGACGGGTCGCTATGGTGTAGAAGAACTGTGTTTTTTTAGTTCGCGTTTCAAACGTTATGCCGTTTTTATCATTTCTAAACGGCAACACATCTCTTTATCCCCTACAAAAACCTTGAACGTTTAGCTAAACTGAGATCCTCCTCCGTCGCAAGAAGCTAGTAGAGCAATGTGGAATCTAAAGCAGCGAGTTCAGCCGCATATCAGTTCGACCCGATGGTTAATCCGAAACTTCCGGAGCGGAGAGTCCGGAGACGCCACTGGTCTCTACGGCTTCGATCATCTTAAGACGGCTAAAGGGTTTCAACGTTTTGTCGCTGATGCAATTGAAAGGTATGATTTTTATCGGAACCATCCATTGGAATTGATGTGATAGTGGTGTAGCTTAGACATTTTCATGAATCATTGATGTGTATGCTTCATTAGATAGCTTAGACATTTTCTATTGGGTTTTTTTTGTTTACAGCTACTGTGTTGTTTTGTGATGTAATTTGATTATTGAAGAAATTAATTTGAAACCATTTTCTTAGGTCCGGTGAGTTGGTGAACTATGTATCTGGAATGCCTTCGTCTCCAGAGATTGTTAAAGCCATGGATGAGATTTCAAACACTGTAGGTTCTGAACTTGTGTTCTTGTTACTAGCTCTTCATGGTGCTTTTAGTGATTGATGTTTTCTGAATCCTAATTTTGTTAGGTTTGTTGTGTTGTTGACTCTGCTGAACTTTGTCGACAAACCCATCCTGACAGGTAGTTCTGAGCTTCAATACTTTGGTTTATAATGTTATGTTGAGTTTTTTTTTTTTACTTGTTTACTTTGCTGCATATATTTGATAGGGAATTTGTTGAGGAAGCGACTAAAGCAACAATGGAAATGAATGAATATCTACATGTGAGGTGACCAATGATTTGCTCATTTTGAATCTTGGAATGCTTATAATGTAGACATGTAAATGAAAGTTACCTTTTTGTCAAAAGAAAATACGTTTTTTTAACATTTATCTTGTTTAGACATGAATACACAGCTCTCCGAAAAGATCTCAATTTATTTTCCTTTTAGCCGTAGAAATTTGTGGTATAAGATCTTATCAAATTTAGGATATAACCTCTCTACAGTTTCATCCTTGTATTTAGGAGTCTATTAACCTTTTTCAGTGACTGTCTTCTGGGTTTTTGATGTTCAGCATCTTAATACAAATCAAACTTTGTATGCTGCATTGAAAAAAGCAGAGCAAGATTCCAAATTGCTTACCAAAGAAGCAAGTAGGACTGCACATCACCTCCGAATGGACGTTGAACGGGGTGGCATTCATCTAGACCGTGGTTTGTCATCTATCGCAGTTAATTTTTTACCCTTTATGATGTGGCTGTTATAATGGATGTTAAATCCCTTTTTCTATTTCTGTTCTTATGTTCTTTGCAGAGAAGCTAGATAAAGTGAGTAACTTAACAACCAACATTTTTCAGCTATGCAGAGAGTGAGTAGCCATCAATACTCAAATATCGATTCTATTGAAACTGTGAAATTAGTATAATAACTTCTTTATAATCTATATTCAGGTTCAGTGAAAATATTGCTGATGATCCAGGACATATTGATATATTCCCAGCATCACGTATCCCTAGACATCTCCATCGTCTTCTCAAACCCATTTACCGATCCACTTCCAGGGTTTCGAGAGGGTCTACAAGATCAAATCATAACTCAAAAGAGAAGGGATTGCGAATAACTACTGATACACGAACACTTTCTTCCATTTTGCAATGGACCTCAGATGAAGAGGTGCTCTATTTTACAGACTTTGTTCTGTTTCCTTTTCCTGACAGTTTCCCATTGCTAATCTACAAATGTTCTATAATCATGTACTTTAAGAAGTGGGTTTGTTTGACAAACAGTGAAATCTGCGTATCAAATTGCATATGTTACGTTATGCTCATACTTCCATTTTGTCGCTGACCATTTTAATATCTCTATTTTCAGGTTAGAAAAATGGTATATATTCAAGGGAACTCTGTTCCTCATGCTAATCATGGAGTTCTTGATAATCTTATTGCTGCACGCCATGAGCTTGCCCAGGTTAGCACTTATTCGTTTATGGTGCTCTGTAGTATGTTATCTTTGGTTAAAGAGTTCACTTACTTTCTTTTGGCTGCTCTTAGATCATGGGGTGTAATTCTTATGCTGACTTTATGGTCGAGCCAAACCTAGCAAAATCACCCAAGGTTGTGATGTCCTTCTTAGAAGAACTGAGCAAGACAGTTAAACCAAAGGCAGACGAAGTAAGTTGACATCTGCACTATATCTGCAAAAGCTGACCTTATCTGATGTTCCTGTGGTGGCTGAGTTTAAAATTAAGGATCTAATAACCAATTCTCATTGTAGGAATTCATTGCCATTAGAGACTTTAAAAGACAAAACTCTGGTTACAAATCTGCAGAATTAGAGCCGTGGGATGAAACTTATTATACTTCCATGATGAAATCCTCTGTCAATGATGTGGACACTGCTGTAAGTTGCTTCTACTATTTAGTTTCTTTCTAATGTGCTGCAGCAGTATCACTTACTATTGTCCTGCAAAAGCACTTGGGTTTCTATAACTTTATTTTGTTTTTTTTTGGATATTTTTGGTTCTTTTACAGGTTGTAGCATCATATTTTTCTCTACCTCAGTGTATTGAAGGCCTAAAAGTGCTTGCTGAATCATTATTTGGTGCAACATTTCATACCATTCCGCTGGCTCCAGGTGAATCCTGGAATCCATATGTGCTTAAAATGTCTCTTCATCACCCGGACGAGGTAAGTTGTTTACAAAACTAAGACAATCCTTGCATACGTTTTGTAGATGTAAACACAATAATAGTTCATAAGAAGATGGCCAATTTTTTTCGTAGCACACCATCTTTGTTCCCTCATTCTCACTAATTATGCGACTGTATCTTGTAGGGTGATCTTGGATATCTTTACCTTGACTTGTACTCAAGAAAAGACAAGTACCCTGGGTGTGCTTGCTTTGCAATCAAAGGAGGACGCAAGATTTCTGAGACAGAATACCAACTTCCTGTATGCTTGATCAAGTTTCATTTTCTTTCCTTTATTGCTTTTAAGCATATGGCTACAAATATGAAAACTGACTCCTGGGGAAAAAGATTTACTATTTTTGTTGATCTGATCTTATTGCAGCTTATGGCTCTAGTTTGCAATTTTTCGCGTGATCGTGATTCGTCAGTTGTGAAACTTAATCACTCTGAAGTTGAAGTTTTGTTCCACGAATTCGGCCATGCTCTTCACACTCTGCTCTCACGAACGGTGTGTACAAATTTTATCAATATGGGAAGCTTATTAAGATTCTTCCAGTTCTAGCTTTGCTGATTGCTCTGTTTTCTGAATTTGTCAGGATTACCAACATTTTTCTGGTACCCGAATGGCTATTGACTTAGCGGAAATGCCTTCAAATCTATTTGAGTGAGTCTAATTCCTTCGATTTTTTCAAATCCTGTTTTCAGCTTTAAGTTGCAAAACCTTCTATTGGTACATACTGAAAATACTCATATGCCATTCAGGTACTATGCATGGGACTATCGTCTCCTGAAGAGATTTGCCAGGCATTACTCAACGGGTGAGATAATACCCGAGAAGTTGGTGAACTCATTACAAGGTGCAAGGAACATGTTTGCAGCAACTGAAATGCAACGCCAGGTCTGATTAATTGATTCACCCCTTCAAATAGGCTCAATGCAGCGGGTTAGAAAGATCAACATCAGTTTCTCTTTGTTTGTTTCGGTAGGTGTTATATGCGTTGATCGACCAAATGCTGTTCGGGGAACAACCAGAGACATCAAGAGACGTAAGCCATCTCGTGGCTGAACTGAAACAACAACACACGAACTGGAACCATGTCGAAGGAACACATTGGCATATCCGGTTCAGTCACTTAATTAACTATGGAGCAGGTATAATCTATCCAATCCATGTACAAAAATGTGTGAAACTGAATTAATAGATGTATCTTATCCATGTAGGGTACTATACCTACTTATACGCAAAATGCTTTGCATCAACAATATGGCAATCAATATGTGAAGAGGATCCACTTTCGTTAAGCACAGGAACAGTGCTGAGAGAGAAGTTCTTCAAACATGGAGGAGCTAAAGATCCAGCTGAGCTGCTCAGAGATCTTGCAGGCAAAGAAATCATTAGTATTCATGATGGTTGCATAATCCCTTCAACCACAAGCCTCTTAAATGAGCTCAGGCTATAAACAAACTTTAGCTAAGAATCATTCCTTTGATTTGTTCTCGTCATAGTAAAAGCGGAATATAAACGGCAAGCAGTTTGATTTTGACAGAATACGATGTCGTTTTTGTGTGAAAATATAATATTTACGATGGGATTAATTATTCTATCGCAAAACAAATCAACTGAAAGAAAATGGCGCTAATCAACTCTTCGTGTTCGTTCTCGGCGAGACCTTATCATCTTCATCATCTCTACACAATCAGAAACCCTAAATTCACAATCAAATGTGAAAATTCCCAAATTGAAACCGAGACAACAGAGGATCCAGCTCAATCTAAGAAATCGAGTTCTTCCGGTGTAGGATTCGGTTCATCGGCTTCTTCTTCTTCCTCTTCTTCTTTGAGTGCGGCTACACCAGGAAATAAGAAAGGGAAAGGGAAGAGAGAAGTGATTAGGCGTTCTCCTGTGGAGAAACCAGTGTTTATAAGCGAAGAAGGAGCAGCCAAGGCAGAGGAGCAACGACGTAACGAGAATGCGTTTCTTCTAACTTGGCTTGGACTTGGTGGTCTTATTCTCATCGAAGGGATTGTTTTAGCTGCTTCAGGTTTCAATATTCTGATTCTAGTCTTGTAATCAAGCTTAAGATTTTAGCTACAGAGCTAATGAATAACCAAAGATTAAGACTTTTTCATTGCTTCTTCGTACTAGTCTTGGAATCAATCATACAAGAGTTAAGTTTGGTCTCAAATTGATTAGCTTTACTCAAAACAATTGTGTATACTCACATTCGTGCTTGGACTACTATAACTTATAGTCGAGATAGTCCCTTCTCTTGTTGTTATCTTGGTTGTTGTTTAATCTCTTTATCAGGTATCAGGTGATTCTGTATGATCTTAGGCCTGATTCTTTTGTTGTAATTTTGCTTGTCTTCCATGGAACAAGGCCAATAACAAAGCTTGGTCTTGTGGGTACAGAATTGGGTTTTGCGTTGGTAAAGGACAGATTGAACCAATCTTCTCCTTTTCAGTTGATGAAATAGAGAGATGACAGTGCTTGATATGTTTAATAGTTTGGAATAGAGTTTACAGGAGGTTTCCTATTGAAATAGATTGTATTGTGGAAAGGATTGATTGATACACATTTATTAAAATCTCCTTGTGTTCGTTTTTGGCTTTGTTTGCAGGCTTCCTTCCTGAAGAGTTGGATAAGTTGTTTGTCAAGTATGTGTATCCAGTATTCACTCCATCAGTTGGATTATTTGTGGCTGGGACTACTGCTTATGGAGTTCTTAAGTATATACAGAATGAGAAAATGAAGGGTCAAGAGTGATACTATGATAACCATGGATGTTCTTCGAGCTTACCTGTGATTCAGAGAAATTGGTTTCAAAGGGTTGATGAGTGTAAGTGTGTTTCAAGTGTAGTAAGATTGGATTTATTTTAGGATTATGCAATCCGAAAAGAACAGTATGTGTATTGATCTGACCTTAGTCATTGTATATGCAGAGCTGGTTATGTCAAAATTAAATCAGTTTTGAGGTCCTTGCATTAGTCCAGGTGTTCAACTATCCAAAAAAAGTAAATAACAAAGATTTATTAGTATTGCTGCAGCCAAAGAAGTCAACCAAAATCAGATCTATGTGATATTCATGAATAAAATTCCGAGAGGAATCCAGTTTATTTTGAAGCTCTTGAAACCTGTTTCTTTCTGCATCTTGCTCTAGACTAGAAGGGTAAAATCGATCATTTAGATTAAGAATATTTCAAGATAGCTCAAGATTGTTATTTATTTGTGGAGTTTGAGTATCTAATGATAAACTCTTTGTTGTTTTTATTGAGATTGTTATTTATTTATGACGAAGTATCAAGAGGCAAGTGTCGAAATGATTTCAAGTCTACATAGGAAAATATTGGTTCTGTTCTTTTTGATTGCGGATAAAAACTACAAATTAATAGTTAGTAATGTTGTATATTCTAAAAAGAATTGAATTACTCATTGGGTTTTATTTTATTAAGTTTGGCTTGGTTTCCTTCTAAAGAACTTCGGGAAGGCTAAGTCAAGACTAGTCCACATGGTTTCAAGAGTCTGTTTTTATGAATGGACCGGACTAACGAATACTTGACCATTTGACTGAGGTCCGAGACGAGTCTTCTTCTTATTTTTCTTATCTTGAAAGCAAACTACTTTTAGGGAAATAAGTTAATAGTAGTAGCACAACATAATAATGAGTCACCGAAAATTTGAAGGTGAAAGAAAGTCAAGTTGGGGCCCTTTTAGAAGGCGCCGCTAAGTCCATCCCTCCCACTAACGAGACACCATGCTATATATTTGCTCATTTGTTATTATTGTTTTGATGTTGATTCTCTTCTCATCATTTCCATTTTTAGAAATGTTTCTTTTGTTTTGTTTTGTTTATTACTATACTTTTACTTCTTAGCTTCTTTTCAAAGTCTGGTCTAACTTTTATGTTGTGGCCTCTCTTCTCACTATCTAACTTTTTTTCTTAATTGACATCCAGCTTCACTCCCTTTGAATTAGGGACTGATTTTTACCTCAAGATTTTTGATTTAGAATAATTTTTCTTTGAAATGATTTTGATATATAAAGTATGTAAGTTATTGCAACAGTTCTGAACTGATTAACTCCATTTTTCATTGGAATTATTCATTAATCTTAAGCTCAGTTAAGACAGCCACAGATTATTAATACATGTAAAATATGTGGCAGATTCAATGCTAAAGAAAACTTTTACGAATTTTAATAGTATAATGATATTTTCCTAGTTTATTCTTCTTCTGATTGTCATTTATTCTAAATTTTTTATACTGCAATTTATTAAACTTATATTTCTTTTTGATAAAGGGTTTGCAATTTAAATAACATGAAAAAAAAAGTTACAGCTATGGCACAAGACCGTACAGTTTCTAGAGAGTTAAAAAAGAAAAGAGTAAGCATACATTTGGTTACAAATATATGAGAACGATAGAGAAGTCTCAAAAACATGAAACTATAATAAGAGAGAAAATGAGGATTAGCCAAAGTTTCCACGCCATGCAAGTGTTGTTTTGCCTGTCTGCCACCATCAGTGTCAAATACTAATCACGGCCTTAAAAGCCATAAACAAAATATTTACTACACAATTACACGCGTAAGCACATTCATGATTTCATATACTCAAACACAAATTAAAACAATAGATATATTAAAGTATATGTTCTTCGAAAAGTTATTAGAACTATAGTTTGGTACTTCTATATTCACAAAGCTATGATGATCGTATCTGTGGGAGGGATACAAATTTCAAACCATGGCAGTGATATATATAACAACACTAATTGAATTCTTATGACGAACACATTTTTTGGTGATTTCCTTTTACATTTTTTCTTTTCTCTTTTCTCCATTTTTATACCATTTATTATTTATACGCTCTATTATGAGCATTTTTGTCTGCTTTTTGACTGCTTCTGCTAAAAGTTTATGTGGTGTGCTATGTAAAATTTGAATGGGTACTTTCTTTGTATTATTTAAATGTTTTAATGAAAATGGCCCCTCTAAAACAAGATTGAGTCAGTTAAAAAAAGGTTAAAAAGATTTCCACAAAACGGTAAATAAATTATGTGATTATCCAAGGAAAAAAAACAATCCAAAGAGAAAGTAAAAACATTGAAAGGACAATTATGTTAGGTTTGTATTTTCCACCTAACCTCCTTATCCTTACAAATATCTCTTTAGATGTCATGATTTATCCTGTTGTCTTCTGAATTCGTTTTCTTACACATTTTATCCTACTAGATATTTTAAGAAATAAAAAATTGAAATATCTCCTAACAAATTCCTATCAAGAATAATTTTGAAGCTCAATACATAAGCATAGTAAATCATCCACTAAGGTATCTTTGTTGTTAACAATACATAAGCATAGTAAATCATCCACTAAGTTATCTTTGCTTTTCAACTTAACAATTATATTCAAATGTTTCATCCAAAATTCCAGATAGTTCATATGAATGATCTATTTGAAAGTTGTTTATTTCTATTTAGATAGTTTATTTGGATGATTTATCACAGTTAGTTTGTTTATTTTTCTAATTTTTTTTATTTCCATGTAGTTGATTTTAATAGGATAATAATTAAACTACTCATGTTTTAATCTAATTATATTTTCTGATCTTAATAGTATTTTTTTATTCTAAAATATATTAACAACTAAAATCTCAATTCAAGATTTTGAAAAATTTGCAAATAAAGTTTTGGTCAAAACTACAAAAACTTGGAATTACGTTTTTAAAAATTAAAATAAATTATATTTTACAAAAAAATCATGAAATGATGAAATATATTATATATTATTATTTATATAATTACAAAATAACAAAGATCGTGGATGATGCATCTGTCATGAATCATTTCAATCTAAATGGTCTAATTTGACTCATCCAAATGAATTTCAATTTTACATAAATTTTTAAATCTCAGATGGATTTCAATAATGGTTCAATCCAATGTGTAGAACAATATTTGACATTAACACAAATATATTTTATTTTTATTTCAAAGACGCCCTAAACGATAATGTCGTATCAAGAATATAACTGAATTCTATAGTAGTTTTTTTCCAACTTATCTTGGTCTTTTGCGGTATGATCTGCAAAATCATCTTTTGAGAACGTTTCTGAAAACTTTTACCTAGTTGAGTATAACGTTTCTGAAAACTTTTATCTAGTTGATATTAAATTAATGTTTATAAATGCAATCATCAGCTACGACTGAATTTCAAAATGATTAACCAAATCCAAATTTTGTCTTTCTTAGAAAAGATTACTCGTGCAAAATTCAATTTAATGAAATAATACGATGAAAACCATTTAGAAAATACACGTAGACAAAGAGAACCAACATATATTTCGCATTTAAATTGGCAAGCTAAGCATCATGCGTTATATGTAAGTATACTAACAGAATAACATAAGTGAATATTTCCCACATAATCAACAAACTTAACGATCATTAACTAATTTAATTATGATGCTCCCACACAAATTACACAAACCCCCATTCTTGATCATCACTCTTGTGGAGCTCAAATTAAAAAGACAAAATTACCCTTCCCAAAATACAAATTTAAACGGAAGCAATGATAAACCATTTCACTAATCGAGCGCATTAGGTCCGGTACAGTAACTAACCACGTGGCTCCATAACCACTGGATCAAATACCGCCGTCGGATCCCATTGACGTTATACGTGGCACCACGATCGTCGTTCAACATCTGTCCTGTGTACGAACCACCACCTCCAGTTCCATATATACCCTCGCAAAGATCCGCTATCTCAACCGGAGCAACCGGGTCGGGTCCCGCGTACCAAGCGTTAACCAACGGATTCGTCGCCAGCTCAGCAATCTCGTGAGCTATCACACTTATCATCCCATCGACTCCAACATCACCGTTCGGCGACTTCACCGGTTTTATTCCCGGGATATACTCAGGCACGGCGAACGGATACGCACAAACTCCGGGACATAACTTCGCCGAGTTTCCAACCCAAGCGTACGGTAACGTGAATCCAACAATCGACGGGAATGTGAAATAGTGAAATCCACAAACCTGACCGCAAAAATCCTGAACGTAAACATCATCGGCGGTGAGGAGGAGATAGAGACCGCTTTTAGGATTTACCGGCAACGGGCGAGAGCTGGAAGTGACGGCGGATTTAATCACAGATTGAATCGATAACCGGGTTAAGGATTTACCATGGGAATAGAACCGGTCGTTTTTCTCTTCGCCGAGACGAACCGTACCGGTTATATTAGATCCGGTTTGATCAGTGTAAAGCTGTACGGTTTTCCACCAACCGGAGACGGAAGGGCGTTTTGAACCAACGGCTGAGATTGAGTTTATAAACTCGCGAATGATTTTCTTCTGAGATATTTGCCACGTGCCATACCAGATCGGATGAACGGTGATGTTGTTGGTTAGAACTGGGCCCATGTGGTAACGGAGGTGGACGAGATTCGATGAGCCTTCGAATTTCTTTGAAGCTCCGAATATTTGATCGGAACCGTTGGTTTGTGGAGGATATGGACGCCATCCGATAACTTGTACCGGTGATGTTAGGAACACCGTAAGTACAGTGAGGCTGAGAATCACCGGAACTGAATGCATGTTTTTTTTTTTTTTTGGATTGGGTGAAAGTAAATAATAATTGGAAAGTGAGAAGAGAAAAAGAAAAAAAATGAATTGTTGAACCGAATTGTCTGAAGAGACATGGAGTGTCAACTAGGTGTATATATAGGATTATTTAATTCAAACTATATTATTTTAGTTTTCTTTTATATAATTTCCAAATTAGAGGATTTTAAAATACGCAATTTTTTAATTCCATTTCAGAATAGTCACGTATAGGGTAAGTTAAAATGAACTACAGAAATATACTAACAAAATTTGGTTAGTAACAATACTAATTAACATTGAATTTTGTAGTCTTGTAGTTAAGTTGTTAGTGGGAGAAATAATATTTGATTAAAATATATAATAGAAATCGAAAGTGCAAAAAGAAATAAATATTCAAAAGTGCAAGTAGAGAAAATGTTTCGAGTTTAAGGAGGGTAATGGAGGACAGATGGATGAGTTAAAAGTGAGGTGGACAAGTAGGACCCACAACGAGACAAGCGGCGTCATCGATAGCCGTCGGATTCATTTTTTTAAATCTGACGTCACCAACCCTCGTTTTTGGTTCCCCATTGCGCGGGAAATCTTATTCGTTGTTTTAGGGGTAAATATGACATTTCCGTCTCAACTGCTTCTTTTTTTCCGGGTAAGGACCTCACTTTTCAGAATTATTTCGTTTTTTTTTTAATATGGGACCACCCATTCTTTATTATTTAGTTCAAAAAACTCATTTTTATTATAAAAACAAAGTTTTGTATATATATATATATATTTTTTTTTTTCTTGTCGTTTGTCGTCTTTATGCCACTTGAGAGGATAGTAATGAATAAGAATATAGTCGTGAACTAGACAGTATACACTAATCACTAAATTGGCGGTTTGTTTTATACCCAAAAGATGTTTTATGTTTTCAAGATTACTGTTCTTTTTTCTTCCTAATCAGGTTTGGACCGTTTGGTTAATGACAGCAATGGAAGGTTGATAATAATCTATAGCTGTATTATGTAAACATAGCAATTACCAAATACCATATTTCTATAGTAGACTTCTACTAATCAAAACTTTTCCGTATAGTTATATTTTGTGGCCAAAATCCTTATGTTTGTACAAGTATATATGTATAGGTGTGTACATTCTTCGAATTTAGAGCGTTAAGATTGGAAATTCACAACTTAAAATTATTACTTTCGTTTATTTTCCGAAGATTTATTTTTGTGAAGATGTCTAATTACTCGTGTAAAAGTACAGATATGATGAATTATAGTTGTGTCTTCATCTAACTCCTTACATATGAAAATGATCAATATCTATGTATTTTGTTCAAAATATGGTTTACACTTTACACCAAAAATATATTGCATACAAGGTGACAAATTTTTAAAAAAAATGGATTTGTAAGGACATAAATCTGATGAGGTGATACTTTCTAATAAAAAGGACCCACTTCGACATTTTTACTTCTTTTATCAAATGTGGTAACTCTGTTTTACTGTATAACTTACGTAAAATAAAGAAAAAACTATTAAAGAAAAAGAAACATTTGTTTTCTCATATTTATCCAAATAAGTAGAAAACTTTTTTTTTAATGAGTCGAAAACTTAGTCAATCCGTGGGTGTGTATATCTTAACCAATCCGTCGGAGTAGTTGAAAATTTATCAAAAATGCATCCCAATTGCCAATGTTTATGCTTTGGTAGTTAGCATGGTTTAGGAAAACATAAAAATAACATACACTAATCAAATCTAATGAAATATTAAGCTTTAAAATAAGCCAACAAAAATAACGACTGTGTGGAATAGAAAATCGTGTCACATAAACAAGTTGGCTACTATGATCCAAAAATATGATGTGGAATTGGCTTCAAGTTAATCTTGTTTTCCATATACAGTATTAATAATATATCTACGTTACATTAGTATAAACATTATAAAAATGGTTTGACATTCATAGAATTTGTACAATGAAGACTATGTATACATAGTCACCTCTATGTTTTAGTTCATAAATTTGTAGTAGTAGTCAACAAATATTTTTAATTTGTTACTCATTGTAAAATGTATACACGTAGTGTTAATATGCCTAACCAAAACAAACTCTATCGATTAAATTATATATAAAAAAAGTATGAAATATCTATTATTTCACACTCATAGTAAACCTGAACGTCCTGAACGCTAACAAGTAATAACAAGCACCTATTTAGACATGATTTTACGTGGACCACGGCTACAAAATCGGAATTTTATTACTTAATCAATCCCAATAGTACGCTATGGTAGTAGCAGAATTTGGAAGCTAAACCTAACCACGATTTCTACATCATCTATCATGTCAATCATTTTTAAAAAATGTTGAGTTTTTTTGGTTGTCTTCAAATGTTGAGTTTTATACATTACTACTACTATCTTGAAAGAAAGAAAGGTACGTACACATGGGCAAGGATGGTACTACATACGACGAGGTGCTGGTGTGTATCCCATAAAAACCTATATAATAACTATACCCCTTAATTCGCATTTGAAGATTCCAACGAGAATATTTAGAATTTCGTTTTATAATTGACTAATTTTCACCAATATCTAAAACCATCACCAAAATTTGTTTCCGATAACTCAAAAGACATTAAACAATATCGGATGTTAGCTGTTCATTTGTCCTCGTCAGCACAGTCCACTAAAAATTTGTTTTAACTTTTCATTGATAACAAAATTTAGATAGAAAATAACAAAATTATAAAAATTGAATTATTATCCAAAAACAAATAAAATGAATGAAAACAAAAGAAAACCTGGGAAGGATAAGACGATTGGGCCCATCTCAATCGCGGAGCGAATTGCGCGGCTCTCTTGTCAAGGTATTGATGTGAACACTAATAAATTATTTAATTAAAATAAATAAATTAACGAAAATGTTTTTTTTTTTTTTTTTGTAAAATATTTATAAACAAATCCAAAGAAAATTAAATACTATAGTCAGCATGCAGTAAAAGAATCGTACAGCTGAGATTGAAAGCTCTGGTCCCAAGTGGGTCACTAAAAGTTTATTTGGCTACTGCGGGTCCCACTTGTTACACTGACGTTACGGTGACACGGAAGGACAACTACTGACGCCAGACTGGCGACACTTGGCACTTTTGTGGAATCTTATGCTGACGTGGCAGTGTTGAACTCCTTGTTTAAGATGACACGTCAACGAGGAGTGTGAAAGAGACCATCGTCGCGTGAAATTTGCGGGATTTATTTATCCTTTTAAATTCTCCAAAACCGCGCGTGGTAATTACGCTCCGGTTATCGTCCAAAATTTTGGCAGTGCATTAAATTGGTTTCATAATGTATTTTGTTGATATTAGGGTATTTTCAATATTTTGTAACGTGAAATGACTTAGATGGTGAAGATTTTCAAGTAATTCACATTCAGAAAAACAATTGGGGTTATCACTTTTCACCTCTCATCTTTCACCTTTCAATTTGATGACTCAGTGACAAGTGGCCACGTACTTTTGAATGATGATTCTTTACTGCCAAATAAATTTTATTGTACCTAAACCAAGCCAACATTTGTTTAAAATTTTGTTTACGTCCAACCATAATTGATAGTTTGTTTCTATAAATTAATATTTGATACATTCCTAAGTTCCAACAATATAATAATTGATATATTTCGATATTATAACAATATTTTTAATTTTTATATAAATATATGGTGTTTTTAATAATATAAATTAAAAACCATATACATGCATAGTACATATAATATATTTTAGTGAAATATATTTCTAATATTATTTATTTATTAGTAAATTTGTAATTTTGTTTGAGTTGATTTATATTTTTCTTAAAATATAAAAAATATATGATATTATTTTCTGTAATTGCATCAAAAACTATTTAAAATTATATATAAAATAATGAACCAAATGCATTAAAACAAAATGAGAATTTGAACAAATGAATTTTATATTCAGAATATACCATAAAAGTTATATTATTAACAATATTATAGATAAATAACAAAAGCAAATAGGTGACAAAGAGATAAAGAAAATTATCAAAAATTGAGAAAAAGTTTGTTCTAGTGGAGTTTTAATTCTCCTGACTTGTGATGGTGGTTAGGCCAGCTTAATGTATGTTATACGTAAAAGTATAAAAAATCACAATCTTTCTCATCTATCTTAAGCTTTCCATGGGAACAAGAATCAGAAAGTAACATGTAGATGGAAGGTACAAGTATAACTATGTGATTAACGGAAATCATAACATATGTTACATAAATTATTATTTTGTTTTTATCAAATGTAAATATGTTAACATTAAACCATTTAAACCATACTGAAAACTTCAATTATTCTGATTTTTGGATGTAAGATATATATATATATATATCATTTTGTAATTTAGAGTTTTTTTAATCTGGAGGTAAATCATAGGCTTTATATCAATCTCAACTTAGTTTTAATTTTATTTTCGTGCAAATATTCTAAGGAATGGATGATCAAATGAAATAGAATTTGAGCCTCAGGACAAATATATATCCTACTCAAATGAGTGGAATACCACCACTTGGTTCAGAGGTAAAATATTGAAAATTTCCATTTAAAAAATAACAGGATAAGTGAAATCTATATTTCTTAACAATTTTACCTATTAAATATTAAGCATATTTGTAAAGATATAGTAAAACCTCTATAAATTAAGACTGTTGGGATTAGAGAAAATTATTAATTTATAGATATATTAGTTAATTATTAATTTATAAAAGGTTTTTTAATTTCAAAAAATATTAATAAAATTTAGAAAATGCAGAGACTACTTCATTTTGTTTTAATGCATTTGGTTCAAATTACAGAAAATAGTTTATATATAAATATGAATCTATCTGAATGAATTTGAACAATATATATTAAGAAAGTAGTTAAAATAGTTTGCTCAAATTTGGTTCAGCATATTCAAAAAAAAAAAGTTCAATATATTCAATATCTGCTGATTTACATAGTTCTATATTTGCTACATATACTGAGAATTTTGACTAATTTGTAATAGATTTGTGTTTTTCTAAATGAGATTGTTGTTAATGTTGTTGCTTAAATCTTCCACTATATTTTCTATGAGTTTTGGTTCTTTTGGGTTGTATAGTGTACATTAGCCTCAGTGCTAATTTGAGAAAGAAAATAGCTAATGAATCATCTATTGTTCATTAAGTATTGTGGATTTGTTTTCACTGGATTTGGAATTATTTTTTTTTGATAAAATTCCTTTTGGTAATAGCTTCTTTAAGACATCACATAAGTATTTTTTTTTTCAAATGGGCTGTTGGGGAGAAAAGTGAGATTCAGAGAGAGGCAAAGAGTAGTAAAAGGAAAAATAGTTAAAGAAAGGAGAGAGAGCAGAATCACTTGAGTGACATTGAACTTTTGCTTCATGGTTTAATTAAGCTTACCTCTTTTATACTGTACTTTTTGTTAAAAATATTGGTAATAAATATCACATAATTTTTTTCATTGAACTTTTCACGATAAAAAATGAAGAAAACCGTGTGAGCTTTTTTGGTTAGATGAAAATCTTTGCGATAAATATCCTTATTCTCATTGTTAACTCGTTTTTGATTTGTACTTCCACTCTCTTCTGTCTCTCTAGAGATGTAAGGTATATCTTTAATTTTAAAATTTAAAGTTTCTTCAAGCATTTGAGGTTATTGGAGTTTCTAAAGTTTTTTCCAAAAACGTATTTTAAGTCAATTAGCTTAGTTTGCACTCAAATTTTCACTTTATGGATATTGAACAAAGGAATGTAATGGCTTATAGTGTTGTAGACTTGTAGTTCATATATTATTGGACTACTATGTATTAATATTTAGATCCAGAAAATCAATCATTTATTTGAAAATTTCATTCAAGACGATGTTTAGTAATGTTCAAAAGCTTTGATGAGAGATTCATGACACTATCTTCATTTTTGTGAAGAGAGGCTCATGCTATTTGGGCCTTTTGTATACTATAATCAGACCCACTATTGAAGTTTTTTTTACTAAATTTTGAATTTTAATGTATTTGCTATTTATTTTCAAACTTTATGTCGTAAATGCAGGGATCAATAATATAAGGTGACAGAGTCGTGAGTCACATGAACGAGAACAGTGATAAACAGTGAGAGCACAACCATTTATTTTTTAGAAAGTAATAATTTTCTTTTAATGTCTGGAGCTTACAACGTGAGAAGAAATAATTTAAAATGATAAAGTAGAAGACTGAAAAGAAAAGAGAAAATATTAAAAATAAAACATACTAAGAAAAGTTTGAAGAAAAGACATTTTTAAGAGAAGATACTTAGACATATTGGAATCATGTGGAGAGGAAGGAGTGGCCATTTTACTGTGGTAGATGATCCAATATTTGAAAGTTGATCGATCAAAATAAGCAATTTCATTAAAGATCATGTTTAATTTTATTGGGAGATCGGGTAGATCGATCCAACCCGAATTGATATGAACCGATATCAAAAATGATCTTAAAGATAAAAGATAAATGTCAATATTTAGTTAACAAAAAACTGTTTTATTATATTATATTCTCGTAAAAATAATGTTCATATATGTATTAGTTTATATAGATATTGAGATAAATCTAATTTCTAAATGGAAAAATAAATGTAAATAATATATTTAATGATAATGACAAATATACTAAACTAAATATTGACATTTATCTTCTAGATATTTCTTGATTTTGATTCATATTAATTCGAGTTGGATCGATTTACCCGATCTAATACGAAACTCAGTGCCAATTTAGATGATGAGGATTGCAAATAATGTTGAGTTTAAGATACTAGTAGTCACTTTTACTGTTGAAAACAACATGCTAGTCATTAAAGATTGTTGGATCTTCTGGAAACGAGAATAACATTATATATATATATATGATAAAAGGATATAACAGCAACGTGTATATATATATATATACACAACAACCAAACGCAGTAAATGATAAGAGTAAAAGAGATGACTAACCATTAATCACCATATTACACAATTCAAAATCTGTTAACCAAACAGTATAGAGGAAAAGACTCTTTGGTAACGGAAGATCAAAACCTCCTGACACAGGTCCAAGACAAATCTCTGTTCCTAAACACGAAATTTCTGAAGCCATTCTGAACAATAGAATCTTCTCTATTTCTTTTGGGATAGAGGAAATCAGATTCGTCTAAATACAAAGATGCACATAGACGAATCATGAATTGAAACAGATTCCTAGCTCCATCTTTTGGAGAGACTTGAGGTACAAGCAGGTCGTTTAGTAGGAAGAAAAGACAATATATTTATATATATATATATGTGTGGAAGGTAACGAACGACAAACTTTTGCTCGAATAACCGAAGTGATTCAACGGCAGGCGGCGAAGACGGTCACAGTTTAGGTTTGTTGAAATTTATTCTAGTTCACCCTCGAAATCTCCCTTTTATCATTAAATTAGGACCAAAGTCACTGACACATTAACTCTGTGGGCTTATAGTCTACAGAATCCAATTAACAATTTCGTCAAGTGATTTTTATTAAAATAGAAAATATTCAAGGATTTGTAAACTTGTGCGGCACGGTTACTCATGACGTAATCGGATTAACAGAGTTAAACTGAACCAGACTCAAACAAATTGGATTCCCCTTAGAATAAATAACTCATCCCAATTATATCCAAACCGATTCGTAAACACCTTATCGACACAGTTTAAGGAGTGTATTTAAATATAATCATATTTTAATTTTAGTATTTAACACGCCTCAGGAACTAATGATTACCAAAATCGTAATGTAGGGTTCACGGGTCTGTGTAATGTTATTATGTTAATGTCAATTCAATATGTACAGTTTAATAAATAGACGGGTTATCTAGGGTTTAATTTTATTCATTTTCTCCGAGAGAACAGAAGAAAAAGTTTTGAGAAGCCCTAAAAGTAGCCGGCTATGGCGGCGGCGAATCCCCCGACTCTACAAAACGTCGTATTTTATGAGATTAAATATGAAATCTTGGCTCCAATCATGAAAACTATCGTAGAGAAGAAAAGACTTTGGGCCGTTGTCAAGTACAATCGAAGAGAGAGTATGATCTTCTTATCAAAAAAAAAAAACAATCAATTACCGTTAGGAAAGGTTAACCCTTTCGAAAATTAACTTGTGGTGACTGGTGCATGAACATTAGTTACGGCTTGCGAAGATAGTTCCGATACGGTGAGAATAATGGGAGAGTGTAGTGGTAACATGAACTAAATTAGCACTTCATGAAGTCTATTTTATATATATATATATATATATATGTATCTTAAACTTTGATGTCTTTTTGTGATTTGTTTATAAGTTTGTCATTTGGCTTCGAATGGTGACCAAAATTGTATGAAAAGATGCGGTTACAACAGTCACAAATGATCTAATACTTTGTCACCATTAAAACCGTACCGCATTTGTTTTGCACGTTTATATTTGGAAATTTATATCTATTTTAAACTTAATGTTTGTGATTTTTTTTATAATCTTAAACTTGATGTAAAAAAACAACAACTAAAAAGAGAGAACATGCATGCATTTATATTTATCTTAAAGTTGATGTTTTTGTGATTTTTTATAAGTTTGGTTTTTAAAACAATGAGATAATTCAGTATTGAAAATTTTATACATTTTGGATTACTTTTATATCCAATATCATTTTGATTTTATGAATTTTAGTTTGATTCAGTTTGGTTCTATAATTTTATAATAGAAAACTAAAAATTTAATTCACTTTTAACTTAATTTGTTAATATTTAAAGTAATTTGTAATTATTAAATTCCCTCAGATTCTCCCATTCTCCTAAAATTATTTTTCCATCAGATTCCATATAAATTGCACAATAACTAATAAGAGAGAACATGCATTCCTTACTGGTGAGAGTGAACCAAGATCAACGAGAAAAGATACTATACAAACCAACTTACCATAACAAAAAACACCAAACATATATCCCAACTCATCCATCGGTTAAGATCAACAACAAAAATATCGGACGGCCAGATTCAAACCATCTCCGGTTTCTCCAAAACGAGAACACATATGCACAAACATAAAAACTACTTTTGATACTTCTGTTGTCTGAATGAGAACAAAAGCATGCGACATCTCTGTGTCTTTTATTTTCTCTCTCTTCCTCTTGAAAACTGAAACTTTTAAAGTTTAATTCTTTTACATCTACTTTACCTTCTGAAGCTTCACATTCAAGCTCAAGAAAACAACCCTAGAAACCAAAAAATGACGGCGACGCTAATGCTACTTCTTTTTCAACTTCTCTTCGTTTACTTCAGTAACCAAGTTGGAGCAGAACTCACAGACGAGTTAAAGACATTAATGGAGATTAAAACAGAGCTTGATCCAGAAGGCAAACACTTAGCTTCATGGGATATTAATGGAGATCCATGTAAGGAGTTTGAAGGAGTTGGTTGTGATTGGAAAGGACAAGTTTCAAACATATCTTTACAAGGGAAATCACTGTCTGGTAAAATCTCACCGAACATTGCTAAGCTTAAACACTTGACGGGTCTGTTTTTACATTACAATGCTCTTGTTGGAGAGATCCCTACAGAATTTGGTAACCTGTCGGAGCTTACAGATCTTTATCTTAATGTTAATAATCTCTCCGGTGAGATTCCTTCAAACATTGGGAAGATGGAAGGCTTGCAAGGTTAGTTCTTTTTAGTTAATTAATTAATTTAATCATCGATTAAAGTTAATGTAGTTATGGCATTTTAGATCTTTAGTTTCTGCAAAAATACTTGCCCCAAGATTAGTTAAGATTTCATTGGAGATTTAAAATCTAGATATTCGAGTTCCTTATTTTGAGGGCTGTAGTTATTGCATTTTATCTAGATGTTGAAAACTTTTGAAATTATTTGAAATGTTAGATGATTTATTTTTGTTTTTTTTTGGAATTTAATGCTTTAGTGATCTGTATTTTCATGTCTTTTGTTAGGATTTTTTCTTTTCTTTTTGTAATCTTCTTCTAAAACTCTATTTTCATGTCTTTTTGTAAGGAAGAATAGTCAAGATTTTTGTGCTACTTTAAATTTGAACCATTTATTGCTTACTGGCCCCATAACTATTCGGACATTAATTGAAGATAAGTGTACTTCTCTTAAGTAATCTTGTTTATTTTTAGATTAATTGATAAAAGTACTTCAAAACGCTTTGAATTTGAGGTTGAATTAGTACTAGGACCAGATTTCTAAACCTAGAGTCTAGTTCTAACTTCTAAGCCTAATGGATAGAAAAATTAAGACAAAACTGAGTTTCAAAACTTGTGTCTGATCTTGATTCTCTGTTTGGTCTCTATTGTTGTGTAGTTTTGCAGCTCTGTTACAACAATTTGACTGGGAGCATACCAACTGAGCTTGGTTCACTGAAGAAGCTCAGTGTTCTTGCTCTTCAATCTAACAAACTCACTGGTGCTATACCTGCAACTTTAGGTGATTTAATTGGTCTAGAGCGGCTAGATTTGAGTTTCAATCGCTTGTTTGGTTCTGTACCAGCTAAATTAGCTAGCCCTCCTTTGCTTCGAGTTCTCGATATCCGCAACAACTCGCTCTCTGGCAATGTACCTCTTGGTAATAAAACTGATTCCCTCATTTGTTAGAAATAGCAAATTGGAAAGAGTGTTCCTGTGTTTTTGTCATTCTGGTTTATGTTTCTTATACTCTTTTGTACCAATTTGACAGTCTTGAAGAGATTAGATGAAGGGTTTGCTTTTGAGAACAACTTGGGGTTATGTGGAGTTGAGTTCTTGCCTTTGAGATCTTGCAATGGCACAGCTCATGAGGATCCCAAGCCATACAGTGCAACGGTGACTGGTGTTCCATCCAGGGATATACCAGAATCATCTAATCTTCAGTTACCATGCAATGGAACAAACTGTAATGCTGCTCCAAAATCTCACCAAGGTTCAATCTTAATCGGTTTGGTTGTTTCGACCATTGCCTTGTCTGCTATTAGCATCCTCTTGTTCACGCACTACCGCAGACGAAAACAGAAGCTTTCAACCGCTTATGAAATGTCAGACACTCGTGTCAACACCGTAGGAGGAGGCTTTAGGAAGAACAATGGATCTCCTTTAGCCAGTCTTGAATATTCCAATAGCTGGGATCCGCTTTCAGACAATAGAAATCTCAGTGTATTTGCTCAAGAAGTTATCCAGAGCTTCCGATTCAATCTTGAAGAGGTCGAAACCGCTACACAGTATTTCTCAGAAGTGAATTTGCTTGGAAGAAGTAGCTTCTCTGCGACTTATAAAGGTATCTTGAGAGATGGTTCGCTTGTGGCGATCAAACGGTTTAGTAAAACAAGTTGCAAATCCGAAGAACCTGAGTTCTTGAAAGGACTCAACATGTTGGCGTCTCTGAAGCATGACAACTTGGCTAGGCTAAGAGGTTTCTGCTGTTCAAAAGGCCGTGGAGAATGCTTTCTCATCTATGATTTTGCTCCCAATGGAAATCTACTGAGCTATCTTGATCTCAAAGATGGCGATTCACATGTTCTTGATTGGTCAACAAGAGTATCCATCGCCAAAGGCATAGCAAAAGGTATGGTTTCTATGCTGAGCTAATTTAGCGTTCTTGATTCCCTTCATTTGATATTTTGCTTATGCATTTGATGTGTGTTTTAGGGATTGCTTATGTACATTCATACAAAGGAAACAAACCAGCGTTGGTTCACCAAAACATCTCAGCTGAGAAAGTCTTAATCGACCAACGATACAATCCGCTACTCTCAAACTCAGGCCTCCACACACTTCTCACAAACGACATTATCTTCTCTGCTCTCAAAGATAGTGCAGCAATGGGCTATCTCGCTCCAGAGTACACTAACACAGGACGGTTCACCGAGAAATCCGATGTCTATGCTTTTGGGGTTCTTGTGTTTCAGATAATCTGTGGGAAACAGAAGGTTAGAGATCTGGTTAAACTTGGAACTGAAGCTTGTAGGTTCCATGATTACATAGATCCAAATCTTCAAGGAAAGTACTTTGAATACGAAGCCACGAAGCTAGCGAGAATCGCATGGCTATGCACTCATGAATCTCCCATTGAGAGACCGTCCATGGAAGCTGTCGTTCTTGAGCTCGGGAACTGTAGTAGCTGTCTCTGAGAATTCTTCCGAGGCCAATTTGTGATGTACCTTAGGAATCAAGGAAGGGTTTGTTAGTCACCTTTTTCTTGTGTTTAAGTTAAGAAAAAGGTGCTTTTTCCTTTCCATTAACCTTTGAAACTGTTCAATGTGTTGTAACCTTTTTTGTATGATTTGTTCTGTTAAGTAACTTTAAGTTCTTCAACCTCTGTAGATGGAAAGATGTTTATGGCAATTTGCTGGTATTTATGCTAGTGTTTTTTTTTTGCTTATTGAATCTTTAATTGTGTTATTCTCAGGGGGAAAAAAAGAAAAAAGTCAAAACCTCCAAAAATGTTTGTAAAATATCAGAAATGTAGGAAAGTGATGAAGGATTGAGAATTAGGGGAACTGGCGTCTCAAACATGAATTTATAGAGATTAAAGTACAACTAAAGTATATCAAATATATTATCAAAAGAAAATTTAGGATTGTTTAGAATGTTTTGATCAAGATTTGGAATGTGAGGTATATACATGTCAAAGAACTCTAGAAGCTGTGAAAGCGTTTTAGTTTTTGTTAAGATTAAGCTTTTCCCTTATGTACATGAGTTTAGAAACAAGTACAAAGTACAAACAAAACAATTATTACTTTTTAATACAAATAGGAAAAAAAAAAACAGAAAAGAAAAAAGATAACAATAAAAAAAAAGAGTTTAAAACCAAATAATTCTAAACTTTCCAGCTGTGCTAAAATGAATAGATCTGCATATAATCGATCCTTTATGTCATAAATTCATAAATCTAAAATCTTGGCATTAAGACAGAAAATATTGTTTACCAAAAAAAAAAAGGAAAAAATCTCAAATTATACTTTGTCTTGGTCAATAATACGAAATATCTAACTATTACTGACGTGCACATATACATAGCTAAAGAATTAATCAGTAATCGTAGCCGTCCATTTTTCCTCAGCCGCTTGATCGGACAGTTACAATAGCTTTGGATACTCCATCCTCAAGGCCTTTTCTTCTTCTTCATCAAAAGTTTTGAGTCAAGAGGCGCATAAAAATGGGGAATACGTATTGTATCTTTGGAGGTTGTATTGATCAAGCAAGCGTTGGTGTGGTTGAACGTTGGGGACGGTTCGAGCATATAGCTGAGCCAGGATGTCATCTTTATAATCCTCTCGCTGGTCAATGGCTTGCCGGAGTTCTTTCCACCAGGATCAAATCTCTTGATGTTAAAATCGAGACTAAAACTAAGGTTTGACATTATCTTATATTAATTAATTAAGAAATTTTGTAGTTAGTGATTGATCTTGGAGAATTTTATAAATCCATGTGAATTGGTTTTTGTATTTCTTGCTTTTTTTTGTTGGTTGTAGGATAATGTATTTGTGCAGCTAGTTTGTTCGATTCAGTATCGTGTAGTGAAAGCTAGTGCTGATGATGCGTTTTATGAGCTTCAAAACCCTCAAGAACAGATCCAAGCTTATGTGTTTGATGGTAATTTTCTTGATCTCTTGATTTTTTTTTTTTTTTTTTTATCCTTAATTTCTTCTTCTTATATGTTTTGTTTTTAACCTTTTAGTGGTTAGAGCTTTGGTTCCTATGATGACACTAGATGCTCTGTTTGAACAAAAGGGAGAAGTCGCCAAGTCTGTTCTTGAGGAACTCGAGAAGGTAATAATAACATTTTGGTCCTTTATTATCTTCATTCTTTGTATGTTTGATTCTGCTCGAGACTCTTTTGTTCATGGTCAGCTAGATATAACAGTAGTGAGATTTTCTTGATGTTTTTTTTTTTTTTTTTTTTGTAATCGTGAGCTTGATTTTGAGCTAGCTAATAGGTGACTTTTGAGTCTTAGATATTTGGATTCTATGGAGGAAAGTTATAACATTTAGTCGAGGCGAGCGTGCTTTCAGGATGGTGGCGAGTTCTATAATGGTCTTTAATGGAATTGTTTCTTCAGGTGATGGGAGCTTATGGATACAGCATTGAGCATATTCTAATGGTTGATATTATTCCTGATCCCTCTGTACGCAAGGCTATGAACGAAATCAATGCAGGTAAAACTCATTAGTGTCTCATACTTGTCTAATGACTTCCTATGCATTGAAGTAAATAAAGATTTATACTTATATGATTATAGGACTCTATTTGAATGTTTTGTAAAGAGTGAGTTCTTGAGCATATGAGATGTTTATTTATAATTTGATGACTTCATTTTTGCTTCTCAAATGCAGCACAAAGGCTCCAGCTAGCGAGTGTTTACAAAGGAGAAGCAGAGAAGATTCTCCAAGTGAAGAGAGCAGAAGCAGAAGCGGAATCAAAGTACTTAGGCGGTGTCGGGGTGGCTAGACAGAGGCAAGCAATCACAGATGGATTGAGGGAGAACATATTAAACTTCTCTGACAAAGTTACAGGCACATCAGCCAAAGAAGTCATGGACTTGATCATGATCACACAATACTTTGACACAATAAGAGACCTTGGAAACTCGTCAAAGAACACAACGGTGTTCCTCCCGCATGGTCCAGGACACGTGAGGGACATCAGCGACCAGATACGTAATGGTCTGATGGAGGCGGCTAGTGCTCAAGTCAGTGAGGAGTAAAAGGAGATTCACTTCAGGTTGTGAATCGAGTATGTTGCTTTTGCTTTCTTTGATTATCGTTGAAATGATGTTTTACGAGTTTTTGAATTTTGATTTCCATGACGCTATTGATATTATGGTATATATTAATAACCCCAAGTCCGGAGTCTTATGGAGAAGAACATCACCATTTTTATAGTGTTTTCTAATTTGTTCTTGATTTTGAGTCACTCTTCTTATACCATAGAGGAATGAATGATATTGATATATTCAAAGTCGGTCCTGAAAAAATCGGAGAGCATTTCTTAATTAGTTAATCGAAACAAAAAATTTAGTGTGTACAAAATTAATTTTAAAAAGGTAAAATAATATCATTAAAATAAATAGTAACACTTCAAGAAAAATCATTTATTTAAATTATTATAATATTTAAATTTATATAATATTTATTGAATATTTTTATAACAATTTTTGGCCAGTAATAATTATTTCATATTTTCATCTAAATTATACTAAAAATATATATATATATATATAAATATTTTTTTTTTGTGGGATTCGTAAAAATTAAGGATCTCTTTCATAGAGATGTCCACATGGCCGGCTCTGAATATATTTATGGTGTTTGATTATTTTATCTTGAATTCGTTGGATTTTACTTTTTTTTTGTTTTGTTGATTTTCTTAGTGAATTAGTGATGTTGGTGTTATTATAGTATATATTAATGAATGATACCAAGTAATTGAGTCTTATGGAGAAGAATCAGAAAACTTGAGCAGAAGCCATTTTGTGGTATTTGATTTTTTTTTCTTGGTTTTGACTCAAAACTTTTGGGCCTTATTTTTCTTGTACCATTAAGGAATATTTGGTAGACTTGTACATTTTTTTTACTATTGGTAGATTTTTTTTGTCTCAACTTCACCATTAATAGGTATTTTTTTTTGCCTAAACTTCACCATTATAGGTTTTTTTCCTTTTTGGAAGATTAGCGACAATAGACCAGTGTTCTAAAAAGCAGTCTAGGCGGCCGTCTAGACGGCGCCTAGGCGCTAGACCCCCTTAAGCCGCCCGATTAACCCCTAGACCGCTTAAATTTTTAAAATATCAGTTTATATTATACGGATAGTTAGATTTAGTAAAATAAGCGATAATTAAATAAATTAAACGCTAAATATATGAGTTATGAACTATGTGGGATATGCAAATTTAATAAATTATTTAATATCTATGTTTTTATAAAAATAAAAAATAAAAATATTATTTAAAAAAATTTAAAATTATAAGACATTGATATTTTTCATGTTCTTTTAATTTAAAATTTTAAAATTATTCAATTTGATTATGTTATATTATATTATGTTAATATATATGTGTTTAAATATATATATTTATTATAAAATTACTTAAACCGCTTAAACCGCTTAAAATCGCCTAAGCCCGACTAGGCGTTCTAGGCGCAAGGCAGAAGGTCACCGCCCGACTAGCGTCTAGCGATTTCTTGAACATTGCAACATAACGACAACCGATTAGTTAACTCATTAATCTAGTCTCAAGTTTAATTTATGTAGTCTGTGTTATGAAATAAGCATATGTAAATTCATTGCTGAAAGTTGAAAGCAAATGAAAAGAAAAAAAGAGAGAAAAAGTCTTATCCACCAATCATATTCACACTTTAATATTATAAACTAGATGTTTTTTGTCAGAAGATTTCGGATACTAGTACCATTATTTATTTTGTTTAACAATCATTTAGATCGATAAGATTTAAATCATAATCCAATCTCTACTACGTGAGGTAACACGATGTAATGGAGTCGAACTCCGATAAAAAAAAAATTTGCAAATGTAAACCGTTAAGTACTTAACTAAAGTTATTTCACATCGGTATCATTTATTTAGAGTGCACTAGTGAATACTTTAACTTAACAAAGACCCATGTGAATTATAAAGACTTTTAGTTGTTAGAAGAGACTTATTAGTAGTTATTACTTATTAGGACAACTTAGTTGGCAAGGAGTTTTAAACAAAAAGATTTCAACTAACTTAATTGAGCAGTCTTTGTCACTATCGACTTGTCTTAGAAGGCTCATCCTCCATTTATACCTCTTTCAAGCCGTCTCTTTCGCAGAAACAATCTTTCTTCTTTCTTCATTCTTCTTCTTCTTCTTCTTCTTTTTTTTTGTTCTTCTTTCTCTGATTAGAAAGATGATAGATTCTGTAATGGAGCTTGTTAATAAGACTGTTTCCAATTCTTTATTCATGTTCCTTTTCTGCAACTTCATCATCATCTTAATCCTCGTGGGCAACTCTAAACCGGGTTCCAATGACAAGCCAAACCCCGGTTCTCAGAAATTCGTGACGATTTCTGACTCGGTTCTCTCCTCCAAACCCGGTTTTGAGAATTTAGTGTTGATATCTGAATCGATTCTTTCCTCTAATTCCGGTTTTGAGAAATCCGTTTTGATATCTGATTCGGTCCTCTCTTCCAAGCCCGGTTTTGAGAAACCTGTGTTGATATCTGAGTCGACTCTCTCCTCCAAAACCGGGTTAAAGAAACCCATGTTGATATCTGAGTCGGTTATAACTTCCAAACTCGATATTGAGAAATCTAAGATGAATCTCAACTCTAATTCCGGTTTACAAGAACCCGGGCTGATAACTAAGTCGGCTCTCTCCTCCAAACCTGCCGGTTCTGAGCAATCGTTGACCTCCAAACCCGGTTTAAAACCCGGTTCAGATATTTCAGAGAAGGATGAGAAAGGGAGCTTGGAAGAGAATGAAAGCGAAGTGGAGTGTTTGCTTCGAAAACGAGTTGAAGAATTTATTCGTAAAGTTAATACTCAATGGAAATCAGAGAACACTAAGAATAATGATCTCTTACACTAATCATAGTTTTGTTTATAATTATAGAAAAATGCTTTTAAAACTAAGAATGTGAAGCACAAGTCAATATTTACTGACAATGTGAAAACATAATTGAATTCTCTTCTTGCGAATTAAAGTAATTAAATACATATCGATTTACCAGATTAAATCATATGAAAGTTGAAAAGGTTTGTCTGTTAAAAGAGAAAATTATGCTAAATCCCAAGTTATCAAAAGAAACAAAAGCAAAACGACACTGATACCAAAACATAAAATCAAATCATATATTTTCTGATTCGATTCAAGAAGGATTTGTGTGGATAATTTGCAGCCATATAGTTCTCCAATAAAGTTTAAATTAAATTAAATTTAGGTCAAACTTCTTGCAACCAGCCAAAAGAAAAATGTATAAACCGAACTTAAATTAAATACAATATACATGAGTCGCATAAAACTTGTACAGATGTAGTTTAGTTTGGTTGGTGGAAATTGCAATTTATTTTTATGGTTTGTTCGACCGAGAGAGTAAAAAAAGCATCTTGTTCGTTTATCAAATCCATAAGTCAATAAAAAGACAAAATTAACGTATTGGATAAATCCGACAAAGATGATATGGTTTCCTAGACCAAACTGATTTACAGACTATATTAAAACACTTGCCAGCTAAGGACGGTTTCCAACATTTCCAATTGTTTTTACTTGAAACTGCAAACTTTTCTTAAATAAATCATTTTTGAATTAGTAAAAAAGAAAAATTGGTTATAATATCATACGAACCCAAATTTTGGAAGTCTCATAAACGAATACAATATCTATCTTGTGATTTTTTTTTGTGCCGAATCTTTTACTTATTTGTCTCTTCTCTCTTATTGATTCCGATTTATATCATTGTCACTAACTACGTACATCAATGAACTTAATCAAGTTCAGACAGAACATTTTTCATTCATATGTGTTAACAAAGCAAATTTGAGTATAACTCTCTCTAATATATACTTTACATATAAAGAAGAGCAGGATATATTCTAATATTTTAATACAAACTGTTATCAATTCACATTATTTTCAGAAGAATTCATAAATATACCTTTTTATGATATGTTATCTGGTTTCTTCTATATACTCAACGAGATGTTGATAAAAAAATGAATCAAAATATATCATGTATCACACATCATTTTTTTAGATTGGTTGCTGAACATAGGCTTCACTTCTAATCCATTATATTACTTGGATCGAGTTCATTTAGCTTAATGAAAAATGGGCCGATTTGTTATAATAGAGGATCGAACTCACTACCCCATAGTACAAGTAAAAATAGGTCATGTTCGTTTACCTGTCGCTAGTGACCAGCGACTGTTCGTTTCGTTGTCACTGTGTCCAGCGACTGATCGCAGCGACTAGATTTTTTAGTCGCTGAAAAATCGAACGATTGTTTTTGAATCGCAGCGATCAATCGCTAGTACTAGCGACTACTAAACGAACAACAATACATGTCGCTATCGCTGGTCCCTGGTCGCTGTCGCCAGCGATAGGTAAACGAACATGGCCTATTGGACTACATGATTATTTAGAGAAATGAAAGCCGAAAATATAGATAATATTATTAAAGCCGCAAACTGCTTGTATATCTTGTACTCAGGGTCGGCTCTGGGTGTAACCCCACAAATACAATTCCAATCCATTAATTCATCTGATTTTCAAATCGGAGATTTGATGAAATTGAGTTGAAACTTGACTAACAAAAAAATCTGGCACCATCAGGAATCTATAACTAGTTGAATACAACAACTAGTGTGTTTTAAAGTAGCATAGATACATAATAATGTAAACATGTCACTTCAATGTAACACATTGCTATAAATCGGGTAGTTGTAGCAATGTCGATAGATTCTATAAAGACGAGTCTTTAAATTTAGTTAAGTTTCAAGATGAAGTCATTCAAGAGTTAATTGAAGGAGAGTTTGAAAACACACACACACACACTAAGTTTGGTACTTCTACAAGGATAGAAAGAAAGACGCAAGTCAAAGAGCCCTAAAGATTACATCTTCTAATAAACCCTAACTTTCTTGTGAAAAATCTCTGTTTAAGAAAACACCTAAAATCTGAAAGAAAATTAAAAAAAAAAAAGACCATTACTCTCTAAAGAATCTGAAGGCAGCAGTAACTCAAGATCAAGAATGATCGGTATCGGAGTATCTCATTCATTCATCAGCTTGGAACCTCTGTGTCAGATTCGCTATGGCCACCGAAATCTTCATCATCTTCACCTTCTAAATCCTCCTCGTGAACTTCTTCCTCATCATCTTCAGGAAGGGAAGAGAAAAGATCCTTGATATGGTTAGCTGTGTTATTTGAGTAGTAACCGTGGACCGGGTTAGTGCTTGGCTCATGCGAAAAGGACACAGGTGGTGCGGACACGGGTGGTGGCTGAATAACAACAGGCTTGTTGAGCCCATATCTAGCCTTTGGATCTTCGGCTGAGCCACCAAATGAGATATTAGAAGCTTGTGTTGTTTTCGGTATCCCGAGTCTCTCCCTTCTTTGCTTCTTTATCTGCTGCTGCTGCTGCGATTCCTCTTGACCCGCTACAAAACTACCTACCATCACCTGATATACATATATATATATATATATACATCGATGATTCGATTCAGAAACAACAATACAAACTCAAGTCCAGAGATCAAAGACCTCATATTCTAAGTTATTTACCTGAACAGGACCAGCGGCTATAAAGAGACCAGCAAGTCCACCACCAAAGACACGACCATCAGGTCCAGCAAGAGACACACTCATCCCACCAGCTCTGCTTCGGGTTCCTCCACTCTCGCTTGGTGTAAATGAACCCGTCAAGGAAAGAATCTCAAAATGACCCTAAACCACAAATTGTTAAACTAAATTTAGTATAAATAAAAATGGATAGAAGGAAACTAAGAAAGAGTAAAAAGAGAAAGAGAGAGCAGACCTCATAAGTGAGAGTGCCACCAGATGTCAAAGATTGACGAAGTGTAACATTTGAAATGGGACCGTTTGCTGAAAGAATGCAAATAGCACGCGACCCTTGTTGAGAAAATGTCATTATCTTCATTGTCACGTCCTATTACACAATTAGTGGGCCAAAAAGAGTAAATAATCTCGGCGACTATGTCAAGATTAATAAGCTTGATGAATAATCTTACTAATAAATCTGAAGATAAAAGGTCAGTAAACTGACATTATCCTCACAAATCATTCAGTAAATCACAAATAAAGAGAATTCTCAAGCACATACCTCACCGGCATTTACTGTGAGCACATGAGGAGTAAAACTTGAACTGACATATTCTGCAGTTCCTCCTCCTCCTCCTCCTCCTCCAGCTGTAAAACATCAAATGTATTAAGATGAAACAATTCCTAAAACCAATTGACAAGGATCTTTAGATTCTTAATCACCCTACTTCTGTCACTCTCATTCAAGAATAATAATTGTTATCCTAAACCTCCTTCCCTCTTGGACTCAACCCTTTTCACACAATCCATTTTACTGGACAGTAAACATTCAGTAGTATTATTAAACAAAATCTTTCTCCTTATTCCAACTTTTATTTTCTTTTACCAAGTCAAAGAGATCCAATATTAGCATAAGATCCATTAAAAGCCATCTATTGATTCTTAGATTCCTGAGACAAAGACATTACCAGAAGTGTTGTCGAACTCAAACATCTGAGGATTCTTGAGCCAATTGTTACTGTTCTGGTCACCTAGTCCTTGTACTTGTCCACGTCCTCTTCCTCTTCCTCTTCCACGACCTCTTCCTCGTTTCCGAGAAGAAGCAAACCCAGTCGTCAATGGAACTGAAGATGAAATAGGCATAGGAGAAAGAGTAACAGCAAGTGAGCCATCAGGATTATACTTTCTTGGTCTTCCTCTCTTCTTCTTCAACTCAGAAGATGAATTCTCCACTGGCATTGTTAAGCTGAAAGGAGGAGCAACATTCTCAGACGCAGCAGCAGCAGCAACAACGGCGGCGTGGTTGTTAGATGGACCCACCGGAAAGAGATTAGGGTTTTCAGACCGAGGTGGGTCCATGTTGTAACCAACAGAAGGAGCTTCAAGTTGTTGTTTCAGACCAAAACTAGTTGTGATGTTGTTGTTGTTGTTAGTTGCTTCTCTCTCTTCCATAATTCTGTAAGGAGAGTTTCCGACAATTAAGGAAGAAGACCAAAAAAGATACAATCTTGAGACACAAGTTCGAATCTTGCTGATTACGACAGATGGATTCAAGCTTCACTTTTTAAGTAGAGAGGAAAGATCCAGAGAGACGTAAGATTCAGAGAAAAAGGGGAAAAAGAATTTTAAAAAAGTTGAAGTTTTTTTTTTCTGAAATGAAAGAGAGTTGAGAAATTAGTGAAGAGAAAGATCAAAGCTTCAATGGAGGAATCTTAATTTCAGAAGAATTTCTGCCAAAACATTCATAATTACAAGCTAAAGAAAAAGGATTATTTTTGTTTGGTTTTTTCAACGGGTGGGTTAAGTTTAGGGAGAAATTTCTTTACAGATGTGAGAAATTAGGGTTTTGAGGAGAATGGAAAGAGAAAAAAAAAACAAATACTGAAAAGATAAATGATAAATCTAGATAAATAAGTAAAGGAGCGGATATTATTACATTATTACATTTTGATTTTATAAATAAAAAGATTGAAAAAGGTAAATGAAAGAGAGAGAAACGAGAAAGAGGAAAAAAAATTGTAATAATGGGTTAATTTGAAAATTCAAAAAAAAATACAATCCTCTCTTAAGTCTTAACAAGTCTTGGAGTTTGCGATACAGCTAAACCTTAATTAATCCCTTAATAAATTGACTAGAGGGCCAAAATTTTAATTATATAATTTTGAGAGTTCCATTGTATTAAAAAAAACAAAAAAAGAAGAAGAAATTATGAGACATTTCTGTCATACAAGTATATTTTGCCAGTCTACCCACGTTGACTAGAACAGTAGAACCAAATCACGTTGACCAAAATCTCTTGTAGTGGTCTGGCTCCGACGCTCCGTACTGAAACTATCCGTTTTCTTTTGTTCGAATGTCTAATTTCTCCAAATAAATCATAATCTATACTATATAAAAGTTTAAACTATACCTGTTATTTAATTATCATCCACTTTCTTCTCATATAGAAGGAAACAGGCATCGGGTCACTTGTGAAGAAATATCGACCGGTGTTTGATTCCCACTTTCTTCTCTCTTAGTTTTTGGCACGTTATGAGTGATTATAACAAACATTGTTTATGAAGAACATGATTAGATTATCATCTCTCGTGTTTCAGAGATTCCAACGAAAAGAGAACAAACGGCAAAGCTTGATTAGAGTAGCAACATGTAGGAAAATGATAAACGACATAAACCATCAGAAGTGACATGAGTGATCTTGTTCTTCTCACGAGTGCACCGGCTTTACCACCAACTTTGATCCTCTCTTGGAAGGAACTTGTGGAGAGAAGCAATCTCAGGTTTCTTTGCGGTGGCTATCCACTTCGAGGTACATATGTCCTGAAATCCCATCTGTAGTTCTCCTTACTACAGATGTGTAGTCGCAACTGTTGGCCCTGAAGCTTATGTGGAAGATAGCATTCATAGACTTGAGCTTGAGAGACGGCTCAGTATGAGTTTCAAAGGTTTCCACAAGTATCTTCTTCATCTCCATCTTCTCTGGCAGGAAAGAATGAGATCCAGCCTCGCAAACTTGGAAAAGTGCAAACTCGGTATACAGACGAAGCCAATCATATTTAACAACGTCCTTGTCCTGAACCTCGTAGAACCTCAGAGCATCATCATCATCATCAGGTGGTTCCGACAAAAAGGTAGGCATAGATCGTCGGTAAAACTCACATACACAGTCAACACGGAAGAGGTTAAGGTCGGTATCTATTTCCACTAGAAAAGAGAGAAACAAACAAAAGTCAATAGAGAAACAAAACTCTTTCTTTCTTTGTTCAATTGGTTAAATAAAATAAAATAAAACCTGTTGTGGGTTTGATTCTGCAGCGTTCAATGTAGATTTTCAAGTCGGGAAAGATAGTTCTTCTGACGAAAGTTTGCAAAGTGAGAGAATCAGCAGCAGCAGCAGCAGCAGCATCAACATCTTTAACATCGACAGTAATATAGTAAGACATAGAAAAGGGATGTTCGGTGTTTACTTTTGGTATGCGAATAAACTTCAAGTCCCTATTCTCCTCAAAGTTGAACCAATGAACTCCCAACCGGCCGTAGAGAACCATTTCGGCAGGTGGTTGTTCTCCGTTTTCGCCAAAATAAAATGGTGAGATTCCACGAAGACGTGGGATACGAACGCCAGGTTCCAAATCAAAACCCTAAAACCAAAAAAAATATCACTATGAATCCAAGAGATGAATACATGAGATCCTATGATTTAATCTTTATATACTTTTTAATCTTTATAACCTCAGCACAACTGATTACGAGTCGTATCCATTATACATACAATATACCCAATTATACTGGATACCTGATACAACCTATTGAATCCGTAATATATCCCTACTTATACCAGTTGTACTCCGATTCTCAAATTCAGATCTCGAACCATTGGCCTACCATATTTATTTTGATATCTAATACAATTATATATATATATATACTTATGTGCATCCACCCACTTCTTCATCGATATCTAATCCCCCTCAACATAGAGAGGCACTGTTCGTCCTTTAGCTTTCTGCTATCCAACATCCGCCGCAGAGTATCCGCCATCTTCTTTCGATCTTTGGGATTTTCTGTGTAAGATATACACTATTCCGGTATTTAAACAATTTCAAAAAGCAAGAAAATCGCAAAAAAAAAAAAAAAAAAAAAAGCAAAGTTGACATTAAAGCTTAAAAATCCGAAATTAATGTTTATATCAATACTTGTGTATAATTTCCGGAAAATCTTGATTACCATATCTCTAATTTTTAATTATTATTATTGTTACCTTTATCTTTATCTTTAATTTTTACATTCTTGTCACAATAACATCTTTCTTTATATATAACTAGGTTTTCATCTCATGATAGACATGGGTATTTTATTATAGGATATAATAATAATATTTATAGTATTTAAATTTTTTAGTAAATTTAATATCTAAATTTCAAAAAATGATAATATATAAACACATAAGATATGATTTATCCATTAATTATATAATATATGGGTTATCTTAAAAATATATAGGGTCTTCGATATTTTCAAGACGTTAAATTTTCTAATATTTTATAATTTTAATAAGATTTAAATCTATAGTATATATATTTTGAATCTAAATCATACGTTTTTGGACATGTCATAATTATATATTTTGAATCTAAATTTGTCAAAATATACAACAAAATAATATAAATTATATAAAATAATGATTTTAATATATATCAAAATATGTAAAAATAAATAAATATCTACCAAAGTATGTAAAAATAAAATTATTATCTGTTAAAAAATTAAAAAGGTAAATCATCATCAAAATATACAAAGAATTATTATGAAGCTATGCTACTAGAAATTGACCCCTATGATCAAAGTTATATACTCATTAATATATGCGTTATCCACATCTTTCTATGAAATAATTACCTAAAAAGGGGTTCGTAGCATAGTTTTTTCCAATACAATAAAGTTACATAATGTCTATTTTTCATTGATAAAGAGGGATTTCCATAGGTTTGCATTGGTACCGAATAACTATACCGAATTCAAATTGATTATGTTTCGCTTCTTACTCGGAGAAAGGTGATAGAAATTATGCAATAATTTAAAAAGAAAAACATCGTCAAAATTTTAAACAAAATAATAGAAATTATATAAATAACGTGTATATTTACAAAACAATCATTATCTGATTATTAATCAATGCATACAAAAAATTTTAAAAAGAAAATCAATATCTGCCCAATTTTTTTAAAAAAGAAAATATCATCAAAGTATACAACAAAATAATAAAAATATACAAATAACAAGTTTAGTATATAAATAAATTATGTATTAACTTCTTATTAATAAATATCTATCAAAATTTTAAAAGGAAAATAAAATCTGCAAGAAATTAAAAACGAAAAACATCATCAAAATAGACATCACGATAAGAACATATATACATAATAACGAGTTTATTATATAAAAAAATTATGCATTAACTACTTATTAATAAATATCTACCAAGAAGTTTAAAAAGAAAATCAACATCTGCCAAAATTTTTAAAAAAGAAAATATCATCAAAATATATAATAAAATAATAAAAATTATACAAAATAATGAGTATAGTATATAAAAACTATGCATTAAATTTTAATTAAGAAATGTCTACTAAAAATTTCATAATGAAAAATTAATATCTGCCAAAATTTTAAAAAGAAAAAATATCGTCAAAATATAAAATAAAATTATAAAAATTATAAAAAAGAAAACATCTTTAAAATGAACAAAAATAAACATAAAATAATGAGTTTAATATATAAAGAAACTGTGCATTAAATTTTTATTAATGAATACCAACCAAAAAGTAAAAACATATCAACACCTGCCAAAATTTTAAAAAGTTAAATCATCATCAAAATATACAAAAGAATAGAAATTATATAAAATAACGAGTTTACTATATAAAGAAATTATACATTAAATTCTTATTAATTATATTCTATCAAAATTTTAAAAAGAAAATAAACATCTGCCAAAAAATTAAAAAAGAAAAACATCTTCAAAATAAAAAATAAAATAATAGAAATTATAAAAATAACGAGTTTAGTATATAACAAACAATGTATTAAATTATAATTAATGAATAATTACAAAACATATTTAAAAATAAAATAATAGAAATTATATAAAATAATTAGTTCCGTATATAAGAAAATTATGCATTAAATTCTACTAAACATTTTAAAAATAAATATTTAAGATTAATCATATGTTATGTGTTCAATGAATAACTCAATATTATATGTTTAATGGGTTAATATATTAAACTTAATTAATTACTTTTTTAAAAAAATTAAGGATTAAATTCAATACAATTTTTTCAAATACTAGAGTTATTATTATTAACTCTTATATTAAAACATTTACGCGTAGCATGAGTTCAAAATCTAGTATAATTAGATAATTAATTAACTCGTACATATCATGATTGTTGTTTGGGAGATTTCATAGATGGAGGATAAACAAACAAGCTTGCGTTTTCATACGTCAAATAATAGTGTTACTATGTCGAGGCCCGTCTCATAGATCATTTCATATATGTAGACATCTTCAACAATGTACTAGAGTTTTAGTTAGATGTGCAGATAATCATTAAAATAAATGTTATCTATTGCTAATTCGCTACTATCACTTGATTTTATCATATTTAGTGCGTGTTCTTTGCATGGTCATCCCGACAGCTACAGCGACAAAGAAAATACACTATCATGAGAGAGTTTTTTGGTCTCTGTGTACAATTTGGAGATGCCAGGGATAGTAAACAAGAGAGAAAGAATGTCGCTGGGTTTTTCAGCGACTACAAGATCGCTATATCTCTTTAATTATTGCCGTAAACATGTTTTCGTCTTTCCATTCAGCGACTGACTGAGAAAAATATTGTAAAAAAGAAGAAGGATTTTTCTGTCGCCGCAACACTAAAAAGAACATGCCCTTAGCATACTATAATTTAAACTATCACAATATTTTAGAAATATTTAACTGCTATAAATCTTAAATACAGTACAGGTTCTAAGGGCAAAGTCCAAGTAGACGCCAGTTCAAAACTCGTTACATGTTTTTTTTTTCTTAACATAAGTGACCTCTTTTCTTATTTTTCGCTTGTGGCCTTTTAAAACTTAGGGTCGCCCAGCTTAAGTAACAAAAAAAGGTAACTGAATACGAATAATGATTTTTTTGAAAGGTCCGAAATAAATTTATAGATACAAATCGGTTCAAGTTGATTATATCTTAGTGGTAAAATCTTAAATAGCCACAAGCTTGTTTGAACTCCTAGGTGAAGACGAAAACGGGGTCAATGCACCAAGTAGATTAATATGTAAGAAAATTGTGAATACTGAACACAAATATATATATAAATTTATGAATAAACGAATAGAGCCAGAAAAGATGATGACAACTTTGCCCAAAAAAAACACTTTGCGAAAATTTTGAATAATAATGTGAAGCGGTCAATACAAATTATGTCGAGTAGTTTTCCGCAATAGCTTCACTTCATGGAATAGTTTTTTTTTTTTCTTTTCTTGTCAGTCTCTAAGAAACCATACATGTAAAAATGATTACTTGAAAGAAAAAAAAGAAAGCCAATCATATAATTGACCTTTTCCAAACCAAACCCACATATCAATTTGAGTTTTACAGAAACACAATTAAAACTAATAAAACCAAAGGATGATCAAACCAAACCAGATTGTACCATAAAAGCGAGTCTTCGTTCCTCAAACGAATACTCAACATCCACATCAGGCTTTTCAGAAAGCAATCTTGTATTGTTGGTGAATGGTGTTGGTGCAGTTTGCATTGGGACAGAGATTGTTGATGGTGTTGATGGGATTGGAATCATTGCAGCAACGTTCTTTGGTGTTTGCATCATCATCATAGTCATCATTTTCTCTTCTTCCAAATTCCTAATACTGCTGCTGTTCTTAACAGGAGTTGCAAACGATGTGACCTCACTGACTGCGTTGTTTTTCGGAACTTGTTGTTGTACTGCTGTTGTTGATATGTTGGCCTTTGATGCAACGACCATAGTCGAAATGGGTGAGAACGGTTTGCGAACTAAGGGAGATTGCAATACTTCACAAGGATTCATTGATTGTTTTCTTGAAGGCAGTCCTGCAATATCAAGCCCTCTTCTTCCTGCAACAATAAAAGATTCATTCACTATTGCAATTAAGAAATATAATCAACGCTAGTGATAAGCATTTTATTGTAAGACTTGGTTAATTACCAGTTGAAAGCGCTCCATCAATGTGGCGGTGATCTGCTTTCTTGTTAGGTTTAGAAGTCTGATGCATTGCTGCTCCTAAGGAAAGTCTTCGGTTTGTTGTTGCACCACCCGTTGACATTCTTGGAGCCTTTTTACCAAGGGGTTTTGATGGGCTCGGTTTTGAACCGTATAGCGCCTCTTGTTCTGCTATAAGTTGTCCTTGGATCTTCTTCTGATCCTTTAATATGTTGCATCACATGGAGTTGGATTAGAAGGGAAAATTTCAGATGGAAACAAAAAACGAAAGGAAGACTTGGATGTACCCGTTGGCGACGGTGTTCTTCCTCTCTTTCCTGTCTGAGTATGTTGTATTCCTCAAGCATAGAAAGCAGACGGATCTAGATACAGAGAAAGAGAATTACAAATGGTCAGCTAGGACATAATAAACAATAACCAACTGAAACCAATAGAGAGTTTATAGAGAATTCATACACCATCATAGAGAAATTCAATCCCCTTCTCTTGTTCCCAAACTATTGTCTTCGAGGCCAGTGCTTCAACCATACCTGAGTGAACGTACATGCAATGATACTTTCATAATCTACTCAGAGTATAAACATTTATGGTATATAGATAAAAACAAACAGTAACTTACCCGGAAGCTTGTTAACAAGATTACGAGCTTTCTCAGCACGCTTGAGAGTAAGATGAGCTCCTCGTCCAGCGTTGTATCGGTTATCGTCCTGTAGTGTGAAATAAATCAGAAAATGTAACCAAATTTAAGTATTTACAAGGTGTTTCTGTGATTCAGACTCTAACCCTATTGTATTCTTCAAGCCAGCTTTCTTCATCGCAGGCAGATAGCCATTTCTCGACCCTTTCAAGTATCTCTTTTCTGCTTAAAGCTTCTTCTTTGATCTTAGATATGTGTTGCTCAAGATGCTCCAGGACCATTGTAGCATCCACAATACCAGATTCTATCGCTGCTATAGTCTGATCTATAGCACTGTCTGACACTGGCAACATGTGGGTTTTCCTGCATATGTCTTCTAGCTCTGACCTTTTCTTCAGGACAAGTTCTTTCATTTTGCTTGCCTTTACCTCATCCAATCGAACAACTTCGGCCTCAACCTGTATATGGCAATGGTAGTAATGTTATGGTTTATAGACATGGAATTAAAAAGCTTACCTTAAGATATAAAGCTGTTCAACAACTTACGTATTTGATGAAGTCTTCAGAGAGGCTATTGGCTTCTGTTATTTCATTTTCTGATGCTGCTATATTGCAAGTAATATGCTGGTATTCTTGTTGCTCTTCTAAGGGTGTATCCATCAAATTCCAGAGCTCCAACATGGTTGTTGCTAGATCTTGCAGCTTCATTAGATTCGATAGGAAGCTATGAGAAACAACAGTAAAAGGAAACTTTATATAAATCACAAAAGGTCTTTATCAATTACCCTTTGCATTCTCTGTATCTTGACCTCCCTCAGCTTCTGAACTGCATCGCCTAGTTTTCCAATCGTCTGATCACTTAAGCTTCTTGGTCCTTCGGGATCGCTTAATGTTGGATTCACTTGGCCAACAACCTCATTGAAATCCATTCCAAGCACTGAACAATGTGAATACAAAGTACACAGGTGCTTTCGAATTGTCTCCACACGATCACTCTGAAGGAAACAACAACACAAAAGGAGTAAACAAATGAAAGTACAATCTAAGAGTTGGAATTACCAAACAAAGAAAAAAACCAAAAAGCGCCAAGTTCAAATCAATTCTCACCTTCTCCTTCTGAAGTGCTTGCAGTTGACCATGTAACTCTTCAAGCTTTCTCATAGACAAATCAGTCTCAGCAACAAGTGGTCTGAGTGTAACATGTTCTCCTTGACCTTTAATATCATTAGTAATACTATCGATTTCTTCAAGGACAACTACGAACTGGTTTCTTCTTTCAATTTTTCTCTTTTGCATCTCTTCAAGTTCAGGAAGAATCGTTGCAAGCTCTTGTTTCAAACTCCCAACGCTTTGATCAGTCTAAAGACAGAGAAAGAAAAAGCTCAATATATTGAAAACTCCATAAGCTTGAAACAAATGTATCTCCACTCACCTGTCTAATATGCACAGGACGTTCCCCCATAGCAGAACAAATAGCAGCTAGTTCAGCTTCAGCATCAGCTATTGCTTGTCTAAGCTGAGCTCTACATCGATTAGCTTGGTCAACTTTTCTTCTATACACTTCTAAACATTCACGTTCAAGCTCAAGCAACATCTTATCTCTATCAGTTTCTGTTTCTCCAACTTCATCCCAAATAATCTAAAACACACACAACAAAACAAACAAGATCTCACAAAAAAAAAATTGAAGAAACAAATAAAATGAAAAAAAGACTCTTATATATCTCCCAAATTACCTGAAGTTCATATAGAAGAGATCCACATGTTGTCTCTACTTGAAGAATCGGATCTTTTTGAATACTTGCCATTTCGAAATGCTTCAACCTGTTCAGCAAAAAAAAAAAGAAAAAATAGAAACCCTAATAAATTGGAGATATTCGCAAACGATACATCTCTAGCAGCTAACTGAAGAAATAAACATTCAAATTGGAGGCAAACATTAGAATTAGAGATTGAAATTGATTGAAGCGTAATTGATTTTGAGATTGTGAAGCGACAAATTTCAAATGAATTTGGGAAAAGAGAAACTAAAAAAATACTTGCCTGAAACGGGAGATTTCTCGAAGACTTTCCAGAATTTGATAATTTGGAAGTTTGATCGATCTGCGATTAAAGAAGAAGAAGGAGATTTCTAGAAGAAGAAGATCAGATTAAACCCTAGATCGAAGTGTGTGTGGAGAGAGAAATAGAGCCGTTAAAGAGAGAGAGAGAGATGTTAAAGGTTTTGGTAGATTGAGAGTGATGATAATGATGACGAGATTTGAACTTTTGATTTGGGCTTTTCTTTTTCGAACTTTTGAATTTCAAAATCTTCTGGGAGTTATAATCTCCTGCCTCGCGGTTTCAGTAGACGACTTAGATCTTAACCGTTCATATATTTTACTCTCTATGCACGGTTGAGATCGGACACTTGATTTTTTTTTTATGACTATGGTATGGACTTCAAATTTAATGGCATAGACTTTTAATTTTTGTTCCCTATTTGTTGTTAAATTGTCAAAAAAATACCCGAATGTTCTTACCATTTTGTCTACAATAAACCAATTAATTATGGATATCAATGAAGTTAAAGGTAATGTCTACCATTGAAAATGCTCTTACAACTCTAGCTTTCTTCTGATTTAGGATCAACTTGGGATTAGACCATGAATATGATTTCATAGTTTTCACAGATTTAAGGAGAATATTTGAGGAATGATCAAGACGTAAAAGATACATTATACTGTAATCTGCATGAACAATTTTACCAACTATTCATTCCACCCAAATTCTCTTTGAATTAAAAAGAAAATGTAAGTTACATTGTGTATAAAGAACCAAACCTACAAGTGTGTGTTGGGTTGAGATGTAATTAATAACCATAACCATATAAATTAGAAATCTTTAACTCAACTAATCCGTGGTATGAATAAATTCTCTTGTAAGTATATAATATAAGTATATAAATCTCTTTGCTCCTAGATTAGGATGTTGGTGTACTTCGTATGTCCTCAAAGTCTCTTCTTATAATCTCCAAAGCCATCTCATTCCATGTGTCCACCGGCCCTGGCATGCACCAATGCAAGCAGTCTTGTGGTGGAGGCTGACCATCCGGTCCACGTTTTGTGATCTTTTTCGGGTCAGGACTCCTATAAGGACCAGGATGACCATCATGGCGATACCCAAAAGCCTCAGTGATATCCATTAGCTTCAGCTTCTTTGATCTATTCCAGAGTTTATCATCCGTGACAGCTCGGTGAAATCCTGCTGCCTGCTTCTCATGCATTATCTCTGTGAATCCGTTTTTAACTAACTTCCCTGGAGAAAGCGGCTCTACTTTACCTGTACATGACCCACCGGTGTTCCACGCACCGCCCTCGTAATGATCAGGCGACCAAGTCCGCAAGATGGTCAGACCCGTGTAGTTTGGATGTTTAGATATTGCCTTGATTATTGTTTCTACAGAGATCCCAAATGCTTCGACATTTTTGATCTTTTCGGGTTTTGACTTGTCCGGCCACCATAACTGGCCTCCAACAATCTCTTCGTTTAAAATGTAGACAGACTGTTTTGCAAACCAGTGACCAGAGGAAAGTACAACCACATCAAATTTTGGAAGAGCTTCTATTATACGCTCATCAGGTTGGTCTAGCTTGAGTTTGGTTACACCTTTAGGAGCAAAACCAAACGGCTCATCAAACTGATGAACAAGCCAAGATGACCACATCCGAGCTATCATTACTGATGATGACCTGAAATACCATCTCTGCATCTTTCGGTTCCCACGGTTAACCGGAGTTTCTACCTAAAACAACATCATATAAAAAATGTTTTACCACAAAGACAAAACAAACTCTTGAAAGTAGAGAAAAAAACTCTACATAATGATACAAAGTAAAAGCTTGCCTGCCAAAGAAGACACATCATGGACTCCATTTGATTACGAGCTACAGAATCGCCTATAAAAGCTAGCGTCTTGCCTCTCATTAGCTTGAGAAACTTCTTGGCATCAAACCGTGGAAGATCACACTGAGATGGTTTCCATCTCCAGTTTTCATAGCCCTTGTCAGGTCTTCCATTTCCCTGACAGTTTTGCATCTGTGTCAAAAGAGGGCAGGAGTTGTTCGTATATAACGGTCCCACTGGATCATAAAACCAGTTACCATGATATAAATCACATTCTGCAAAATCAGAAAAGCTTCAATGAGAGAGGTGATAACATAATTTGAAAAAGCTAAGATCCTGAGACGACATGAAAGTTTGCTTTTTTTTTTTCAGAAGTTAACAGGCTGTTATATTTACCAAATCAGTTACATTATTAGAAATGAGATGCAGTTATCTAAATAAGTCCAAAGGTTACTAAGAAAGGATCCTTTTAGTGTAATTAAGTCACAATTGCATCATTAATTATTAAGCATCGGTCTTGTCTCAATGTAATTAAGTCAAATGCATAATTAAAGAGCTACTTAACTTAATACACAAATTTTCATACTAATCTACTAGAACCTTAAACTATCATAAATAAAGATGTTACAGTACCTGTTTCTACTGAATCTTGTGTAGCTTCTTCATCCATTGAAACATTTGAAAACTTACTTGAGTTCGTTTCTTCACCTAATCTAACATCGGCCAATTCTTTGGAATCCTGAGGAAGCAGTTTATCATCACTATGTTGTATCAATGGTGGTGAGTCTGAGCTAGAATCAGGATTGATACTATGATGAAACTGGACATGTTGAGTGGTCTCTGTTCCATAGAAATAGCCAGAAACAGAGGAACCAGTGGGATATGTGAAAAGAAGCAAAGAAGCGAAGATGATGAAGGAAACTAATCCACCAATAGCAAATGCAATTGAAGACACCTTTCGAGGAAACACAGTTTTTGAAATTGAAAAAACTCGAGGAGAAGCCAAAGTCATGATTTTTCTTCTGCATAAAACCTATAAACCGAAAAACAGAGCAAAATCATACATAAATGGGTTTCCGCTAATCAAAATAAAGTTTCGATTTTTACGATTTGTTTACCGATCTTCTTTAGTGAATTACGATATAGTTCTGAGACTGATTGGAGAAAGGAATCAAAGTAAACTTACATTAAGAGTTAACACCAGATTGAGGAAGATCGAAGAAGCTTTTTGATTGAGAGAGGAATTAATGAAATCTAAAGTAGAGGATCTGGGAATATGAGAACCAGAGATTGAGAAGCTTGGAAAGAAGAAGAATGTTTCTATTATTTATTGTATACATATTTACATACACACATACCCAAAAAAACCCGTAGATGTGTTGTGTAATTGTGTATACAACAATTTAACTAAAATTAAAATGAAAATATAAATTTAAACGTTATTAAAAAGTAAAATATAAAATAATGAAATTATCAATTAATTAATTTAAAATTTAAATTATAAAAAACTGAAGAATATTAATATTTTGTAATTTTAAGTTTTATTTCTTTAAATGATATAATTTTATATATTTTTTTAAAACATAGATATTAATTATTTATTAAATTTACGTAGTCCATTTAACTTATATAATTAATGTTTAATCTGCTTAATAATCGTAAATCTAACTATATAGCTGATTTTTTTTATACAGCGGGTTAAACAGTTTTTTTGAACTATTATTTTGATATACATAAAATAAAAGAAATTGATTGGTTTCACAAGAGACTCAAAGAACTATTCATATGACTTTTTGATGTTATCTTCTCTAACCCATTGTTATTTAAAATGTTCTTTTTTCGTTGTTGATTACTTTTTGAAGTATTAATTAAAAAAAACGAAAGTAATTTATCAAACAATAGAGCTGGAGTTCTCGTATACATGAAGCATGTCCTAAACGGTTTAGTCGTGCTGATCATCACGGTTCGATTAGTTCAATAAAAAAATCAATCATGCTTAACCTATAAATACGTTGAGCCAAACCACAACGGAATCAATGCAGTTATCTCTACTCTCCAACTAAGAAAGACAAATTTACTACAAATGGCTACATTAATGCTCAGTTATAATAATTGAAATCCTCTAAACTTGAGAACTGAGATTTTAATAATATGTGTGTGGATTTTCATAAATAAAAGCATTACTGTTGCTTACATAGCGTATCCTAGGCAGAATAGCCCTACTCGAATACCCAAACCGAAACCAATATAAAAAAAAAGGTTCTGATCAGATTCAATTATTCTCAAATTATTCATAGGTTTTTAATTTCATATACGTATAATTGTTTTTTTTTTGTATTTTGGGTAATTGATCACATAAGGTGTTTTGGTATTAATTTTTAAAAAAATATCCAAGTGTTTTCGGAGATCCAGTTCCATAGCCAAATTTAAAATGGATTTTTAACCGGCAATTCTTTAAATTTTTTAATATTAGGTTTGGAATTTTTATTCTTCTTTATGTTTGGGGTTTAAGGTTTTGATCTTTAATGTTGTAAAAAGGACCTTAATTGCTTCTCACCTCACTCACTTCCAATCTCCAAATCTAAATTCAATTTCAAATTTTTCTATTTCCATCTGAAGCTTTCGAATCACTGAATCCCAATAGATTCGGTTTAGAGAATAAGATGAGTTTCGCGGCGTTCAAAATGATGCATTGGCCTACCGGCGTCGAGAACTGTGCTTCCGGCTATATCACTCACTCTATCTCCGATTCAACGGTACCGATTCCAATTACCTCCGGTGATGAATTTGATGGCGATTGGCCTGCTGCTAAACGCGGTATCGGTCCATTGCCTAACGTCGTTATAACCGCCGGAAATATCCTTGAGGTGTATGTGGTTAGGGTTCAAGAAGAAGGAAATAGTCAGGAGCTGAGGATTCCGAAGCTTGTTAAGCGTGGTGGAGTTATGGATGGTGTCTCTGGTGTTTCTCTTGAGCTCGTGTGTCATTATAGGTATGTGATGTTGACACATAGTAGCAAATTACTCCAATTTGGACTTCGATTTCGATTTGACGATGTGATTGGTATTGGATTTTAGGTTGCACGGTAACGTTGAGTCAATTGCGGTTTTATCTATGGGAGGTGGAAATTCTTCTAAAGGAAGAGATTCCATCGTATTGACATTTCGTGATGCCAAAATTTCGGTTCTTGAGTTTGATGATTCGATTCATGGCCTTCGGATGAAGTAAGTGAGAGTGTTTCTGGTTTTGTATTTGCTGTATTTGTTCTGAGTTGCATTTGCTTGCTTGATTGGATTAGTGTTGAATAATTTTTACGAATTGTTCATTGTTCAGCTGTTCTTACTTCTTATCGTCTCTTTGTCTCTTCTAACGTCTAGCATTGGATCCTATACTTAGCTTAAACAAATACTAATGGATATTTGGTTTCGTTTCAGTTCAATGCACTGTTTTGAGGGTCCAGATTGGCTTCATCTGAAAAGAGGAAGAGACTCTTTTCCTAGAGGCCCCTTGGTAAAAGTGGATCCTCAAGGCAGGTGTGGCGGTGTTCTTGTTTATGGTTTGCAGATGATTATACTCAAGGCTTCTCAGGTTTTTTTTTTTGGCATCCTTGATCAACTTCGTTTTAACTATTACTGCATCTGCTAGATGTCTCCAACCTTCATTCTTTTCTTTTAAGAGCTTTATGCTGTGGGTTTCAGGTTGGTTCTGGACTAGTTGGAGATGATGATGCGTTCAGTTCTGGAGGGACAGTTTCTGCTCGAGTTGAATCATCTTACATAATCAACTTGCGTGATCTGGAAGTGAAACACATCAAAGACTTTGTTTTCTTACATGGTAGGTTTAGCAAGCAAGGTTTCTCCATTGAGATCCAGCAATTTTTTTGTATTGTTTTTAGTTGTCGTTATATCTCTGAATCCATAACTAATCGTGATATATTATTGATATAGTATTAATGATGATTGTTTCCTTGAGTGGATCTAGCTTAGTAATTGGTTGGTTATAGATGCAATACGATAGCAACCAACTTGTGCATTTACTCGCTTTTTATCCTGGTGATGCATTCTGGTCATGATGACAGTTTGAAACAAGAGAAAATGTTTGTTGATTTGATTTTTCGACAGCTAGCTGTCTGGAATTTGGATATTCTGGTTTTCCAAATAGGCATGGTGTGAATAAACTAAGTTGGTGCTTCTTCTTTTGATTATGTGTTTTTGTATCTTGTGTCTTATTCAGGTTATATTGAGCCTGTAATTGTCATCCTCCAGGAAGAAGAGCATACGTGGGCTGGACGAGTTGCATGGAAGCACCATACTTGCAAGTTTTCAGCTCTTAGTATCAACACGACATTAAAACAACACCCAGTCATCTGGTCAACTAGTGTATGTTCTTGATTTTCCTCGTTGATCTTAAAAATATTTTTTCTCCTAGAATTCAAATACATATGAGTTGCTTGAGTAATCTATATTGTAAGCTGAGAGCAGAAGTTGAAGTCATATTAAAAAGTTATTGTACATTCACTGTTGCTACATGTCTAACTTTCAAATTAGCTATTCAGAAATCAGAAACATGCATGCTGACCTTTTTTCAATGTTTGTTTAGAATGCTCAAAGGTTAGAGTAATCTTTCTTTCGGAAAAATTCCTAAAATAACAAGCTATTTTATGCTTACTGGAAAGATTGAACCTATTGAAAAGGTTCCTTCTGCAAACTTTAGACTCTGATCATACTTATTCCCATCCGCTTGGTATTTTCCAGAATCTGCCCCATGATGCCTACAAACTACTTGCAGTACCATCTCCTATCGGAGGTGTTCTTGTCTTGTGTGCAAATACAATCCATTATCATAGTCAGGTTCGTGATATCACTCGGCTTTTGGTTGTTTATTTTTTGAAATTCAACTGTTTCCAGCCACTCTACTCCACCCGTTTGATCTTAGATACCATATTTTTTTTAGTCAGCTTCCTGTGCTCTCGCACTGAACAGTTATGCTTCCTCAGCTGATAGCAGGTAGAATTTTCTCGCACACTCTCCATCCTTCAAAACATGCTTTCTGCTTTAGAATCATATATCTTAGAATAAACCATATATCATGTTCTCTGTGTGTCTGATTTTTTTCAGTCAACAACTGCCTGCATCAAATTTCAGTGTAGAACTCGATGCTGCCCATGGAACCTGGATATCGAACAACGTGGCCCTATTGTCAACAAAATCTGGGGAATTGTTGCTGTTGACGCTTATATATGATGGGCGGTAATATTTTGATCTGTTTTAAATTTCTGCTGACACTTGTAAATATGATTACAACTTATTTAGTTTATAATATGTGAAACTGACTGCTACTTTCTTTCTTGAAGTGCTGTACAGAGACTTGATCTTTCCAAATCAAAAGCCTCTGTTCTTGCTTCGGTTAGTCAATATGTTCTTTCAGCATATTTGTGCTTCAGTTTGGAGCCAGTTCCCTAAGATGATATATCAAATTTCTTGCAGGACATTACTAGTGTTGGAAATTCCCTTTTCTTTTTAGGTAGCCGGTTGGGGGACAGTTTACTGGTGCAATTTTCATGTAGATTTGGGCCTGCAGCATCATTACCTGGGTTGAGAGATGAGGTAATAGTTTAATCTTTCTTATGCTGTTCAGAGTAACTTCTTTTTAAAATGTTTATTCAGAATTAGAAAATTTTCTTGTCTAATTTTATGCAGGATGAAGACATTGAAGGTGAGGTTCATCAAGCAAAACGTTTGCGGATATCTTCTGATGCTTTTCAAGATACACTTGGAAATGAGGAGCTTTCATTGTTTGGTTCAACACAAAATAATTCCGATTCAGCACAGGTAGCAAGTTCTGCCTTGGCTAGAGTTTTGTAGAGTATTCTGCTGACAGGGTCATATTCTTCGAAAAATTTCTGTGAAGCCACTTCTTCTCTATCATTTAGATGTCATTCCTATTTGAATTGGGGTTCTTTTGCAGAACATTCTTCATTTCACTGTCTGTGTGTGCTTTCAATAGCAAACAATTCAATTTTAAAAAAATATGTTGAACAAAAAATTACTTTAGTAGTTTAATTACTGGCAAAAAGTTTTCAATACGAATTAGATAGCCTCTGTTCTCCTTTCCATGAAGTTTCTCATGTTTTCTTTCCCGATAAATGCAGAAATCGTTTTCATTTGCAGTGAGAGATTCGCTAGTTAATGTTGGTCCAGTGAAAGATTTTGCGCATGGTTTAAGGATTAATGCTGATGCAAACGCCATTGGGATTTCCAAACAGAGCAACTATGAATTGGTGAGCAGTTTGTTTAGTAGTTCTTTTATAATATTAGCCGTGGAAATGTTTAATGTAACATGCTTAGGGTTGTGTTATCCATAGACGTCTATTTTTGAAGTTTTCTTTTGCTCAACAGTGAAATCCTTTGTACCACAACTTTTAGTGTTGACATGCTTGCTTTGTATTTGTTTAAAAATTATAAATGCCAAACTAAATATCTGTATTTTGGCGTGTAGGTGTGCTGTTCTGGTCATGGGAAGAATGGTGCTTTATGTGTGCTTCGGCAGTCAATTAGACCGGAAATGATTACTGAGGTATGCCTCAATCCCAAAATTTTTCTGGTATATGAGAAGAATGGGAAATGCCCATTTGGTTTAAGCCCTTACTCTCATTACTATGGCATGGATAGGATTTTATGTAGACTGCATTAGTTTGTAGTGAGCTCTGAACAGAATGCAGTCCTAGAACTGTCTCGCGGGTTTATATCTTTCACAATTACTATCCACCACTGTATCTATCTGTTTAGTAATGATCTTGGAAAGAAAAGCGAGAATATGTTCAAAGTGTGAATTTAAAGGGTAGCTCGCTGTAGGGGGATGTATCTGATCTTACTTATTAATGCTGTGTATGTGACCTAGTCTCTTCGATCCTTAAGCACCCTTTTCCATGTGTTTTTGTGGAGTAGGTTGAACTTCCAGGCTGCAAAGGAATATGGACAGTTTATCACAAGAGTTCCCGTGGTCATAATGTTGATTCATCAATGGGCGCTGATGAAGATGAATATCATGCCTATTTAATTATAAGTTTGGAGGCTCGCACGATGGTATATTTTGCTTCTGTGTTTTGGTCGTATTTCATTAGATCCTCCTATTGTCCCCAGAAATACCTTCAATGTTTGGCATTTTCAGGTACTTGAAACTGCTGACCTTCTCACAGAAGTCACTGAGAGTGTTGACTATTATGTTCAGGGAAGAACAGTTGCTGCTGGAAATCTATTTGGAAGGTAATGCCATATTATCCTTTGCTGCATCCTTTGATAAATGTTTGTTATAGAAAGCACTTCTTTCCTTTACCATTATTAGTTTTATTTATCCCCATGGGCTGTCTACTAAGCTTTATCTATGGCTTCTTTTGAGTCATTCAGCTGTTTCTACCACATCTGTAAGAGGTATACTAAATAGTATAATATTAATTTCCATTTTTCAGACGTCGAGTAATCCAGGTGTTTGAGCATGGTGCCCGTATCCTGGATGGTTCTTTTATGAATCAAGAATTAATCTTTGGAGCTCCTAATTCAGATTCCAATTCTGGTTCTGAAAGTTCCACTGTGTCATCTGTTTCAATTGCTGATCCATATGTTTTACTTAGAATGACAGATGACAGTATTCGACTGCTTGTTGGAGGTGTGTTATGAAGCTGAATATCTATTGCAATAGTTGAGGGTGTAATTTATTAACTTGAGCATCTTGAAATGTTATGCTCTAGCAGTCTCATATGAAACTTTGAATTGCAGATCCTTCAACTTGCAGAGTTTCCATAAGTAGTCCATCTATACTTGAAAGCTCCAAAAGGAAGGTATCGGCCTGTACTTTGTACCATGATAAAGGACCAGAGCCATGGCTAAGGAAAGCTAGCACTGATGCATGGCTTACATCAGGAGTTGGAGAGGCTATTGATAGTGCTGATGGTGGACCTAATGATCAGGGTGACATCTACTGTGTTCTCTGTTACGAAAGTGGTGCCCTCGAGATATTTGACGTGCCTAGTTTTAATTGTGTTTTCTCTGTTGATAAATTTGCGTCTGGAAGAAGCCACCTCTCTGATATGCCTATTCATGAGTTAGAGTATGAACTCAAAAAAAACTCCGAGGATGATGCTTCTGTAAGGAATGAAGACATTAAGAGTACAAAGGTCGTTGAGTTAGCAATGCAAAGATGGTCTGGGCATCATACACGCCCATTTCTCTTTGCAGTATTGGCTGATGGCACAATTCTTTGTTACCATGCTTACCTATTTGAGGGTGTTAATAGTACCAAAGCCGAGAATGATGTATCTTCAGAAAATTTTGCTACTATAAATTCCTCTGGCAGTTCTAAGCTTAGGAATCTGAAATTTCTACGCATCCCATTGGACACTTCTACAAGAGAGGAGACTTCAGATGGAGTTGCAGCTCAAAGAATTACGATGTTTAAGAACATTAACGGTCACCAGGGGTTTTTTCTTTCTGGCTCAAGGCCAGGGTGGTGTATGTTGTTCAGAGAGCGACTTCGATTTCATTCGCAGGTATAATACTCTCACCTAAAGAGGATTTTTGTATTTGTTGTGTCTAAAAGAACTGAAACAATGCTATGACTTCAATCTTTTGGAAGTTTTTAATTTACATTGCTACAAATTTGTATGTTTTTTTCTTGAGAAAGTTCCTCCATCTCATGCTATCACACTTTTTCAGCTGTGCGATGGATCAATTGTAGCCTTTACTGTGCTTCACAATGTGAACTGCAATCACGGGTTCATCTATGTCACATCACAGGTTTGATATTGTGTCTACGTCTCATTTCTGTTGTTACTATATCGTTTTTAGTATTGTAGCATCTAGACTCACAAGTCCTTTGAGAAGATAATTCATCTCATATTAACATATATCAGGGAATTTTGAAGATTTGCCAGTTACCTTCAGCATCAATCTACGATAATTATTGGCCAGTTCAAAAGGTAAGTTCGAATTTATTATTTTTAATTATCTTTGCTTACCGTTTCTGGATGTTGATTAGATGAAAAAAATAAGAAGTATATGAGGACTAATCACGTTAATGCCTGATATTTTTGTCTAGATTCCTCTGAAGGCCACTCCTCACCAAGTTACTTACTATGCAGAGAAGAACTTGTACCCGCTGATTGTATCATATCCGGTGAGCATGTTAGCACGATAATATGTTCTTAATTGTTCTACCTAATCCGAATTGCTTCTTTTTGGTTCCCTTGGATGAATTTGGAAATCTTTGATGAGATGGGACAACTTAAGAAATATAGGCATCATAGGCAACATTAATCGGGTGATTGTCTTGGAAAATTAAATCTGTTTCATAGATTGCCTAAGTTATGTGTCAACTGTGTTTCTCAGCTCCCAGTTTTACCCTTTTCTGCTATCTTGAATTTTTCTTAATTCAAATTATCAATTTTGCCCTTCTAGATCAAGTTTCAGAAAGAAACAGGTTTCAAGAGCTCCAAACTAAAATGGATTCCTCTGAATTTCATTCATGAATATCACATGTACCTGGTGTTGGTTGATTTCCTTGGCTGCAGTAATACTTATAGATCCTTCTTGTTTGCTTTGTTTGATGTTTAAACTCCTGAACTAATGCAAAGTTTTTATGCTTATTGATTCGTTCTCTTTTTGGCGAGAAGAAAGAAAGTTCTGTGCTGATTATATATTACCTGTCTTTTTATTTGATCAGCATATTTTTAATTCTAACACAAGTTATATTGTTGTTCTCTCCATTCTGAAGGTCAGCAAGCCATTGAATCAAGTGCTTTCTTCACTAGTTGATCAAGAAGCTGGCCAGCAGATTGACAACCATAATCTGAGCTCTGATGATCTCCAACGAACATACACCGTAGAGGAATTTAAAATCCAAATTTTGGAGCCAGAGAGATCTGGTGGCCCCTGGGAAACTAAAGCCACTATTCCAATGCAGAGCTCAGAACATGCACTCACTGTGCGAGTTGTCACACTTCTTGTAAGTTAGCTACTAGGCCCACCTAAATTCATAGTGTTGTTCTATGCCTCCATGAAGAATTTTTATGATAACTAATCTATGAAATCTCTTTGTTTTTAATTGCGATAAGTAAGCCACATTTTCTTACTCCTTGGGGTGTTTCAGAATGCAAGCACAATGGAGAATGAAACACTTCTTGCTGTCGGAACTGCCTATGTCCAAGGGGAGGATGTTGCTGCAAGGGGACGTGTGCTTCTTTTCTCTTTTGGAAGAAATGGCGATAATTCTCAAAATTTGGTATGTTTCGTTGGATCTCGTCCCTTTTTTCGTTTTCATGTTGGATTTTTTATTTATTCTGAAGCTATTTTTCAATAGGTTACTGAAGTCTACTCAAAGGAGCTGAAAGGTGCAATATCAGCTGTAGCCTCCATTCAGGGTCATCTTCTGATATCATCTGGTCCTAAAATCATCTTGCACAAGTGGAGTGGCACCGAATTAACTGGTGTTGCCTTCTTTGATGCTCCGCCGCTCTATGTAGTCAGCATGAATGTTGTACGTTTTTTTCTTCCTAGACCAGTTGGCCTAGTACTGTGTTGCTTTTATGAGCTAACTTCTCTGAACTGATTTGGCTTGGCTCTGACGATCGGTTTCCTTCTGCGTGATCTGGCTTTGTTGCACATGTTAATTTTCCTTTACTTGCAGGTAAAGAATTTCATCCTCCTTGGTGATGTTCACAAAAGCATTTACTTTCTTAGCTGGAAGGAACAAGGGTCCCAACTTACCTTACTAGCCAAAGATTTTGGATCCCTCGATTGTCTTGCTTCAGAGTTTTTGATTGATGGAAGTACGCTTAGCCTGGCTGTCTCTGATGAGCAAAAGAATGTCCAGGTTCACATCTCTCTTATTGCCTTTAGTGTGTATGTGATGAGATCAGTCCTTACTTATACGTACTTAGTGTGTATGTGATCCCCAAAAGATATATTTTATACCAGAAAATTTTGAGGTTGGCAACGTAGCATATCTCTTATCGCCTTTAGTGTGTGTACATGATGAGATCAGGGCCTTACTTATATGTACATGATGGAATATTGTGAAATACCTTAACTTGTAAAATTGACATTTGTACTGATCCCAACAGATATTCTATTTTGCACCAAAGATGGCTGAGAGCTGGAAGGGTCAGAAACTTCTTTCAAGGGCGGAATTTCACGTTGGTGCACATGTGACAAAATTCCTGCGTCTGCAGATGGTTGCATCTTCTAGCGCGGATAAAACAAACCGCTATGCTTTGTTATTTGGTACTCTAGACGGCAGTTTTGGTTGCATTGCACCACTCGATGAACTCACATTTCGTAGGTTACAGTCTCTCCAGAAAAAGCTAGTGGATACTGTTCCTCATGTAGCGGGTCTGAACCCACGCTCTTTCCGTCAGTTCCACTCAAGTGGGAAGGCTCGAAAATCTGGACCTGACAGCATAATCGACTGCGAGCTACTCTGCCAGTAAGTTTTCTTCCGCATTCTATATGTTCAACCAAAATTAGTAACAGCCATATGATTAAAAACGATAATAGAGACACATATCCTCATGGTTTTGAAAACTTTTGCAGTTATGAGATGCTTCCACTGGAGGAACAGCTTGAACTTGCTCACCAGATTGGGACAACTCGATCTCTTATTCTCTCGAACCTAGTTGACCTCTCTGTCGGAACCAGCTTCTTGTGAAAGGTCAAAGAAAAGGGAAGATAGATCGTAATGCGTTATTCATATATATGGACGATAAAGAAACGAAATATGCCAGAGTTGCTTAATATGATGTACATATGCTGTAACTTTTGACAATCATGAACTTTGATGTTTTGTAGCATTTTAGATTATGTTAAGATTCTTCTCCATTCTCTGTTTGTTTCATGTCTACTTTGAATACTCAGTTTACTTTAAGAACTGGTCAGTTAATTACAACTTTGTCTAGTTTCTGAGTATTTACAATTTATCAAATTGTTGAAATTTCAAAAAAGAAGAGAAATTTGAATGGTAACTTGCAAATGGGTTAGTGGAATGGTGAGAAAATGGTAAGAAAAAACAAAAGGGCAGGCTTGGGTAAGGGAGTGATAATTGTGTCCATCGCACAAAGAGCATACACGTGCGCATACTCACCACTCCACACACAAAATATATAAACCAAATGGTACAAAAAAGCATATTAGAAAAAGTCTTTAGTTTAAAACAAAACATAATCATAGTAACATGTTATCACTTTCCACCACCCATCTTGTTTTCACTTTCGAATGTTTGTCTACCAAAGTAATAGCATTTTACTTACTACTGTTTCTCTTCTTTTTACTCCCTTCGATCTTTTAAATGGTGTATCCAATTAGCGATTAATGGCAAAACATTAATGACACAAAAATTTGATAATTATTTATATATATACAATAAATATGGTATAATCACAAAAAAAACAGTGTATGTACATAGTTTATCATTTATTCTTGAAACAGCCAATAAATATTGCCACCTATAACACTGGATAATTTTTATTTGAGGGGTTGACAAACAGCTGTTGATTTAAATTTACCATTTACATACAAAGAGATCATATTAAATTTGTAAACTATTAAAAGTTTAGGAAGAAGAATCGAAGAACAAATCATTGGAGTCAGAAAAGGAATGTTGGTGAAATGCTTAGCAGCGTGGCTGCGTCTGTACTTTTGCAAGTCAGTCATTTCTCCTTTTGCCTTCTTTATTATTCGTAATCACTTTATGATTGGATTGATTCTTTTCTTTTCTTGTAATTATATATAAATACAACGACAACCTCTCTTAACCCATGTTCTAAAAATTGCTATCTAGCTCCGATTACATCCCGTCTAGTCGCTAGATCCATCCTCGTCGCATCGATTTATCAGTCAATCGATTACTCCCCGCTTAATCCGATTAATCCCCGCATAATCTGATTATTTTCCACCTAATTATCTATAATCTAATTATTTTTAAATTTTCAGGTATAAAAAATTTTGTTTTTGTTATACAAACATTTATATTGAGAGTTTGTGATGTTTATAATAAATTTTGTTAAAAATATAAATAAAAATCATAAAATAAATTATTAATACTATATTTTCATATATTTACTATAATTTTTTTTTAAAAATTATTTAAAAGTTTAATATAATAGATAAATATATTTTTAAAATATTAAAATAACCTAAAACTAATTTCCGATTAATTTTCATTTACTCCCCGATTAATCCCCTAAGCGCTAGACCCACCCTCGCCGCTCGACTAGCGCCTACCGAATTTTAGAACAATGCTCTTAACTCATTTTTCAGGCAACCACAACAACATTAAACTAAACTAGGAAATATCTGAAAAAAATAACAAAACGCTCAGCCTGAAACATGGAATATCTAATTGAAATCATATATATATATATATATATATCTTTTTAGTTAAACAATTTTCATTAAAAAAATATCAAAGTAAATATATCAAAACACCATATAGATCTAGAACATCTTTACAGTCAAGTCCTATAGTTGTTTTCCCATTCCATACTTTTTTTCCTCAATTTTCCCATTCTATTCTATGAAGGATATATATAACTTTTTGGTTTGCATTAGAAAACATTATGTTATACTCGTATTAATTATTTGGCAAATTTTACTAACATTGCTATAGTTAAGTATATTTTATTTATGTGAAGACTAAAGTGATGAATGTGATACGTAATTACGTATGAAGATCTATGAGTATATATGTTGTGAGATCGATGAGTAGAGTGGGCTCATTTGTAAAAAACTATATTTACCATCAATTGTTCTTTCTTTCTCTTACAAAAAAATTTCCGTCTCGTACACACTTTTTGTAAGAGTGTGTTGAAACTCTTACAAATTTTTACTTATATAAACAATAAATAAATGTATATGGCAGACAAAAATACTTGAGATGGCAAAAGAGTTAGGTTAAGGATTTTTACTAATCGTAATTCGGGTCAAAGCAGACAAAAACACTGTCGTTTGGGGATGCGTCCTCAAATCTCATAAGCTCAATAACCCAATCTCTTTCACGAAGCTTCCTTCTCAATCAACTCCGCAATTTCAAAGTATGTGAAAGTATTCAATTAACCATTTATATATGTATGTATATACATTGTAAGCTTAATTAAGCAAGTGGGATGTCTGAAGATATTCATGTATATAAAATACACACTTATTAATGTGTGTTTGGGTATTTTCATGCTAATTTGACGGGAAGTCTCTTTCTACAATCACTACAAATCCCGGTGGATCAGCAGGATTAATACAATTTTATTTCATTTTTATTAGAAATAAGTTCATGTAAGAGTATAAGATAAACTTCGCAAAACGATTAATTTTTGTTGTACTCATGTGATTATCGATATGTTAGTTTCTGACACACATTTTATTGATAACCAATAAATTCCAACAAACACTTCATCAAAAATAATTTGACGATAAACTTTTAAGAAGTTTTTGATGCATTGTCGATGCTTTTTACCAATGAGCAAGTCGTCACAAAATTTTATTAAAAAATTCCCAACAAACTACTGATGGAATATATGTTACCAACGAATTTTCTGTAAACAGTATGTAACACTATCGACAAAAAAATTAGTGATTACGGACCATCTCCCCTACTTATAGTGATAGACCGATGAATTGAAAGTTGAAAGTAAAATATTGTGAAATTCTCTTTATAGTTCTTAAAGTAAATATAATGCATCAATTGGAGTTTGAAAGGTATATGTAATGGATTCGTGATAGACACCTAATTCTTGATTGAGACAATTACTAAAAGATTTAAATATGAACATGCATGTATCTACATATATATAGTTTCTACACAAATGAATTTTCTAATTTTTTTTTTCAAGAACATGTTTGTAGTTTCTGTGTTAGGCATGTATATTAAAATCATCATAAAATATGGGGAAAGTAATTTAAGTTTATATATTTTTAACTTCTAGTAAATCAAGTTTCTAGGATAATTATATATAGTGAACATAAAAGAACACGTGTTGATATATACAACTGATTTATTAAAAAGCAGAAACATATTGTTTAAAAAAAAAAGAGAATCGAAAAGCTGGATCTGAGACGTGATTGGAAAACAAATTTTCCAAATTGAATCGAAGTTAGAGATTTTAGACGATCGAATCGACCTTAGAGATTAATCTAAATAGGGGATTTAATATAGAATATATGTGTATTATACAAAAAAAAATCGAAAAAAACTTGAGATTCTTTAGGAGAAGAAATGGAGCTTGGTGATTATCTTTATTACAAAAGTCAAATTTGTACCAAGATACTTATCGGTATACTTGGCTTAACTAGTTAGATTTATAACTTTGCTGTTTTCTTATTTTGGTAATCTATATTAGCGTTTAAGATTTTTGAAGAGAGCAGAAGCCGAAAATGGAACATATTACAGTATAATGAAAAGCTACAAACATATATATATATATAAGTTTCTACGAGGCAATATTACACCAAAGTTTATCACAAAAGTTCTTTGTATTATACGTTAAAGAGAATTTTTTTTTCATTTGGTTAATTAAATTTTCCTCTCAACCAAGAATCAAACTATAAGAAAAAACGTAAAATGATAGTTGATATCTTTACAAAACGAAAGAAAAAGCCTACAAGTTCCAAATATGCATCATTTTCTAGTCCATTAGCTTCGGTCGATGGAGCTTACCGTAACAATCAGTGTAACTTCGTCGAAACAAAAATTTCCCACTCTAGATATCGTTCGGAAAAATCAGAAATATCCAAATCCATGTGTGTGACTCAAAAAAAATGCAAATCCATTGTATACAGAAAACAAAAATATTATAGTATGAAAGATTTCTTGGAATTTATAAAGATAACTCTTAAAACATGTGAGAGAAAGGATGGAGGCATGAGATTTTGCCTCTTAATAATCTAAGGACAATAATTTCTCTTCCTCACAAATGGCTGCCTTACCATTGGTTGGCATTCGCATGCATCCTCCAACTTATTTTCATTATTATTGTCGTTAATATTATAAACTATAACCCTCATTATTATGATTACGGTAATGCCTTTATTTGCTCCTCATGTGCCTCCTCAACCATATTTTCGAACTAAAACTTATTCCATACTATATATTTTTTCATAGCAAAGAATTGTTTCCGATGTCAACCCTTCTGTTTTTAAGTTGGTTCCAATTTTAATCAGAAGAAAAAACATTATTAGAAGAAATATATAATATATGGAGGTTTTGAATCTCTAACAAAAGAATGTATTGGTTCAATTTCAACATTAACAAGTGACTTTAGCTCACCAACAGGACAATGAGACCATGCCACATGAAAAAAAAAAAAAAAAGACCATAGTTTTAGTCTTGAAAGATGAATTAGTGTAATTGGCAAACGCATTCTTTTTTTAACGTCATTGGCAAACAATTTCTGGATGGTTATAATGTGATTTTTATTTTCAAAGTTAGAATCTTATTTACGTCAAATAGTTTTCCTTCGAACTACGTACTTGCTTATGGATTTTGGTCTACTGATTTATTCGGAGATTTTATAGAGAACTTTTATTGAATAACATGGTCACTGTTACATTAGTCAGACATTTTGATGATCCATAGCTACTAACTATACAAATATTTGGAGTTTTGAACTTTAAACATATGAAGTAAAATAAATGCAATAAGTTTTGATGAAAAATGAAGGTTTAAACATAAAATCTGATCAATTGATAAAAAAAATGATACAAAAATAAACCAGTAGTTTTTATTATTTTTTATACATATTTTCAAGACTCAAAAACTTTACGACCAAAATTTTAATTTTGATTTTCTTGAAGTTTACTGTGTTATTGTCTCTATTCTATCTTTTATAGTATTTTAAAAGGGTTTAATAATAAAACTCATCAATTAACATATTTGTTTTAAACATTATCCTAATTTCATCGGTATCATAGACGGATGGAGATTAACATTAACAAATATAAAATTAAATATTTTTCATTAAATATAAATTGATTAATATTCTTTACAATTCATCTTTAACCAAAAAAAGACAACAGATCTCTCTAAACACAAAAAATGACAGACCTCCGTAAAACACCAAAAAATATGAAAATCTCTGTGAAAGCAAACAAATCTGGTTTAAAACTATTTGTCACGGTCAATAAATATTATTTTAAATTTTCAAACAGAAAAAGAAATTTATGTGCACATATGGATAATGAAAGAATAAATAGAATAAGAATTTTTAGTTGATTGCTTAACAAAATATATATATAGAATAAGAACTGCTGAAGAGGACTCTAGTTGACATACACATATCTAATTCCTTCCAAACATTTAAATAATGTAAACGAATAACAAAAACCAATTATTCCAACAAATAATATATTCTGATTTCTGATATAAAAAAAAAATCTAAAGTGTAATGATGGATTAAACACCCCACGAGCCATACACACATCAACATTTTATTCCCTTTACAAGATAAAGAAACTATAGATTATATCTCACTATCTTCCATTACTCCTTCAAATTCCTTTTCTCTCTTCACTCCAAAACCACAATGGCTCTCGAAACTTTCCTCATAAAACTCAAAAACGCTATTTCCTCCAAACCCACTTCTCGTCGTCCTCTCCGATCATCTCCTCTGGTCACAACCACCACTCCCTCCGTCGGAGTTTTATCATTCGAGGTGGCATGTGTCATGACCAAACTTCTCCATCTCACTAACTCTCTCACATATTCTAATCTCCTCAGTCTTCGGGACCACTCTCTTTCCTTAGAAGGTCTCAGTAAAATCGTCACCGGCGACGAAAACTTCCACCTCAGCCTTGTTTGTGCTGAGCTTGCCGATAGTCTCGCCCATATTGCTAATTCTGTTTCTAGGCTGAGCCGTCGCTGCACCACCTCGAGCCTCCGCTCTTTCCACCGCTTATTCCATGAGTTCGCCGACATGGGTCGTGACCCTCATGGCTGGGTCGTGAGCTGTAAAGAAAACGAAGCTAAGAACAAGAAAATCGAAAGGTAACCAAATTTATTTACACAACCTTAAAAACAGAGTAGAAACAGAGCAAAAACAGAGTGATTGATTGTTTTTGCTTTTCTTTTGGTTCAGATATGTGAGTGTGACGACAGCTTTATACAGAGAAATGGAAGAGATGACGATTCTAGAGAACTCTCTGAGGAAACAAAGTTTACAAATTGGGATCGAATTCGAAGAAGAAGACAACTACGAGAACAAGAAAGATGTGATGAAAGTGGTGGATCTACAGAACAAGATTGAGAGACAGAGACAACATGTCAAGTTTCTAAAAGACAGATCTTTATGGAACAAAAGCTTCGATACGGTCTTGTTAATCCTCGCCAGATCGGTATTCACAGCACTTGCTAGACTCAAATCCGTCTTCTCCTCCGTCGTAGCCACCGGTTACATGGGCCCAACGGTAGTCTCATCTCTCCCTCGTTCTCTCTCTTCGTCTTCTTCTTCAATGAATCTCGTTCACCCGAGCCCAAACGACGAAGAGAGAACCAAAACGACGGCATCTTCTGCGTTTCTTGAAGAAAGCTCAAGACTTTTAATACCACCGGGGACGACTCTCGGCGGATCCGGCGTGGCACTTCACTACGCGAATCTGATAGTTGTGATGGAGAAGATGATAAAGCAACCACAATTAGTGGGTCTTGACGCAAGAGACGATCTTTACTCAATGTTGCCGGCGAGCGTGAGATCGTCGCTAAGGTCAAGGCTAAAAGGAGTTGGATTCACGGCGACAGACGGTGGTTTAGCGGCGGAGTGGAGGACGGCGTTAGGTAGGATATTACGGTGGTTGTTACCGTTAGCGCAGAATATGATTAGGTGGCAAAGTGAGAGAAGCTTTGAGCAACAACACATGACGACTGCAGCAAATAGTCAGAACAGAGTAATGTTAGTTCAAACACTTGTGTTTGCTGATAAAGTTAAGACAGAAGCAGCCATTACAGAGCTTCTTGTTGGATTGAATTACATCTGGAGATTTGAAAGAGAGATGACTGCTAAAGCTCTTTTCAATCTACAGTCTCCTCCTCCTAATCACAGCTAATTTTTTTTACTGTAGAGTTTTGTTTTGTTTTTGGTTTGGTGGGTCAATTTTTTCTTTTCTTTTTTTTTGATTTAGTTTGATAATACGAATTATGAAAATGATAATGTGAATTTGGGTGGGGTTATTTTTTCTTGGCTCGAGAGAGAAACGATGTATGTGGTGTTTAACCAACAATGTAGATATTGGAATGAATTTGAGTGATTATTTTCTAATGGTTAGATGCACTTGGCAAATGAATACATGCCAATTCTATTTATTCTCAAACATCTGTTTTAGAGGTTAATGAATTAATTATTCGTGGAAATGGTATTTGTAACAAACCTAGTTAAAAATGAAATCTTGTGGAGTACAAACCGGTGGTTAAGTTATTTAAATATATACAACTGCGGTTGTAATTGTACCATAATTCAGATTCAAACCCGAATATATGCGTGTATTAATTCTAGATAAGAATGTCTGTTTCTGATTTGTAAATGATCTTAAGTACATAGTTAAATTTTTGAATTTATTTCTTCTTTGCGGTTCTCTTGATGTTTTGGTATACGTTGAACAACTTAACTTAACAGTTAAAATCTAGTAAAACTATTTTTTTAAATTTGTCCCTGGTATTCTAACTTCTAAGTGGGAGTATATAGTAGTTTATATAAGGGTTTTAGGAAAAGTTATTTGATTTACTTGATTATTAGGAAGGATAGAAATTTATAAAGAAATATGCAATTTGATTTACTTGATTAAATAAAGGGTAAATCCTAAAGAAATTAAGAAAATGATCATCCATCAATTTTTTTTTGGCAAATGACCATATGCCGACGTTTTTGAAAACGATTGTAAAATAAAAAATACCATTTTAATTGGTTAAGAGATTTAGAAAATAAGTATAATTAAATAATATAGCATGTATTATATTAAAATAACACGATATATATAGAAATCAGCAATATATTTCGATATTAAGTTAAAACATTATTGATAGTGTATCTTCAAAAGTCATTGTCTTAATTTTTTTTCTTGTTGTGGATTATTTATAGCAAATTATCTTAAATGAATCTGGATAATAGAATTAGATGTCGAATAATATCAGGTGCACCTAAACTGCTTAAATTTTTGTTTTGACTTTACATTAGAGAGGACTAATCAATAGTTAGATGGGTCCAGCTCATGCTAGAGATCAAGAGTCAACTTAGTTTTCTGTTTTCATAATATTTTGATGCATTAATTTAAGGAATTAGGCTTTATAGCCGTAGAAAAAATATATCAATATTTTCATATCAGGTTAATAATCATTGAGGCATCATAAAATATTATGTTTACCATTAAAATTCTGTGTATTTTCTTTCCTTTCTTGAAGAGTTCTAAAAATGTTTAAAGATAAAATTTATATGTTAAATGTTAAGGTTAAACATGGTGAATGATAGCTCACATCTATCTAAGACGGACCCATTAGAGAATATAAACAAAGGCTTAGCCATTCACATTTTATGAATCCCGTCCGACACACTGTTCAGCAAGGGAAGCGCTAAAACGGCACGCGGTGCGCCAATGAGAAGTTAGAACGGCAGCGGACTAGAGAGCTTCATGAAAATTAAAACATGTCCCACATCGTTAGAAGGAAAGAAGGAGAGGACGAGAAGTGAGTACAAATAAGAGACTCGTGTGACCATTCCAATCACTTACCTGGACGGGGTCAACTCATGATCAAGAAGATGAGTGGCCTAGGCTAGTGACTTCCATTGCACTTTGTGAAGGGTGCTATGCCTAAGGTCTTCCCATGAGGAAGAGCCTGCGTCATTATTTGTGGCCGAGGGGGTTTGCGTTCGCGCAACCCCTGCCATTCTAAGTTGAAAATATCTCGGTTGTATAGTTATGATTCGGTATTTTCGTTTTGTAAATGGATCAACGTAAACCATAAGAGCTTTAGAAATTCTGGAAAACTTTTATGTATATTGACCAATTCATATGGATATTGACCAACGTATACCACAAAGAAATGGTGAGCGTTAATCCATGACCCACAACTAAAGGTGTCAATTGAATTAGGTTGGTTCAATTAATGGGTTGGTGAATATCTGTCGCACAAAAGTTTTGTGGAGAAAACACTGTTTGTATTGAATGATTTATGATTGAATTAAAAAGCTAGTGTTCCCAAATGAGAAATCAAATTCGGGTTTAGACTCGAGGTCATTATGTTCATCGTCCACATTTATAACCTCCAAACATTACAGGACAAGAGTCCTTCCAGTTGAAAAAAAAAAAATATAAAGATAAGATAAATGGATTAGATTTTGAAGATTAAGTGGAAGAGTTATGATGACAAAAAGTAACATTTTATATAGTCAATGTGAAGTGGATCTACAAGTTTGGTGACACGACACCAAATGGTTTTGGTGAGTTTTCATGACAAATAAAAGTTAGCTCTATTCTCACAACACGCACACTTTGGTTTACTTTAAAACTAAAAGTGGTTTCAGTTACTAACACAACATCTCATTGACTAAATCAAACTAAAAACAAACTATAAATAAAGAGAGCCACGTACTAGAGAACGAACAAATATTTGAAATGGAACCCAAAGAAACAGAGCCACCTCGAAAACAATTGAGACAGCCTCCTTCTGTTCCTTTCGTTTGGGAAGAACGACCTGGCTTCCCCAAGAAAAATTGGCAACCTTCACTAGCCACTTTCGTGCCTTGTCCTCCTCAGCTTCCGCCGCCTGTTCCCGTCCCGGTTAAGCTGTTTACATCGGTTCCTTTCCGTTGGGAAGAAGCGCCTGGAAAACCGCTCCCTCCTTTCTCAAATGATCCACCGCAGCTTCCACATCCACCATTGGAAACCACTACAACTCTTTCATTACCACCGCCGGTTCCAGTTCCGGTTAAGCTGGTTACTTCGGTTCCATTCGATTGGGAGGAAATTCCTGGACAGCCATACCCTTGTTTTGTTGATACCAACCCACCTGAGCCGTTGGATCAACCGTTACCACCACCTCCCATGTACGGTGAGGTTGAAACCAGCAGCGATATTTATGATGACGCAAGCAGTGATTCCTTCAGCTCTGTGCCGTCTCTATTAGCAACAAACCGCTCGGTTTCTATTTCCGGTGCTGTGGTGGTGGATGAATTTGATGACAACCTGAATACAGAAACATGCTCCATGCCAACGTCACCAGCTTATGAATCTGATGACAGTACAAGCAGTTACATGACGGGAGCTTCCAGCCTTGTGGGAACTTCGTTCTTGGAAAAGCTCTTTCCACGTCTTATTCCACCAGAAAAGGTCAAAGCTGATGATTCTAAGGGTGTTCAGGTTGCTACTCATCGGTTACAAGAAGAAGTGAAGATGACTACAGATTCTGACAACATGAACATTGGCTTTCCTGTGAGGACACCGCAGACACTCGGGGAGCTGATAATGATGAGCCGAAGGAGAAGTTATATGAGAAGAGCTGTTGAAATGAGAAAGCGATATCCTTCCACGGTAATATTCTCAAAAATCTTTTCTCGCATTCTCTTCCAAAGCCATATACACCATTACTATATATCACACTCGTATCTAAATTCAATCACGAAAAAACGATTCTGAAATATTAACACTTGCCTTGATCAACTAGCAGAAATTTACAAAGAATGGAGCTGATAACTGCTGCCTCTTTCTGCCGGGAATCAAAATGATAGAAGGACTTGAATGGAAAAAGTACCAACCGAGGCTGAAGCTCATTTAGAAGAAAACTCTTACAATGTTCCTCACAATTTGCAACCAGAAACAAACAAAAATTATGGATGTCGTTCTCTTTCATTGACAGGAAACTTGTATATGCAGTATTGTAAAAATAGAGGCGAGATTGAATGCCAAACTCTTTCTTCTGTAAAACAAGAAGCACATCTTTCCTTTCTTACTCTAACAATGTGCCATGATAATACTGCACTGACCTAAAATTTGGTTTCACTCAAGATCTAGATGATTCAGCGAGCTTTCTGATCCGTTCCATAATCACTGGGATATCTTCATCGGCCAAAGTGGTAAAACAACACCTGAACCAACCCGGTTCTATACAATAACAGGCTGTTCCTGGAGTGGCGTTAATCTTAGCAACACTCAATAGCTTCTCAAATAACTCGAGTTCTCCTTTCTCACTGTAAGATGTCAGTAAACTGCTCATGTCAACCCAACAATACAGCCCGCCACCACTCTCAGCACATGAGATTCCTAATTGTTTCAAACCTTCCACAAACCGAATATGCTTATCACGGATCCTTTGTCTGTGGGCTGTCATGTATTCTTCAATAAATCTTGTATCCGATAGCAGAGAGATAAGTATCCTTTGGACCGGAACTGGCACAGCTGAAAATCTCATCAGCTTTGTCGCGGCATTTACTACGTCTTCATGAAAGGAATAGATGACTCCAGCTCTAAATCCGGGAATTGAAAGGTCTTTTGACAAGCCATAGATGATATGAACCCTACTCTTATCGAATTCCCCTGAGCCAACGATCTCTGCCATGCTAACAAACTCTTTATCCCCGTATACAGAACCAGCAAATATTTCATCAGAAATAACATGGATGTTCTTCTCTTGAGCAAATCTCAAAATATCATGAAGCGTCTCCCTTGATAATATATTTCCAACAGGATTTGATGGGTTTGAAAAGAGGATACCAGTAACCTTACTTCCTCGTTTTCTAGCTTGATTGTAAGCTTGTTCCAGCGCCGAAACCGTTACAGTAAAATTGTCAGAGCTACGGCAGTGTACTGGTATAAGCTCTACTCCTGTCCGAAATTTAATATCTCTGTCAAAGCTGCAAAATTCAGTTTCCTTAGTACATCACATGGAAAGAGACTTTCATCAGATACAAATGGTCAAAAAGTGAATGCAAAAATTTACCCTGGATAATACGGCGACGGAATGAGAAAAGCATTTCCATGATCAGCTAAGCAAAAGGCTAATACTTCGACAGCAGGAGTCCCACCAGCCGTAATCACCATATTCGAGGGATCAAATGACACATTACCTCCCATTATTCGTGACATGAAATCAGCAAAAGCCTAACAATTCCCCAAAAAAAGAAAAAAATTTAGAAAGTAGAACCAAGTCATCCTCATCCACAAGATTGAAAACACAAAAGTTCTGATAAATAAACAACACTCCATAGATCCTAGACAAACTTCAATAGAGTTCAGCAGTCAAATCTTTAATCAGTAACTGCATAAAGCTACACTTACCACTCTGAGTTCCAACAATCCTTCAAAAGGTTTATACATAACGATACTACTGATATCAAATTCACCACCATTTGATTTCATCATCGAGTCCATCATATTCTCAGACATCCATTTCTGAAGCAAGTCAAAGCACAGCTACAAATTCAAAAACCACAAAATGAATCAATTTAGTTACAAAGAGAAATAAACATCGGAAATTTTCACTAACTCACCGTACTCTCAGCTAATCCAAGCTGAATAATCCCATCTGTATTCGTAATCCGATCGTATGGATCCGTTTTGACTCTCTCCAATCCAATATAATAAGCCGAATCAGTAGGCTTAGCCACAGGAACGGCTCGAGAAGAGATTCGAACACGTCCGATTGAGTTTCTGCGGGGGAAGAGATTGGACCGTGACGACGTCCTCGTTAACTCCGTCGGATCGGAAGGAGGAGGAGGAGGAGGACGGCGTCGTTTTAAGTAAAGCTGGAGAAAGTAGAAGAGGCAACAAGGAATCAGAGAGCCGACGAAGAGACCACCACGGCCTTGAATTACTCCACGGAGAGGTACTATTAGCCTCATCGTGTAACCACTACGTCGCCGTGATAGTTTTTGCCTCCGGCGAGAGATTTGAGCCGTTCGTTTAGAGTCACCAAAGTGGAAAGGATTTGCACAAAAACAAAAGATTTTTTATTGAGATAATTGCAAAAAAAAATAGTAAAAATTAATAAATACACCTTTGATTTTTGTGAAATTTTGGAAAGATACGAAAGAGTTTTTAAAATAACAATCACGCCCAGAACTTCATCCAAACATTCAAAACAGTTATATGTGTCTTTAACCATTACATATCCCTGTCAAATGAAAAGTTCCAAGAGGAATATGAAAAAGGAATTTTCCTGCTAAAATACGAACATGAAAACATAAAACTTCCTATTTCAATCATCTCAGACCGCTTAATCGGCGCTGCTGCTATGCCAACCTTTAGTGCAAGGAGGTATTTCCATGAACTCGTCGAACTCTGACACGAGAACATCGCAGCATTTCCACTACACAAAGAAAAAAAAATGTGATATTCAAACAGTGGAAAGAAAAGAATCATAAAACCGATTGAAACAAAGAATGCGTGTGTTACCCCTTTCATTCTATCGTGGAAGATCGGAGGACCTGGATGATAGCTACAAGCAGTTTCGTGATTGTCTCGCTCTTTGAATGTTTTGCCACATCCTTTGTTTTTGCAGACTTGTGGTTGATTAATGTCTATAACAGCCTTTTTAACTGGAGGTGTTGCTATAGATTCAATATTTTCTTCTTGCGCTTGAACTGGAGTGTTCAAGGTCTGTCTGATCTGTTCTTTGGGTTGAGAGCCTGTGTGTTAAAGGATACAACGTTGGATGGAGGTTTCTTGCATTTACAATTGTGTAAAGAAAATTTATTAAACCGGAGAGAGTGGAGATACAAACCATGATCTGAGCAGAAGAAGCCTTGTTGGCATCTAGAGCAAGAGTCTTTTGTTGCTGCATTGGCATTTGAAGATGAAGTAGGAATCGCAACAGGATGTTTTGGAGCAGGTTTGGCCAGAACTGGTTTCTCAGTTGTGTGTTTACCTGTTTTACATCTTCATTGCAAGAAACGACAGAAAAAAAAAAGTATCAATCTTTGCAATAAACAACAAATTGCATCATGAAAGATTAGATAGCATGACTTATTCGAATAAAGGGGATCTAATTACCCTGGAATTTCCATGAACAAACTAAAATCATGACTTCTTTGCTTACAGCAGCTCCACTCTTTCATTCCATCGTGAAAAAACGGCTACAAAGTTTGCACACTCGAAGCTTTACTTTTCTGAGAAGATGAGCAAAACGGAAAACAAAAAACAAAACATAAACAGCATTTGAAGAGTCAATTTTTTACTTACACCCTGCTTGAAAAAAAAAACCGGTAGTCCACGAAAAGCCAAACCCAGCCACACCGGAAAATAAAATGGTAAATGAGAATGAATATGTAAAGATACGATGCAATAGATGAAAAAGAAAGAAACCTTATTAAAGAGGGCCAAATGTTTGAAATAAAGAACTGTATATACAGCAAGCATAGGTCAGTTAAGCTACTAGATGAAGCCAAAAGATACATTCTAGTGTTGTTTCTTTGTATAGATTGTTCAATATTTACACAATTATACTTGTGTTTCCTTCCAGTAACTGTTCTATTTAATCTTCCATGGACACAGTCTAATGAGCTCTTCCATTAACAAGAGGTTGCAACTTAGTTCAAATTTGACATTTTAAGAATTAAAGAATTGTTCATGGCTTATTATTATCTAAATCAAAATCAAACTTGATCTATTACTGCATATCATTGGCTCAGGATCGAAGTCAAAATTGGTAAACCACACATCATCAAATTCACAATTCTCAAGAGATTTCACAGCATATTCTTCATATGAAAAGCTAGATTTTGATAACCTAAATTGATCCGAATTTTTTTAAGAATCAATTGAAGAAGAAGGGGGGAAAAGAAGACGAACCGAAGCATGGAATTGGCAAGAACCTTCAGGATTGTCGTCATCGGTAAACGTGGCGTTGCAGCCAATACGTTGGCATTGAAGCTTCGTTGCAGATGTTACTTCCATTATCTCTCTCTTCTCTCGTCAAATTGTGCAGCGGACGAATCTGTTTGTGAAATTAAATGAACAAATCAAAAGGGGCTTTATCGTCTTTTTCACAATCTTGACTTTTGACTATAGACGGAGCGTCGGCAAGCTATCATCTATTAAAGAGGTAGTTAGGTGAAAGTAAAAGTAAAACATAATGGTTAAAACTTATTTATGAAAAATAATATGAAATGAACCTTAAAATTATAATTCCATTATTCCTATATATATATATATATATATTTGTTAGGGGCCGACCATAGTTTTTTGAGACGGCCCTGATTATCACACAGGAGAATGACATGTGGATATTTAGATTTACTGATCTTGAATTAATCTTTAATTATAGGTTTTGATGGAGTGGGAATGTTGTAGAAAGATGCAGAGATAGAAGCTGAGATTGAAGAGTTTGGGATAGAGAAAGTGGTGAAGAGGATTACTCACTTACAGATGCCGTAAGACAAAAAGTTTTGAAGATGTAAAGACCAATCTATTCTTCTACCATCTTGGGCTATCGGAAGAAGACATTTCTTAATACGTTACAAAGTTTAAAGACAAAGACTTCTCTGGTATTCAATTTCTACCGTAACTTTAACCGGTAACAGAAATGTTAAGTTTCTTAAGCTTCTCACATATCATACTATAACTTTTAACAAAAAAAAAAAAAAAAAAAGCAAAAGCATAAATGGGTCTTGTAATGGCAGGAACAATGAGATATTGGGTCCATGGGTAGGAAGAAGAAATGAAATACCTAAAAAGTTCGTGATAGGGGAGCTAGTTATGGTCAACTACATGCCTAGCGTGAAGGAATATATACATGATCCTAAGTTTAAGGAAGATGTGCCTTTGCTTGAAGAGCCTGTTGTGCTCATGGAGGGAATGTCTCATTCTCTTAACCAAGAGAAGCCTCAAGAGTTCCTCCAATTTATCCTTGACTTTATCTCTTAATTATAATCTTGTTTTTTTGCCTTGCTTTCAACACACTTGTAACTTCAATTTATGTCTATACATTTAACAAAGATGGATCATGCGACTTAATGCATAAAAAACAAAACTAACTAACCTTAAACCAAATATGTAAAGTGAGACTTTTGAAGAAGTTCTAAATTATTTTAAACACAAACAGAGATGATGAGTCCAAGAGTATATTGGGCTACTATCGTTACACCAAATAAACAAGCTACAAGTCGCTTGAAATACACAAAGAGGTAGTGAATACTAAATATATACTATGTTACAAAGGGGGGAAAAAGAAAAGCAAGTCTTGGATCTGATGTCAGTTTTAAAAATGTTTGTTGGCCTCCTGGCTGAGTTTAATCGGATCAAAATCTGTTTTGTCTTTCTTAAATCTTCAGTCAATGTACAAAAGAGAGATCACTTGGTTCTGTTATGTACTTCTATCAATGATGCTTTCTCCTGTAAACTCTATAAACAAAACTCTCAGTCCTAAGTCATAACTCATAAGATTACTCAATCCATTTTACCAATACAATCTAATTCATTGGTCATGTATTACTTCAGCTCTTAGATATTAATAGCTCTAAATTTTCATATAAACTTGCACATTTGCGTATATGAAAAAAACAAATGAGAAAAGAAAAGGGAAGGACCTCGTTTTGTGAACTGTTCTCAGACGGGAACCATCGAAGGAGTACACCGAGGTTCATTGCATACGGTATTAGCTTGAACAGCAATGGAGTCGTTACCTGCAACATTTAGCATTTTCATAAGTCAGCTTGTTTTGAACTATATATTATTTCGAGTTCTTATAATGTCAAGGTTTGTTTGTTATGTTGAGGTAACTCACGAGACTCAGAGCTGTTGTGCCCAAAAGGAGGAGATACATTTTCCCCTACATTGTCATTCATTTTAAACCCAAAGTCACAAACTTTACTAAGAAGAAAATAGTAAACGGTGTGTTCAATTACAAGAGCAAAAAGGTGTTACCTCGATAACATGTAGGTTTGATGCTCGACTTAGAAGAACAAAGGCGAACTCTCCAATCTGAGCAAGCAGTACCCCGACCTATTTATAACATTTGTGACAAGAAATTTACGTGAATGGTGGATGATGGATTTCAATAAATATAATATGAAGAAACTCATAGAAGCTTGCAGAGATGCCAAACTCACATGGAAAGATATCTTCATGTTGTACCTAAAAGCCTTAACAACTACTGCTGCAAGTGCTGTCTTAATAACTATTACTAGAATCACAGACGCCAGAAGGATATCCACGTGGTTCCATAGAAAGTGCACATTTATGAGCATCCCGATACTAGATAGAAAGAGAGCGGCAAACAAATTACGAATTGGTTCCACCTACATCACAAAGTAATCGAGATTCCAAAATGTCAATGACCTGACCTTGATACTTCATTTTGTACCAAGTACTAGCAACGTAAAAACAACCTGAATTTGGAATCAGTACCTGCTCTAGTGTATGTTGAGCAAATTCGGTCGTAGACAACATAACACCAGCCACAAATGATCCCAACTCAAGACTAAGACCCAGCTTGTCACTGCACTGAAGAAGTTTTTGCAAGGAAACAACACTAAAGTTAAGAATTGGAAATTACATCGATATGCTATTTTACTTGTATACTTCAATGTCTATTGTAACCATCATTGTTTTCTTCTATACTCTATCATTAAAATGCAAACTTAGGCTTCTTTTTACTCAGATTTTATAATACAACAATAGGGATCAAAAATCTAAGTAAACACCAGTATGTATAAAAGAAATGACAAAATAGACTTACCCATGCGGATAGTAAGCAGAATGCCACAGCCGCTAATTGGTAAAGTTCATTCGTCTGCATTATATAATAAGAAACATTGGCTATATTGGATCCCACTCAAAGAAAAAAGAAAGATAGTCAAAGAAGTTTCCAGGGATAGTCTAAAACTCACTTGAGATGATAATTGAATCATTAGCTTCAGAAAGCGGGGTACAAATGTCCATGTTAATAGAGATGCCACAGTGAGATATATGGACAATATCAGTAGCCTAAATTAGAAAAAGAAAATGTTTTAAGTCAGAAACTGTAATGAGAATATATAAGATGTTCCTTTAAAGGTGTCTTCCTATGGAACCACTTACAGCTTTCCCATTGATATAATTCCTTGAAGTAAACCACTGTTACCACTCAAAACTGGTAGCAAGGCAAACAGTAAACCAACAACGCAGTCCTGAAAGTTCAAGATTAAGGAAGAAAATTGCTAAAGGAAACAAAAACTTCATATAACAAAATATTCAATTTGTAAATATTGAATGTCATTAGTGGAAACCTGAAAGATAAGTATCCCTATAGTAACTTGGCCATGAAGAGAACTTGTGCTGTTCCGTTCTACCAAAAACTTTACCACCTGGTTAAATTGACATGTGGATACAAAACAGAAACTTTGAGATGAAATGGGGTAAAAGAGTAGCTTTTGTATTAAACTCTAGAAGACAAAGACAAAGTACCACTGCGGTTGATGACATAGATAAAAATGCACCAACAAATATACCCTCCGACAACCTTGCTCCACACAACTGCAAATGTCAACAGATATCAGTTTTGAATGTAATTTCCAAATTGCCAATATACGCACAGAACATACTGCACTGTTTTCCCATACCATGGCAGTCACACCACACAGAAACATAAGTAATACAATTTGAAGAAGCCCACCAAGGACAGCAACTGGGCCAACAACTTTCAGCTGCAGCATTAACACAAGAACAAAAGAGTGAGATTGTATTCAAATTACAGTCAGTGATAAATGGAAGGTTCTACCTTAGTCATTGAGAATTCCAAGCCCAAAGCAAAAAGAAGGAAAACAACACCGAACTGTGCTACGGTTTCAACCTGCCATAGCATCAGAAGAAGAAATACAAAAATATGAATACCCCAATACTTTTTCAGAATGACAAAAAGAAACCATGATCTATAAACATCTGACATGCCAAGTAGAGTCACTGAAGATCTAATTGGTACACAGTAGAGGAAATATTATTCTATCAAAAATTAACTGTAAAGCACAAAAAGAGAAATCAGAAAAAAAAGATACATGTGACAGCAGCCCCGAAACTAAAGTGGTCTATTAATGTCCTAATATATGCATCTATAAGCTAACATAACTACCAGTATATGTCTTCCAGCGTTTATCGTACCTGGACCATTTCACTGATGAATTTCAGTCCTCCTGGCCCAATGATCGATCCCGCAAGAAGGTATCCAACGATGACCTAAAGCACATAATGATAGTTTAACATAAGATCAAAATGATACTTGACCCAATATCTGATGTATTTCAATGCCAATATGTAAAATTCCATACCGGTTGTCCAAGACAAGAGAAGACGATGCCACCAATCGCAGCAAAAACAATAATGACCACCAAATCTGATATTAATCTGAAAGAAATTCCAACAACCTTTCCATCAAAAGTCTGAAACAGTATATGAAAAAACGGTCCAAATACAAAGGAAATCTAAGAGAGACCAACCTCAAATCTACTTGAAGTATTGGATACTTAGATTTCTTGTTCGACATGACGAATACATTATTCTGAAAAACAGCAAGAAAAGAACATATAGCTGGAACAGAAAATAAAGGGTGATCGAGAATTAAAAACCATCCTTAGTATTCGAAGAAAACCTTTTTGTCAATAAGAGTCATATCATCAGAATCTTCATTTTCCAAGGAAAACACATCTTGAAGTTGAAACGGTCTAGTACCACTGGGCAAAAAGAACAAAACAAGTTATAATACCTAATTGGAAAACTAATCATTATGGTAACTATCAACAATTAGAACAAAGTTCATCAACATACTTATTTTCTTGTGTATCATTTCTTTTGCCCTTGTCATGTGTTACTTTAGCAACAGTTTCTATCTCAGCCTGGAAAACACAATGATAAAATACAAAAATAATAGAACATAGAATCTGAATATAAAGCTCAAGAACATCACAAAATCACACTCAATAAACTAAAAAACCTACTTGTTGATCAGCAACACTGCTGTTAAAGCTAGCTCCATCCGATCCTAAGCAAAAAGAAACGAACATGTTATTAAACTTCATCATCAACCAAACCAAACGCAATATCACAATCACAAATACTTATTATCACATTCAACGAAAGAGATCGAAGAAGAAACCTAACCTTCAGGCTGATCGTTTTCGGAAAACTCTTTCTCCAGAACACGATCGAACATTTTGGCGATACTTCCTTCACCGTTTCCTGGCGCCGTTGAGTTCACTAGGTTGCCGTAAAATCGTTCCCGCGTTTCTTTATCAGATCTAGCTGATAAGGCTGTACAAACTAATAGGAGAAACGAAAATCCAATCACTACGAATCTCGCCATGGAATCGAAGCTCCCACGAATTTGGGAATCGCCGCAATATCCAAATGTTTCACAAATCAGATTGACGACTTTTTTTTTTCCTTCAGATGAGAGTTTGTTTGCTTTACATCCAAAATTTTGAAATTGAAATTTTTGTTTGGTCATGTGGGAAGAAAGTTTATTAAGTTGAATGGCTGTTAATCTTTGTTAATTAGTGAAGTACGTGCGACTCGTTAAAGAACCATTGCCTTTTAAAATACGATAAATAAATAAATACTCAGCTAATTGTATTGGAAGGAGTGATTTATACTATTCGATAATTTGGTGACGTTACTGGAATTGCTCAATCTATAATACAACTAGTGGAAGACAATAAAGGTTTGTTTCAAAATTTCAGATTGTTAGAATTGTTTTTGTTAAAAATATTCATAATTCATTCTTCAATAACGAAACAAATAATATTCATAATTGGACTGGAAGTTTATACAGAATAGAACCATGTTTATCATTTACATTATATAGTATGATTTATTCCACAATTAGTAGAAAATAACTTTTGGGGAGATTTGGTTGTTTGATGAGTTTTAATATTTGAGAAATCTAAAGCAAAATCATGTGTTCTTTGAGGGATTTTTAAAGAAAAGTTCTATAGAAAACCCCAACAATATTTGTTTTGTAATTATAATTATTATAATGGCCTTGAATACTTGGATAAACTCGATTTAAAATCAATTCAATACGTTAGACAATAGAATAAAACAAGCATACCAACATTTTTATTCTTGCCATCTCAAACTTTATGTATCTTAATAAGTATACAAACTTTGTATCTCACACTTTCTAATTCCATCCTAAACGTTGAGATGGCATTGAAATTGTTAAGATATTTTTTTCCTATACTAAATAAGTCATATTAATCCCTCATTCACTTCTATGTGCATGTGACCATATGTTTAATATCGACTGTCGTAAACATGAGCTGACGTGGCGTCCGTCTCATACATACACACACACTCTACGACGTCGGTTAGTAGAGACTAGAGAGAGCGTGACGGCCACAAGCTCTCCTTCCCTTTACCTTTACATATCTTCATTCTTATTTCATAAACAAATCACTGCCACATAGAGAGAGAGTGCGAGAGTTTCAAATGGCTATCATCGCAAGCACGTTTGGTGCGGGGCTAAGTTACGCCGGGCAGCTTCCGTTCAGGCGAGTCACCACCGGAGAAATGGGACTGAAGCAGCAGAGAATGGTGGTGGTGAGAGCAGAAGGTGGCGGAGGAGGAATCAACCCGGAGATCAGAAAGAACGAGGAGAAGGTCGTTGACTCCGTCGTTGTCACCGAGCTTTCCAAGAACATAACTCCCTATTGCAGGTTTCATATTTCTTTTTTAAATGAAATGGAAAGAAAATAACATAGTTAGCTTGAATCATCTTTTTTTTTTAATTAAAATCATGCATAGTAGTGATTTATACATTAATATATTTTGATACTAATCCATACATATGTTTTGTTAAAGCTTCTTTACGTAGGATGTTTCTTATTAATTTTTGCAGATGAAGTTTAATCTGTATTAATGTTTATGTATATGAAATCATGGTTATGGACTTATGGTTTTAATTTGACGATAGGTGTTGGAGGTCGGGGACGTTTCCATTGTGTGATGGGAGTCATGTGAAGCACAACAAAGCTAATGGAGATAACGTTGGCCCTCTTCTTCTCAAGAAACAGTAGTTTTATTTTGTCCCTTTCTCCTGTTTTTATTTATGAGTTTCTCTTCGTTAATCTTTGTGGGTGGTGTTTTGATGTAGTGGAATAGAGCTAATAATGTTAAGGTTTTTGTATCGTTTTGAAATTACTTTTTATATTAAATAATTTGTGATGTCTCTTAGGTAAAAACTATACTGACACACAGGTTTAGATAAGCTGACAAAATCACAACAGCTAGCTTGAATCCTAAAATCACACACTACATAATCAAAAATAGTACAAACTGGAGAAATAACAAGAATATTGTTTACCGTATATCATCTTCTGATCCTTAATTAGAAGGTGGTTCAGCTTCATCACCTTTCTGCTAAAATCAACAAAAAAACATAGTTTGTGTCAATGAATGAAAAGAGTCAAAAACAGTAACTATAAGAACGATACTCAATGCTGTTTGAGAAAGATAATAGCACAAGTCAAAACAGGTTATAGTTAAGCTAACTAAATCAACAGCTAGCTTGAGTCCTAAAAAGAACACTACATAAGCAAAATAACAAAAACTGGAGAGATAACAAGAAAGAGGTATAATATAAAGTAAGAATATATCTTTGCAGGTTCCTAAAATGAGGTATAATATAAAGTAAGAATATATTTTTGCAGGTTCCTAATTATGTTTCCCCCATAAGCAAACACAAATAAATGTATGTAGTTCAAAATTAGCCTAAAACTTGTAAGGTACTTGAAGGAAAAACCAAATTTATATGCAAAAATAAGTGATCATCAACCCCTACATTGGACGAGGTACATAAATTCTCTTATAAAATTTTGGTTATTGATAGAATTAACCTTCAAATCGGCCGGTTATTTCATCAATTATTAAACCGGTCCCGGTTCTTCTTCTTCTTTCTCGAACACTCGTCAACTCTTCTCCCCTCACATTCGACAGTTTCTTCAACAATTTTTCCGATTGCTCCTTCAAGCTACCGTTAAGCAATGTCATGGTATCGAAGATCAAAGCTCGCCTTCGATTCACTACAACGTAACATAGATCCGAAGATTCTACATCGATCTCATGTATCCTCCAGAATCAATCCATCTCTATCTTCGTCTACTTCCTCAGCTAAGTTTTCTAGGTTCTCCTCAATTCCTTCCCGCCAATTAGGGTTAGGATCATTCACATCTCTCGGGAAAAACACGAACAGGGTAGTGAATAATAATCTGTTTCTGAGTCTATCCAAGAGAAATTACCACATTGATCGATACCAAGTTCGTCACTTTAAGCCACGAGGGCCAAGAAGATGGTTTCAAAACCCTAGAAATGTGTTGATTGTAGTGTTAGTTGGTTCTAGTGCTTTGATTACTTTATATTTTGGGAATTTAGAAACTGTTCCTTACACAAAGAGAAAACATTTCGTTCTCTTATCAAAACCTATGGAGAAGAAACTTGGGGAAACTCAATTTGAGCAGATTAAGAAAGCTTACAAAGGGAAAATTCTACCTGCGATTCATCCTGAGAGTATTAGGGTTAGAATGATAGCTAAAGAAGTAATTGATGCGTTGCAGAGAGGTTTGAGTCATGAACGTTTGTGGAGTGATTTAGGGTATGCTTCTATGGATAGTAGTTTTAAAGGTAGTGATAAGGGAGTGAAGGAGACTGCAATGGCAATGAGTGGTGAAGAAGAGGCTATGAGTGGAATGAAATGGTCTAAAGAAGATCAGGTTCTTGATGATAAATGGATTCAGAAAAGTAGGAAGAAAGATTTGAAGGCGTCAAGTACTCATCTTGAAGGGATTCAGTGGGAGGTTCTTGTGGTTAATGAGCCTATAGTTAATGCGTTTTGCTTGCCTGCTGGGAAGATTGTAGTGTTCACTGGACTTCTAGACCATTTCAAGTCAGATGCTGAAGTTGCTACAGTGATTGGGCATGAGGTACAAAATCTGTATTATGTGAGCGAAAGAACGGTTTTTTTTCTCTGATTGCTTGATTGTTCTTAGGTTGGTCATGCAGTGGCCCGCCATGTAGCTGAGGGTATAACAAAGAACTTATGGGTTGCAATCCTTCAACTGGTGCTCTATCAGTTTGTTATGCCTGATCTTGTGAACACTATGTCTGCTCTTTTCCTGAAGCTTCCTTTCTCCAGAAAGTACTTCTTCTTCCTCTCTTCCTATCAATATCATATATTTTTATTAAGTGTCAGTCCTTTGTTAAATTTACTGCAATAGCGCGTTCATTCCCAAATAACTCATGAGGTCTTTTTAGAACTGAGGAGAAGTCAGCTTTGTGCGAGGTTTTGGGTTCATTTTTCACGTTCTTTTTTCAAATGATGAGGAACAAAAGTTGATTTATTTTTGATAATTTTGTAAGAAACTAATCATCTTGTGAATCATTAGAAGCTGTTGGTGTAGTTAGGTATGGTAGGAGACGTGAACAAGAATGGTATGTAGGTTCATTTTTACATGCTTCTACAAATTATCAAGTGCAACTGTTTGGTATAAATTGGATATTTTTGTAACAAACATATCATCTGTTGAACCATTTGGCTCCAAAGACTGATGTTTTAGTAGCTGTTGTGGTAGTTAGGGATGAAGAAAACAATTCTGATGAATGCAAATTTTCCCTTGTGTGTGTGTTTGGTGTTGTTACATCACAGGATGGAGATAGAGGCGGATTACATTGGTTTGCTCTTGCTTGCATCTGCGGGATACGACCCACGAGTAGCTCCCTCAGTTTATGAGAAGCTGGGGAAGCTTGGAGGAGAGATAGCACTCGGGGATTACCTATCGACACATCCCTCAGGGAAAAAGAGAGCACAGCTTTTAGCTCAAGCCCATGTAATGGAAGAAGCACTAATGATCTATAGAGAAGTCCATGCAGGTCGTGGCATTGAAGGCTTTCTTTAACTCTCGACTTATCCTGTACATTATTACTCTCCACCTTCCTTTTCATGTTTATGAGAAATCACAGATTGAAAAAAACAAAAATCGGTCAAACTAAACCATCTATTTTGTTAGTAAAAACTTAACCATGTTAGCACATTAGCTAAAACTGATTGATGCAAAATATAGATTCTGATTGTGATGTTTACTTTGATATGTTTGTAAATTAACATTTTTAGCATAAAGATAGCAAATCTGGTTTTTAGTGGTTGTTTATTGCCAACGGGGAAGTTGAAATAATACACACAACTTAAGTTAAAAAAAAACTATGAATATTGAATTCAGGATATATATCAACTCAATGATACGATGGAAAATAATCAAAATATTTAGGTGAAGCCAGATCTTGCTTATTTGGGACATAGCGTGAGAGGGACAGAAAAAAAAAAAAAAAAAAAAAGTGGGGCCATTTTGCGTTTTGAGCTTTAAATGTGTTTTTATAAATGCTGTGATAGACCGTTGTACTGACCAATGCTATCCTCAGTAAATTCAATTTCATTCAAAGAGATATAAATTTGCATTTTACCCCAATTATTGTAGTTTTTCTTCAATGTAAGTTTTAGATTTTTGTCTACATACTATTTTAGTATGGGAGAGTGACCATGGAAGACTAGTTAAACATGACTAGTAATTGAACTAGCTATTATGTTCTCCCATATTATCAATATTTTCTGTGAAAAATCGAGTTTTAAGTTATAGCTAGTCACATTTCAGACCGAAATTAAAGCAAGAGAGGTTACACAAGTTAAACACGGATCCACCGTCAAACCCTTTATCCAAAAAAAAAAAAAAAAATCACAGATCCACCATCATCAGTTATGTATAAAGAATCGACTCATTTAAGGAGGTACGAATGATTCAGTCTAGGAAAGAGTATATTACAAAGTTTGTTTTTGTCTCAAATACTTATAAATCACTTACTTTTTCTATTGTCTTTTCATTACTTGCTTTTTTGAATACAACTTTAGTAGTTTTCTATGTCTTTTGAATACTTTTAAAATCACTACAAAAGAGAATCTATGTTTTTTTGAATACTTGATTTTATTCGACTCCTCACAAAAATCCAAACCAAACAAAAAGCTTGATGTGACACATTTTGTTTTCTACGTAAAATGAAAAATTAGAAAAAGATAACTCAAAGAATATGCCTCGTAGACTCCAAAAAAGACTTGCTTAATCTCATGCCTCATAGTTAACGTAAGTAATCAATCATATTAACCTCAACATCAGTAATAAACTAAGTAAGCAAGCATTAAAAGATTGAATTCGAATTTCAAGCCGATGAGTCATAAATTCTAAGACCTAACGGTTACTAATATGCATAGAAGTAGGAGAAAATGGTAAAGACCTCATTAATTACATTTCTCTGCCATTACCAACCACTTGGTTAGTAATTATTCCCACAGAGCTTCTATGAAACCACCTCTTCCTTCTTCTTCACCTTTATTACTTCCTCCCTAGTAACAACTCACTCTTTATCTCTTCTTCTCCTAGAGAGACAATCTCCAATACTCTCGACTATGGCTGACAAAAACCCACTTCAAAAATGTTTTCTTTTCATCATCTTCTCCATCAATCTCATCTTTCTTCAAGCAGGAACTGTTCAAATCTCAAACAAGAAGACTTATGTTATCCATATGGACAAAACTGCCATGCCGTTACCTTACACTAATCACCTACAATGGTACTCTTCAAAGATAAACTCAGTAACACAACACAAATCACAAGAAGGGGAAGAAGAAGGTCACAAGAGAATACTCTACACTTACCAAACTGCCTTTCATGGTTTAGCTGCTCAACTTACAGAAGAAGAAGCAGAGAAGCTTGAAGAACAAGATGGTGTTGTAGCTGTGATTCCTGAAACAAGATACGAGCTTCACACAACAAGAAGTCCAACGTTTCTTGGTTTAGAAAGACAAGAAAGTGAAAGAGTTTGGGCTGAGAGAGTCACTGACCATGATGTAGTAGTTGGTGTTTTAGACACTGGGATATGGCCTGAGAGTGAGAGCTTCAACGATACAGGTATGTCTCCTGTTCCATCTACTTGGAGAGGAGCTTGTGAAACTGGGAAAAGATTCTTGAAAAGTAATTGTAATAGAAAGATCGTTGGTGCTAGAGTTTTCTACAGAGGCTATGAAGCTGCAACAGGAAAGATCGATGAGGAGCTTGAATATAGATCACCAAGAGATAGAGATGGTCATGGAACACATACTGCAGGTACTGTAGCTGGCTCACCTGTTAAAGGAGCAAATCTTTTTGGATTTGCTTATGGAACAGCTAGAGGAATGGCTCCAAAAGCTAGAGTAGCTGCTTATAAAGTTTGTTGGGTTGGAGGATGTTTCAGTTCAGATATTTTATCAGCTGTTGATCAAGCTGTTGCTGATGGAGTTCAAGTTCTCTCTATATCATTAGGTGGTGGGATCTCTACTTATTCAAGAGATAGTTTATCAATAGCAACATTTGGAGCTATGGAGATGGGAGTTTTTGTTTCTTGTTCAGCTGGTAATGGTGGTCCTGATCCAGTTAGTCTCACTAATGTTTCACCATGGATCACAACAGTTGGAGCAAGTACTATGGATAGAGATTTTCCAGCTATGGTGAAGCTTGGAAGTATGAGAACATTCAAAGGTGTTTCACTTTACAAAGGTAGAGAAGCTTTGTCAAGAAACAAACAGTATCCTCTGGTTTACTTTGGAAGAAATGCAACTAGTCCTGATCCAACCTCATTCTGTTTAGACGGGGCTTTAGAGCGGCGCCATGTAGCGGGGAAGATTGTGATATGTGACCGCGGTATTACTCCAAGAGTGCAAAAGGGTCAAGTTGTGAAAAGAGCTGGTGGGATCGGGATGATTTTAACTAACACTGCAACAAATGGAGAAGAGCTTGTTGCAGATTCTCATTTACTTCCAGCTGTTGCGGTTGGAGAGAAAGAAGGTAAAATGATTAAACAATACGCAATGACGAGTAAGAGAGCTACGGCGAGTTTGGAGATTCTTGGAACAAGAATTGGTATCAAACCTTCACCTGTTGTAGCAGCATTCTCATCAAGAGGACCAAATTTTCTATCTTTAGAAATCTTGAAACCAGACTTGTTAGCTCCAGGAGTTAACATTCTTGCAGCTTGGACAGGAGACATGGCGCCATCGGGTCTATCATCTGATCAAAGAAGAGTTAAGTTCAATATACTATCTGGAACTTCAATGTCATGTCCTCATGTAAGTGGTGTAGCTGCATTGATCAAATCAAGACATCCAGACTGGAGTCCTGCAGCAATCAAATCAGCTCTTATGACAACAGCTTATGTTCATGACAACACACTTAAGCCACTTACAGATGCATCAGCAGCAGCTCCTTCATCTCCTTATGATCATGGTGCTGGTCACATAGATCCTTTAAAAGCTATAGATCCTGGTTTAGTCTATGACATTAGTCCTCAAGATTACTTCGAATTCCTCTGCACTCAAGATTTAAGTCCTGCACAGCTTAAGGTCTTCACAAAACATTCAAACAGATCTTGCAAACACACTCTTTCCAAGAATCCAGGAAACTTGAACTACCCTGCAATCTCAGCTGTGTTCCCAGAGAACACTCATGTTAAAGTCATGACTCTTAGAAGAACTGTGACCAATGTTGGTGCTCACGTTTCAAGCTACAAGGTCTCTGTCTCACCTTTCAAAGGAGCAGCTGTTACTGTCCAGCCTAAAACACTCAACTTCACTACGAAACATCAGAAGCTGTCGTATACTGTTACTTTCAGGACAATTTTGAGGATGAAGAGACCAGAGTTTGGTGGTCTTGTTTGGAAAAGCATGACACACAAAGTTCGTAGCCCGGTTATAATCACATGGTTACCACCTATGTAGACAACATCAACAATAACCACTTTAAGAAATTTTAATGTTTTAGTTTCCAAAAATAAAAATTCCCCATGTAATGAGAGCTCTTCTCTAGATCAATGCTTTAAAATCTGCAACGAATTTTTCTTTAATAATATTATAAAACTATGTGTTCTTCTTTTCTCAGAATGAGGACACATAAAAACCAATGATAATTCGTCTTTCACTTTTATTCATTTTGATCATGTTCTTGCAGAAGCTTGCAAAAAAATACAAATTGGGCTTTTTAATTAAGAGGCCCAAGTAAGACAACGTGAATTTGAAGCTGTAATGAGGTTTCAATCCGTTTCGAAGCTGTGGTCATCAATTATTAGCAGACGTAAAGACTTCATAGACTTAATCATTTCTCGTTCTTTGACTCAGCCTCCTGGTAATTCCTACTTCACTCTTCGAGAAACAACTCAGGTAATTATTTAACCTTCTTGTCTACTGACAAAGTATCAGCAATATTGATCCCTGGAGAGTTTAAGCGTTACCACAAAGGCTTTTATCCCAAGGAAAGAAACCGTGACAATTGAATTTTAATCTGGATTGTTTAAGATTATGTCGAAAACACAATGAATTTGTGTCTGGCCCTAAGCTATGATTTAGCCTGCCTGTTCTACAGGTTGGGTCTGGCTAACGGAGTTTGCATTTATTATATCTTATCATAAAGTTCTTATTGTGGGTTACGAAGTTGGCCTTATAATAACAATAATAGACCCCTTTAACGATATTGGCAGAAAAGTGAAACTTCGTAATTTGCAAAACAAACTTTAGTTTAATGTATGCCGTACATGTTCAAGTTCAAGTTCAAGTTGTCCTTTCAGTATATATATATATATATATATTGGCTTTTGGGAATTAGAAAGTCGGCTATAGACTATCATGAGTCAAAACTGTAATACTTACCTATAGTTTAAGAGAGTACGAAAAAAACATTTCTGTTTGTTAAAGATGACAAAAACAAACTTTTTTAAATGCTAAGTAGATAAAACTTGGTATCTATATTTTGAAACGATAATGTTTAAAGGTAGACCGATATGTTTTGACAAAAGTTTGGTTTACCAAGGTTTCAGGTTGTTTTTATAAACGACAAAGATCTCAATCTATGTACTATGAATTTCTTTTTGTAGTAAGTGTACACTGAAGATAAGAATAAAGTAAAGGGAACTTCGAGTAGCTTCTTTTTTTTTTCTTTTCTTATTTGTTAAACACTTCGAGTAGCTTCTCTCTTCTTTTTGGACACTTCGAGTAGCTTCGATCCATTAAAAATCCAAAAAAAAACCCAAGGATATGAGTGATGCAACTATGCAAGAGTGGCAAGTACCTAAGCTTTGATCTCTTGCCCCTTGGTTTCCACTTTGGGCTAGGACGGTGAGTTGCAGCTTAGAAAGCTGCCATATGACCACGTGGATCACATGTTTTTAAGAAAAATATCCCATTTTCTCTTAGTTTAATGTTTTTTTTCTTTTTTTCGTTAAAGATTTGAAATGGCTAACTTTCTAAGAAATTTATAAATATTAGAACATGAGAAAGAGAAACCCGAATTATTTAAGAAATATTTATTCATCTTGTGTAACTATGGGCGAATATATAGTTGTTAACTATGTTTCTGTCCTCATAATTATATAAAGAAATACATAATTATATCAGTATATGCTTAATATACACATGTTAACAAAAGTAACGTTTAACTAGTGGGTAACATCTTGAAATAATTATGTTGATAGTAGAGGCCTTAACATGTTGCCAACTAACAATATTAAAAATGCCATTAATTTTTTGTTGTTATCAAAAAATATTCGTGTAGTGAATGTTCATTATATAGTTCATTAAGTAATACTAATTATTTAAAAATCAAACCAAAACTAGTAGGATAATATATCCATAATATATACAGCCGTTTTACTTCCTTTGTAGGAAACCAATTAAAATTCAAGTCATAGGTATGTAAAGTTGAGTAGTTGTGATATCATGTGTTTTATTGGTACAAGTTGCACACCCTGAGGAAGAGAGATTGTAGACGATGACCATGTGTATACCCGAGCAAAATGACTAATGACTACAGTAGGTACAACTTTAAAATGATTGATTATTCACAGTTTTTATGATTTTTCCATCATTTTGTTTAAGATTGTTTATATTGGAAAATATTATGATATTATTTATTAAAAATTATATAAAACAATTTCTATTTTAATATAATGAAGTTTTCTTAAACTCAAAAATATTTTTAAAATTGTACTCTTTGTTGATACACTATGTGGTTATGTATTAAAATAATTAAAAATAGGAATTTTATCAAAATAAGCAGTGAATATATAAAATTATAAAATGACAATAAATATGAACTGAAAAAAATATATATTAATTTTTTATTTTCTTAAAATATAATATATATTATTAGTTAAATAATTTAGTTAGACTTTTACTTGGATTAACTCTTTGTTAAATAGCATATATATGTATATGTATATATCATTTTTAAAGTAAATTAACTTGAAGTATTTCAAGATTGAAAGTATGATTATCGATTAGTTGATCACAATATAAATCTATATATTAATAATAGAGAAATAAAATTATAAAATTAACTATAAGTTTATTGATATTACATTAAATGTCATTAGAAAAAAAAGATTTGTTAAAGCGCTAGATATTAGGCATGGGCAATATCCGAATTCAAAATACCAACTCAAACTCAGCCGGAAAAGTATACCCAAATCTGAAATAGAAAAATATTTAAACAGTTCTTAAATTTTTATATCCGAATAATCATATCCGAACCCAAACTTAACCGAAAACCGAATGGATATCCAACATATAATTACATATCTAAAATATTAATTATATATATTTATATTAAGTATATGTATATTATATATAATATAATTATCTAAAATTATAATTATAAATTCAAAAGTATCAATTATTTTAGACATTAATAACTAAAATATCACATAATCGATATATCTTAAAAATTTAATTATATTTATGAATTATTTTCTTCTTCTATTGGATATCGAATCTGAACCGAACCTGCATAGAACCAAATCAAAAACTATTAATGGGCCCGATTGGTTGTTATTATTATTTTAGAATTTCGCTTTAAGCTGTTAGCTGTAAAGAGTGTGGTTATAGAACTTTTTACTATAGAATCTGTGAATTAAAATATTTTAAAATATGACTATCAAAACTGTAATCTTATATAAATTAATTACATAAATAAATTTTATTAATAATAAGATTTTAAAGAGTAAAAAAAAATTCATAATATATATATCAATCAATTTTATTAGTAAAATCAACTAAGTCTAATTGCTAGCTACAACTATTGTATTTATATTTTCTTACAAAAAGAAATAATTTAATTATACACCTAGATTTTATTTTAATTGTATCCTTTAAAAATATATTTTTTGTTGTTTTTATGTAGGATAAAGGGGGTGAAAAAAATAGTTTGAAAACTAAAGAAATTAATAAAAGTAGTAGAAAGTATGACTTTAAATACTTTTGATTAATTATATATTATTTTGAATGATAAAAATTAAATTATTCTAAATACTCATAATAAACTATGCCTTGAAATAATAAATAGTAAATAATAAAATGTTTTATATATGATTTTCGTTTATTATCTGTATATATGGTTTTAATCAGATCTTCAACACAAAATTATTAATTATTTATAATTATTATTTATTATAAATTATTTAATTATTTGGCAAAAAACTTTATTTGAACAATTGTTACCAAATAAAAGAATTTTATGTATTAATATTACTAGTTCAGACATTAATTTCCATTATTTACTTTGAATTTGAATTATCTTTTTTTCTTAGTTAACAAACAAACTAATTATTAAGTAACTTCATTTTTTTACAACTTTAAAAGTCTCATTTTAAGACTTTCAAAAATTAAATTAAAACTTAAAAAATATAAATAGCAGTTAATCTTTTAATGTTTTTAAAATAAAAGAATTTTAAAAGTCTGATTGGGTAAAAATTAATTTTAAAAATTTAAATTTTTCTAAATCCTTCAAAGTATACAATCAATCACAAAAATATCCAGTGAGTACAAAAACTCTAAACTCAAAAAAACCCAACCCATAGCCCAAAAAACTCTACCAAAACGTGAACAAATATTCGAATGCTCGAGACTTATTATCAGCAGTTATATATCAGATCACATCAAAACTACATAAGTGAGTTTGGTTAAAACCATGTTTTAAAAATCGATTAACGTTAGTCGGGCGATCAGAATAGGGCTAACATCTTTCCGATTAATCGGAAACTAAATAAAAATTAATCTAGGTTTAGTTTTAAGGTTGTTTTAATATTTTTAAAATATATTCTTCTATTATCCTAATTTTTAAAATAATATTATTTTCAAAATTATAATAAACACATAAAATGTATTAAGAATTTTTTTTAATGAATTTTAATTAAAATTAAAATATAATTTATCATTAAATATCATAAACTTTCAATTTATAGGTCTGAATAACAAAAATAATTAAACGGAAAATAATCGCAATAAATAAAAATTAACTGGATTAAATAAAAATTAATTGAATTAGATGTAAAGTAATCAGATAATACAGATATTTTTAGAACTTTCAAAAATGAAGCAAAACTCAAAACTTGATGGTTTTAGAAAGAAATGGAAGGCGTTTCCACGTGGACAATAACTTAACACCTGGGCTTAACACGCGAATACATGGAAAGACTGACACGTGTCTTCTTTCCCTCGTAAGCTTTTATGTTCAAAGTGGGAGCTCTCTTTCTCTCGTCCCCATGTATATAAAGCTATGCTTGCTTAATCCATTGAAACGATTCTTAAAAAAATATGACTGAAATTCACAGAGCAATTTCCACCGGACGAGAAGAAGACGTTTCGCCCACCAAATGCCGTGAACGCCGTCGACGGAGAATCGAGATGCGGAGACAAGCGGCGGTTATAAGCGATCCAAGTTCATCGTTATCTTCTAGGAATCATGATCGGATGGAGCATGAGGTTTATTCAAGATTTGCTCCATTGAAGAAACAAGCTCGTAGGTCGGATATCGGAGGTCTCCCGGCGGATATCGGAGGTTTCTTAATTTCACGGCAGAAATCAGAAACGCCGGTGTGGAAGGGAGAAGTAACGGAGGAGCCGTTGTACGGAATAGTTTCGGTTATGGGAAGGTCCCGTAAGATGGAAGATGCGGTTACCGTTAAACCGAATTTTTGTAGACCGGAGATTAACCGGAAAAGACCGGTTCATTTCTTTGGTGTATATGATGGTCACGGTGGTTCTCAGGTAAACCAAGGAAACATAGTTTCCAAAATTTTAAATACCAAGGGTGTTTTGGTAATTTGAATTGATGTTTTGAATAGGTGTCAACATTGTGTAGCACGACGATGCACACGTTAGTTAAAGAGGAGGTGGAGCAAAAGGAGGAAGAAGAAGAAGGAAGTGGAAACGACGTCGTGGTGGAGAAGATATGGAGAGGAGTGATGAAACGGAGTTTCAAGAAGATGGATGAGCTGGCAACGAGCTCGTGCGTTTGTGGGAGTAGTGTGCCGCTTTGTAAATGTGATCCGAGAGAGGCTTCGATATCGGGTTCGACGGCGGTTACGGCGGTTCTGACGCAAGAACATATTGTGGTAGCCAACAGTGGTGACTCACGTGCGGTGTTGTGTCGAAGTGGAGTAGCTATTCCTTTGAGTAATGATCATAAGGTGTGGTTTTATTTATTTGTAAGATTTTGGGTCCTTGGTTTGGTCGTTGAGTAGTAGAAACTACTACTTTGTTTTGGTTTAGTAATGAGGTTTGAGACTTTTAGAGTCGTTTGTCTTGAAGTTGTTGAGTTTTATGTAGCCGGATCGACCAGACGAGCGTGCGAGGATTGAAGCAGCTGGTGGTCGAGTTTTAGTAGTGGATGGAGCTAGAGTTGAAGGGATTCTAGCAACATCAAGGGCCATAGGTATTTTTTTTTTTTTTTTTAATTATGAGTATTTTGGTTAAAGATGATTTGAAAGTTGGGAGAGGGTTAAAATTGGTAAGGAGCTTGAGGTGTTTCATTTTGGGTTTGGGTTTGGTTCATATTTTTGGGGCTTTCAAAACTAATCCTACTAATATTATTTAGGTAGAGAGGTATTGTATTATTTTCATTGTAATTAAGAATTAACAAAGCAAAATTATTGAGGGTAAAAATGAGTTCTAGGTTTAATCACTTTCAGTATATATGTCCAACTAAGTTCCACAAACATTTCTTTTATTATTATTCATGCAACCAAACGTAATTATAGTGATTAACTTAACTTTGTACGTAAATATTAATTTAACTAAAGTCTGATTTGAGAAACTGCATTGGATAGAACCTTAAGTAGTAACGAATGTAAAACAAAAGTTACTATGGATCGGCTTGATTTTAGATTTGGTTTTTGTGCGATCTCGTTTTTAAGAAGTTTTTATTTCATTTTATACGATATTTTTCGAAGTTCATAATATTTGCATTTTCTATTCAAATATATAATTCATTTTACGTTTAACTTTCAAAAATTTGCATTTTTATTTGTAGTGCTAAGAATAATTGGGCAATTAGAATTTAGAAAGGAAGAAGTAAGACGTATGTCACTAATTTCAAACAAAAAAAAGTTTATTTGATCTATTGTTTTAGTTTATTGAAAACTTATATATCGGTTTCACTCAGTTTACTAGAAGAAACATCAGGTTTATTATGGCCAAATTGTTTCTAATATTGTGTTACGATCCATGGTACAGGGGATAGGTATCTAAAACCAATGGTAGCGTGGGAACCAGAAGTAACAATCATGAGAAGAGAACCTGGAGACGAGTGCTTAATATTAGCTAGCGATGGGCTTTGGGACGTGCTCTCGAGTCAGCTAGCATGTAACATAGCTAGGTCTTGTCTCCGTGAAGAAGCTGCCTGGAGCCTTGATTTGAACCTAACAGCTCAAGAAGATGACAATAGAGGAGAACATAATCCTTCAAGGAGTGCATTGGCTGCAACGTTGCTTACGCGGTTGGCTTTGGGCAGACAAAGCAGTGACAATATAAGTGTAATTGTCATTGATCTCAAGAAAAGCACTCGATAGGACTTGTTTCGAATCGGTTTTGGATGGTTGTGCAATGAAAAGGTTAAATCCAAGGAATAAGATGTTGAGAGCCTTGATTAGTTTTATGGTTTAGCGCTTGTCCCTTTGTTTTGTTGTGAATTGGGATTGTGAAAGATATTAACAACGGCGATTGTGAAAAAGAAGTGGTTTTGGTCATGGGCTATAAAAGGTTATTTAGTAGTTTGAGAAATAAAATAAGAGTTAATTTGAAAACATTTGTTCTCTAATTGTGTTTATGCAACCCATTTTGAAGTTATTGGTCGTTTATGTAATTAGTTGGACTGATGGCATCTTTGTACTAAATTTAGTTCTTTGAGTTGGTCGTTTAAATACTCATTTGACCCTGATCTTGACATTAACGTGAATGTGTCGTCTGTTCTTTGGAAAGAAAAGTTTGTATTAATCACTATTACAATGGTTTAAATTAGTTTAGTTATATAGGAGGAAAAATATATGAATTTGAAAATAAAATGCAAACAATCCGATAATTATACACCATGTTCTAAAAATTTCCGACTAGCTCCGATTACATCTCGCTTAGTCGCTAGACCCACCTTTGCCGGCTCGATTAATGATTAATCCCTCGAAAAGTCAGTCAACCGATTATTCTCCGTCTAATCCGATTAATCTCTGTCTAATCCGATTATTTTCCGTCTAACCATCTATAATCTAATTATTTTTAAATTTTCAGATATATTTTTTTTGTTTTTGGTATACAAATATTTATATTTAGAGTTTGTGATGTTTATAATAAATTATGTTAAAAATATAAATAAAAATCATAAAATAAATTATTAATACTATATTTTCATGTATTTACTATAAATTTTTTAAAAATATTATTTAAAAATTTAATATAATAGATAAATATATTTTAAAATATTAAAATAACCTAAAACTAATCTCCAATTAATCCATGTTTACTCTTCGATTAATCCTCTAAGCGCTAGATTCATCTTTGCTGCCCGATTAGCGTCTAGTGAGTTTTACAATATTGGTTATACATGATGTCAAATAAATGGTTGCCCCGTCAACAATAAGAAATTGTTGGTTTTAATGAAATTGAAAGCGAAATGCAAAACGTTTGGAAGCACATAAGACTTATGTCAAAAGTTGGTTTGTTGAAAACTTAAATGAACATAAATCACACAGCTGAAAACTAAAACTATAACGTTGAAATATAAACAATTTAATCCGCAAGAAATATCAAAATAGTAGTTCTTAAATAAGACAAAAGACTAAAATGATTGAATGAGAATCAATTTATAAGAAAATATTGAAAAGAGAGAGAGAAAAAAAAACTATTTCATTCCGAATATGTGGAAGATTGGAGCGGGAAAATGAAAATATTTAGAGGTAATCTGTAAAAAGTTCAAAATATCAAAAACAATCTCAATTTGATTGTGTTGTTTGTATTTGTGATTAATATCAAATATGTGGAAGATTGAAACTAAAATACTCTTTATTTATTTGTTTACTTATATGACCGCGCTTCTAAATAGGATCACAAGCTTTTGTCTCATTTGCAAAATTGAATCGCATGCTCGTACCGCATGACTTGGTTCAAAACATACTATATAGCCTTTTTAAGCCAACATCATATTGTTTAATAACATTTAAAAAAGAAAAGAAACTGTACAAAAGAATCAGATAGAACAAAATAAAAACGAAAAAACAAAAATAGGCAAGTATCGTAGTTCGATGGAGAAATTCGAATAAGCCTGAGACGAATACCGAGATTGGGTCCTAAATTGAAACACAGATGAAGTGAGAATCAATCAAGAATTGTCTTTGAAGTTAAAAAGCGTGAGATGGAGAATGTTCATTTTTCTTTTTGTTCTTTTCTTTTTGGGTCATTATCGTCTCAGTGTTTGTGTCGCACTTTTGTTTGAATCATAATTGTGTTTGTGGGCCTTTTAGCTTCTCTCGACGTCTTGTTTAGTTTCAACTTTCAAGATTGGACCACAAAAGAAGTGAGAATCAATTTAAAACAAACAAATCTTTTGTAATTTGTTTAATTTTTTTTACTAAAACGAGAAGTAAAGCAGATGATAAAATTCAAACTACCACATCTGAATATATACTAATTTCATTCCATACTTAACCTTCCAGGTTTAGGTTCCTCCAAATAACATGAAGACTTAAGAATTTTTTTCTTTACCCTCTAGTTTTTATTATGATAAATGGACTTGAATGTTGAATTTAGTTAAGTGTCTTTATTTTGGGGGTTAGCCTTAGTTGAGTGTCTAAGTATAAGGTTGATCAGAGCTATGTGTTAGAAAAATGTATTCACTCTTATAATAGTAAATACACACTATCTACGTTAAACATAAAGTAGACGATAATAAAATCAAGAGGTAGTTATTTACAAATTTATTCAGAGATTTTCAAGATATATTCTAGATCTTTTGACTGAATTTCATTAAGAAATTAACAACTAGATTATCAAAAGCAAATTTAACTAATCACCTTTGTGGTCTAATTAGCCACCTAACGAGATATAGGTAACCTAATTCTCATTGAGACCATAAATTCTGAAGGGTGTAATCTAAGATCAAAAGTTGATAATTATTTCTATGTAGTTCCCATCTCATCTTTCATAGACTTTACATCTTATTTGGTATTTCTAGGTAAATTTTGATAAATCTCTCTCTCTCCCTCTCTCTCAGTTTTAGATCAACTAAAGTTCCACATATGTATATTTATTTTTTTGTTAAAAAAAAAGAATATTGCTCAAGGCAGACTCGTTCTCATATTCTCCTTAAAAACATACTATTTTGAAACACAGTAGTCACTTGAGGTCAACACAAATGAATCTCTTTATGAGTTAACTTTTACATGAATGGTAAAAAAATTAGAGAAGCTAATTATTAACGTTGTTAACAAATTTCTTTTGGTATTATTTCGCATTTATGTTGTAGTTGGATGCCGGTCAAATTTACAGATTCATGCAAGCAAATGTAAAAAAATGTGGCAATAAATAATCGAATTTTCTCTTTCCATCCCAAATGTTTTTACACAATTTATGAGATATCAAGCTCTCCTAGAGACATTGGGGTAGTTGTGTAACACATATATATATATATATATATAATTACTTATGTAAGAACAATAGTAGGTAAATAGAAAATTATTAATCACAGGTTGTAAGACTAATAGCGCATTTATATAAAAAAGACGGTTCATTTGGTCAAATGTCATCGTGTTTAGTGGCTAAGTGCCATTTCATTGTTAAACTACTTAATAAATACAAATCCTAAATTCCAAATAATGTCCTTGATGACCCATGTGAAATTATATTATTTAATTTTACGTTCTCATTTATAAGTATAAATTCAATGTGATAATACATCAAAAAAAAAAATACTCGTAAAAAGAAAGCTACAGAGTGTCAACTGTCAAACTTTAATTAGTATATATAGTCTTTGCATCTTGTAATTTTAAAAAGACAAAAAAAAAATCATTAAATGTAAGAAAAAGTCATTAATTACTGTGTGACCACATAAATTTCGTAAACAGCTCATATTTTTTGTTAGTAGAAAAATATATCAAAAACTTTCTATGCCGTCACGAACAATCCCGTCGCCGGCACCGGAAAGTTCACCGTTTGCATCTTCTCACCATGAGAAAACCGCACGCATCTTTCCTCCTCTCGTAGCTATCGGTTTCTCTTTCTTCATAACACTCTCAATCTGTTTTTGCAAATTCAACCGCAAACGCCGATTGAACTCCTCCTCAACGCCGCCTCAAAAACCGCCGCTATACGAATTCTCATACTCATCTCTCCGCAAATCCACCGCTTCTTTCTCACCGGAAAATAAACTAGGTCAAGGCGGATTCGGCTCAGTGTTCCGAGGAACTTTACCTCAATCCTCCGGTGGTAATGTGGCCGTTAAAGTAATGGATTCAGGCTCTCTTCAAGGAGAAAGAGAGTTTCAAAACGAGATTTACTTCGCCGGTAAGCTTAACTCACCTCATGTAGTTTCCGTTATCGGATTCTCTTCAAAACGCCGTCGTTTGATTCTCGTTTATGAGCTTATGGAAAACGGAAATCTTCAAGACGCGCTTCTTCACCGTAGATCACCTGAGCTTATGGAATGGAATAGGAGATTTCTTGTTGCGATTGATATAGCTAAAGGAATTGAACATCTTCATAGTTTGAATCCTTGTGTGATACATGGTGATTTGAAACCTAGTAATATATTGTTAGATCGATTCTTCTCTGCTAAGATTGCTGATTTTGGTTTAGCTAAATTGAAATCTGAACATGTTGAAGTTACCGTTACATCGGAGAATGATGAAGTTAAGTTAGAAATTGAAGATTATGGATCTGTAATTGAAGAAGTAGAGAGTGTGATTACTAATACAACTGGTTATGATGAATCTAATTTTGGATTTACTGATCAGTCTCCAGTTAGTGTTTATAAGGTTCCTCTTTCGTCGCCGGAGACAGTACAGTTACCTTTGACATCGCCGGAAACCGCCATTTCTGTTTCTCCAGAAATGGTGGAGAAAGTTAGTGATTTGGAGGTTGGTAGTAATGTGGGGAAGAGTAAAGATTGGTGGTGGAAGCAAGAAGGTAATGTTGGAAGAGGGAAAGGGAAAGATTATGTGATGCAATGGATTGGTTCTGAGGTTAAGAAAGAGAGACCGAGTAGCGATTGGATCGGTGAGAATGCGGAAGTAGTTGCTAAGAAGGTTGAGAAGAACAAGAGTAGTAAGAGATTAGAGTGGTGGCTTTCGTTGGATGAAGAGAAGGAAAAGAAGAAGAAGAAGAAAGATAAGAGAATGGTGAGAGAGTGGTGGAAAGATGAGTATCGGAAAGAACTTGGTAAGAGAAAGAAGAAGAAGAAAACTTTGGAGTCTGAGTTTCATAGTGATGATGTGAGTACCAGTGTAGGGAATGAAGAATTGTATAGGAAGAAAAGAAGAGGTAGTAGTAGTAATAGTATAGGTAGTAGCATAGATTGGTGGTTAGATGGGTTAAGCGGTGAACAATGGAGAGCACGGAGGAGAAATAGTCATGATTCGGTTAAGAGTTGTGGAGTTAGTAGCACGCCGAGTATGAGAGGGACGATGTGTTACGTTGCTCCTGAGTGTTGTGGTAATAACATAGATGATGTTTCTGAAAAATGTGATGTGTATAGCTATGGAGTTTTGTTGTTAGTACTGGTTTCAGGAAGGCGACCGTTGGAAGTAACGGGACCTGCGTCTGAGATCATACAACGTGCGAATCTCATGTCGTGGGCACGGAAGCTGGCGAGAAGAGGGAGACTTGGTGAATTGGTGGATGAGAAGTTGCAGGTTTTGGACAAAGAAGAAGCGATTTTGTGCATTAAGGTGGCTTTACAGTGTCTGCAAAGATCACCGGTTTCACGGCCTTCGATGAAAGATGTTTTAGGGATGCTTACAGGAGCGATGAGTCCACCGGAGTTGCCTACAGAGTTCTCACCATCACCGCAGTCTCGATTCCCGTTCAAAACACGAAGGAAGCAGCATCGATAGAGCCGGTTTCTTTAGTGGTAAGAGTTTAATAGATGTGTGATGGTTTAGACAAAGTATTGTCTTTGTTTGTGTTGTTTAGTGTTGGATCCACTTAATTTATTCTAACAACGCTGTATTAGCTTTTATTCCTCAATTTCAGCTCTGTTATGTACTTTGCACATTGTCAAATACTCCCATCTGATTATAATTACTTAAGTTATCATCTTCTTGTAAAATTAAGCATAGATTTTTCTGATTATGCATTCATCAAACGGTCCTCAAAGGGTAAAATATACCTTTTCGATCTCCAATTTTGAAGGAAAAAGAACAAAAAAAAAACTGGGGTTTAAATATTGAAATAGAATTAATTATATTTATATATATAATTTTCAAATTTATTTTCGAGTTTCCGATACCAAACAAATAAACCAAACTTTTCAATTTTCAGTAAAACAGTGATGACGTCTTAGTAATTTTTTTTATAAAAACTAAATTTAACAATTATTTATTTATTTACTTATTTAAATTACTAAAAATAAATTTCAAATATCTCAATTCCGGACATTTTTGGATATTTTTTATTTATTAATTAAATTATATAAATATTTTATAAATAAAATTTAGTTTATTGAAACATCATCAGTTTTTATTGAAAATTGAAAGGTTATGTTATTTGTTTTGACGGTGTACAATCAAAAGATAATTTAATTTTTTATATGTAATTGTAATTAATTCAAATGTTTAAAGTGTGAGTGAAATAACTTCGAATTTTAAATTACTACCTTTCATCACTTTGAAAGTTAAAAATGCGATTTCCCGATACAAACATTTAGCAAAAACAAAATTTGTTGTCATATTTACATAACGATTATGGTTATCTACTTATGGTATAAAAATGTATTTTTTATCTACTTATGGTATAAAATGTATTTTTTTTAATAACGATTATGGTTACATTTCAAACTGGCTGACTATTACCATTTATAAAAACTATACCACCATTTTCCTGCTAAACATTCTATTGTTCAAAATAAAATTGTGTCCAAAAAGTTATCAAACAAACATATAAAGATAGTCAAAGATATAGGAAAATTCCATTAAAAATTTTCCAAGGTGACAAACATTTACACTTTAGACATTTAAAACTTTTTTTATTTTCATTTGAAACATTCATACTCAAAAAAATCTATTTTTAACCTTCAAAATAACATTCCAGTTAGCGCCAACATTTCAGATGGCGGAACTCACAACTCCGTTGACGTTAAAGTTAACTCAGTCAAAATTTTAACCACATTGGTGCTTTTGATTATCATTTTCAATTTAAGAACTGGTGCTATTGGATTTATAGAATGATCTTTAGCTTTGCTAACTGTTAAATACTTTGTTATGTCAATAGAGACTATTTGGTCATCTAGAATATTAGTACGAATCGGATCCCAGTTTGAGGGTTTAAGTTAGAAAAAGTTTAATATAAAAGTTTAAAGTAAAAGTAAAAAAACTGTGAACGTTTAAAGTGAAAATGGTTGTTATTTTACATTGTTTAAAAGTATCACATTTTTTTTTATTATAGTCTCTGCTCTTGCATTTTGTTTACCTTATTTTCATCTTTACCATTCATTTTTTGTGCTGTTTATTGTACCAACTAAAATAAATATACATAGTCTCATTTTTAAAAAGAAGAGAAAATGATTTTTTAGTACAACCAGACCGCTGTTGCACTGTAGACGATAATTGGTAATAAAAAATAATAATCAAGGAATCTCGAAGGACAAAATCCTATTTGATTATATAATTATAGTTATACAAGGAGAGCTGAAGAAGACATACATCACCTCTTGCGTACCCTAACAAACATATGTATTAATTTATATTTCCTCCTTTTTCTGATACGGCTAACAAACATATCTTCTTCTCAGTTAAAATAATATTATCAAAAAGATCTTCTCTTCAATTATTTTGCTCAACTTCAAGACTGCAATAATTTTTCAACTTTACAACAACGCCCTGAGCTGTTCTTCGAAAGAGTCAGACCAAACCCCAGTTCACAAAATCCCGTAAGATCAGACCTTGCTGTCTCATAATCATCAGAAAAATAAGGGAATATATGTACTAGTTAATTAAGACCACAACAGCTTTTAGATGGACGATTGTCGGGAGAAGAGAAGGAGACGGTGTACGAAGCTGAACTGTAGTACAGATAATAACGACATAGAGAAGATGATGCACAGAGAAACTGAGAGACAAAGGAGACAAGAAATGGCTTCTCTTTATGCCTCTCTTCGTTCTCTTCTCCCTCTTCACTTCATCCAGGTCACTACTCAAACCCTAATCTTGATTTAGATTCATCATGACTTCTTTAGATCTACGCAATCTTTGTCCTTTGATATGCTCTTCCATGTAAGAAAATGAAAAACGGATCATAGACTTTGTGCCGTTCTTTAACTCTACTGTTTCTTCTCTTATATAAAAGATTCCTGATTAGATCTAGTTCGTACTTGGTCTGTTTTGTTTCTTGTTGGGGTATGTTGCTCTTTCTAGGGAAAGCGTTCAACGTCAGACCAAGTGAACGAGGCAGTGAATTACATAAAGTATCTACAGAGGAAGAACGAGGAGCTGAGTTCGAAAAGAGATGAGCTCATGTTAGTGCCTAGGGGAAGCTTATTGGGAAGTATTAGTGATGATTCTAAGGAGGAGAAGGAGATGATGAGTAGGAAGAATCATGTTGTGGTTCGTCAGTGTTTGGTGGGTGTGGAAATCATGTTTAGTAGCCGCTGCTGCGGTGTTCATCCGCGGTTTTCGAGTGTTCTTCAAGTTCTTAGTGAAAATGGTCTCGGCGTTCTTAACTCCATCTCCTCTATTGTTGATGATAGGCTGACTTACACCATACAGGCCGAGGTAAACCTATCCCACTCTTTTCTTCTTAGCCTCTTGTTGAGGATATGATGACTTATACCATACACCATGTGTTGATAACTTTGATATAAACATCAATCTTTCGAAAAACAAATATTAATTTAAGAAAATAATCATAGGATAGTTTTTACGAAATGCATATGATTTGAGGTCATAGTAATTAATGATGAAAATAGAAATGATAAAACATTATTATGTATATATCAAACATTTGATTCCGATGCATCGTATTCTAGACGTTAATAAGAAGCATATATATACTTTCATGTTGAGCATCAAATATTTAAAACGAACAAATCATCTATAACTAATATGATCATATTGGCTTTAAGAAAATGTTCACACATGTGTACTTTCATACCCATCATGCATATATATATGAAACTTACATTGCAAAAACCAAGATGGTTTATAAGTTTGAAAACACTTATATTTCTGGAGGTTAATTAGACTGTATAATTAGCTCAAGGTAATTCTACTCCAGGTTTTGGCATCAAACTTATTTTTGTTTAATTTTGTATTTTGGTCATCTACAAAGGAAAGGGCTTAATACCATACTTTTTAAATGGTATATACATCTCGTATGAAGAGATCGATGTACAACTTTTTACACTACTCGTTACATAAAACTTTGGTATGTTAGAATGTACGTATATAAGATATATATATATATATACATGTGCAAACTTTTTTTGTTTTGCAGGTCAACGATATGGCTTTGATTGACTTAGCAGAAGTTGAAGAGAGATTAATCAGAATGACGTAAATGGTTGCTGAGTCGCTTTCTTTTAACTTGTCAAGAAAAGTATAAGTCAGATTAATCATATTCTTACTTGTTCTGTTGTGTTGTGTTGTGTTCACATCTATATGTATGTCTTTCTATTCCATTGGATGTGATTATCTAGCTCGTTTAGTAGTTTCTAGATTAACAAATCATTTTTCATAAGCTGAGGTACATTTTGATTCAAATTGTATATTTTGGATTCATCTAATAAGTTTCAAAATTACGAATAGTTATAAGAACGTTGATAGTGTCAAGGCCATATTACCCAGGGTTTAAGGTCGTGTTTGAAGTTGGTAGCATTCTGCTGATTTTGATATGAAAACCAACGAAACTTTACAAATACAAAAATACCAGTTTATACTAGTATGACTCTATGAGGTGCACATATAACCTAACTCAAGAGTGGATAATTGCCACACACTTATATATTAGTCCACCATTTTTTCAGGTTTTGATGTTGGAAAAATTATTTTAATTTCTAACACATCACGTACGCTCAGGTCTGGATATTTGAAACGTAAAATTTGTGATACTGTAAATCCGAAATGTCTGTTGGATTGCAGATCCACGAATGAGCTTCACAATCAAAGAAATTGGGTATGCTTCAATACCATATGGACGAATATGGATCTAACTTATACTCAAAAGCTATATCAAGAGAGTCTAGTATTGCCACACCACTTATATACTAGTCCACAAGTCTTACCAAATCTTGATGTGAGATAAATTACTCTGACAGTAGTTTGAAAAAAAATATAACAGTTTAAGTTAAAACTAATGAATTTTGGAGAAAACAAGTGGTAAAAGGTGTCTTTCCTCTCTTACAATCCTCTCCTTTGAGAGGCTTCATCTGCCAGTTTTCAGTATTTCTTTAAAATATGTTTCAAAAGATTACCTTTACATTTAATAGGCTTCCCATTGGGTTGTATATGTGAGAAATTCCATTCCAACACTATCAAAAGTGTTTTTTTTTTCCAATCAAACTGACATATGACGGCAGTTTTACTGTTAATCTTTTTAAATACCTTTGATTATTATTTTTTAAATGTGAGATGATAAAAGTGTTTGTATTTTAAACGCTTACACACCAAAAACATAGAATAAATGGTAAGATGGGGATTTAGTGAATAATTACATAGAATCAATTGTGATATCATGTTCGAAATCATTTTAGAGAGTGGGTCCATGACTTGAGCCTGCCTGGGATATTTTAGGACAAACGAAGCAGCTGGCGTCCATCTATAAAAAATGAAGATATTTCTTGTCTACTTTTCCACCTGGTCCCAAAATTGCATTAGCTGTCCGATCTTTTAACTAGTTCCACTCCACTTCACTCATCCTACTATCCATACTTAGTTCATCCTTATCATTAAATTTTGTCGTCCTTGACGGCAGTTTTGCTGTTTTAAAAAAAAAAAATATTTTGATTTACATGTATTGTATTTAAAACTATTGTGATACTATTTGTAATAAAATTTATTTACATGTATTGTATATCAAACGTAGAATATATAAGAACATACCACTATAACAAAAACCATACTTTTGATAATCTAGTTCTTACGATAGCAAATTAGCAATATACTCTCATTAGTAATATTTTTTATTTAAGAAATCAACATTTCTATTATTTAGTTCTTGAATATATAAGATATTTTGTATAGATTTTGGGTGTGTTACACGTTCTTATTTCTAGAACGGCTGCGTTGTTGCCACCATAAAGTTTGCGTTGAGGTCAAAGTTTGTTCAACAAACCATAATCGTTCAACGATAAAGTTTCTAATTGAAGCAATTCCTTTATCTGCTTTTACTGTAAATACTACGGATTAGCTAGCTGCTCTCATCCACTAATTACAAGAGAAATTCGTACGTTTGGTTGAATATCATTCTTTTCTTCCTAGAATCAGGAGTTTGTATAACCACTTACAATAATTTTCCCCGTTTTCATTAAAAGCAAAATTGCATTATTAGTCATATTTAAATACTTCAAAATGTTTTTGATACATCGACTTTCAAGTGACTCTCGCCAAGAAGATGATGTGCTTACTTTTCATCTTCAATCAGATGCAGATGATATAAGATTTGCATGAGATTGATAGATCATGCATATATGGTTGAATTACGTATAAAAAATATCCGATGTGATAAAAGTGTTTACATATAAAAAATTGCTGCCATATTTATGTAGCTAAATTTTATAATTAGATAGTGGATTTATTAATATTGCAAAGATGTTATCGTAAATGTGTTGTAACATTTGGTAGTGGTACGACAAAAATTTGTTGTAATTTTGGGGGTCGATTTATTCATATCACCACTTCATCAGTGAATTGCTTCTCTTTGGGAATCCATTTCGATTCTAGTACCTCTTGGATCCTTTCCCCTTCCTTGACATCAGTTAATGATCACATCCAATGCTCATATTTCGATATTACTTTACCTATAAATGTCATATACAAGTCACACGCTTATACACATACAAAACATAAAGTTCTCACGTGTCAGAAATAGTGAAACTAAAACAGTAATGAGTAAACCAATATATATGAGTAAAGACAAGAACAACTTCCGACTTCCGAGGCTGCGTTATTTGGTAACTCTTTTTTTCTTTCTTCCTTCCAAGAAATATGATTAAAGAAGACATACCCACTAATTTCAGGGCAGTACCCTATAAGACCTAATAGTTAATCAAAACCTCAAGAATACTGGTGAGATCTGCAATTCCAAAACCTCAACCCAGTAGATCCTTGTTATAATCTTAAAAAGAAGAAACAAGATGCATAAATATTTATCAGTGCCGGGTCTGATAACATCCAATTGAAATATTTGTTAGGACCTCATTTTTGTGGATCCCCAATTAGATTTTTTATACATATATACGTTGTAATTTTTAGATAATAGATCATTCTTTATTTTGAATAGTTTTTTTATAATTTATGTTTTGTTATTGATTTTTTGTTCTATTTTGTTACGTTGCTTTATATCTTGAGTTATGTTTTGCTTAGAGTTTTGCTTTATCTTTTGATTTATCTTCATCCATCATGGGTCATGGCGGCGTCGATAGGCTTGATCATTAAAGAGATGATGAAAACAAGAGAGAGAAGAAGCTTCTTCACCGCAACATCGAACGTCAAAGAAGACAAGAAATGGCGATTCTTTTTGCATCTCTTCGTAGTCAACTACCTCTGAAATACATCAAGGTAGATAGATTTTACTCAAATAAACTCATTGAATTGCCAATCGATCTCCCTCTCAACTCCAGTGATTTTTCTCCTAGTGTTTTAGTAGTAACAGATTACATATAGTTCTCTTTCTTCGCAGGGAAAGAGAGCGATGACAGATCATGTAACCGGAGCCGTAAATTTCATCAAGGACACGCAAACACGGATACAAGATCTTGCCGCAAGAAGAGACGAGCTAAAGAGAGAGATTGGTCCAATATGTTCGGTCCCTAGTAGTCAAACCGGATCCGGATCCAGATCTGGGTCAAGTAGATCGGAACCAGCTAGTGTCATGGTGCAACCTTGCGTGAGCGGCTTTGAGGTTGTTGTGAGCAGCTCAGCATCAGGTCTCGAGGCTTGGCCAATTTCAAGTTATTGAAGTTCTTCACGAGCAAGGACTTGAAGTCTTCAGCTCTTTAACTGCACGAGTCAACGAGAGGCTCATGTACACTATACAAGTCGAGGTAAGGTTATATATTTACATTCTATTTGCATATTTAGTGTTTTTCTAGAGCTTTAAATGTAAGCTTATCAATCGTGTGAATATGTATATGTTTATGTGTCCATTTATCCACAGGTAAATAGCTTTGGTTGCTTCGACTTAGCTTGGCTGCAGCAGAAGCTCATTGGAGAGTTAGTAATTTCGACGAAAGGGCATTGAAAAATCTAACATTTGTCCAAAGAATTTTTTCATTGGGTGATATTTTCGTTCCGATTTTTATTTGTCAATTAGTAGATATAATACTTTGTGGTGGACTTGGAAATGGATATGCGGAAATATTTTTGGGGAAACAAGAAAATCCCGAGATAGGGTGAAGTTTTTGAAAGAATTAGTTAAGAAAGTAACGCTTGCTAATCTAGGGGAGGCTTCGTGGTATAGTGGAAAGACTGATAGCTTGGAAGACACCAAAAGAAGATTGGTGGAAACGGAGCTTCACATGGAAATCCAAGTTTAGTGGTCGCATATGGTGTGTTACGCAATAGTGAGGGAGAATGGTGCGGAGGTTTTTCATTGAATATTGGTATCTGGTCTGCACCTTTGGCAGAACTATGAGGAGTTTATTATGGGCTTTACATTGTGTGGAAATTAAGAACAACCTGTTTAGAACTTGAGGTGGATTCGGAAGTGGTGATTGGTTTTCTTAAAACATGGATAAGTGATTCACATCTCCTGTCTTTTTAGTACAACTGTGCTATGGCTTTTTATCAAACGACTGGATAGTTTGTGTTTCTCATGTGTATAGAAAAACTAATCGTTTTGCATATGGGTTATCGTACTATACTTTTACTTTACTGTTACGTTTTCATTTGTTAGAAGTTATGCCATAAATATTTAATTTAATTTTAGCAACGGATGTTGCGGGAACTGCATAGCCACTACAGATAGGAATATGATTTTTTCTTAAGTTTTTAAATAAAAGGTATGGAACACGTTTTCCTCACAACTTCCACCAAAAAAATATACTTTGGGCACTGAACACCTCCGGTCTCCTCTCCGGACTTGCCTCAAGGGAAAGAGCTCTTCTTCTCCACCTCCTTGACCGAGCTACGAGATTCGAGAGCAATCACATATGATATCATCGGCCCCTTATTGTCCTGCTTAAATCCTAATAACGGATTCGTCACCTCGAGCAAAGACTCGCTGATCCCACTTTGGCATGACTGCGTAAACCGGATAGTTTCAAAGTTTTGTGAGATGGTGATTTTACGTAAACCAGATTCGTCTTCTTGCTTTGAAAACTTTCAAGATCAGTGGTCAAACGTGACTGGATTCATAAAATGATTTGCGTTATGGAGAGGAGAAGAGACTGATAAGGTACGGGAAAATGTAGCTGATCCTTCTTCTCTATTGGTCCAGAAGATTGTTTGGTCATACGACGATCTTCCATACATTTTTGGATATCACGCTATAGGTTTCACCGTAAGTTTCTGCGCCCTAAGCTGATCGTCACAAGATCGAGTGGTCTACACCGATCTTTATTCATTTGACATCTCTTCACCATCAGATTGAGTTAAGGCTTTGGTTCTTGCTATAGTATCCAGAGCCGGTCCAACCATATTTAAGGGGCTAAACATAACATAAAATATAATTATTTAATTTTTATTTTATATTAATGAAAATAACCATAATAATAGTTTCGTTATATAATAATTTATAGATATACATATGTATATATATTATCAAACATGTATATAATTTAGCTTTTAAAATGATTAAAATATGATACTACTATTAAATTTAATTAATATTATACACTATATACTATATATATATATGCTTGTATTATTTTAGGATTATACTACTAACAGTTGTTAGATTTTTTTTTAAACTACTTTATAGTTTATACATGTATAAAGTATAGAATATATATTATAAGATGAAACCGGTGGACCCAAATAACAGTAAAAATATGACCCAAAACATAAAACATAAAAACATTTAATGATAAACGATACAATATATAGTCTTAAACTTTTTTTTTGTTAAAAGGTTTTAATTAATTCAAAGATGTAGGGTACTAAACTTATACACCACATTATCAATATTAGGAAGCTAAATTTTCATGGGTGAAAAAGGCCCTAAGCCATTGCTTACCTGGCTTACACTCAGGGCGGGGCCTGATCGTATCGCTTCTATTTTACCTTTGCTTGCAGATCGCTGCACTACGAGGCTCTAGTGCTACAACGACTGCGAGAGAATCTCTCATGGAGATTTTGTGACTGAAATGACACCTCACACCGTGACTAAGTATTACTCAAGCAAGAGAAAATGAAGAGGAGTGAAAGGAATCTACAAATTTCTTGGCGAAAGAGTTCCACACGCAGAGCATTTGGATAGGGCAAACGAGAAAGATCTCTCGTTGAGTTTTAAGCCACGTGGAATCAGAGTCAAACCACAAAAACGTTTACCAGCTCATCGAGTCACTGATGTGTGTGACGAGAGCGCTCGTTGCCCTTCACGACCTTTCGTTCATGCATCGTGACATGGGATAATGAGAAACACATAAACAACAACAACAACAACATCGAAAGCAGAATGGTTCGTTTGTGGGTTTTATGCTGCGGTTGAGGACCCGCAGCTTAACCCGCACCATCCTACGGCCAAAGTAGCAGAGAATGAGGAAGAGGAGGAGCGTGGGAGACACGCACCGGAGATGGGGAGAGGATTGCATGCTGTTAAAGTGGATGTGTGGGGAGTGGGTTATATGATAAAGACTTGTGGCTTGAGTAATGTGCCAAAGATGTTGAGAAATCTTCAGGGGAAATGTTTAGAGACGAATCAAGAGAACCGACCCACCGCAGTCTATTGCTTTAACCACCTTCTCCAGGTTCAATCTGCCAGTTCATCGTCGTCTTAGTCTTTGTGTTTTTTTAAAACCATAAGGTTCGAAACCTATAGATGTAGAAGTGATATAAACGGTTTGACTATATATCAGTTTAGTCAACCTTGTCCGTTTAAATAATTTTGGCAGCTTGAACTAGCAATTTGATTAGCTTCAGTAGCAAACGTTTCGTTTCGAGTATTTCGAGAGATAGCGACTTTTAGTGAGCAGCGGATAATATAACTCATGTTTTCGTTGGGGATAAATTTACACATGATATGAATAAAGAAGTAATTTTAGGTTATATATTGTAAAAGTTTCTTATATGAAGAAAAAAGGTTGGAACAAATTAACCTCAAAACATAAATTTAGATATACAGTTCTTTTTAACTGTTGACTGGTGAGAATCGAGGGTGTTTGTGGGGAGAAACAGACATCGGTCTAAACAAAACGATAGAAAACAGCCGCCATTTCACTTTCAATTACATTTTTAACTTTATATTCTTTGCCCCCCAGATTTTCCTACTCTGGGTTTTTAGTATCTTTTATATATTTTTTTTTCCTATTGTTTATGTGTCAGATCTTTTGAAAACTTCTATATCTTTTATTCTTTCTTTTCTATAAAAAAAATGTTTAATAAATCAAAACAATGCTTTGTTTTCCAACTCTAATTTAGATAGATCCAACAAACGCTTCTTTGTAGTTTAGTTGATGGCTGTAAATGTAACTGGTCCACGGATCAGGGGCGGGATATGAAAAGGCATTAAGTATTTACAAATGTAAGATGAAACGCAGTTGGAATATTAATTATATTAACAATAATAAATTTTGCTTAATGTTTTTAATTTCATTGGGTTCAATCAACAACACTTAAAGTTCGAGTAAGAACAGTAGTTTGGGCAATGAAGACAAGTGCATTAAATGGTGCCGTTGAAATGTGATTTGTGGAGAGTAATGCATCATGCACCACAAATACAACTGGTGTAAACATGTTTTACAAATCTCCTCTATCTCTTATTAACCCGCGACTATGCGGTAGATTCACCCTTTTTTATTCGAGTAATGACTAATATCTCCGATAAACCAGTCATCCGATTATTTTTCGGTTAATTTGATTAATCTTTATATAATCTAATTATTTTCCGTCTAATGATACATAATCCGATTATTTTTATATTGTAAGTATAAAACAATATTTTTGTTATTCATACATTTATAATGAAAATTTATGATGTTTTATAATAAATTATGTTAAAAATTTAAATAAAAATAATAAAATTTATCTTAATATTATATTTTCATGTATTTAATATAATTTTTAAAATAGTATTATTTAAAATTTAAATATAATTGATGAATAAATTTTTAAATATTAAAATAAACTTAAAAACTAACTTCCGATTAATCTCTGTTTACTTTCCGATTAATCGTTTAGACGGTAAACCCATCCTAACTGACCAACTAGCGGATTGTAAATTTTAAAACATGGCCTTTAAAGTAAGCATAATATATGAATAGTAAAAGAAATTATATATTGTGTAATAAAAATATTTAAATGATGAAAATGATAAATGGTGCCTAGAAATACTTCAAATTAAAATAAATTAATATATATTAGTATATTTATAAATTTAAAACTGTTAATTTAGAAACCTGGAATCAGAGTAGAAAGCCACAAAAGTGAGCCACGAAAAAGACAGACGAATCAAATAGGAATATCGCGCAACTACAATCAGTTCAGTAAGATGTCGTGTATACGACTCGGATGATGCAATATATTCTTCGAGTATCATTTTACCATCCCAAGACCAAATGCAGATGTGACTATAAATCTCGATAACAATTTTAATTTTAATTAATTATTATTTTCTCTAGCTTATGACTTTATTCCATTAATTTTAAGACACTTTAATGTTTTAATTTTTTTTAATAAAATCATATTTTCGATAAACTTTTTTGGTAAGAAATTCGTCACCAATTTTCGACAAATTTAGTACCAATACTTTTTTAACTAATTTATGACCAATTTCCAACTAATTTAGTTTTTAATTATCTTTTCATCAATAAATAGATAAAAATTGGTCGAAATTGGACTTGAATTTCCCACTATTTTGTCACAAATATCTGATGAATTTTTGACTATTTTCTATTTCCAGCATTTGTTTTTGCCAATTGTTTTGGTTAGAATTTTGTAGGATTGACTTATTCCAACAAAATTCTTATCAAAGTGGTTACCGGAGTCTACATCAAGCAAGACACAAAAATAACACCATGTCCGATATAGTGATATATATTTAGAGTGTTTCTTTACTTTCTTTCTGTTTTATAGTATGTTGAATTTATATTTCAAATATTAGTTAAGACCCCAAAATATAACCAATGGGATTGGTCATGGTTCTGTTTTATAGTATCTTGAATTTTTATTACAAATATTAGTTAAGACCCCAAAATATAACCAATGAGATTGGTCTAACTATGTTTCTGACCCAAGATCTTTATTACTATTACGTGTGGTTCACATGTTTCTGAAAACTGTTTATCAATTATATATAAGGCTAAATTATTTAAAAATTAACAATACGTACTAGTTACATACCACAAACTATAATAAAATCCAAAATTTCATATTGTTAGTTTTAAGAACTTTTTCTGCAGTTTTTCTCAAATTAATTACCCGACTGTAAATAGTAAGATGACTCGTCACGAACTCCATATGGCATAAACAAATTCATTTGTGTGTTGGAAACCGAAATTACTTTGGCCAATTGAATATATGGTTGACTAAGCTCTCTCTGTCGGATTTTATCACCCATGGAATTAGTCTGGAGGCATAGAGTGGTGCAAATTTTTTACTTACATGATGTGTAATGTGCCGGTCCGAGTTATTATCTAAGTTATTATCTATTAATTATTTACAGAATAAATTCAGTGTTTACATATTCTAAATTATTTTTATAGATAGTTTGTAAGAAAATATTTATAAAATATTAATATTATACTACTCAATGTCAATTTGTAATATATTTATACCACAAACAGCTTATTATGACTTTTACTGTTCAAAACTTTTTTATATACAACATAACTTTTTATCATTCAAAAATTATTTCGTACCGCTAATTTTGTATTAACCAGACTTGTTTCGTTTATTAATTCGTAGCATTATTGAATCTGCTATTAGCCTATTACCATTTGAAGTATAGAAAACTACCCAATTCATCATATTTATTTGGTCATGCATGAAGGGTTGTAGTAACAAGTAACTAGCAAGACATATGGCATCAATCAGATATAATACTCATAGATTATATTTATTTTTTTTAAAACATAAATTTCGAAAGAAAACATATTTGCAAATAAGATTTATTAGCGAGAAGAAGAATAATCAGAGAACAGTTGGACAATGTGATGATGCTGTATCATTCATTGATGCAAAATCCAAACGTTGTCGTTTAGCTCGGCGGACAGAGATTTGTTTGTTTGTTTTTTCTTAAGCTAAAATAATTAGGCGGAAATAAATAATGAAGAGAAAGAGAACAAAAGAGATGCACGTGATGCGAGGGTGTTTTGCATTTTGATGAGAGCTGTTCTTGTCCTTTTCTCTCCCGACTTATCTTCTTCATTACTATCAGTATCAACTAATTAAATATATTATTTATCAGATTTATCAACTATTTAAATATACAAATAAGATATATGAAGGTGTTAAGTGTTAAGCCCTTTAAATGTTTTTTATATTCATATAATATCCTATCATAACTTTACAAGTTTTGTTTGCACCATAAATTGATTGACGTTAGTTAGATTTAATTTTATTATACAATGTGTGATTGTGTATGGAATTCATAAGCTCGTCACAAGTTCTTTTGTCTTGGTATGTCATAATTTAAATGCCGAGATATGCGACTTTTCAACCAAATCTAAGTATGGTTTTGGGTACATTTAAAAAATATGGCTTCTTATGGAGTAGCTGTTGGACTTGATAATCTGACTTTATCTTTGTATGCTTCGAAAGTTTTGTAAGAACCGTATTACAAAAAGTCCTCTCCTGGTTTAGTTTGTAAAGTCCAACACTTAAATTTTAACATTCGGTTAATTAGTACTAGCAGTTTGGTCTTTTAAGCTAAAACATTATAGTTTAACGGACCTCAACTGATGAGTTTAAAAACTGGGTGTAACTTAAAACTTCTATTTGTAAGTTTGAGTAGTAAAAAAGACAATTTGGGCTGGACGACCGTTATAAAGGTTTGTATAGTATATCTGATATTATCTTTTTTATTTTTTTGGTTGAAGATGTATTTTTTTTGGTAAAGTTCAATTAAATTTTAGTAAAAGTAAAAAAAGAAAATAATGATAAACACTCCATACATGTCTCATCAATTAGTTTTAGTAGTTTCATTTCTAAGGTCGGAAAAAATGAATATAACTGACTAAAAAATGAATATAACTGACTAAAAAATGGACGATAAACAAATGAGAAAATGGATTTAGAAAAACCAAATTCAATTATGAGTTGTAAATTGAGCAAACGCTTTACAAGGTGTATATGCATATACATATATAATAAGGTGCCTAACAAGTCAGAATCAGATGATACTGAGCATTATTAGGGCTATGGTTATGTTTGTGAGAAAGAAGACATTCGTGGGTAGGTTTTGGTGGCCCATGTGTTTTTTTTTTCTGATGACTTGACTTACAATTTCTGTCTTTAATCTTAAGTTGCACTCGGTGGTTAAAGACATTGATGTGTACTTTGCTCTTGGAATTTTCTTACTCTCTAAATTTACTCCGACCAAATCCATTCCCTAAAGGAAAATGTGCATTTTTTTAATAAATCTAATAATCAAATTATGTCTCAAAAAAAAAAAAAAAAACCATTCCCAAACGATGACACGTCGGTTGGAATGGACAAAACTCATGTCCGGTTTTGTTCCTGAATTCACGCTATAATGGCAATGCACTTCAACTAAAATCCTCCCTTGAAACTGAGCGGATTTCACGGTATCAAATGTTTAATACTTTATTGTGAAAACCCTCTTAAATCTTTAAAACTAATAATAATTATTCATTATTTTATGTTATCTTTTCTTCTAATTCCTACTTTGATTAGAAATTCAAAACACTTGGGAACATTGTTTTACTTTCTGAAATTCTGGTTCCTTGTATTCAAATAAATTCGTTATTCAAGAAAAAGTTCCTACGTGCTCGTAGTTATTAAGATTTAACGAGCATTCATAAGCCACCCGGTAAGGCTTGGTCTAACACTTGGAACAATATACTTACAAACGTTTTAAACTTAGAAATCCAATTCACCATGAGAACAAAAGAGATATAGTAACTAAGAAAGACCAAAAAGATTTAGATAGTAATTTGGTTTCTTTAGATGGGATTTTTGTTGGTAATGACCCAATTTGAAAAGGAATCGAGAGTATTCACATCTGCTCTGTAATGTTTCTGAGTGAACTCAAGGAACATAGGCCAAGTGAAGTCAGGGTATCTTCTTGGTGTCATCTTCTCCAAAATCTCACTTGGTGGTTTCACAACTTTGTCTTTCTTGGGACACAAGAAAAACGCCAATGATTTCCTCGCGCTTTCTCTATTCACAACCGCTCTATGTAAACAACTCTTGAATATTCCATTTGATAGTGCCTGCAAAAACAATTTTGGTCAACCATTTGTGTGTTTATGAGTAACCAAAACGTGTTTACTTATTAAAGGCTATTAATTACCATGAAAGTGTCACCAATATTGACAACAAAAGCCTTGGGATTTGGGAGAACTGATCGCCATTGATTATCAACAAAGACTTGTAGACCATTGACATGGTCTTGGTGAAGAATAGTCAAAGAGCTTGGATCACAGTGAGGTCCGGTACCTAGCGTGAGATCTGGTGTTTGACATGGAGGATAATGATTAAGCCTCATTATTGAATCATTCTTTTCGAAAAATCCTCTGAAATAGTCGCGGTTTATGCCTAAACTTAGCCCCAGAAGCTCCATGATCTGGAGTGATAAAGAACTCATTGCTTCACAGTAGTCTTGATACACCTTCCTGTAAACAAACCCGGAGAAATTATTAGTAAAACCGGTCAAACTATTTCCGGTTAAATGATTTCGGTATAAAAACCGGTTTATTTAAGTAAGATTAGAAAACAGAGAAAATAAATAACAATATTTGGGGTTTTGCTCTGTTTTGTAGTTCTTGTTCTGTTTTAGGACACGTACCCAAACTGCTCGAACTCTTGTCCTAATGTATCGGAGAAATAATCTTGAACGGTTCTTGAACCGCTCTTCTCGTTGGAAAACCGGAAAGAGAGAGTCTCCTTCCATGGAAGCTTAGTGGAGAATCTGCCGGTGAAGCTACTAGCGTAGCCACTGCTCTCACCAGTTTTTCTCTGAGCTCTCTGTTTTCCGGCGAGAGACATCTCAAAGAAACGGTCCATGAAACGGTGAGCTTCGGATATGAGTGACTCGCTGACGCCATGATTGACGACGAGAAAGAAGCCGTGTTTGGTGCAAGCTTCTGCGATGAGTCTAGAAGCTTCAAAAGTTGAGTCTTGGTTTGAAAGATCGATGAAAGGGACGTTGAGCTCCGGTATGTCAATGGAAGGTTTCTCTTCGTCTGGCCAAATGAATTGGTTTGGGATTTGGGATTGGAGATTAAGAAGTGAAGGGTTGAATACTAGTGGAAGAGTTTGGTCGTTTTCAAGATCTTGTTTTGGTTCGTGTTCTTTCTCTGCCGGAGATGTTGTTGTGCAAATTATCGCCATTTCTTTGCTTTTTTTTTCTTGAGAGATTTTGGTTTTTTGTTTGTTTTGTCTTCTTCTGTGTCAAAATGAATAAAGAGGAGAAGTGGAAGTGAGTGTGAGTGTTGTTGAGGAGATGGGGGAACAAAGGGTCCTTTTAAGTGTTTATATAAGCAAGCTTCAAGTCATCTTACTATATATTTGTTTGGTTTTTGTTTTCTTATAATAATTGTTTTTTTTTTTCATTTTTTCTACATATGCCACATGGGATTTCATACTCATCTCTTTATAAGGTGAATTTTATAGTAAAAAATTTGTGTATATTGAACAAAGTTTTTGTCTCAATCAATACTACAAACGAAAAAACTAGACGACAATTAATCCCTAAATTAAATGCGTATTTGTTTCATGTGCTTGGTATTCATGCATGTTGAATTCAATCATGATCTTATTCAATACATTCTTATCGGAATCTTGCAATGATACAAAGTCGTTTTTTAGTCTGTGTAATTTGAGCACACTGGAAAGTCTAGTGTAAAATCTCTATCTTAAGAAAAAGAAATTTCTTTCAAAGAGTTTAATTATACATAAAAGTTGAGACCTATACTCTTAATAAACAATCTATCAACACATTAACTATAGATTTAACAAAAAACCTGCACATGAACTATTTATAATTAGTTTTAAACGGCAATGATTTACACATGTATATATATATATTCTCTCCGTTTAACAAATGTTTGTTTTATAGTTTTTTATTGTTTGTTTTAAAAAGATATTGTTCTATATTATCAATGTAAAATTTTAAATATCAAAACTCAAGTTTACCTTTAAGGCTTTAACCAAAACTAGCTAGTTTTCTTTGAATTTAAGATTATCATTTAACTAGTGACATATTAAATAAACATACATGTGTATAATTGAATATTTCCTTAATTTGTATAAAATGTCTTCCACACACGTGTTTATGAAACATAAAGAATATATTACAATATTGTGAAAATTGTCAAATGTATATACAAAGGCCACACAACCAAAACTACCCTTTAACCAAAAGCAGCTAATTTTCTTTGAATGTAAGTCATGTTCTAAAAATCTCTGGTTAGCTCTGATTATATCCCGTCTAATCGCTAGGTCCACCCTCACCGCTTCGATTAATGACTAATCCATCGACAAAGTCAGTCAACCAATTACTTCCCGCCTAATCTAATTAATCCCCGCCTAATCCGATTATTTTCTGAATAATCATCTATAATCCAATTATTTTTAAATTTTCAAATATAAAAAATATTTATTTTGTTATTCAGATATTTATATTGAGAGTTTGTGATGTTTTATGATAAATTATGTTAAAATTATAAATAAAAATCATAAAATAAATTATCAATACTACATTTTCATGTATTTACTATAATTTTAAAAATAATATTATTTAAAAGTTTAATATAATGGATAAATATATTTTAAAAATATTAAAATAACATAAAACTAATTCTTTAATAATCCCCGTTTACTCTCCGATTAATCTCTAGGCGCTAGGCCCATCCTTACCACCGGACTAGCGCCTAGCGAGTTTTAAAATATGGATTTTAAGTCATTAGCATTTAATCATTGAATTAGAGACATATTAAACTAAAAGAAATATATATACACATGTATATAAAATATTTTATTAATTTGTATGAAATATCTTCCAATAACATGTTTATGAAACAAAAAGATATATTACTAAAATAAAACTTTTATAAATGAATACTCGATAATTTAATAACTTCAATAAATCAATAGTTTTCTCAGTTTTAAATTGATACTTTCATCCACTTATCATTTTTATAAATTAATAACTCAATAAATTTATAAACATCATGATATCAATTTATAGAGGTTTTACAGTAGATCGTAATGAAAACTGTCAGATGCATATATACAGGCCACTCCAAAAAAAACAAATATGTATGACCTTTTCAGAAAGATTTTGTTTCATCCATTGTCAATTATAAAATCAGATTTTATTTGTCTACAACATCTTAAACTCTTTTTACGTTCTGCTCATTCTTAATTCAGTGTAAATACCCGAGACCGATACATACTGTAGTACAAATTCATCATTTTCCACTACAAATTTCACAAGATAGAGATACATCCTCTAAATACAATTTTGGCTTCTGTCCAACAAACATATTGCCATGGGAGGACGAATTAGGTATTAAACAGAACAAATCTTTTTTTATGCAAACAAAATTAATAAATTCAATGGATCTTTTTTGGTGGTGTCTGTTTTTATAGTTGGGTCCCGTGGCTGTGTTTTGGCTGTATTAGGAGAAGTGTTGGTTCCATATACTTATTTACTTTCTCGGCTTCCATAGTTTGAAAAAATTAATTGTCTGTCTATTTTCTATTGGATCTCAAGAAAATGTTAATAGAAGAAAGCATAGTACTTCAGTAGTTATAAGAGAGTTTGGATCCAAACACAAGTAATAACTTAGGGGGTGCTCTTATAACACTTTAATGGTAAGATATGGGGTCAATTTGTAAACCCCACAACCTGCAGGATCTCTTGTAATTATGCCCAATCGTTCATGGTTGGTTGAACGATCAATTAAGACTTTGGAAGTTCGTCGATTTTTAATTACACTTTATCCTTACCCGAATTTTTTTGTATCTAATACTATCTAACTTTTGAATCAAAAATAACTTTAACAAAAAATCATCAACTTAAAAATTTATTAGGGTTAAACAAACACCTTATAATATTCTTTTTTTTTGTTTTGGGGGGGGGGGGAGGGGTGTTAATGGACCATTAATAATGGTGACTGCTGTCCTCGGTCTTGGCCCGATTTAGACCGTAGCGGGACAGGCATGGACACAACATTTAGTGTCCATGAACTAGTTGGTCTAGCGGGCAGAACTTCAGTGAACAGCGGATGAGATGGGCTTGGCTGCAGCGGGCAACACGGGCATGCGGATAACCCGCAAAGTGGAACTTTCTAACACTACTAGAGGTTTTCTCCGTGTCTCTGTTAATCTTTGTTTAATGAAAATTTTCCGCTGCATCCTGTTAGAAGAAGAGCTTACAACAATAAAACATATAAACTTAATAAACTCATTGAGATCAAGTTGAATTCTTACATGGGAAGATGGATTCCGTTAATGTCTCGATCAAGTTGAGTAATGAATTGAGATCTTCATGCAGTCATTGTTAATGAGGCTTTGATTATTGATATTATTCAAAATTACATATTACCAGTAATTAATTATACAAATCTAAATCCAATACATTGAACTTATAATAACTATCTTCTAACTAATCATATAATTCTACAAACTAGTAAGCATAAGAAGATAATCGAAAACCTATAAACATAAGAACAAAACTGCAAGTTGGGCTCCTTGCACCTTCAAAATGGCAACTTTTTCTCATTCTTTCTATCAGTGTCTTTGAAACATGAAATTTTACAAACCGTTTTCACCATTCAACTCTAAAAAGAAAAGAGATCATGCAATAACATTTACCTACAATTAAACCATGACTCTGCGTCTCTGCCATACAAAAACGGACACAAGTGGATAAAATAATTTGCAAATTTGAAATTTGAAATGGAATTTCGATCTAGATTCAAAAAAACAATTAGTTAAAAAAAATCAATCGAAAAATAAGTTTCAATCGAATAAAAAGAGAAGAATAAACTTATCTAGAAGCTTCAAACAACCAATCTAATCAGAGATCGATCAATAAATAAAGTCGGGAAAAGTGAGTGGGGGTAATGGACCATTAATAATGGTGACTGCTGCCCTCGGGCTTGGCCCGATTTAGACCATAGCAGGACAGGCATGGACACAACATTTAGTGTCCATGAACTAGTTGGTCTAGCGGGTAGAACCTCAGTCAACAGCGGATGAGATGGGCTGGGCTGCAGCGGGCAACACGGGCATGTGGATAACCCGCAAAGTGGAACTTTCTAACACTACTAGAGGTTTTTTCCGTGTCTCCGTTAATCTTTGTTTAATGAAAATTTTCCGCTGCATCCTGTTAGAAGAAGAGCTTACAACAATAAACCATATAAACTTAATAAACCCATTGAGATCAAGTTGAATTCTTACATGGGAAGATGGATTCCGTTAATGTCTCGATCAAGTTGAGTAATGAATTGAGATCTTCATGCAGTCATTGTTAATGAGGCTTTGATTATTGATATTATTCAAAATTACATATTACCAGTAAGTAACTATACAAATCTAAATCCAATACATTGAACTTATAATAACTATCTCCTAACTAATCATATAATTCTACAAACTAGTAAGCATAAAAAGATAATCGAAAACCTATAAACATAAGAACAAAACTGCAAGTTGGGCTCCTTGCACCTTCAAAATGGCAAATTTTTGCTCATTCTTTCTATCAGTGTCTTTGAAACATGAAATTTTACAAACCATTTTCATCATTCAACTCTAAAAAGAAAAGAGATCATGAAATAACATTTACCTACAATTAAACCATGACTCTGCTTCTCTGCCATACAAAAACGGACACAAGTGGATAAAATAATTTGCAAATTTGAATTTGAAATGGAATTTCGATCTAGATTCAAAAAAACAATTAGTTAAAAAAAATCAATCGAAAATAAGTTTCAATCGAATAAAAAGAGAAGAATAAACTTATCTAGAAGCTTCAATCAACCAATCTAATCAGAGATCGATCAATAAATAAAGTCAGAAAAAGTGAGTGGGGGGGGGAGGGGTGTTAATGGACCATTAATAATGGTGACTGCTGCCCTCGGGCTTGGCTCGATTTAGACCGTAGCGGGACAGGCATGGACACAACATTTAGTTTCCATGAACTAGTTGGTCTAGCGGGCAGAACCTCAGTGAACAGCGGATGAGATGGGCTTGGTTGCAGCGGGCAACACGGGCATGCGGATAACCCGCAAAGTGGAACTTTCTAACACTACTAGAGGTTTTCTCCGTGTCTCCGTTAATCTTTGTTTAATGAAAATTTTCCGCTGCATCCTGTTAGAAGAAGAGCTTACAACAATAAAACATATAAACTTAATAAACTCATTGAGATCAAGTTGAATTCTTACATGGGAAGATAGATTCCGTTAATGTCTCGATCAAGTTGAGTAATGAATTGAGATCTTCATGCAGTCATTGTTAATGAGGCTTTGATTATTGATATTATTCAAAATTTCATATTACCAGTAATTAACTATACAAATCTAAATCCAATACATTGAACTTATAATAACTATCTCCTAACTAATCATATAATTCTACAAACTAGTAAGCATAAGAAGATAATCGAAAACCAATAAACATAAGAACAAAACTGCAAGTTAGTCTTCTTGCACCTTCAAAATGGCAACTTTTTGCTCATTCTTTCTATCAGTGCCTTTGAAACATGAAATTTTACAAACCATTTTCATCATTCAACTCTAAAAAGAAAAGAGATCATGAAATAATATTTACCTACAATTAAACCATGACTCTGCGTCTCTGCCATACAAAAACGGACACAAGTGGATAAAAATAATTTGCAAATTTGAAATGGAATTTTGATCTAGATTCAAAAAAACAATTAGTTAAAAAAAATCAATCGAAAAATAAGTTTCAATCGAATAAAAAGAGAAGAATAAACTTATCTAGAAGCTTCAATCAACCAATCTAATCAGAGATCGATCAATAAATAAAATCAGGAAAAGTGAGTGGGGCGAGGGGTGTTAATGGACCATTAATAATGGTGACTGCTGCCCTCGGGCTTGGCCCGATTTAGACTGTAGCGGGACAGGCATGGACACAACATTTAGTGTCCATGAACCAGTTGGTCTAGCGGGCAGAACCTCAGTGAACAGCGGATGAGATGGGCTTGGCTGCAGCGGGCAACACGGGCATGCGGATAACCCACAAAGTGGAACTTTCTAACACTACTAGAGGTTTTCTCCGTGTCTCCGTTAATCTTTGTTTAATGAAAATTTTCCGCTGCATCCTGTTTGAAGAAGAGCTTACAACAATAAAACATAAAAACTTAATAAACTCATTGAGATCAAGTTGAATTCTTACATGGGAAGATGGATTCTGTTAATGTCTCGATCAAGTTGAGTAATGAATTGAGATCTTCATGCAGTCATTGTTAATGAGGCTTTGATTATTGATATTATTCAAAATTACATATTACCAGTAATTAATTATACAAATCTAAATCCAATACATTGAACTTATAATAACTATCTTCTAACTAATCATATAATTCTACAAACTAGTAAGCATAAGAAGATAATCGAAAACCTATAAACATAAGAACAAAACTGCAAGTTGGGCTCCTTGCACCTTCAAAATGGCAAATTTTTCTCATTCTTTCTATCAGTGTCTTTGAAACATGAAATTTTACAAACCGTTTTCACCATTCAACTCTAAAAAGAAAAGAGATCATGAAATAATATTTACCTACAATTAAACCATGACTCTGCGTCTCTGCCATACAAAAATGGACACAAGTGGATAAAATAATTTGCAAATTTGAAATTTGAAATGGAATTTCGATCTAGATTCAAAAAAACAATTAGTTAAAAAAAATCAATCGAAAAATAAGTTTCAATCGAATAAAAAGAGAAGAATAAACTTATCTAGAAGCTTCAAACAACCAATCTAATCAGAGATCGATCAATAAATAAAGTCGGGAAAAGTGAGTGGGGGAGGGGTGTTAATGGACCATTAATAATGGTGACTGCTGCCCTCGGGCTTGGCCCGATTTAGACCATAGCAGGACAGGCATGGACACAACATTTAGTGTCCATGAACTAGTTGGTCTAGCGGGCAGAACCTCAGTGAACAGCGGATGAGATGGGCTGGGCTGCAGCGGGCAACACGGGCATGTGGATAACCCGCAAAGTGGAACTTTCTAACACTACTAGAGGTTTTCTCCGTGTCTCCGTTAATCTTTGTTTAATGAAAATTTTCTGCTGCATCTTGTTAGAAGAAGAGCTTACAACAATAAAACATATAAACTTAATAAACTCATTGAGATCAAGTTGAATTCTTACATGGGAAGATGGATTCCGTTAATGTCTCGATCAAGTTGAGTAATGAATTGAGATCTTCATGCAGTCATTGTTAATGAGGCTTTGATTATTGATATTATTCAAAATTACATATTACCAGTAAGTAACTATACAAATCTAAATCCAATACATTGAACTTATAATAACTATCTCCTAACTAATCATATAATTCTACAAACTAGTAAGCATAAAAGATAATCGAAAACCTATAAACATAAGACAAAACTGCAAGTTGGGCTCCTTGCACCTTCAAAATGGTAACTTTTTGCTCATTCTTTCTATTAGTATCTTTGAAACATGAAATTTTACAAACCGTTTTCATCATTCAACTCTAAAAAGAAAAGAGATCATGAAATAACATTTACCTACAATTAAACCATGACTCTGCGTCTCTGCCATACAAAAACGGACACAAGTGGATAAAATAATTTGCAAATTTGAAATTTGAAATGGAATTTCGATCTAGAATCAAAAAAAACAATTAGTTAAAAAAATCAATCGAAAAATAAGTTTCAATCGAATAAAAAGAGAAGAATAAAATTATCTAGAAGCTTCAATCAACCAATCTAATTAGAGATCGATCAATAAATAAAGTCGGGAAAAGTGAGTTAAAGATTTGATTAGCGCCCGCGGGTCGACCCGCATACCCGCTAGGATTCAGTGGGCAGGCTTGGACTTCCAATTTGTTGACCGCGGTCCTAATCGGGCCATCCGTGGTGGTTTGAGCGAGCAGCGGTCACCAGCGGGCACATGGATAGATTGACCCGTCTGACAGTTCTATAATATTCTTATACTACTCTAAAATAAATTTTCTGATCGAATCGGAAGCTAATGTGTATCGGAAGCTACTCTAATCTAATATTCTTATATGTAGTTCATAATCTAATTTTTTTTGCCCCAAAAAAAAAAAGTTCATAATCTAATATAATATCAAAATTTGAATATACATTGACCAATCCAATCTAAATTCTGTAGCTAACTTATGTTTGAAATACCAAAATTAATATATATATATATATAAACCATCATTTTAAATGGTTATATTTGAAATAGTAATATAAAGAAAAGAAAAAAAAAAGTAAATATCTTGACTAGTACATAAAAATTTAAGGATATAAACTAATACAATTATTATCATTTGATTTTGAACTTTGAATTAAAAGTACATGATAGTGGATCAATTTGAAATGAATCAAGCTGGTGTGTTTGTTTTCTGAATATTAAAAATCCACAAGGTGAAAAAATTATAGGATCGTAGACAGTTTTCTCTTCCCACGTGTGCTTATTTGTCCAAACTCGAAACTAATAAGACATGGAAAAGGACAAATATGTGAAGAAGTGTTTGGTGAAGAGATCTGGGGCCCGTAGCCACACAAAGGGTGTGCAACACGAAGAGAAGATAGCAGATGGTAAGGTGTGAGCATGAGTTCACTTGCTTTTTTAACTGTTTTCTGAATCCAAAAATAGCCCAACATTCAAAAAGACCCATTGGCCATTTCCATCTCCCTCTAAGACAAAGGTTAAAATATGAATCACACGGGAAAATAGTGAACAAAAAGTCTATTTTTCCTTTCTAATTGTTTCGTTGGGTAGAAATCAACTTTCATTGGGTACATCTACTTAGACCATTGACTTCGTTATTGTAAATCTGAAATCTGATAGACTGATACAGAAGATCAAGATCGAAGCAATTTTTTAGTTAATAAAAAAAATTAGTTGAGTGACTCTAGTCACATTTTTTTCAAGTTGCGGTAAAAGTTTATTTCTCGTGAGTCATGATTAGTGGTTTGGAGCAGTTTTTATTTAGTTAATAAAAAACACCGTTTGTGGTTTGGAGCAGTTTTTATTCACTATTCATTGGTGCGGTTGGAGAAAAATTTAAGAAATCCATCACGGACTACCTAGTGGCAGTTTTACAAAGTAATAAATTTAGGCATTGAATGACACATATAGATTGTACAATAGTTTTTTGGTTTTTTTTAAATACTTTATTTTTAGTCATTCAATATCTTTTTAAAATAGATTCCCTACAAAAAATTAGGAAAACAGTTTTTAGAATAGTTAACCAATTTTCACAAAAATGTAAAAAAATATTTCGTGATTTCTCACTATTTAAACGTGAATTCACTCGAAACCTTAGCCATCTGTAGTTGCTCCATGAACTAAAGTTTGGTCTTTAGTTAATTTTATCTCAATTATACCTTTGTGCATATTTATACATGAACTTAATTTTTTTTTTAATAATGAACTTGAATTTTCAAAATTGACCAAATATATACATATTGTTTAACATCATTAAGTTGCCGCTAATTCTTGATGACGTGGAATCTACGCAGAATCCACATAATTAATGATGAAAAAATGAGTAGAAACTAGTACTTAATCCAAAACCTCTAATATTTTTTCTCATCATTCAATACCATTTATGCTATAACAATTATTGTTATTCCTAACAACACATAATATATATATATATATATTGTTATTGTTTTTAAATCGATTTTTCTGTTGATTTATGCTTTATGAAATTAAATGAATTGGATTTCAGTTTAATTAATGATACGATTAGAAGGTTAGAAAAGCTCTAATTCTAGTTTTGGTCTCAATGTTTTATTGTTCAGTTCACGTTCATTAATGTATTTCAGGCGGTTAAATAATAACAGTTTGTGTTTTTTATATTGTTTATAATTCTAATATTAATATTTCAGTTTCATCAGCAATGAATCTGTGGATTCATGGTTATTGCTGTTGGATCTGAGAAACAAGCTCTCTGTAATGTCATCGGCACCGGTAAAAATTTGTATAAATTAAAATCTACTTAGCTTAAAATTTAGAGATCTTTAGGTAAATGAAGTACCCATAGACTCAAGTGAAAGATCTCATTCTTCTCATTATGTTATGCAATTTTGAAAAAAAACAGAATCATGATTAATCAAAATACCATATCAAAGTGCCTAAAACTGAGACGAACTAAGAAGCCATTGATTCAATACTTGGATCTGCCAAAAATATAAGACATTATTATTGAATGAGTCCAGAAGACGAACGGAAAAAGAAGAAATAGAGAACTTTACCTTTGTTGCTATTGTATACATATATATATATGTTTTGTTGGTAAAAATATTTAAAATCCTATAGCCCAACTGGTATTAAACATTATGATTAAATGTTAGAGGTCATGGGTTTGAAGGATTGGTTCAACACAATTTTTTTTTATATTTAGTTACATGAATTCTACATCATCTGTCGTTCACAACAAATGTTAAACAAAATGAAGAAATTAGCCTAATTTTAATACATTATGTAGTAAATTCATATTTTTATGAAGTTCGATATGCATGATACATGACCAAATCTTAGTAATTAATTGGCCAACTCTTCTTTGCTAATAGTTTTTTTCCATGTGCTGCATTTACTCGAAACCTTAACCATCCGTAGTTGCTCCACGACATATTTTCCCTCACCGCACCACTACAGATTACAACTAATGAATGGTGAATAAAAAGCAGCCCAAACCACAAATGATTTTGTCTCTCATATCCTCCACATCCATTCGAAACCTAATACTATTAAGAGTAGATTAAGGAACTACCCTTTTACACAAGGCCTAACATGGGGAAAGTCAACTGAAACATTTGCTTAGGACTCCTAATTTTATGGGGCCCCATTTAGGTTTATATATATATATATGTTTTACTTGTAATTTTTAAATATTATAGTATTTTTTGTTTTGAATTGTTTTTGGATAATTTATGTTTTGTTATTGATTTATTTTGTTATATTTAAAACTATGTTTTATGAGTATGTTTATTAGAGACATTGTTTTATGTTTTGTCTAGGGCTACCAAATTTTCAGAACCAGATCTGCTTTACATCTTTTCTCTCACATTTACCTCCTTCTTTCATGTAATGACATTTTCCTCTAAATTTTTTATATGATAATATATCTTTTCCCTGTGTTTCTTCTACTATTATAACATCTCTTAAAACATAGTCAATAGGTTTCTTTATTTTTTCTTTAAAATGATGTAAACTTAAAATGTGTTTAAGTTTTCTCCAATGGTTTACATGATTTTCTTTCAAAAAGGAATACTCCTACTACACTATATACATTTAGTATGTTTAAATAAATATTTTTAAAATTTTAATAAAATATATGCAAATTTTAGTGAATCTTGGTTAAATGAATCGGTTCTGTTTGAGTTTAAAAATGGTATAAATTTCTACACTATTTGGGTTATTTTAAATTTGGGTTCTGGTCGGTTTTGATGAATTTAGGTTCAATTATTTTGCCCTGCCCTATAGCCTAGTACAAAAGTTTATTAGAGTTGGAAAAGTATACCATAGTCAAATACAATTTGTATAGTTAAGAACTAAAACTAATGACCAAAAACTAAATTTAGAGTTAAATTTTATTTTTAAAAACATCATTTAAAAATGCAATATTTTTTTTCTGTTTTTTTGTTTTATTTTTATATGAAAACACTTAATATGGTTTTTAATATAATAAAATATCTATAAACTAATACTTGATAAATTAATAATTTTCCAATTTTAAATTGATATTTTGATACAAATATCACTTTTAAAATATAAAAAATAGTAAAATTTATAATATACATTTGTTCTAATATTAATATATTATAATATTAGTTTATAAAGATTTTACTGTAATGTAAGAATAAAATGTTAAAAATATATTTTGTGTTGGAAATGTATAAGCCACCGTAACGTGATATGTCCTTTGGGCCCACAAAACTTTTCACAGGTAAGTAATCTAACACACATGTCTGTCTATCAGACGATGCAAACTTTGGATTTGACAAAGTTCGAAAGGAACTAAAGCAAATGAGCCGCATCACACTCACCTTAGTAAGAAGGAATTGATACTTAAGGGCACCATCAAAATCATGAGGTACCACAAACTTAACCCACACCAAGTTGATGGCGCATAGGAAAGAATGCAAGCAGCACCACACCTAGTCTAATTCCGATTCCTGTAGATTTTGGCCATGTGGATGGATTAATCTCATATCTTCCGGATATCCAATATTCAAACCCAATCAAAATATTTTCTTATATAATCTAAAAATCTTTAACAAAAAAGTAGCAATTCCATCCATTTGTTTTGGTCAGAATTTCCGACAAAAATAATTGGTTGAATAATTATCGTCGAAAATTAAAAGTAATAATTAAAAAAATTCATCAGAAATTTTTGATAGAGTCATTGGTAGAAATATTCTTTAGAAAAGTTCTTGGAAATTGGTCAAAACTTTCAATAACAGTATGATGAAATGTTATTTCCTACCAATTTCCAACAAATCATTAAGGATTTAATAGGAAATTTCTTGCTAGCTAGTTTTCGACTATATAGAGAAAACATAACTAAATTAGTTTTTTTTTGACATTACGTAATAACATTGGTCGGGACTCGGGAGTTAGTCAGAAACATAACTCCACATGCATATCACGTAATCTACTTGCTCTTTTTTTCAATATTTTTATAGGTCTTTATGAATTTGGTTCAAACAAAAACAAAACGTACTTTATCGGAGGATATTTTCATTTATATTTTTTTCGTGCAGGTTACTTTTCTTTGAACTAGGTGAACTCTATATACTTGTAAATATGCGTTTTGGTTATGAAATTAAGAATCACTTTCGCAACTTTGATATGTGTCAGAACGTTGGTTTTTTTAGGAAATAAAATATGAATTTCTTAGCTGTGAAATGTCGATGGATAGTGATAAGGGTAACGATTCAACTACCAATAATGCTAACTCCATAGTGCGACAATAAGACAACATCCACGTTGGTTACAAAGGTTGTAGTGATACTTGTCGCAATTGGTTATCTATTGTCTATTCAACACACCTCTTCGACAAGGTCACTTTCATTTGATAGCCATCACGAAAACTCTCCAGTCTTTGTAAATAGATATTAAGACCAAACCCGAAAATCATTTACCAAAAAAATGTAAATAGTGTCAAAAGTTTGTTTGGCTTGTTTTGAAATGGCAAGATGATATGAAGAAGCGGCAAATCACTTCATTTTATTGAAAGTAAAATATTTTCGTATTTCATTTTATTTAATTTTTAATTAAGTAAAAAAATTTAAGTCAAATTAGAATATTTATAATTTTTTTAAAGTTTAACTGAAAAATCAAATTGACCTAAAATCTTTCAAATTTGGACTTCTATTAAATCACACTTCATACTCTATAGTTCTTTGGTAATTTTGTTTTTTATTTTTTTAATACATGCTTTAGGAACATCCGTCTTTTTATCTGATGTGGGACCTTCAGGCCAAAATTTTGTTTTTCATAGGTTGTGTAATTTACTTTTGTTGTTAGAAAATTAATTATAATATATGCGAAAATTATATTTTTGTATATTATTGAAAAGTTCAGCCTCTTTTGTACAAAATTAGAATCAATAAATATGAGATGTTGAGTATAATGATCGAAAACTAGTTCATATGACATAATTAGATATCAAATCATTATTTTCAATTTGATAGGATATTAAATATTTTCTAGAAATTATTAAAAATATTTTATTAAAAATTTGGAAACGTTTTTTTAATGTGTTTGATGTTTTCATTCTTAATGATTTGACATAAAATGTCATATACTACCACTGTGTTTCATAATAACATGTGATTATGAGTCTATGACACATTACATTGGAAGATATCAAATGAGATCCTAATATTAAAAAAGGAATGAGTTGAAGCATTATTCAACAACAAAAACAAGAGAAGTACCAAAACTCACTAGTTTTTTGGGGTACATCGATTCCATCAGGGAACACCAAACTCAAGAAAAAAGGTCATACTGGTTAACATTTGATTTTTTTTTTCTTTTTTTGACATTAAAAAGGCATCTGAAAAAAACTATTATAAATTTACAATTTTTTTAAATTTTTTTTTGAATTATTCTGGTTGCTTTGCATCGAAGGCTTGAGAAGCAACGTGTACGGTGTCGTATGCGGTATATGCTAGTGATATATATATATATATATATACCAATACTTATTCTTCTTTTAGGGTGGAAATATCTGTACATTTTAATTTTTTTAAACTGTACATTTTCTATTTTTAGAATTCAATAGAAATGATTATCTAAGCAATTGACACAAATAGAAAAAGGAAGAAAAATAGAGCACCAGAAGAAAAGCAAAATGATGTAAAGTGGAAAGAATTGAAAAGGAGAGGTCAAAGAGAAAATCGATGATATATCTTTAAAATTAGGGCTAAGATCTGAATAAAAAAAAATAAAAGTATGAAATATAAATTATAGAAACCAGAAAAGTATTGTTGTCTTGTCACTTAGCATTTTCTACTATTATAAAACCACTAAATAGAGTCCCTACCTTTCACTAAACGATGAAAAAATTCTGCGTTTGACATGATAATATCACAATCAAACTATAACTTCTCCTATTCTTATCACACACACACCAGTAAATTTGCAGGTAAGTGTTAATATCTCCAAAAGAGAAAAAAGGGTCCTCCGTACTTAGTTAAAAAAAAACTCATGTTCTATGATCAGACCTAACAAGACATGCACCAAAATAATAAATCAGAGCCAATCAAAACCAGAGGTGAAGAGAGTGATCAGATCAAGGAATTAGTTTTCAGGTGAGGGACTTAAAGTGGGATGACAAAAACGACAAAAGAGATAAAATAGAAGGTGGGAACAAAGGAGATATGTGCTCATTTGAGTTTTCTATCTTTCCAATTTGAAAAAAAAGAGGAATCAACTTAAGATATTGATATACCAACAACAATGCTGGACCCTAGAATGGACTACATTTCATCATCGGGTTTGTCACTAACAACTAGGACACACAATAAAGTTCCAAATCCCTTCTCTTGTTTATCTACTTTGAGTAGATTACCTTCTTCTTTTTTCTACCTGTGGCATTACCTTGATTGTAGAGAGATAAGAGTACTTAACCAGACAGCAGGGAGCAGATATGATCTCCAATAGATTTTTTTTGTTTCTTGTTTTCCCTAGAAAAAGACATTACTTTATCACTAATAATGCCAAAATTATGTATTTCACTATTTAGGATATAAGAGCATGTACATACTTTATAAAAGAGAGTGTTTTCGAATTAAAAAAAATTAGAAAAATGGTAAATAGACAAGCTGCGTGTCTTTAGAAAGACATAGAAGAACCAGATCTAAATGACTTGTCAGGAAAATATTGGAAAGACTTTTTATTTTTATTTAATTTTTAGCTTTTGGTTAAATTTTTATTTTCTCTTTCTTTCATTGGAAAAAAATAACTTTTCTATAATATTTAAGACCCCTTGGTGGGGATCACCAATAAAAATGATTTAAGGATGTGGCCATGCGTTTGTGCACATAACAGAAGATGAAATAGACAGGATAAAAAATAAAATAAACAATAAAGATAGATCTTTAAAATATACCGCGGCAAAAAAAAACCTAGGGACAGTTTCATTTATACCTATGAACAAAACAACAGACTACTTGCAAACACATGTGTTAGACTTGGTCGTGGTTAGCAACCTACCTAGCATATTGAATTATAAGTTATATTGGAATAAAAGAGTTGTATTTTCTTGATTTCCCTAAACTGTGTGTGGGACAAAACTAGGCATAGTTTCATTTATACCTATGAACAAAACAATAGACTACTTGCAAAAACATGTATTATATTTGATTGTGGTAAGCAAACCAAGCACAATGAATTATAAGTTATATTGGAATAAAAGAGTTGTATTATCTTGATTTCCCTAAACTGTGTGTGGGAAAAAACTAGGTAATAGTTTCATTTATACCTATGAACAAAACAATAGACTACTTGCAAAAACATGTATTATATTTGGCTGTGGTAAGCAAACCAATCACATTGAATTATAAGTTATATTGGAATAAAAGAGTTGTATTTTCTTGATTTCCCTAAACTGTGTGTGGGAAAAAAACTAGGCATAGTTTCATTTATACCTATGAACAAAACAACAGACTACTTGCAAAAACATGTATTATATTTGGTTTTGATAAGCAAACCAAGCACATTGAATTACAAGTTATATTGGAATAAAAGAATTGCATTTTCTTGATTTCCGTAAACTGTGTGTGGGAAAAAAACTAGGCATGGTTTCATTTATACATATGAACAAAACAATAGACGACTTGCAAAAACATGTTTTAGGCTGGGTCGTGGTTAGCTAACCTATCACATTGAATAACAAATTGTGTTGGATTAGAAGAGTTGTATTTCTCTTCCCTTGCCATTTATTTTTCTTATTCTTTCTTGATTCTACTCACCAATATTCAAAAAAATTGATATTGGTGTGTGTGTTATAGTGGAACTCTGAATTGTACATCAAATGGTCTAGTCTTTGAAGAGCTATTGGAAGGTGATTTCTATCAATTGCAACTTTTCACTTAAAGGATCCTGCAAATAGTAAAAGAAAAAACAAGTAAAGTACAGCTTCTCTGCTCCCTTATCCACCTGTGTCCCAGCAACTGAATATTCACTTGGTCTCCTCCGTGGAAAAGGACACAGCAACCAAGTAGATAATAATCGAGTTCAAGAGTCTAATAACAAGCAGCATAAGAGACAACTGCTCATACAGACCAAGAAATGTTTGTCCAGGACTTTGATTTTTTCTTTTCAAATACATAGTCATGACTCATTGGAAAACATTACTCCACAACTGAATGAAAAAAAAAAAAAAAAAAAATACATCCTTTTATTTATGTGGACAGACGTAATGAAGTTATATATGGTACATCGGATAAGCATATCATTGCTCTATAAATTTTAGATAAACATGGTAGACAAAACTGAAGTCAGTAATCCAACTTTGCTTTCAGAAAGGACCATGTGAGTATGTGACACAGACTTATCGTTTCCTTCATGTGATGACAGTGGGCTTCTCCCTTCCTGTGAAGTCCTTTAGCTTTGATACAGACAATGCAAGATCTGTAACATGACAACCAGATAAATCATTATTAAAGCCGTGATTGGGACTTCTTTAACTCTTCCCTACACACAACAAAGAACTAACCAATTAAAGGTTTTAGAGCTATTTGTGCATCCACATCATGCTTTGAAACGTCTGGCTCAAACTGTTCTATGTATATTCGAACTGTAGCACCAGCTGAACCAGTTCCCTGAGGAAAAAAAATATATTCTAGGTTAGGTCACTATAATAAGGGCCAATGAGTCTCTGTACATATGAAACTATGAATTTAATTTAAAAACTTAAAAAAAAAAAAAGAATCTACAACATACGGATAAACGAAAGATGATTCTTGATCCATCCGTGAAAACAAACCGAACACCTTGCTTCGATGCAACACTTCCATCAACCTAAACATATATAAATGAGCATGCTAAGCATATTGGAATCACAGGAATGGTTAAATCATCTACACATTTTTTAATGATCAGGCTTACAGGGTCGGTGTATGAAAAGTCATCAGCAAACTGGAGGACATAGTTTCCTGAAAGATGAAAGTTTTTATGAATAATTAACAGTAAGTTATTAACTATAGAAAAAAGAACTGGATAGGGATTAACAGAAACCTAACCATAACTTTCACCGGCCTTGCTCTTAGATACAATATCTCTAAGATACTCAATCATTTTATTGGCTCCTTCAGATTCACATTCCTGATTACAGTCATAATAAACTGAGTGTTTTTAAAAATAAAATTAATTACTAAGAGACCTGTTACCAAAATTATACACATACTTACTTCATAGTCGTATCTGGAAAAAAAGTTCCTTCCATATGTCGCCCAATACTCTTTAACAACATCTGCAACAGACACCAATTTGTCCCCTGATTTCTTGTCCTTGTTGTGCTGAGCTAGGATCGAAAGCCATGCCAACACAGCCCTGTTATTCAAGGTTAGAGTCATCCTACAACGTAAAGGAAGAGTAGTATATCCAAGACTAGGAAATGGAATTGAAAAAGCCATACACGCAGAGAGCTTCATGATACCAACTTCAGCAAGAACAAGCATAGTTTATAATGATTGAGCCCGGAACATATTCTAATGATACCTTATCAGCTTATCTTAGTATTGAGTCTATATCTAAATGGTGAAATAATAAATGGGAGATTTCTTCCATAGCAAAACCAATTTGGGTCAGACTGTTGGGAGTTTCACTCACTAGAGTATTAGAACTCAGGTTGTCATAAAATTTCTTGAAGATGCATACAATACATGATAAATCTAAACTCCAATGGCAAACTCATGTGTGATGATATAAATCCATTAAGACGGCCACTATCCTAGATAAACTGAATACACGCACCAAGATATTCAGAAAATTCATGTCAAAGGTTGGTTTGATCACATATTCACCCAGTTGTTAATGAGCACTAGGTTTAACGAAGAGAGTACCATATGCCATCCTTCTCACGAATGTGATCAGAACCTGTGCCAAAGCTCTCTTCTCCACAGATTGACAATTGTCCAGCATCCATAAGATTTCCAAAAAATTTCCAACCGGTGGGAACCTAGAAAATAGCTACCTTGTCAAGAAGTTTATCCTGATTATTTTGTCTCGTTGAAAATCTGGAATATACATAAGTTGACTAAAAATGGCTGACCTCAAAGAAAGGAAGCTTCAACTTCTCGGCAACGCGATCAAGAGCACCACTTGTTGGCATAGAACGTGCTAGCCCCTGAGAATGATATTGTCATCCATTAAATTTAAATGGCACTAAATGTAAGAGACAGCAATATTGAAATGCAGTTTGTTCAAAGCAATCCCACCTTAGGACCAGCACGGAAATATGGAATTGTATCTTGTGCATTGGCTGCAATGATAGCAACAGAGTCTGAAGGAGTGACAAAGAATTTGTTTCCTAAAACCATATTTCTGTCACCATCACCTGCCCAGAAAATTGAACTATTATAGCGACTAAATTCATGACTGATGATCCTTAACCTAAAAGAACAAAAACATATGAAATATATCTGTCCACAATCATACCATCACTTGCTGCTCCAAAATCAGGTCCATCGTCACGATACATGACATCAACCAAATCCTTTGCATATCTATATGTAAGAAGGTTTACAGAAGTTATATACTATTTATGTTGCAACCAAACCAGTTTGTTTCGTACGTTAAATTAGGATCTGGATGGCCATGCCCAAAATCTTCCAGGGGAACTCCGTTGGAAATTGAATCCTACCAAACATGCCTAACATCAATCATCTGAAAAATTTCTAGAAGTTCAAAAATAAAATGTAATATTTATCTAAATGTCCAAGTCTCCACGACATACCGGTTTGGCTCCAAGAGTATCGACAAAAATTGGTTTCGCATAAGCACCAGTAACAGCATGCATGGCATCAAACATGAACCTAAATGCAGGCAAAGAAAAATATCATTATATCATAGCCTTTGTTTCGGTTCTTAGCACGTTGAAAGACTCTGCAACTAACTGAAGGCGCAAATAATAGGAATATCAACACCTAAATGAAGACGTAAAAAAGCTTATAGCATGTTTGGCTCTAGATGTAAGAACATACCCAAAATCTGATCTTGAAAGAAGACCTCTGATGAGATTAAAGTCGAACACATCCTGCAAAGAATACCATGGACATGTCTAGTCACTAACATCCCCAATATCATAAGAACAGAACAAGCAACTTAGGATTATCTTACCTCCATGAGCTCCAAGTAGTCGGAAACAGGATCTATGACTTCCACACTGAAATTCCCATATTTGGTAACTCCAACTTGAGAAAGATCAATGTCGGGAATCTCTGCCACCTTAATCTCAGAGATCTAAAAATGTGTACCAGAGATGAGACCATTATACAGAAAATTTGACAGGATGGCACTATTCAGTGATCATGAAGGGAAAACTTGGCAAGACAGCTCAATCAAACTAAGAGTAGATACTTACTGAAAGAGTATTTCCATAAATTTTGTCAGTAATGGATTCAGGAGCCGGCTGACCACTGCTGTAATTGAACTGGAAAATAACAAAGATCGGATAAGGTAACTAAACTCTACAAATTTCCAGCAAAGCTGATAATAAAAGTATAATTTACTCTCTCAAGACCCAAATCTCCACACTCTATGAATGATAACAATTGTAAGCTTAATATTTTCCAAAGACATTAAGGTTACAGTGCATAAATATTTCACCTTGATACCCCAGTCATACTCAGGTCCACCAGGATTATGACTTGCACTCATAATAAATCCTCCATTCGCCTGTGAGAATAATGCGTCAGGGAAAAAATGATCTTGAACCTTTTAAGAAGAGACTAATGAATAAGCTTGCCTTTCTTTTCCTGATAACAGCGGAGACAGCTGGGGTTGACAAAATGCCTTCCCTACAAGTATTTGGTTTTCAGCTTGATCAGTAGAAAAAAGTGGAGAATCTCTAGCTAAGAAGACTAATCTTTCAGCATTGTGGTGTATCTCATCTAAGAAACTTAAGACGGCTATGGAAACTTACTTTCCAACTAAAATTTCTCCAACTCCATTCCCAGCAGCAATTTTGATAATGATCTGTAAGAAAAGCATAGAGCTTGAAGAAGGAAATGAGTAGAGTAAGATAACTTTTGTACACTGAAAAATAACCTGTGAAGCCTCTTTGTTAAAGTAACGACCATCACCTCCTAAAACCAAAGTGGCATTCTTATAATCCTCCAGTGGCAATGAATTAAACAATGCCTAAAACCACAGACAAGAATTATTTACAGTCCTTTTCAAAGTCATCCATTATTAAAAAAAAAAAAAATGCAATCAAAACCTGAATCCAGTTTGCTAGATAATTCTCTTCCATGAAAACTTTCACCTGTAGTCAATAAATATCTTAACTTCGACAACCAAATCATTCAAAGTTTGGATAATTTAATTAATCATTCAAACTTGAAATCGAATTCAAGTCAAATAAAAGATTAATTTACCTTCTTCCGAAGACCGCTTGTTCCAGTCTTCTGCCCTTGGATAGGCTTCGTCGGCAAAGATTTAATCTGTCAATAATTATCCAACAGAATAAATTCAAAATTCAGAAACTCATCGACAAAAAAAAAATGAAGATCAATAACCTCAATGGTATCAGTTCCAGCGACGATAGATCCAGAAGATGAAGCTGTAATCGAATGCAAACGCGAATTCGTCTTGGTTCTAATTTGAATTACACCAGGAGTAAATAAAGGAAAAGAAGAGAGAACTGATGATGATGATGATGATGAAGACGAATACTTAGCGCTGCCGAATCTAGAAAACTGAAATAGAGTATCGAATCTAGCACAAGTCGACGTCATTGTTGATCGGAGACGATTTTTGGGTTGAGTGATTTGATCAGAGACAGAAGTGAGAAGTGTACGTTCAAACAAGTGGAAGTGAAGAGAAGATTTGGGGCAAAAGTGTCTAAAGTTAACATATAGTTTTATCGTAAGTCACATGTTTCGCTTATCTACACATACTTCTTCTTTCTGTCTTTTTTTTTTAGCTTTCAACAAGATCCCCCACGTCATTGATTCTAATACTATAAGTATATACTATTTGTTTGATAAGATTTTGGTACTTGTGAAAAATGGCTTCTGCAAAATAAATGGACTTATACGTTATACAAAACTTTAATTTTGTTTGTTCTGATGATTTGCATAAAGATATTTTGGTAACTTGTGAAATGACATATGATCTTCTGCAAAACAGATTTTTTTTCCCTTTCATAAAGTTGTGCATGATTTTTTTTTATTATTACAATAGGTTAACTAGATAAGAAATCCTAACATATCTTGTTTTATGGGCTAAACAATCAAAAACTACCGAGAGAATCAAATTTTTTTTAACCATTTAAAAAAAATAAAGACCATTATCAAACTCTTTGATTTCATCTTGAGTTTCATTGTAATTTCTTAAAATTTAAATTTTTTACAGCTAAATTAATTTTTACTTTATGGGTACTTTTTATTAATTTATGGAACCCATAAATCTATTACCTAATCCACCAAAACTCATTTATTTAGATAAGATTAAAAACAATTTGAACACACTAAAAATTGGATCAACCAAATGGTTATTGATCTATTTTGACACTCTATGCAAATGCCAAATCTCATAATAGGTAGTAGTTACGACTACAGTTACGGTTATTATGGTCAATATTAATTAATTATCAATTACGGTTAGATTTTTTATTTTAAGTTTAATTTTAACCATTTGAATACGGTTAAAACGGTTATATACGGTTAAATATTATATAATTATTTAAAATTATAATATATAAAATTACAATAAAAATGATTATTCTATTTTTAAAACGGTTACGGTTAACCGATAATTTTTATACTGTTACGGTTAACCATAACTATATAAGTTTACGGTTACGGTTACGATTTTTAACCATTTTAGACAGTTACATTGCGATTACGTTTGAAAACAGATATAATTACGGTATAAAATACGGTTACGATTATATTTTTTTGTTATGTCTAGTCAGTAGAACACATACGAAACAAAAAATCTCATATATAAAAAGCACATTTCAAATAAAAAAAAATCTCTTAAAAAAACTAGAAAAGCTCATTAAGAGGCCAAATTTTTTAATTTTGCCCCTAGGACCCTTGTATTTCCTGGGTTCAGGCCTGCAACTCACACTCCAATACATAAGTAAGAGAACAATCCCCTACCCCCCTTCTTTTTTACGACAAAAGAAAATCCATTTTTTATGTTTGCTTTTCGCAGAAACGATACAAAACAAAGTTTTTAAAATTTCAGACATCTATATTCTATTTAAAAAAAAGTTCATGTGTTTCGTCGTGACTTTTTGATAATCTTCACTAGTTGTCACTTGTCACAATAACGCCGTCTCTTCATCGTCACTTAGCAGCAAGTCAACTCTGGCAGGAAGTGCAGAATTCGTTTCCAACTTTATGAAATTGCTTTCGTTGCAATTAATATAATTAAATACCTATCAACTTGTAATTACTATCTCTTAAGAACTTCTTGTTAACCCTTATTATAATTTCATGAAAACTTAAAAGAAAACAAAGACATAACAACTACAAAAAGAAATCAGGAACAGATGTTTCTTCAAAAAGATATAAGATAACACGCAATTTTAAAAATATAAAATATATCGATTATTATATACTAAATCTTGTGTTAGTTATTCAAAACAATAAAAACTAAAAAGTTAGCCGAAAATAATAATTATTCAGCTATATTAGGAAGATTTTAGTGTTTTTCCCTTGGACAACACATTGCCACATTGGAGAAGATTTTAAACAGTTGTTTCTTTCCATCTACGAAAAATAATATTTCACGTTTATTTTATTTTATTTATATTTTGTGACATCAATGTTTAACATTTTATTTGTTTTTCACACTCACACCGTCGTCACACGAGTGCACTAGACCGGAAAGTTCACCTTTTTTGGTGACGTCATCATAATTGTACTTACTAATACAGAACCAACTTCGTCTCTTCATCTCTACTAAAATTAGCCTACAAAAATTCAAATCTTTCTCCTCTCTTTAAATTCTGTTCTCTCTCTCTCTCTCTCTCTCTCTCTCTCGTAGATTTCTCTGTTTCGAATTTGAAGATCTCTGACATCGTAAAAATGGGTGAGAACGCGATCTCTGGTTCGTTTTCTTCTTGCACCGCTTCTCTCTTTTTTTTCTTGATCTAACGTCGTTAAATGATCTTTGTTGAGCTGGATTCGAATTGGATTTTTCGTTTTCATGTAATTGAGTATCTGGGTTTGATTGTTTTACCTTAAAGCTTTGTTCTTTTATCTTCTTGGGGTTTGGTTTATAGATCTCTGATTCTTTGTTTTGTGTATCGTTTCTCTCTGAGAGATGCAAACAGTTTTTTTTTTATAATTTATCGGAAAATATGAAATCTTTCATTTTGTGTGTGTTTGCAATAGAGGAACTTTAAGTTGTTTAGAATTCGATGGTGACAGGTAATCTCAAGAATTTAACGATCGATACACGAGATTCAGAGACTCTTGTGGTCTGTTTTGGTGAAATGTTGATTGATTTTGTTCCAACGGTGGGAGGTGTTTCATTGGCTGAAGCACCAGCTTTCAAGAAAGCTCCAGGAGGAGCTCCTGCTAATGTAGCTGTTGGTGTATCTAGACTTGGTGGCTCTTCTGCTTTCATTGGAAAGGTTTGAGTTTTTGATTCACAATTGATGGTCTTCAATGAAAGAGCTATTGTCCTGTTTTGAACCCAATCTTAGTTTCGATTGTTGTTTATATACTCAGGTTGGTGATGATGAGTTTGGAAGAATGTTAGCTGACATTCTAAGACTTAACAATGTTGATAACTCTGGGATGAGATTTGACCACAAAGCACGAACCGCTCTCGCCTTTGTTACGTTACGAGCTGATGGAGAAAGGGAGTTTTTGTTCTTCAGGCATCCGAGTGCTGATATGCTTCTTTTGGAATCTGAACTTGATAAGAACCTTATTCAAAAGGTAGATTCGATTCTTCCTCTTTTGTTCTACATGTTCAGTGAGACTAAGTTCACATGTTTCTTTTGTTTAAATACAGGCCAAGATCTTTCATTATGGTTCTATAAGTTTGATCGAGGAACCTTGCCGTTCGACTCAGCTTTCAGCTATGAAAATCGCTAAAGCCTCAGGAAGTCTTTTGTCATATGACCCGAATTTGAGATTGCCATTGTGGCCATCAGAAGAAGCTGCAAGGAAAGAGATTATGAGTATCTGGAATTTAGCAGATGTTATAAAGGTATGATCTTTTTTACTCTTTTAAGTTAAGGTGAAATATCAGATCAGATCATTCCTAGTACTTAAAAATGACACAAGTCTTGTATGAGAGTGTTTCAGATTAGCGAGGACGAGATAACATTTCTGACTGGTGGTGATGACCCTTATGATGATGATGTGGTGTTGCAAAAGCTCTTTCATCCCAATCTTAAGCTTCTTGTTGTTTCAGAAGGACCTAATGGCTGTAGATACTACACTCAGGTTTGCATTTCTTATCTTTATCTAGCGTCTTGGATATCAAATCAATTTTAGCTTACATATTTTTGTACCCTTATCTTCTTGTAGGAGTTTAAAGGTAGAGTTGGTGGAGTAAAAGTGAAGGCGGTTGATACAACCGGTGCAGGAGATGCATTCGTGAGCGGTTTATTGAACAGCTTAGCTTCTGATCTCACTCTACTTAAAGTACTTACTAACTCAACTCTTTCGTTTTACATCCCCTAGCTTTTAAACTAGACTTTGAACTGAGGTAACACTGTGTTAACATTTTCAGGATGAGAAGAAACTTAGAGAAGCACTTCTATTTGCAAACGCTTGTGGGGCCATTACAGTAACAGAAAGAGGAGCTATTCCAGCAATGCCCACCATGAATACTGTTCAAGACCTTCTCTCTTCTTCTTCATCTCCTCGCTCCTAAAATGCTTTTTTGTACTTGTTATTCTGTTACTGTATTTTTTATGTTTTAAAAAAAATTCTTGTTCCCAATTTGTAGTAACTCAAGAATGTTGTGTATTTTCAGTTTGTTGATCTCCCGGAGTTTTAGGTTGGGGTGGTTTGGTTTGTATTGTTAACTGTTAAGTTAGGTTCTTTAAAAGGAACAAAACTTCTGCTTTGTAAAACTGCTTGCCGTTTTATTGAACAGAAAACGACACGCTTTGTATTAACCCGAAGGGAACCATTACTCAAACCGGTTTACGATAAATGGCCCCAGATTCGTCCGCCGATAACAGAACGTGAGTGGCACGTGACATTTTTATAGTCAACACTCAAAGGTCAAAACTTGATTGAGAATTTGAGAATGGAACTGGGGGTATAACCGATATTTCGCTGTATTAACGGCGTTACTAAGGAACGTTAAAGTCTTGAGTGGAAACTTAACGAACTTCAAAACTTATCATTTCACCGTCAAATAAATCGATAATTCTCACGTTCTCCATCACCACTTTCCTCGTTTAAGTTGAATCGTAATGTGAATCATGAAATGTTAGAATTTTGAATTCGAGGAAGAAGACGAAATCGGAGATCGATTTTTCGAGGTTTCGAGAAGAAGGAGATAATGGCTTCAGATCCAAAATTGAAAGCTGAGATCGGGCCTGATGGACTTGCAAGAGAAGCTCCTGTTATTGCTTATACAGAGAAGGTACTCTCTCGATGTATCTATGTATATATCTCATCAAGTGTTCTTGTGATTTGCTTTTCACTAAACACGATTTGATGATTTTGTTTGATTCAGATCATCGAGGAAGAGCAACTTCAGTTAAGGAAGTAAGTATTGATTTCTAGTTCTGAGTTTTTGTTTGATTGATTTGTTTATTTAGAAAGAAATGTATAGATTTAAGAGACATTGGAATATAGATGCACTAAGAACTGAGTGTAATATAGTTCGTCTTCTGTTTCGTTGAAACTTTTTTTTTTTTTACAATGTTATTGTGTTTTAGATACATTGAGGAGAACTATACAAAGATTAGGGATGTTGAAAGAGAATTTGGAAACTTAACAATGGAAATGAAACTCACTGCTGGACCTAAGAAAGCAGGTTTGGCAAGTTATTTTTTCTCAATGTGATGTGACATGGTTTTGTTGTATGGAACAGCTTGATTAAGTTTCTTCTTGTATTCTATTGTTGAAATTGAAAGCATTGGAACATTTGAGAAAGAAAATTGAAGTATCTACTGAAAGGATTCATGCTGCTAAGTTGAAAGAAGAAGAAGCCCGAAAGGTTTATCTCTCTTTGATTATTGTATTCCAAAGTTGCTCACTTCATGTTTGTATGACCTCACATGGCATGTAGATTTAGTTATAGGTGAATGTGAATCATAGCAGAACAAGTCACATTAATGGATCTTTTAATGTCAGTTTTCCTTTTGATGTTCAACTATTTTCTCGGTTTTACATTCCAATTCTAGAGTACTGAGTTTCATGTTGTGCTGTGATCTATAGGAGTGCAACGCTTCTTCAGATTGTCTAGCCCTACATTCAAAGTCTAGAGATTGTTAATTTACCTCTTTTTCTTTTTAGGCATTTGAAGCAGCATCAAAAGTTGTGAAGGATGAAGAAGCGGCAAAGCAGAGTCTTTGCGAAGATTTAAACCGTCTGGTATATATATTTGTTGAAATTTGATAATCAAGATGTGAACTAACTTTTCCCCCAATTGAGCGACATTCAAATCACTATCCTTTGTAAATTGTAAATGTAGGTACAAGAAAGCAGTAATACTCAGTACGCCAGACTTGAGGAACTGAAGAGAAGACTAGAAGCGCTGAATCCAAATAGATCATCTACTTCTATTCAGCAAGTAAGCAATATCTCCTTCTAGTTCACTTTCCATCTGTTTCTCCTAATGCAACTTATTCTGACAACAGAGAGACATCCAGATAATTTGCCATGGCTTTATACCTTGCAAATGTTAGATGAATATCAAATCGATTTACTTGGCGATCAGTGGATACATACATAAAAGTTATTGATATTTCTGATTGCGTTCCATATCATAGGTCCATGAACCAGAGACTAAAGCTGTATTAGACAGCTCACCAGCAGCCAATGCTAATCGGACACACCCGGAAAAGGCAGAAAATAACCACGGCAAAGAGGAAGGAGGCAAAGAACATGGACAGAGACCCGCAACAGGTGAAGGAGAATCAAAAGCCAAAAAGAAACCAATAATTCAAGGAAAGGGAAGAGGAATTGGTATCATGAACAAAGGCAGAGGAGGTTGGACAGGTTCTGGATTCGATGTGGAGGATAGAACTTGAAATACATTATACCCGGTAACCGGATTTTTCAATCAGAAATACGTCTCATATTTTGTTACCAGGTAACCTTATCTTCATCATTTCTAACATTGATTGAACTGTAAGTAACCTCTCGTTTTGTCATATACTTGTGTTACTAAAAAGAATGACCATTTGATCATATTTGGCTTCTTTGATCATATCATCTTGAGTTTAGGTCATTATTATCTTTGATCATATCATCTTGACCATTATTTTGTCATATGACTGGTTTTCAAATTTCATTTAATTAAAAAAAAAAAAGTAGTTGTAATGATGATATATGAATAGGAATTTGAAAGTCTCCTGAAATAACTGAAACTGATGATATCTCAGATACACAGAAGTTGTTTATAAATGATTGTAAAAAGAGTAACAGTGAAACTTCTTAATGCTTCCTTCTCTTCTTCTGTGTTGTGTTATTATTATCAAACAAATAATGTTATCTAGAAACAAGTGAGCCTGTGACCGATCTGTGTCAGGGACTTCAAAACTGGGACCTATTTCTGTAATCACTCAAATATTTTTCTGTTTTGTAGTTTTATAATTATATATCCCTTTCTATTTCCTACTCTTGTTTTCATTCATCATCACATATGAAAATATGCAATAATGGTTTCATTTATAATGTCTGATACTTCTTTAACTAACCTTTTGATTCCATTTGATGCTCCTGTTTTATGTCTTCTTCTCTCTTCTTTTTTTCTTTTCTTTTCTTTTCTTTTGTCTTCACTTCAGATTCATCATTTTTGAAATCACCTACGTTTTATATTTGGCTAGGCCTGGTGTAAATTAATTGTCCGAACTGAACCTAACTATAGTCTGAAATACACTTATTGGTTTGGATTTTGGGTATACACAGTAAGTTAAAGTCGTATGTATAATTATTTTTGTTGTCAACAAATCGTAAGTTTAATCTTATAACAACCCGAAACGCAAATTACCTAAATGAACACAAAACCCAAAATATTTTTTAATTTTCCCTTATCCAAATCAAACCAAACCAAAATTTTGGTTCATATTGGACAGACCCGAATGCCCATGCATATCATTTGGCTTTACAAAAAAACAGCATTAAATTAAATATATGATTGCGTTCCCTCATACTTTTTTTTCTTTTCTGACGAGAAATGAAGCATATGGTTCCAAATATGCATCCAATAATAGTTACGAAAAAATACAAAACTAATATTAATAATGATGTCCGATACTTTCAATTTTCGATCAACACAAAAACACGAGGAATAGAACAATATTCAAAAGTTATTGAAACGCGAATATGGCGGGATTAATAGGACCATCGTAAACCTGCAGTACAGTGTTTAAACTCTTATCTTGATTTGCCCTCGACAATACTCTAAAACACTGGCTTTCCTACATAACATCCTTTCTACTATTGGGACACTGTTGAGCAACAAGACAAATCATGCTTTGCCCCACGACCTCCAAAACTTTATATTATATCATCCAACAATGCATTATTTTACGTTAAATGTGGTCCCTATAACTCGATTTTCGACTGTGGTTTTGTAATGACTAATGACTCATCGGTCTTCACTTTGAGAAGGACTCTGATACACATCCCTTTCTCTTCCAAGTGGGTTATTTTAATTTTTGAAATTTAGCTTCATGGTCTGTTTCTATCACTGTCGCTTTCAAACTTCTTCGATCTTGTCTGAGGTCGATAGATTTGATTGATCCTCAAAGCCCTAATTTATTTATATAGGGCCCTTCCTTACATATTCTCTATATTAGTGACCGACTTACACTAGAGTCTAGATGGTTAATATCGATGAATTGTAAGCAAGCAAGTACATATCTCTTTATTGACAACGAGGTTCAATTGGTTAGTGGAAAGACAATTACGTAAATCTCAAATTTGATAAATAGAAGATTATAAATGTATGCAAATTAACCCCATCATGATGCATACATTTATATAACATGATAAAAAAGAAAGTTATCAAAGTAATATCACCCACATCATTCATATTTTTGTGTGTCTTTAATTATAATTTTTTTTAAATTGATGTCTTTAATAAGTGATAGTGTCTTCCTAAAGATATTTTGGACACTCAAATATGTAATTAAATAAATGTCTTTAAATTTAAATAATAATTAATATTTGAGACACTCTCTAAGAAATGACAGATGAGAAATAAACTATTTTTAACTTTTAAGTTCAGTCATATATAATTATTCAAAACTTCAAAGCAAAATAATTTTAAATTACTATGCATGGATGAATTATTTGATGTTATCATATTCTTACTACAGACGAATGTCAAATAAGTTGTTAATATATATTTATTGATTGCGGCAATTTTGTATTATTCTCATCTATAACTCATACATACATGTACACTATCATCTTTGAAAATATGCTATGAGATCTCTTTTTTGGATTGTATAATCAATAGACATGTTTCTTGAGGCAATGTCCGTCTCTATATCTAATTATTAGTAGTACTTGGACCTATAATTAAGCACTGTGCTCTTATTCCTTTCTACTTCTATTCTCCTCTATTTAGAATCTGCTCCGAATGATGTCTCTGTAAGAAAGACAACAAAAAACAGAAAGAGGATTATAAACCATTTTAACCCCAAACAAACAAAAAAAACTAGAGGCAATGTGAGGCTACTCTACATGTATATGTTTAAAATACAAATTTGGATAATGGAGTATTAAATTTATTACTAATTTTGGGGGGAAATATTATTAATTGTGTAAGAAACAAATGATCTAAAACATGTGACTGTGTACAAAATGACTACTATTAAAAAACCAACAAAACTTTTACATGTATAAAGAAAACTTCAACTTCCAATTCTAATAGAGATTATAAAGATTATGACTTGCACCAATTTATTAAAGCGTGGGAAGAGAATTCAAACTTTAGCTAAAAGCGATCCAGACACAACTTTAATTATCGTCAACGCTCTCAACTCGTCATTAATAACATTTTGATTTACATATATCACATCATGCAAAATAGTACTCCTGTAATTAAGTTCACTACTATAAATTTTGTTTAAAACTTTTCCATGACTTAGTGAACAGAGCTAAAACACATCTGTTATATGTCAAACTACGTGTAAAGAAATGTGTGCCCCCAAAGAAAACAAAAGGATCAGCCCAAAAAAACTCAAAAGACAAATTCTAGATAATATAAAGACATCGAAGGTCTACAATAGTTGAAAATTGTGGTGATGTATGCATGTGTACACTAACCTAACTAACCATCTCGGTACCACGGAAACAAATTGCTTAAATACGGTGAGAATATTTTGTTACGTAAGCCAATAAAACTGGTTCACGAGTTTGAAAATTCCCAAGAATACCAAAAAAATAAAAGTAAAAATAAAATTACCCAACAGGAAACAACCTTAAGTTAGTTTTTTTTTTTAAGTTCAAAACTTGAAAACACAAATTAAATTGTAAACACTCAAGCTGTCTGGTTCCTAGAGAGCTGCGTGGCCATCGTTATCTAAATAGTAAATTCTACTAACAGTATTTTTTACAAATTCACTACTTGTAATTATTATCCTCTTTGAATCATATTTCTGTCACATTAAATATTCTTCACCACCCTTTGTTCGATTCCCAATGTAAAAGAGAGAGAATTGCAGAGAGATAGGTGCTTCCAACATCTATTGTCTGGTAATTACAAAACTCAAAGAACCAAAAACAGAAACAAAAAAAAAGCAACTCAAGATTAGAATAAACAGAGCCACCATTCCTTTGATTTTTATCCATTTTTCTTTGTCAGTCCCTTTTCACTGTGTTAGAGGTGAAAAGAGTTAAGCCTTCAGAGGTGTAAGCTTTTTCTTACTACAAATGGGAAGAGACTACCAAAGACTCGCCGGCGGAGACGGCGGATCAATCTCTTCTTCAAAGTCAAAGAGAAAAGCAAATGGTGTAAATGGCTGCATGGCTGCTTTTTGTCACTTACTTGATTTTCCACATTTTTACTTCCCTTCTCATCATCATAATCATATCATTGATACTCCTTCAAAGTCAAAAGGTTTGCTTCTTCTCTATCACAACAAAATTTGACTTTCAAAATTATAAAAATGGCCATGTTTTAAAGATGATTAGTGTAAGAGAGACTAACAAAGTTGTTGTCGTTGTTGTTGTGAAATTTGTAGGCTTGGAGTTAATAGAAGAGTCTATACCATCAACAATCTACAAAGACAAACAAAGTTTGAACATTTCAGTAAGTTAAAAAAAAATATATATATATATATATATATATTACTAATCTTTTCTGATGTGTTTTAGACTTTTAGTTAAGATAATCTTATAATAATGACCTTGAAATTATAGGTGAGTATGAGAGTGAGAACTGAGATGGGGACTACAAGTTCAAGACTTAGAGCTCTTTTGACTGATACTTCAACTTCTTCATCTGAAATCTGTAACTCACCAGGAGGAAGCAAAACACCAAACTTGGTAGCTAGACTAATGGGTCTTGATCTTCTTCCTGACCTTAACCATTCACTTGCAAATCTCGATAAAATGGCGACTCCTCATGGATCAAGTCGTCTCGAAAGACATACACTTTCCAAGAAGGGCACACGATCTTTACCGGTGAGTCCTAGAATCTCCTCTTCTCGGAAATCGGATTTCGACATTCATCGTCTTTCTCTTCAGCTTAACAAAGAGAGTAACAAGCATGAAGAGGTTAGGTGTTCAAGGCTGAAACAAGATCAATATGAGAATCGAAGTCCAAGAGATTACGCAAGACGAATAGTAAAAGAAATCAAAGAGAGGGTTGTTACTAGAAGAGTGATAGGTATGGATATAACCAACTCGGTGAAGAACAGAGACGCAAGACCATCACATGAGCTTAGAAGAGATACAACAGTTTCTTGCTCACCAAGAACTAGGTTTTCAGATAAAGAAAACAAACCACGTACCAGTCATAAACCTAACCCCTCATCTTCTTTCAGACCAGAAAAAATCACGGAGAAGCCAAAGGCAACGAGAGTCATTCTTGTTTCAGTTTCAAAAGCCTCTGGAGAGAAACAGAGCCAGAACAGAGTAAAACAGAAGCAACTAAAACCAATCAACCAATGCAAGAAAGCGGAGAGTGAAACAAGACGTCCCATAAAGCCTTCTCCAACACCAGATTTTCGAATCAAGAAACGAGAAGCTTCCTTGTCTGAGAGAGACGTTAAAGCCAAGCCTTTACACAAGAAGAAAATATCAAAATCAAATGATCTTGAAAACATCTCTGTCACAAAATTTCCTCAGAAACAGGTATAAACTTGTTCAAGTTCCTCTCTTTCTCCAACAAACATTAAATTTTCAAACTTTGATAAATCCCTTTTTCTTGTTTTTTCAAGATTAACGAAATAGATCGACCAGAAACGAATGAAGACGCATCGATTTGCTCCAAAATAGAGAAGAGTAGTCCGCAAGTAGCCATGAATCACAAATTGGACGATGCAGCCACCATCACTACAGAAGAATATATCACAAGAATAATGAATCTCGCGGGAATCAAAACTGATTCATCAGCAACAATGTTATCTTCTTCGATTTTCCGAAAACTAGAGCTTTTTGGAGACTATTCATCAGGAACATTGGCTCTACAATGCAATCGAAAGTTGTTATTCGATCTACTGAACGAGATTCTGATTGAAAAACTGGAGCTACCCGCGAAACAACGTCGAAACTATAATGGATCGGATCTAATCAGCGAGCTCAGTTCTGCAGTAAAGAGTTATCAACGTAAGTGTTGTACAGCTCCTGAAGAGATTGCTTTAAAGAACGTTGAAAATCTTGTAGAGATGAAGAAGAAGCTTGAAGATGAAGGAGAAGGGATCATTGGAAAGATTGAGCGGGAGATCATAGACGCGCTCATGGGAGAAACCGTGTCTGAACTGAGTCGAAGTGAAACACATTGGTCGGAAAAATGAGTAACTAAGTGGTGATTCAATTTATGGGCCTATAAAGATTATGTAACTAATTAAGTATTACAATAGTTATGTATTGTTGCCAATGTATAGACTTGTATCCGTAGGTGTTCTCTTAGCTTTACTAAGAACAGCATCCACTTGTAAAAATCTTTCATCATCACACTTGATGATGAATTTAGCAGCAAGGTATTGATTCTTTAGAATCAGCAACGGTTTTGAGGACAACAAGCTCATAACTGTCCATGTAAGGGACTTAGAGAAATATAATTAAATTTGATTGTTTGTTTGCAACATTAGTTGAAAAACAAACTAAATTATAAAATAAAATAGTTATTATTAAAGGTAAAAGAAACAACAATCAAAAGTTGATAATCTTGGACCATAGATTTCTTGGACCATTTTGCAGCATCTTCCATTAAACCTTTACGTCTAAGTTGGGTATGATCAAAATAGCTGGCTGTCCACCATACTCTATAAAACCCAGGGGAATCAATGCAGAACACAGAGGAGGTCCTTGGATCATACTGATTTTTTCAGAGCAAACATCAAAACTCACAACGATATCGCGCCACATATATGTGGAAGCCAAATAATATATAACTCCGTTGATACACAATCCTAGTCTTGTAGGAACATGTGGTTGATCAAACTCAATTTTTTCCCCAAGAAGCTCCGGCTTCTAGTACCAAGACCCAGTGCTCCGAGAGATATCATAGGAGAGATTGAGAGGGAGATCATAGACGAGCTCGTGAGCCAAACCGTGTCTGAATTGAGTCTAAAACCCGACACGAAGTGAAATGACGTCGGTCGGAAAAATGTGTCATTAAGTGATTTAATTACTGGGCCTATAAGGATTATAAGTTTCTTATACTTGGGCTGGGGATTTGTGATTAATTAATTATAGAATAGTTTATGTAATTTTGTAATTACCATAGGCCATGGATGTTTGTTTATAATTGTTATATATAAAATGAATCATTTTATTTTCTTGACAGAAACTAGTCATTCGAGAACTAGGAAACAAAAGTACTTCAAAATTATTATAAATGTCTTAGTTTCTTTATTAACTGGAATATCATACATCAAGACTCATACTAATCCGAAATCTCTAAGACATATGGAAGAGCCCAATGTTTTTGATATCTACGCGCGAACGGTGACCACCAACTCGAGATAGCGAAACACTACAATATTAATTGGATCACAATAAAAAAAAAAACATTAATTGGGGTAGTTGGTTAATATTATAATGATCACTAATTTTCATTGGCATCCCCATTGGCCTTTCTTTAACCTGGTAAAAAAGTTCTATAAATTGTTTTCTTAATTTATTGACAAGTAGAGAAAAATATAAAGAGTCGTTTACTTAAATTAATCCATTAACCATAAAACAAGACATTTTTGGTTAAAAAGGTTTAGCAAATGCATACATGATATGTCATAATCCAACTTTATCCCTACACAAGTTAAAGCTGTTAGTGAAAATAGGTACAAGTATTTGATTGTCGATTTGTTCATATTTGTGACTTTATATATGTATATCTGTGCACATACAGGTATTTCTATTTCTATATGGACCATATGGTACATACCCTTCAACAGAGCCTGACTCTCTCGTCCTTGAGTTCCCTCTCCTAAATTTTCAAGAAGAGAAATCGATAAATATCACACAGAATAGGACAAAAGATCCTAACCAAATCAAATTGTAATTATTCTACCCTGGCTTTTAGTTTCTCTAGCTCAACTTCATATAACTGAGCCTACCAAGATGAACCAAAATAGAATCCAAAAGACAATTAAGTGATCATACAATTACGAAGAAATATCTCATTTTATATTTCTTAATTACCTCTTTTTATCTAACCATATGAAGGCTTTTACTGAGCAAAAAGCGAGAGTTTTCCCCATAACCTTCCAAACAAAGCCAAATTTACAAAATTAACACACTTCCTTAAGGAACTACGTGAAAATCAAACCAATCATTGTAATCTTCCTTTGAGAACCACTTGAAAATCAAATATATCATAAATATATATATAGAAAACACATACGACACATCAATGTATATATATACATACCGATTATGAACTTCAAGCACTTCAAACTTTTTCACCATCGTTACCATTTCCTTCTTTAGTCCCTGTATTCCCAAAAAATGGTTGTAACAAATGTCAGAAAAATAAAATAAAATGTGAGTAGATGTAATTTTCAACTTAAGTTTGACATGATAAAAAAAGGTTTGTAATTGATCGATGAAACTTGGGTAATAACTAAATATAATATGTATATAAAAGTAACCTGCACGTATTGCTCTATGGGGTGACTTTCTGTAACAAAGTACTCTCTATTATACTCTGCGTATCGCTTGATCATCGTTTGGATACTAAGAGAATTCTAAATAAAGTTTCATTATTTTGTGAGCTTTAAGAGAATTCTCAAGAAAGTTTCATTAGTTTGTGAGCTTTTTAGTTGAAGAATCTATATGTAAAAATCTCTGACATGGTTAATTACGCTATATATTATCTCTTCATAAAAACTAGACATTAGACCATTGGGAAAACTTAACATATAACTTAAATTAAGACAATATGTTTGAAGAATATATATAACTTAAACATGAAAAGAATACGAAAACACTTGAACAATTTTATATATAGATAGAAAAATTAGTTTGGACAAAATCTCTCATGTATACATGATTTTATTTTATTTTGTTCATGTTCTTTAACAGTATAATTTCAATTTGAATAGAATAATATGTCAATTGTTATGTGGGTTTGCGTTGACACTTTGAGTTCCAACGTAGATTAAGGCTCAGTATTCAATAAATCGTATTTCTTAAAACCCTAATTAATTCATAAGATAAACCTCAAGTTGAACTCTAAATGGAAAAAGAACCAGAGGTTAAAGAGGAAAATAATTGTTTACCAAAAAAGAACTATAGGGAGAAAGAAAATAAAAGCAGATGTAAAAGAGGCATATTTTGGGAAAATCTAACAACTGCAACTAGCTATAGACAACAACAACAAAAGATAAAAGCAAAATACATTTACCTGGATACTAAGATATCTCTAGTACAATTTGGTCAAATATGTATTCAAGTACTAATTAGACAACAAATTTAACATCCTAAAAATATTGAAAGTAAGAGTTTTACTCGGAGATATCTAATTCATATAATCTTCCTTTCTGAGAGAAGACCATAGTACAACGTGAGCATCACATAGAACAGAAAGCTCATGAGCCTTCTTAAAGAGACCAGACCACTCCTCCGAGTCGAAAATGTGACTTGTCTGCTCGTGGTGTTCTACATCTTCTTGATCTCGATCTTTCCTCTCACCATTTTTATTACTTCTAAAAACCAATCCAATTATTGAAATTTGTTAAGAGATATTAATGGAAACCCTAAACGATTTACTAGCAGATAAAAGAAACAAACACACAGGAGTCCAAACCGGGGATTAATTAGTGTGAGAACTTTTCCCAAGATAATGTGGGAAAATCTGAGGGAAACTCGCAAAGACCCGAATGAGAGCTAGTTTTAAACTTTTAATTTGTTGATATTCGCCTTAAAAATACACCAAAAAAAGAAAAAAAAAATTTGGATAGATTAGGAATACTTTACCGACAAAGTAAATGAAAAAAAAAATGGAAGCAAAAGAAAAATTAGTCAGATAAAAGAAAAAGAAATGGGGAAAGTGAAATCTTAAAACCATTAAGAGAAAAGCTTTGATTTCATCTTAGACTCTTATAGCAGGAGCCACAATTCCTAACAAATCTAATCTTTCCTTTGACAAAAGAAAGAATCTTACTTCTTTAATTTGGTAACGTTTTCTCCATAGCCCATGTGGGCAGTAAGTAAGGAAACATAGACAAAGAGGAATCTATCTGTCTATGTAAAATAAACTTTTCTTTAAACCGGACCGGATGAATCGGTTCTGACGTGGGTCAATGAATATGAGGAAACTTTTAGCTATATATATATATATATATCACCTGAAAATATATTATTAAGTTTTTGAAAGATATAACTCCGATGATTAACCAAATAAAGCCGGCAGAACAACAAATGATTTTGCAAATTAAACATGAAAATCCTTTAAAAAAATGGATCAAACATTCGAAACTGAAAACAAGATAACCCAAAATAAAACTGGATTTTAGCACGCACGACTCCGTTTATTCCAAACTAAAGGGACAACTTGTACTGTCAAATTATTTCCAGTTTATACACCACAAAGTATATACACATGCATATGTAAATAGATGTTCAAAGCACCCAGAAACTGCGGAATCATTAGTATAGAAACATAGAATCGAGGTAATATAACTATAAGGCAACTTAAGGAACGTGTGAAATATGTTATAGCCTAGCCACGGGCAATCCAATGAATAGATCGGTTTCAACCTCTGGCTCTGATGAATGTTTGGTTCTGTAACGACGACCTTCATCACAGTCATATAAAGTCTTTGGCTCCACGGGTCGCATCAATCTTTCTCTAATTTGCTGAAAATAAAGTATACTAGTATTTTTTGATAACATGTATGTATATAAATCATGAAAAGGCATAAACATATACTATATATATACATAGATATATAGACCTATTATTGTCTATGTTTCATTTTTGATAAGAATATTAGTTTATTAATCCCTACCAAACCAAAAGGAAATTTTTAATTCGATGAGAGTTTAAAACCAAAAAAAAAGCTGGATGAGAGTTCTCTAGCTATAAGAAGCGACTCATTTATAAAGGAATCATACAATATATCCTAACATAGATTTAGAGCAATTGATGGAAGTACTATAACAGGAGAGTTAGTCAAACTCAAATTCTCAAAGAATCTTTTCATGCCTTCCTATATATGGTCCATATGTATGCTAAAATAAATATATAAAATTAATAAATTAAGGTTCATTTTTTGCATTTTTGAAATGTAAACAGTTTTATTTTTCATGTTTTCCAAATGAAAGCCCGCAAACGCCAAACAAATTCCAGAGTTTTACTTTTACTTTTACAGTTAACAAATAAATTATGTTTAATATGCTTAAAAGTTATGGAATTTATTTGAAAAATACACATGTAAACGCAAACATATCAAAGCCTCAATAAGTCTCATATTAATCAGTCCTCAACAAAACCATAACTCTTTTTATAAAAAATACGTGTTAGCAATGCAAAGAATTTAATTTTAAGTATACTAATTTCCGCAAAAATGCATGGTTTTCATTCTGATGGATGCTTTTATTTAATAGTTTATTTAATTTAAAAAAACTTGAGATATAATTATTTAGATGAATATTTTATCATAATACATAAAAAGTTTAGACGAACAGTTAAACCGCAACAAATTTTTACAAATAGACAAAAAAAAAACTTAATATATTGATTTGATTTTTTTATATAAAGTATCCTAAAAGCTAATATACAATATTGTAAATATTTGAATTTAATTAGAAAATGGTAGCGAGAAATACAATTAAATGTGTAAAAAAAAAATGATGAAGATGTAAGGTACGTTAAAGTTTCCTATTATGTAATGTTAAAGTTTTATAGTTTTTAGAAATTCAGTTTGAATGGTTTATGTTTCCGTATTTTAAAAATTATTAAACTCAAATTAATTAATTTTTATATAAATAATTAATAGTCGGACGCATGCCAATTTTTTGTTCTTTTTCTTAGTCCTTTCAATCATTATATATAAGATTATATATTATATATAGAAACCCTTTTTGCTAAAACGAAGAGATATAAATAAATTTCATATGTGTTTATGCGTATTCTTTGATAAGTATGTGCAGGCCTGACTCCTAAGTATGTTTGTGCGTATTTACCTCTTCGCGCAGCCTAGTTCTCTCGTTCAATAGCTTTCTCTCCTAAAATCGGATGAAGAAAGATCGAAAAATATTAGATGGAAAAAATACAACGGATATCCAATAAATTAATATTTATATATAAGTTATAGGACTCAAGTAAAAAACTACCTTTTCTTTGAGCTTCTTTAGTTCATCTGTATATAACTCAGCCTACGTACCAAGATCAACCAATAAAGACATTATTAATTACATCAATAACATGTGTGTATCTTTTGTACCTTTCTTGATCTGACAAGACGAAGGCTTTTCTCTATCTGACTGTCTATCTCCTGAAGTTCTGCCACTGAACAAGATCCCAAATTTTGCCCCATCAGCTTCCTTCATATATAGTGGCATTCACGAGACCAACAAACTTAGGTTGATCTTTCAAGATTAAAACAAATTAAATATATATGATGAATACAGAAACCGTAAAAAAAAGTGAGATACTATACTGTTGATAAACTTCAAGGAAATTAATCTTCTTCGCCATTCTATCCATTTCTTTCTTTAGCTCCTATATATACACCCCGAAAAATAGTCAATAATCCAAATTAAATGTAACGTCTAGCGTGATTTACATATCACTTTTTGTTGAAAAAAATAAAGTAACTAAAATAAAGAATATATATAATGTTTATGTATGAAGAGAATAAGAGAATGAACCTGCAAATATCGTTCTACTTGGGGCCTCTCTGCCATAAAGAAGTCATTACTAAACCTGCCATATCTTTCTATAATTTTCTCCATCCTGAAAAGTGAAATCAGAAGAGAAGCTTCCATTATGAGTGAGGATGATGATGACATTCATGAGATTGAGATATTATGTATGAATATTATAAAGTATATAAATTATATCATCAATTTATACCGACTACCATGATTGTCGACCGAAATTTGGATAAAATTAGATATCTAATTTAGAGAACAATATGAGTAATCTACTTTGTTTTAGCAATCACCAAATTTAATGAAGAGTTGGTTGCTGCACAAAGATTATCAAGCAGGAAATGCAAAATGAAAGAAATGGATTTGTACAAAATGAATCCTACTCTGATAAGACTACAATTTCTTTTAATTCAGTTTCAAACTATTTAGTAAAAAGGGCAGGTTTAACATGAACGATATCTCTATCAACATTTTTGTTGGCTATAATAAAAATCTACTGAATGAGTTTGATCCCTAGATAATTTCTAAAATCTTCTTGTCGTCCAACATAAACAGTTTTATGTACATGCATGTAATTATATTTTCGGATACTCGTTTTTGTTGAATATTCTAAATAAAACCAGATGCCAAGTGGGTTTGTGGGTAACAGTCTATCTAAGTTCCAATGAGTACGAGGTTCACTGTTCAAGAAACCTCGTTTCTGAAAACCCTAATCCATTTGCTCGTGCTTGATCAAGAACAGCCCTTTTAAGCTAACTTTTAAAGTTTGCAATTACTTGGTTTCCTTAAGCTCATTAATAAAATCCAGAAGTACTAGCACAAAAAATAAATCAAAATGTGAAAAGACATTTGTAAGGAAAAGTCAGAAACTGTAGCTAGGACACAAAAGGGGCCAAATCTTTAGCGTGCATTATTTCAAAATCTATAGCTTGTACGACTTGGCCAAAAAGAAATAGAACTATTCACTACAGAAGTTATAGACATTCAATAAATCTATATGTAGAGAAAGATTTGGAAATAGTCTTATGATTGTAAATATTTGGAAATAACTAGATGGAAGAATATCTTACTCGGAAATAGAGAATTCGTATAATTTTCCGCTCTGAGAAAAGACAATGGCTGCAACTTGAGCATCACATAGAACTGAAAGCTCATGAGCCTTCTTAAAGAGACCACTCCTTCGCTTTGAGAACGTGACTTGTCGGCTAGTCGCATTCTCAATCTTCTTGATCTCGATCTTCCCTCTCACCATTTTCCTGCTATATCAATTCCAAGATCCAGATTGAAACCCTAAACAAAACCCGAAAGAAAAAGGAAATTGCTTTTTCTTTTTCTTTTTAGATAAAAATTTGCAACAAAAAAGAGATTTCATCCAGACGAAACTAAGAAATGATTTCTTGCAAAAACGAGGAGATTCAAAGCCAAAAATCAAAGTGGTAACATTTGGTAATTTTTTTTTATGTTAAAACATTTGATAAACTTTTCAAGTAAATGTAGGAAACTTATGAGATTCAAACCAAAATTTTCTAGATCCACTTTATAAACCCCATATAGCATAACATTTTCAGACAAAAACAAGAAAATCAGCCGACAAGGATTATATTTTACAGAAGATTTACTTTGCACAAATAATGAAAAGGAACAAAAGCGTAAAGATGGGGGAAAGTTAAACTCTAAAACTGAAATTTCAGAAAGAAGCATGAGCTAGATCTTATGACGATGCTCTGTGTTTACCTCTGTGTCTTTGTACAGGAGCCACAAACCCTAAGTCTAAGCTTGCTCTTTTGTTCTGATTAATTTGACATATAAAAGGAAAAAGATGAAAGGAGATTTCTTTTTCTTCTTTTGGTGATGCTAGTTGGATAAATAATTGATGAACAATAGAATTGATAGAATAAATCAAAATACAGAATATAAAATAAAATAAAAATTTAATAAATAAAAAAGTGAGTCCATGACTTTATCTGTTTTTGGTAAAATTAAGAATTGAGAGCAGAATCAAACAGTTAATTCACAATAAAGAAGACGTCTTTTGAAATAAATTAAGGGACCATAAGTTCAAAAACCAGTGATAATTTGTTTTTTGTTTTTTTTTTTGGACAGGACATAAGAGTGAGTGGAATAATAATACATAAAAAAGAATAGTGTTCTTCGATCGGCGTGTCGACATCATCGTACAATGACGTGCACTACTAACCAATTATAAGACGACACGTATTTGTTTCCACTTCCCCCAAATCGTAGTCAGCTTCTGTGCAATATGACCTCGTCTTCTACAGAACTACACAGATTCCCTTTTCCACTTTTATATGGTTATTTGTTATGTTTAGTAATATTCTTCTTTTCTATTGAAAGATAGAAAAATGATAGGAGTATGTGTCGAAAGATAAGAAAAAGTGGAATAGAATCACTCACTTTTTTGGGTTATAAATCTATATTGTGATTAGGGAATAAGATTTTTTTGGTTTCTTGATAGCTTTAAAATTGTTGGAGTGACAAGTATCTCTTATGTATCTTTTATGAACAAAGTAAAAAACCAATTTCAGATTAGTTGAGAGAAATGTACAACAAGACTAATTCATAATTAAAAGTTAAAACACTCTAACAACCAATTTTTTTTAACGTCTAAATTTTATTAGCTTTAAAAAACGTTTACATAATCGTTAAATAACACACTTCTTAAACATGTAAAAGTTAAAAGAAAATTTATGAAGTATAAACTTGATAAGCTATTATTTTAGCCAACTTACCGCTTACCATATTACAATCTCTAGAAATAAATGTAAAACTTATAATAAAAACCAGTTTACACTCTAACAACCAATTTAACCCAGTTTCAATATATATATATTTACACTCTAACCACCAATTTAACCCAGTTTCAGTCACTAAAAATTGGAGTCGGCTCAATTACGGGTCCTCGGTGAATATTTTTTTATTTGTTAAAATAAGATGTTGCAGCTGATGTCCTGTTCCAACAAGTAACAATTGTTAATGTTAATTTGTTTCCCAGTAAGAATCAATTTAGTATCCTCATTTAACATCTTTTGAGAATTTAAGCCAAAAACAATGTCATCGACATAATTTATCATCCCCTTAATCATGGCTGTTTTCTTCTTTCCATAAAATAACATCAATAATGTTTTTGTTAATATAAGAGAACAAGTTGAACAACAATGCTACAAAAAGAGAGACATCAATGAAAAAAAAAAAAAAAAACTAAATGACACGAAATGTTTCACCAGTTTACATGTTCAAATAATTTTGTAACATGTTTTCAAGTTTTCAAATAAGACCATTTCAAATGTTTAATTCACCAGATGATGCATCGCTGTGTATTGTTTCCATAATCAAAGTACTATTATTCGAATTCTCCACAGAGATTTTTAGAAGGGCTTCAAATCTGAAGACTGAAAATGTTGATAAAAAATAATAATATATAAAATTGTTATTTAGAAAATATGATGTAATATATGAAAATGTCACTGTATTAGGAAAACAAATTTCCTAATTCTTACATCAACTGTAGTTGGGTCTTTCTTTGGGCCAAAGATATATAGTCTTGGGCTTCAACAAATTGGTGGGTCTCGAGAAAATGTTTTTTTCTTATTCTATTTTTATTTCTGTAAAAGAGAAATAAAAATAAGGTCAAAATACTTATATATATATATATAATATATGAATAACCTTGATTTATCAAAATTATTGATTTTATTAACACATTTAAATTCCCTGATCTCACATCTTCCTTACAAAGGGCATAAACGCGAAGAAGATGGAGGACAACGGAGAATCAATAAAATGGCCAAAGATCAAACTCAAATCTAATCTCAATGTCTCTTATCTGAAGAATCAAGATCTCTTCACTGTAAGTTCTTCTGAAAATCATCAACCCATTACATTATTTTCCCCCAATTTAGTTTAGCCTAATAAGTTTTAGGGTTCATATTTCTCCAGAGCTTCAAACCAGTAGTATTCATCATAAAGCTATTTAATTTGAGAAAAGGTTAAATTTTTAATGGGTTTACTTGTTTGTTTTTTTAACACAATTTGAGCCAATAAAGCTCATGTTTTTGTGGTTCTGTTTATAACTTGGTTTGTGATATTTAACATTTGAACTGTAGATTAGCTGCTTTGAGAGGTTTTGAACTTTTGGATTATATAATTTTCAGGTTGAGAACTGTCTTAGTTCTGATGAATCAAATGCCTTTGTTAACATTACAGAGTCTCTCGGTTACACTCACCAAGGAAGTCGTGGACCAGCTTATGGTGAAGCTTATAGGGATAATCATCGAATCTCAGTGAATGATCCTATCCTTGCTGATACATTATGGCAATCTGGGATTTCTAATTTATTTACTGGTATCAAGATTAGGAGAAAGGTTGCTGTTGGCTTGAATCCAAACATTCGATTTTACAGGTTTTGTAATCCCAACATTCTTTATTTGTTTGTAAATTGTTAAAGTTATGGGAAGAATGTGTAAAGACTATGTTCCTGTCTTGTCCGTTATGCTGCCACATGGAGAAAGGATACAACTTTGTAGCTTCCTTAAAGTTTGTGTCACAATGTGAAGATATATGATTTTTTGTTAATTTTCAGGTATTGTGCTGGTCAGCATTTTGGTCGTCATATCGATGAAAGTGTTCATCTTGAAGATGGAAAGCGGACTTATTACACACTGTTGATATATCTAAGCGGGAACAGCGCGAAATCAAAATCCAAAAGCAGTTCAAGCAAGAGAAATGATTCTTCTTCAGATGAGCTTTTAGTAGGTGGAGAAACTGTCTTTTATGGTTCAAGGAACAGTATTGTAGCTGAGGTAATTCCCAAGTAATTCTCCTGTTGTAATTTCATTTTTGTATTCTACATATGATTTAAGTGAGATATGCTAAATGATCGTAGGTAGCTCCAGTGGAAGGTATGGCTCTCTTTCATATCCATGGAGATAAGTGTATGTTGCATGAAGGAATGAATGTCTCCAAAGGCGTCAAGTATGTGTTTCGTTCTGATGTTGTTTTTGCATGAAGATCACTGTATTTTGAGTTTCTGTCACATTAACTACTGCCATACAACTTTATGTACCATCTGTTAAGCTTGTATAGATCACTATTTACCTGAACCACGCCTATGTTTCCGCTGGTTCAGCATTTATAACAAGCCATGAGTCCATGTCCATGACACATTTTCCCATGTCTTTTTTTATGTTAAGTGAGTCATATGTGGTGACAAACAAGTTGGTGAAAATGTTGATGAATATAGAGGTAAGTTCACTGAAGCAGAACAAATTTACTTTTGAAGCATACTCTGCAACTCATAGCGAACTAGAAAGTTTTAAAAACCGATCCATATATTGACCAGTCTATGTTATTACCATATCAAATATTAATGAAATCAAATATGAAGAAATGAAAAGTGAAAACTCTCATTTGGTTGCTTGTTCTATAGGGTTATGCTTTTAGTTGAGATAGCGGGCGTTAACTCTCACTTCTCCAGTCTCCTTGACTCCAAAGTTTCCAAGTTTCACCATGGAAGCTGTAAACTCTCTGAAGAAAGCTTTTTGGTCTTGAGCAAACGTCTCAACGATCCACTTAGTCCTGGCATCACCAAGAAGCGCCTGATCAGAGCCAAACACTCCTTTCCCTGATAAGATCTGCTTGTAGTAATCATTATCAAAAACTGAGTTTGTAGAGTCCAAGACCGTCCCTGCGTTCTTGCCTCGGTTAGATCTCGGGCATTTGTTTTTCAGGGATTGCGCGAACCCGAAGTTCATTGAAGGATCAATGTCATGGAGTTTGCTGAAGTTTTGAAGACGGGCCTCGAAAGAAGAACAGTGAGAGAAACCTAAAGTGTGGCCACCAGAGAGTGTAACCATGTCTTTTACTGACAAGCCTCTTGCTGCAAAGCTTTGAATCAGTTGAGACACATTGAATGTTGGTGCTGGGAGGTTGATTGTCTCGTTGGCTCTCGAGATAGTCCCGTCTTTTCGCCCTTTTAGTACGCTCCAATAAGGACCACCGGACTAATAAATGCGTCATGGACAAGTAAATCAAATCGAACCAAATTCAAACCAGCAACCAAAAGATATAACTGAAGTGAAACCAAAATCGTTAACTGAATATATATATATATATATATATACCATAAAGGGACCACTCTATTACGAAGACTCACCAATGTGACCACATCTCTGGCTGCAATGGCAATTACATCAGCACAAGACACGGTACGAGGACAAGATTTCAAGCTTTGTCTTAGCATCTTCGATCACGTAAAAAGACCGTACTGAAATGTTTGGAGGACCATCCTTCTCAGCTTGGTTTGACTGCGTTGAATCTAGTAGAATTGATGCATCACATCCCTACAACAAGCCAACCAAATAATGTACTCAATACTCAACTTCAGACCTAAATTTTGATCAATCATTAACGACAAATAAAAAAAAGAAGATGTATTCATACCCTAATGAAGCAATCGTGGAAGAACATTCTGAGGAGACGAGCAGGCACTTTGGGATCATACAAAGTAGCATTCCTAACAGTTTCAAGAATGATATTTTCTGCGACGGGGCATGATTGATCATAATAATGAGCGTCAAGAGCAGCTTCTGAGGGCTTAACTATTGCAAAAACCGCAAAGATCATTGCGAAAATGAGTGTTTTCGAGAATGTCATTTTGTGGTTTTGTGTTTTAGGCCTCAGAAAGCACTATTTGTTCTTGAAGTTGTTTGAGGATTTGATGAAGAAGTAGAAGCGGAACTATTTGGCTTATATAAGGTGAGAAATGAGAGGCAAATATTCTAGAAAATGTGTAAGTGTATAACATATGCTTTAAAGTTACTCAAGTTATTTGGAACAAACATGCATATATTCCGGTGTTCGAAACTTTTTTCTCCTTGAAATCGTACTTTGAGTATAAGTATCTACTTTGGTGAAACTTAGAATATGTGCGGCCGAGCTGGACAGAATCTGTTTTTCGGTAACCATAATAAAGTGTTAACATTTGACCAAGAATATATACATTTTTAAAATTTTAAGATTTTCTATAAAACAAATGGATGTTGTTTGTATTGATATTTGTGCTCATGAAATTAAAATTTTGACCCAAAAAAAAAAGATAAAGAAAAATATTAAATTATTATAATTTAAGAAACATAATTAGATATTTTAAACTTGTGAATTGATGTATCCTGCGGCAATGTAGTAAACATAACTAGATATTTTGATAGGGATAAGTTTTAATCAATTACGTCAAATTTTTATGCTGTCTTTATTCGCTAACCGACTTTAAATGGTGTTTAAACAGTTTGAAGGAACGAGAACTAAAAGAAGATCGAAAAATATTGATATTTAGCTGTGCAAAAATTTTTGTTTTTCGAATCAAGTGATCACTTTTAGAAGACAAATTGATAACTTTGGTAAACTATTAGTTTTTTTTTCTAGCCATTTTCCGTAAATATATATTAATGGAAAGGGAAGCATAAGCTTTAAAAGTTTTCAAAGTAAATTAGTTTTTTTTGTTTACGTAACTAAGCTAGATAACAATATAAGTTTTTTTTCTCTTTTGTAACTTGAATCTAAAACTTCATCGCAGACTCTTACTAAGGAAAGACTTCGGATACGAATCCGGATTGTGCCAAGTAACCACAGGACGAGGTGGTTGTAGGGTTCAACTATGTTTATATATGAGTACAATGAAGACTAAAATCAGGTGTAATATGGTAGCATAATGATGTGTGGATAGAGTAAGATTACAAATGAATAAAGAAGTGACTAAACGAGAAGGTAGTCAAAAAAGGTTGCTACTGTTGAGTTATGCCTATCAGTGTTTGGTTTCAATGCCCTTAGTTTAGCAGTACGGTTGGTGAAGGATTTGCTGTACTCTAGTTTCTTCTGCATCTTTCCTTTTGTACTTCTTCTCATTTGTAGATAAAGAAAAAATTATCCTATTTCTTAAGAATTTTAAATGAGAAATTTCCTTTTTTTGCTCAACAATAAGAAATTGGATTTTGGTCTAGAAAACATATATGATAAGTCTCATTAGGACAAAGTCTCTGAGTATAGCTCTAGAAACTATTTCTCTCATTTTGTGTTCATCCTTGGAGCTGAGATCCTAAAAGGGTTAATTTAATCTGGCCAATTCATGGGAAAGCCTCATGATTCTGATTCTAATTTTTAAAACGAATATATATTATTCAACGTATAGAAACACTAAAAGTCTCACATCGGGTAAAACTACGAGCAGGGGCAAAAAACTAGTAAAAATAATTTTAGACTGTGTTCAGTATTTGAAATACGTATCTAACTTCATGTTAATTTTTAAATTATTTTGGATTCTTAAATACATTACAATTTTTGTTAATTTAGATGTGGATTATGTGTAAAAGTACATCCAGCACATGCTTATATTCACCCCGGAGTATAGTCGAAAATATTACAAAAAATGATCAGAGACTGTACAATTATTAGACATCACTTAATAATGGGCGTTTAAATTTAAAAAAAAAATATTCATTACACATTTCTGTTTTTCCAACACATTGCATAAACTACGACTGGAATTTTTAATAATTATACCGCCCGCACAACCATCTATTTATATGTGTTTGTGCCTTCCTCAGCTACATGATTAAAAATGGAACAAGCCCATCCTTGAGTTTACTTCTTGTTGTACTCATTGACAATCTTTGATATCCTTGATGGTTGATCATGATCTGAGAAGTTTCCCTTAGATTCTTCCATTCCTCGGAGTCCTTTGTAAGTAACGCTTCTTCGAAGGCATCAAAGTCTTCATTGAAATGGATACCTTTGATGAAATTGGAGAAGTTTGAGCTTAGTATTTAGTGAATATTATCTTGAAGAGGAAGCAATGAAGGATGACAAAGCAAATGATAGCTATGGAAACTTCAAATAAGCTTAATGAAGCCATATATAAGAGAAAGAGGTTGATTATACAAATATAATATATGTTAATGAGTACTATACTGTTATGGACACTTGATTTATATATAAAACTAGGAAGAAAAAAAAGATTGATAAATACATTACCAAGTAGGAGGTTGATATTATAAGATAATCAATATTTGTGACTGCAAAAGGAAACTTGATGTATATACAAAACTAGAAAGCACGAGGATTGAATAAATACATTACCAAGTAGGAGGCTTAGGTTGACATATAAAGATAATCAATGTTAGTGAATGCAAATGAAACTTGATTTATAAACAAAAGTAGGAAGCACGAGGTTTCAATAAATACATTACTAAGGAGGTTGATATACAATAATACAAAGAAATTAGCTAGTAAATGATTGTGAGTGCAAATTAAACTTGGTCTATATACAAAACTAGAAAGCAGGAGGACTGAAAAGTGAAAACACACATTGCCATTTATGGTATCTCTACAGTTTCAGTCAAATATTATGAACCCATGCGACCTGACGGATTTGGGACTTGGGAGATTAAGGATGGAGGCGGCTTTGAAAACATTCTTTTTTATATAATTCAATAATTTTCAAAATCTTTACCTATTAGAAATTTACAATCAAGTCATGATTGATTCAAAATTTTTTATGAAAAATCGGTCAAAGGATGAGTTAGAAATATTTCTTAACTTATTAAAATTTCTCCACATTACGAAATTTTATACACAACAAATATCCTTATTGGAGCCATAAGAGAAATTTTAAATTTTCTCAACAAATATCCCAAAAAAAGAAAAATACACAAAACTATCTAAACATTTTGTAGTAGTATCCAAACTATCAGTAATTCTTTGTTTGAGTGCTGATTTTAATTATTCTAGTTTCATGTTCGGATAATGATTTTAACTATAGAATTACTCTTAAGTCCTACCCCATCAGTTATCCACATTACCCTACTGGCCTACTCTTTCTTATTATTGATATACTTCGGATAGTGAATTTTAATACCTTTATTATATTTAACGAAGGCTTACCGTTAATAATCAGCCCTACTTTATATATATATATATATATATATATATAAATATATAATTTAATTCAATTTAATTTAACTCTTACAAACTCTATGTAGTCGTTTTTCCCTCTGCAAACATTTTAACCTAGGTAAGTGCCAAGTTTTGGCAACTTCGGTTATTGCCAAAAAGTCAAAATCTTTACAACAAAATCAAAGGTGGAATCTTGGAGAGATGTCAACTGTGAAAAGAGTATTTCTTAAACTCGTTATCAGATTACATAAGAAGAAATTATTAATACCCTGATTTTTTTTTGTCAATAATTAGTACCCTGAATAAGTTTATGGATATAAACTATATATATATTATTATATATATATATATTAGGAGTATAGTTGGAGCAAAAGATATGTATGTTACAAATAGACCTTGACTATTTGGTGTGTGTAAACCACAATATTGTAGGCCCAAACAGATCATTCTGATGGACGCGAATATGATTGTTTAGCCTCTAATAAAAGCAATTCAGTCCAATTGGAGATATAAATATAACATATGACTGAAGTGCCGACTTTCTAAGACTAAACTCACATACTAACAACCAATATTAAGCTAATGTGACACCCAATATTTGGTTAGTGACAAAAATTTCAGTAATAAACTATGAGCAGAGTAAACATAATTTATTTATTGTTTGGTCAACAAATTAAACATAATTGATTAAACGATAGCAATTTGGGTTAACTGAATAAGCAATCACTCACGGAAAGCTAAATAACATGTTATGACGAGGAACCCAAGACGAAGAGGGAACAAGCTCGTGCATGTTCCTAGAACCACGGACCTCTCTCCCGTGACTATCTCCCACTCAAATATAATCTTTTTAATCCATACTAAAATGTTTATATCTAAACGACAAAAAAAAAATGCTTATATCTTATTTTGTTGTAAACACTGAAATTTTGACAAAACATAAAACTAAATTGTTATACCAAATACACATCTTCATAAACTAAACTGTCCTAAAAAAAACTCAAGAACTAACAATTAAATATCCTAAGACTTAGGACATGAAGACGGAGATGTGTTCCCTGAGCCACCCAAAAACTGAAGCTCTTTCTTATTATTATCATAAATCTCCAACGAAAAATCCCTTAGCGTTTGCGTCTCACCGCCATTTGTTTCCATCTCCGGTTCAGCGTCTGAAGCGTTTGAGACATAACTAGAGACCGGTCTAGTTTCAACGTTGAAAAACGGAGCTGTAGCAACAGTGGGTATAGCCCACATCTGGCCCGCTTGATTCGGCCCACCAGTAACATACGCACTACCCATTCCCATAGGCCAAAACGGCACCAACCCCTGCGTATTAACGTTCATGATATTAACGCCGTAATTTGACGCCGTTATTGGAGCTAAACCAGAAGTTACGGAGCTACGACAGATGTCATGTTCGTTAACATCTACGAACTCACTCGTACAGTTTCTCTTCCTCCGTTTTCTCGTTAGGTCACCGTCACCGTTACTATTACCGCAACTGTCACTCTCTAACTGCGGTGGGGAACTAGTCGGAATTTTTAAAGTTCCGTTAACCGATACAGCAATAGCCGGTATAGTTCCGGTTCCAGTAGCTTCAATTATCGCCGGTTCAGCTCGTTCAAGAAGCCACCGAATGGTTTCTCCGTCAGATTTGTGGCCAAGCTCACGGGTCAACTGAAAAACCCGAGCAGCGCAACCCGCCGGCATTCGAACTCTCCGACCTCGACCTTCTACTTTCGTGTGACGGTCTTTAGAAGATCTCTTTGGAGCTGGTTTGCTTTGTAAGATGTTTGAATTCGTTATTGGCTGTAAAAATCCGACTTCTTGTTGGGTTAATGAGTCTTCTTCTTTCATGAGCATTACCGGGTTGGTTTTTGGATCCGGGTTAGATTGATGGGTCATTGTTGTTACTTGGTCGCCGTTGACGTTGATGGTGTTAGTGAGGTCAACGTCTTCGTCAATCTCTTGTATCGCTATGCCTTCTTGATTTGAGTCCATTTACCAAAACCCTAAACTCAGATCAATTCAAAAGTCAGTCAATGACTTAAATTTTTTGGTAAATAAGAGAAATTTAAGTCAATTTGTTTTTTTTTTTACTGATTATTTTTCAAATTGGCAGACGAAACAAATCTGAAAAGTCTTTGAATTTTATTTTTTGTAAATTAAAAAACAGTGAAAGAAAAAGTAGGAAAAGCAACAAAACAAAAAAAAGTGAGAAAACCCTAGAAAGGTTGAAAATGAAACATTACCTTATCCTCTGGAGGAACCCTACAAAGATCAAAGGAGGGGCCCTCAATATCGTCGTTTGGTTTTTATAGTCTGATATCTAATCAACGGTGTAGATCACATGATTCACATGGATAGAGAAAAGCTGAACCAATATGGGCCTATTTTGGTTACCTATTGGGCCTTGGCTTCAAGCACATATTTCTTTCTAATGAATTTGGTTTATCTTTTCTCAAGTGTTTGCATTTTCCCTGCGTTTTGCACCCAAGAAAATTTTTGGGAGAGCAATAAACAATTACGTATGAAAGTAGCGATGAAAATAAAATTATTGCTTGACTATTTGCGACAGTTTTGGATGATTTGTTTTTACATATTACATAAATTACCTTAGTTTAGTTTACTTTTCGATATTGAGGTTTAATGGTTTAGTATTGTGATGAATATGTTACATAAAAAATACCATGTTATAGAAAAGATTATGCTTCCGTAATTCTTAAAAGAAGAATAAAATTAGAATCATGAAATGTTAATTTTGTTTTATCGTCATTTAGTTTCTCCTTATTTTCATTTACTTGTTCTCCCAAAATCTGTTTTTTTCCGAAACTAGTGAATCAATAGTTAACGTATGAAAATTCTAGTAGAATAGTGCAATTAAATTATTTAACTCGTAGAATCAAAGATGTTGTAGCTGTGTAAGTCGAACAAAATATACTTGAAACTTCATAAATAGTCTAACCGGTTCCGATTTAAGAAATGAACCAAACCGAGGCAAAAAGTATGTTAGACTACCAGACTAGACAACTTCACAGCTCTTGTGTTCAAACTTCAAACACATGAACTCCACATCTCCCAGTCTCTTTCTCCATAAACTTTGAATCTTGTGAAAACATATATCTAATAGATTGATGAGAGAATATATTGAAATAATTGTATATTACTCCAATGTATAATGAATTATACAAGTAGATATAATTATATGTGAGAGATGCTTTCTAAACTAGAAGATACAAATCACTAGGATATTATTCTAGAATCTTTTATAGATGGATCCACTTTTCTCAAGGCTCCTTGGGACTAATCCTCAAGCAACATTCATGATGCTAGGAAGGTAAAACACATAACCAAATGATACAGTTCATACATGTTAACAAAGAAATGATTGTTGAGAGTGTTATGTGTAGGTACATGGGACAAATATACTTCGAGAGAGAGCTACATTTCAAGAAAAGGATAATTATTATTCGATCGTTTCTCCACTTAAACAGGAGACCGGTATATGATGATGTGTTGTGTTATGTTACATTGTATCACATATTTTCATGAATTTTTCAGGGTGTCCTTGTTTCACTTATATGGGCCTAAATTGGGCTTGTAATCATTAAACCCGAATTAGTACTAAACCGGAATATTTAAAAATCAATTATTCAATTCTCAACTTCATAAATGTGCCATTCTTTCTCCGTCGTTGGCTTGGATTGTTTTTAGGGTTTACAGAGAACAAACGGAGGAAAAGCGATCATCTTAAAACCGACTTCAATGGCTGACGAAGATTACAACGAAGTCGATGACTTGGGGTATTTTATGTTTCCTACCTCTTCATTATGTTCTGTTCGACTTCAAATGATTATATCTTCGTCTCGATGACGATTGAGAGCAATTGGGTTGGTTATTGTGTAGATTTAAAGCTTATTAATGGCTTATTCAATGAAATTATGCTTTAATTGATAAGAAAAATTGCGTCTTTGGCTTAGTCTTTGAGTTTAATTGAACTTAAGGTAGAAACCCTAATTTCATTCTCTGTTGATCGATAAAGAGCTAATTTTTAGACTCTCTGAGCTTTTTAATGAAACTTATGCGTAAATTGAACCGATTTTGTGCTTATGGTTAAAACCATTTTAAAAACTGCTTTCAAAATTGTTAATTATGGTGCTTTAATTGTTGTTTTTGCAGATATGAGGATGAGCCAGTAGAGCCTGAGATTGAAGTAAGCTAAATTTTGATTCTTTTTAGAAGAGACATGGTTGGTTATTGCTTATTAAACACAATTTTCTGTTTCTGATCAGTTTTTGTTTTGTGAGTAGGAAGGAGTAGAGGAAGATGTTGAAATGAAGGAGAATGATGATATCAATGGTGAGCCTCTTGAAACAGAAGATAAGGTTGAAGCAGAACCTGTACAACGTCCACGGAAGACTTCAAAGTTTATGACCAAGTATGAACGTGCGCGTATTCTCGGCACTCGTGCTTTGCAAATTAGGTTTGGTTCTTTGCCTTGTATCTTCAGATTGTTTAAGAGTTTATCATCATGAATGTGCTTAGTTCTACTGAGAACAATGTTTATTGTATTCTATAATACTGTTAAGTTGGCTCGGATAGTTTGGTTCTTGATGTTGTTTTTGGCTGATACAGTATGAATGCTCCTGTCATGGTTGAGCTGGAGGGTGAGACTGATCCACTTGAGGTGTGCTACCTTCTTCTTCTTCTTCTTGTTTTTTTTTTTAATATGATCTATTTGTCAGTAAACTTAGATAAGTATATATTAATATTTAATCTATGATTTGGCTTAAGATTGCAATGAAAGAGCTTAGGCAAAGGAAGATACCATTCACTATTAGACGTTATCTACCTGATGGAAGGTGAGAATTGCTTTAATCATATCAAGTTTTTCACTTACATCACTTGATTTGTTCTTTCCTTATTACTTACCTATGATTCTGAATCAGTTATGAGGAATGGGGAGTTGATGAACTTATCGTGGAAGACTCATGGAAACGACAAGTCGGTGGTGATTGATAATCTGACCAGAGACAAATCTATGGATGTATTTTGCAAGCTTTTTGCTTTCATATGGGATGATACATTTCTGTAGAACTGCAAATGAATGAGACTCAAGTCTTAGGCCACTTTAGACTTTCGTTTTATATTCCGAAAAATTTGCAAAACCAGAAGCCCTAAGCTCAATAGTTCCATGATTATTATACATCATAGAAACAGAACATGGATTGATATACATTCATGCCATCTTTAGATCATCATACATTGATTAAATCAATTCCAAGATCAAGATTTCTTTAAACCAAATAAATCATGCTTCTTCTTTCTTTTTGCGGAAAATCGCCCTCTCTCGAAGAATCTTCTGGCCCATATACCTACACATAACGCTCGAGAAAAATCAGTTCTCGACCAAATCTTTAACATACTTTAGTTTATTTGGTTTATGCATTTACCTTCCAAGCATCATAACCGTAGCTTGAGGATTAGTCCCCGGAGACTTAAGAAACGTGGATCCATCAATGACCCTTAAGGAGTCGATGCCTAAAACTTTGTAATTCTTGTCAACCACTCTTCCAACTTGACAACCTCCATGGTAATGCCAAATAGTCATCACAGTATCGATGCAAAACTGCTTCAAGTTGAACATCGAGGTTACGTGCCTTGGTCTCAGATTGGTGGGTATGCTTAGTATTAGATCGAGCAGTCCATGTATGGTTGCGTCTGGGTACTTGAACTTAGAGAATGCCTTGGAGTTAATCACTTTAATAATTGTGTTTATCCCTTCAACACATTTCTTTAGATCCTCTGGCTCTTGATAGTAGTTGAATCTCACAAATGGATTATCGTTTGGGTTTGTGTTCTTAAGCTCCAAGTGACCTCTAGAAATCGGTCCAGCTACTTTCTGGAGGATCAAACCGGCTTTTGTGGTAGCATTCCATAGAGGATCTATGGATTTGAAAAAATCTGTGATTGCTTGTGTCGAAAATTTTGGGGATGTTGTAGTAGTAGTACGGCTTGTCTCCATCTTAAATAACCAAAGACAAATAAAAAGAATTAACGTATAGTCTCATGAACATAAGATAAAAAAAAGTTTTATATGAATTGTACCTCGTTGAGATAATTCAAAACACCATCGAAAAATCTACGGGTCCAACTATAAGAGAAGATGACACCACTAGCTCCTTCAATGTAACTCTCATACTTAGTGATCCCAACGACTTGTATTAGAGAAACCTCTACCGGAGAAGGAGAAGGAACAAATATGGCGTTCATTGGATTATCTCCCATCCCTTGTCCCACCATTGGATGATCTAAGACCACCGGTTTAATCCCGTGAGCCGCGAGATGAGCCGTGGGGCCCACACCACTAAGCATCAGCAGCTGCGGGCTCCCGATGGCACCCGCAGACAATATCACCTCGTTCATTGCGTTCTTCTCTAGTTCTGCCTTGTGTAATACTCCGTTCGAATCTTGAAATATCACTCCGTATGCTTTTGGCCTTGGCCTTCCTGTCCAATACATCTATTTTAGTCTAAACCAAACCAAATAAATCTAAATTGACTTAAGTAAATGTTAAAAGTAAATCTTATGAGGTTCCATTAGTTATCATTTTTCATCCATAACATCTTTTAAATGATTTATATGACCATCCAAAATTAGACGACAGTGTCTCAAAAACCAATAAAACCAAAAACGCAAAAAACTGCTAGCTCGAAACAAATAATAGAACAAGAAAGAGAAAAAAAATGTGTAAATGAATCAAAATACCTTTGGTGGTAAAAAGAATCTTGTGAACAGAAGCATGCAAGTAGACAGCAATCGTGTCCGGATTAGAATACTCTAACAAATCCGCCGCGGTGTGTCTATGACCGGCACGGTCAAAGATCGTACCACCGATCTTAGTCCCATATATATGATCATACGTAAAGCCATTGTACGGAACCTCTCCAGCCTCCAAAAGCCCATCTTTCAACGCTGTTTGCCATCCCAACACCGGCGGTTCAAACGCCACTTTCTTCTCAACCCACTCATAGGCAGCTTCCACTTCATCACTCTTCCACTCAGCCTCCTTCACGTACTCATCTCCCGCACGTGTGTAGAACCCCGCGTTTAACACCGAGCCTCCACCGAGGACACGTGCACGTGTGTTGTAAACGCCGTCTTCCGAGACAAAAAGCTGCGACCAAGAATTTGGTAATATGTTTGAGAGTGTGGTGGCGAAGCTTCCGATATCTGTCGCTGATGGATTGTCATAAGGAGCGCCGCCACGTTCAAGAACTAAAACGCTAGCGTTTTGAGATAACGTTGCGGCTAATGCACAACCGGAGGTTCCTCCTCCGATGATTATGTAATCGAACCGAGCGAACATTGGTGCTACTGTTGCATCTTTCATAAACTTGTAATTACCAGCTTCACGAAGATAAAATAAAAAATACCAAGAATTTGGAATTGTTAAGAATATATAGCGTCACGTACATTGAATGATACGTAAATTAGACGAATAAAATATTATATACCTTGATCTGGATCACACGAGACATAGGAAATGAATGTGGCGATGAATAATATGTGAAATACCCATAATATTTGAAAAACCATTATGGGTGGAATATTAAGTTTGAATCTTTATATTTAGATTAGAGCTAAAATAAGTATAGGTTTGATGAGGTTTATATAATAAGATGAAGCATGAGCCTCTTTTCGTTCATCTTTATGGAGGAAGCTTTTATGGTTCACCAACTCTTATTTATTAGTCCTATATTCATACAAAGATTTTAGGGTCTTGGTTAATTTATTTTATTGAAGAAGGGATGATCTTGTTTCTGGTATGCTCTAATTACTAATTATTTGAATCTTTGTAATAATAAAGTTTTCAAATCGTATTATAGCTAAAGTATTAATTATGAAAATGGAATTTGATCAAATTTTTATTTTTTTAGATCACTAATAGATATATATATATATAAATGCATGACAAATAGAAGAATACTAGCTAATTAATGAGATGAAAGTAGTTTCCCAGCAATTATAATTAGCTGTTTCTTAATCTCTTACATGTAAAGATCTTATCACAACAACCTCTACATGTCGATATGCATAAAAATCTTCGTGCAATCATATTTTTTTTCAAATTATATAATACCGCACAAAAAGATATACGTACTAAAACTTTTGCGTTTATCTAACAGTGCAATATTTGAGTACATTGAAGAACTTAATGTGATTGTTATGCAGTCATTATCCCATATCTTCTATTTTTATTTCCAATTAGTATCCGTTGTTAACAGAGAAATATAAGTTAATGAGTTATGCAAAAGTCACTTGCTAATTTTGTTATTAGTTTGATCTAATTTTTTAAAATATATAACACCGTCACAAATAGAAAGAAAACAGCTCCAACTGCGAACTGCCAATAGCTTTGTTTGTATAAAAAGGATTAGTTTTCAAGTCGTATTAACTTTGATGATAATAAAAGAGATAATAAAAAAAAAAAACTTTGGTGAAACAAAATGTGGCATTTTCATTAATTGATTCTCTATTCGGAGTTAATGAATTATGATGGATTTAGTGGTTCACAAAGTTTAAACATATTTGGCAATGTTGCATAGGAATGACATCGACAGATCTACTTTTAATTTAATGAGCCTACTTCTATTGTTGGGCGATAATTTTAGTGCTTTTAATTCAGTATCCCTTCGTTCTAGTACAACTGATTACCGAATGAATCTAACTACTTACAAATTATTGTTTTTAGTTTTTTTTATGATAGAAAAGTCTACATATACAATACTCAAAAATTAACAATTCTAAGTACATATATATATACGAGATAAACTATACCTACAACTACAACACGTATATTTTTACATCCGTAATTTACAAAAAAAAAAAGTTATTATTATTATTAGATTTTGGGAAGTTGAACTTCAGATATTGTATACAAATTGATCAGACCAAAAAAAATTCCCACTAATACTATAAATTTAATGGCTAGTTTTTATAGATGAGATCTTCAAACATTTTAAGTAAGTAATGCACTTCTAAATTTTTTAAGTCTAGCTTTTTGAAAATTTAGAATTTTCCGTAAAGAAAATTCATAAATAATTGAAACTCTTGATTATTATTTTTTGTTTTTTTTGCAGAAAATACACTACTCGTTAGAAAATACAAATTTATAAAAAGCTAGCTGGGCCAAGCCCTAAATTAAGCCCATCTTCTTCCATCCACCTGACCAAACATCTGTTTTTTGCTGAAGCTCTGTTTGGTCTCCACGGGACTCCCCTGAGCTTGCTGGCGTTGCTTTTCGAAACTCAGAAGCTTCCTAAGATTGGCTAGAAGAGTATTGGGAAGACAGTGAAAGAGCTTTCAAGAGGTTTGTTAATAGAAACAGATGTGAAATTGTTTTTGAAATTTCTAGGTTAGAAATTGATGGGTTCTTCACTTGAATCAAAGTAGAATGATTGAACAAGGAGGAAATTTTTTAATGTAATTTTGGATTATATTGTGCCAGTTGTGTGAAAATATTGTTAATTGTAGTTGGAATTGATCTAAAAGGTCTTAATGAGGAATTTGCATGTTTTGTGGGATTTTCTATATTAAGTGCTGAGTTATGTCTGGATTTGTGATGACTTGATAAGAACATTCAGAAGATTGGAACTTGAGTTTGTATTTGTGATTTCTGTGATTCGTAGAACAGTTTTGAGTTTCTTTATAATAAACCAAGTAAACTTTTTAGCTCTATCATATTGGTTTATCACTTTCTCTTTTATGTTTTATTTCTTAATTTTATGTTCATTTATTGTATGAGCTTTGTTTTTCTTTTAAGTTTTCTATTGAGTTTAGGAAATTTCGTTTGTGTTCGTGTTGATGAACTGAGAAGAGAACGGTGAGAAGTTACAGTTCGTGTTTAGTTTAAACGATTAAGAATTCTGTGTTTGGTTAATTGGGAATTGTGATCATCCACTTTCAGCTATGATATATTAACAAACAGGAATGAGGTTATTAAAATGCTTATCAATTCTAGTTTTTGAGGCTTTAGATTTAGTTGTTAAATAATTAGCTTTTTGAAAGAAGCAAATTTTAGCTTCTCAACTTAGAATTCCAAGTTCGATTTGGAGTTACTAAAGAAAAACAATTTGATTTCTCTGTTTGAAATGTGTTTATAGGGTAAAGAAGAAGATGAGCGGTGAAGTTGTTTTAGCTGCTAGAGTTTACCGTGACATTCTCAAAGCAGTAGTGAAACATGTTGGAAAGGAAGATCACAAGGCTCATTTCACAGACTTTGTAAAGCAAGAATTCCGGAAGAATGCAAGCTTAGACTCTACCCGAGAGAAGATCAACCTCGCCCGCAATTATACATATCTTCTCAATAGCATTCATTCTCACAAGGTGAAAAAAGTCTTTTATGTTTCTTAATCATATTGGCATTTGTCTTTGCAAGCATGTCATTGAAACATGGATTTGTTTTCGTACTTCTTGTTTTGAGTCTCACATGGATAACTAAACTGGTTCTTGCAGGAGCTGCTGTTTTCATACAATATTGCGGTTGATAGAACTGAAGAAATGAAACGAGTGCTTGGGAAATCTGCAGCTAGTGTAGGGCTTCGTCTTCCCGAAGTTTATCAACCTTGATCATGCAATGCATATGAAGTCCTCTTCGTCTTTCCGGGAGATAAGCCGCTCTGGTTCCTTCATTTCTTTGGACAGATCTTGGGGGTATATTTTTTGAATAAGTGTGATATTAGATGGAGCCAATTTCTTCTTTACTCCACCATGCGTTGGCAACAATTTTCATTGTATTGTTACCGCATATTTTGGGACAAAATTATGGTACCAATAATTGTTTCATGTTCTTGTGACCAACCAAAGTGAGAGAACTCAGAAACATGGCCAAACCATAATAGTTATGATGTTGTTGAGGAACTTGTTTGCTGGTGTTTAAACTACCAACTTTTTGCTAAAATAACCTCTGATTTCATTAGCATTCTGATCTGATACACAATTATGTCTATAACAAACCAAGTGGCCAGAAGCTATTGAGAGAAGTCTATATTTGGATTATGAGTAAAAATGTTAAGCGAGATTTATGATGGAGAAAGTAGAAAGACCCAACACATTTGGGTTTATCCAAATCTCTAAAAAGCTATCCACCGCTTGTATTTATCTGGTTCTTGTATTTTATTCTATTTATTTATTTAGTGGAGACTTCGATGCTGACCCTTTATCATTCCTAAAGCTCTGGTTGGTAGATTTGGTTTCTCTATAATCTGTAATCGTGTGTCTTCCCTTAATCTAATTGCTGAGATCAACAGAGCTGATCATAGTAGAGAAGAGTTATGGGGAAAGGAGGAATGTCTCAAGGAGAAGGATCAAAGGTTGAAGAAGAGAACATGGCTGCTTGGTTGGTTGGTCTCAATACTCTCAAGATCCAACCTTTTCATCTTCCATCCGTTGGTAAGACAATTCTTGTTCATGGGTTTTGATTTGATTAGATTGTCGTGTGACCCTTTAGTACAAAGCCTTGGAAACTAATAGATTTATGTTCATACAAAGGTCCTCATGATGTGAGAGTTAGGATGAAGGCTGTTGGTATTTGCGGAAGTGATGTTCATTACCTCAAGGTACTTATGATATAATCAGAGAGAATATTGGTTTTGTCTTTGATTCGTTATGGCTCTTGACATTGGTTTTTGATTGGTAAATGTTACAAAAACAAAGACCATGAGATGTGCTGATTTCATAGTGAAAGAACCAATGGTGATTGGACATGAATGTGCTGGAATCATTGAAGAAGTAGGTGAAGAAGTGAAACATCTAGTGGTTGGTGACCGTGTGGCTCTTGAACCTGGGATTAGTTGTTGGAGATGCAATTTATGCAAGGAAGGACGGTACAACCTTTGTCCAGAGATGAAGTTCTTTGCAACTCCACCGGTTCATGGCTCTCTAGCTAACCAAGTGGTTCACCCTGCGGATCTATGCTTCAAATTGCCTGAGAATGTAAGTTTGGAGGAAGGAGCAATGTGTGAACCACTTAGTGTTGGTGTTCATGCTTGTCGCCGAGCTGAGGTTGGCCCTGAAACAAACGTTCTGGTAATGGGAGCTGGACCTATTGGCCTTGTCACCATGTTGGCTGCTCGGGCTTTTGGTGTGCCTAGAATTGTTATTGTGGATGTTGATGAGAACCGTTTATCTGTAGCTAAACAGCTCGGTGCAGATGGGATTGTTCAAGTGACAATAAACTTAGAGGTTCTTTACATGTTTTTTACTTCCCAAATATTTTTGAAACATTATTGGTCTAATTGTATAAACATAATAGCTTGTCACTTTCTACTTCTGCAGGATGTTGGTTTTGAGGTTGAACAAATTCAGAAAGCCATGGGGTCGAACATCGATGTGACATTTGATTGTGCGGGTTTTAACAAAACCATGTCGACTGCATTAGCAGCCACTCGATGTGGTGGTAAAGTCTGCCTTGTTGGAATGGGTCACGGTGTAATGACTGTCCCTCTCACTCCTGCAGCTGCAAGGTAACCTAGCCTCTTTTGGGTTTGTCCATAACCATCAAAATAAGAAACTTTCTAACGTTGAAAACAATCACATGATCTTGAGACAGGGAGGTAGATGTGGTAGGTGTGTTCAGGTACAAGAACACATGGCCTTTGTGTCTTGAGTTCCTGAGAAGTGGTAAGATTGATGTTAAGCCACTCATAACCCACAGATTCGGTTTCTCTCAGAAGGAAGTTGAAGATGCCTTTGAAACCAGTGCTCGTGGGAGCAATGCCATCAAAGTTATGTTCAATCTGTGAAATCAAAATCGTCACTTGTCTAAGATTATTTGAAGGTTTCAGTAATAAGTATGCTTCTGTAACTTTGTTATCCACTGTACATCAATTCTGAATCTTTCTTGAATAGATAAATCCTTTTATGACAAACTGACCATACAAATTTAAGCGTTACAAGACGAGACAATGCACAAATTGGACAAAAAAGGGAACAAAATTCTCCCAATCCTGTCTCAAAACTCCTAACATGACACGATCCTGGCCTTTAGCCATCTCATAACTGTGGCTTGTTCTAGGAGGCCATCAATAAGAAAGTAAAATCTCTCAATCGAAAAAAAAATACTCATATTATGGTACAAGATCGTAGAAAACAACTCTTTGACAATAACATCAAACTTTCTCAAGAAGAAGCTGTGGTTGGTTCAATGCTCCATTTCCAAACTTTAACTTGACCAGTCCCATCACCCGTGAAAAATATGCCTCCGGGACCTATCTGGATCGACCGTATCTCTTGCTTTGCAAAGATTTTGCCCCTCTCCGTGAATCTAATGAACAAACCTAAGCTTTCAGAAGAGGGAAGAATTGAAGAAATCAGAAAACAGAAAGTGTCATAAGACTTACGATGGTAAGTCATAGAGGCGCAAAGTATTGTCATTGCAAGAGCATAACAAAACTGGCTTGGCTTCTGCATCATGTACACCACATAAAGCTAGCACTCCCTGAATCCAATTTATAGACAATGCCAGAATTTGTTAGTTACATTACATAAAGATTGTGACCAAAAGAGATGGTAACACATTTATAAAGGAAACTATACATTTTCTTCTTTGTGAGTGTATGTTACTTCCAAGTTGCCACCTTCAATTGCAGCCCATATCTACAACGGAAGAAACACGTCAACGAGAGAAGAATGAAACTTCTAAGAAAGTTATAAAGTTAAAAGAAAGACGAACTAACCTTAACCGTGTTATCTAATGAACAAGACAAAAGAAACTGATCCCAGCAAATGAGAGACATCACAACCGATGTATGATCTGTGAGTGTTTGTATACATTGCAGATTATCCAGGCTCCAAACCTATTAAACAAAAAACATGAAAACCAAAACAATTAGCTCAAACTAAACAAAAGGGGAGTTTTTCATTCAAGTATAATAAATCATACGAGTACTTACTTTTATAGATTTGTCCATGGAACCCGAATAAAGTCTGTTTGCCCCAACATATAATGTAACAACTGCAAGTGTATGGCCTTGCAGTGACGCTGCTGGTTCAAAGCAATTAGTAGCAGCATTATATCTCCATGCCAATATAGAGCCATCCTGCACAGAAAATAAAAAAAAATTGTGACTTTTTTAACCAGAAGCGTCGCAGAGATCTCAACAGAAAAAAAAAAAAAAAACTTGGAATTTCACCTGTGTGCCAGCAAAGAGCAGATCAGTACCCACAACAAGAGAATATACTTGGCCAACAGGTCCATTTAGACTCTGGTCTGCATTGGTTTCGATATTCCATGCCTGTATCAACACAACAATAATACAAAACCAAATAAGCATCTAAGAATATAAGCAGTTCCTCGATATCTATAGTGACCGTCAAGGAAAATTAAGGCTAGGAGAAAATAATACTCAGTAGTCAGAACTTGCCTTGACAACATTTGGCATGCCAACCAATAGCCACGGCCCTTCACTAAGCACACAGCCAACTTCCCCACCAAGTTTCAGTACTCCTGTACACTAATCAAAACACACAAAAAAACAGTATCCACGATAAGTAAACTCAAAACATTTTCTCACAAGAACAAAAATGAATTCCTTAAATACAAACATACTTCTAGTTATAGCTAGAGGGGGCAATAGGAACATCCAGTGGTTCAAAGAATTACTCAACTTGATTCTCTATTTCCACTATACATCCTAACCAAATAATTCTATCACATACTAATAAGTCTAATAGCATTGAGGAAACAAATAAAGACCTGTCCAGAAGCACAATCCCAAACACGCAAGGTCTCATCTTTACTCCCAGTATAAAGCTTATCAGAACCAGAAGGCAAAGCAATACCACTAACAAGCTTATCATGACCATCAAGCTGAGTCAACAACGAGAAACTATCTCCATTACTCCAACAATGCAAATATCTACACTTATCACCATACGTGCAGTTCCCATCAACCCAAAAGTTGCAAACTTTCTCAGTCTTCGTCACAGTTCTATTCCCACCAAATCTCCCCCAGCTACTACTCGAGTTCCCATTAAACCCAGGTCCTCTCCGATGGCTCGGACCCGCAAAACCAGATTCCTCAGCCACCCTTTTATTCGAATAACCCGGACCTTGACCCTGACCCGGACCAGGACCCGGTAATTCTCGATGTAAATAAGGACAAGGAGAACGATTACAACGCCCAGCTCGCCAATGGAAACAAACTTTTTGCCGTGAGTCCGTTGGTGCCGTTGAACGAGTTGACCCGCCACCGAGTCTATTGAAAACTCGTTTGTTTCCGCCGTTCAAATCAAAATCCATGGCTTTTAAAAAAAAATTACCTCACTCTCTCTCTTTAGATTACAATAACAACGGACAAAAATTAAGACTTATGAAATTATGATTTATCCGATCAAGGGGCAAAATTGGAGGAACCCCTAGAAATTTTCTGGTACAATATAGAACAAGTAGTTATCAAAATTTGTTGATAAGAGAGGAAATAAAAATTTGGGTTTGTTGTAAATGTGTAGTACTAATGGAGATAAAAAAGGGAAAAAAAAATCTTGAAGTAGAAATGGTTTATAAGCTTTGGATCTTAATACTAGGCGAGGACAGAACTAGTTTGAAGGAGAAAGAAAGAGAAGACTGTCGCGTCAGCTTGACGTCAATTGTTTAGTTACCATTTTACCCCTGATATGGTAACATTTTACAAAATTACTCTACTGTTCTTTCTCGGTTAAAACCGGTTCTGATTGATACCCCGCGTATATTTTATCAACAACTTTGAAGTAAACAGCATTGGACTTCCGAGATAGCTTTATTTATTTCCGAATAAAAAATTTGCGGGCTATTTTTGATAAACTATTAATTTACTGAATTAAGATAAAATCTTTATAAGAAATCAACTAATGTAATGAGAATCGTTAAGTGAAAGAGTTGTATCCAACTGAATAAAAGGTTTATGAATCTGGCGAGCTAAGATACAACAAGTTCTTGTCGGAAAGAACATTTGAGGGATAAAAGTTAGTGAGGACACATGTTTTACATGTAAAAATATTTTTAATTAACACCTAATTAAGTCTGTGTTTAGTAAATTAGTGGAGATAAATAATAATAACAGTTCATATATAGGTCCGGTCTACCCATAAAGTGTGAGAAGAAGTTTCAGCTTCATGTAACAAATAAATAATAGTAGTATTTGTTTTTTTACATATGCTACATTAGTCAAGACTCAAGAGTTTCAGAGCATTTTCTAAATTTTTGTTTTTCTATTTTTCAATTATAAATATGAGGTTATAAGGTTGAATTTCCAATAAAGTTCTAAAATTTTTTAAAGAATTTGTATATAAGTGTTTGTGTTACATTTGACTCTCAAAATGAGACAAATCTCCAACATTATCCAGTCAAAAAAAGATAGTATCAAACAAAATACCAAATTTACATACAAGACACAAAGGTAAACCTGACCTCATTTGTCCTATACTTTTTTCTCAACACCATAATCATCTCCTTGCTTGAAATGAGAAGAATCAAATGCATCATAACTAAAAGGATCCATTCCAGTAGATGAAACGAATATGTCATTCAATCAACCATACACATTGACATATAAACAAAGAAATTAATCGATTTGCCTACCCCAACCTAGAAGCAGTCTATGAAGCAATGTTCTAATTAGGTATATAGATAAACCACCAATACATAAAACAAAGTTTCCAACACAAATCCGCAGCGGATATTAGATCAACAGAAAACCATAGTCAAATTCAATACGAGCCGTTGATGCACTTATACAAACAGATCATACCTAAAACACATCTTCGAAAAAGAGAGCTTCAGATCTAATAAGATCTGCACCTTATTATTAAACAATGTTTTTGAGGAGGAATTCAGAATCGTACATGGATCGTGAGAGGGGTTTTGGGTTCTGGAAGCTTCTACCAAAACATGGGTCGCAGGCTCGCAGCCAAAAAAAAATATGAAGAGCAAAAGGTTATTGAAAACAAGAGCAAAAGAAAATTTGTATATATGATTCAATTGGAGAAATTAAACACTCTAAACCCTATTTCAGTTCATGCTAACAACTCAATGAGACTTGGAGAATCGAGTAGGGATCAATGACGATTTCAGAGATGAATCATCGGAAGAAACGGACAGAGAAAAGAGAAAGAGAGAGGAGAGTTTTTTACTTCTCTTCAAATTATCTACCAATCTTAAACTGATTAAATTTGATTAAGAAGTTCCAAAACCTCTTAATTAAAAATATGTTTTTAAGCATTTTCCATCCTTTTGATTAAATTTAATAATTTTATTTGTTTTAATTTTAAAACTCCAAACTTAAAGCACTTCCATTGCAAACTATATGGAAGACATTCATACACATTCATGTGAGTATATGCAATAGAGATGTTCATATACAAAGAAAAAATTATTCACCATCTCATCTACAAACAGAATGATTCTAACAGCATTTAACACATTTTGACTACCATTATGCCAAACAAACTCATACATCCATCGACGGAATATGAGCTTTGGTTTACTTGTTTTTTAATGTTAAGAATATGAGCGCTTAGTTGCCATAACACTTTTCCCAGATATATTATCTAAGCAAAATAAACAAGTGCATAGTGTTTAAAAGCCACAACGCGAATCTTGCTACATTTGGAAAAGCAGAGGCATAGTTTCAAGCTTTTATAAGACATTGAGATTTTATAAGATATGGTCAATATAAATCGAAACCAAGATAAATATATTCTGTTTCATGTACACCACACAAAATTTTCAAATTTGATCAAAACTGTTATAAAGAGAAAAAAAATATGTTTACAAAAATCATTCTAAAGAATAAAAATGATTTATTAGTTACTACCCAATTTGGTATTTCGCTCCGTACTATACCATACAAAAAAAGTGAAGTACGGAACTATGGACCAATCCAAATTAAAAAAATTAAACACTAAAACTCCAAAGTGACACGTCAGCATCATCGACCTCGAAGTCATTATGATTCCAGCAAAGTTCCGGTGGCGGCAAGAGCATCCCCTCCGCCATATTCTCCAAAAATTTCGGCATCCCCAAAACCGTCTCTTCATCCATATAAAACAAACCGCTCTGATCCACCGTCGTCTCCCTAGCTGCCTCCTCCTCCACCGCAGTGTTCAATCCCTCCCTCAGCTCATTCGTAGTCTCATTGGTCGTCTCATTTTGAAACTCCACCGCAGCTTCAGCCGCCGCTTTCTGAATTTCTTTAGGACAAGTAGACTCAGGAATACGAAGCCGCCAAGCAGAATCAGCAAAATTGAGACAAGCAGAGCGGCCACGAAGGGCAAGAGCAGCAACGTCATGAGCACGAGCAGCCATTTCAACCGTAGGAAAAGTTCCTAACCAAATCCTAGATTTTTTATTAGGCTCTCTTACTTCACAAACCCATTTACCAGAATTCCTCTGACGAACTCCTCTAAAAATCGGATGACGTGTCTCACGAAACTTCTTCCTCCCAGCTCTTTTCTTCGGACAACTCGAAGCTAACTTCGGTGAACACTCACTACCGTCGGAAACTGGAGATCTATGATCGGGGATTGATAAAAACGAGTCTGAGAAAGCTGAGTTGAAAGGATTCATTTGATCTTTTTTTGGATAAGATGTTTTAATTTCTCTTTCTTTCTTTTGTTCAGTTGTGGGAAATTTTCGGATATTTAATTACAGAGACAAGTTGTGTTTGTTTTATAAGGTGTAATAAAGTGAAACACGGAGTATGTGGTAATGACAACTGTCCCATGTCTTGTGACTGACACGTGTCCTGTAATAACTTGGTCTGAGTGTGTTTGTGTACTGTGTCACTTGTGTATTTGATGGTTGAGTACAAAAATTGATATTTTATTCGATTAAGTTATGTTCGGGGAAAGGGGACGATTTAGAAGAAGACAAAAGAAGCTTTAGTATAAAGGTTAAGGGTGACGTCACGGGGACGCGGTTTTGACAGTTGGATCGTAACTGCTCTCTTTTGGTTCGAGAGGCGAGCCACGTCAGAAGGGGCGGCGCGTCCGCTGTCCAGCCACGGTTTGGGGTTGCATTTTAGTATGGCCCACGCGCTTTTTATGCGGGCCCCACTTTTTATTCATTTTGGGAAATATTTGGATCCCTATGGGGATTTTATATTCTTGATATTTTTGGAAATCTTTTAGATTCTGTGGACTTCTTCTTTAAGCTGAGTCAAACTTTTATCATAGCAAAATTTAGCGTACGTGTCAAATGCTGGTTGTGTTTCTTTTTATTTTCTATTAAAAAATATCCCAAACTAAAGCAAAATTTAGCAGACGTGTCAAAACTCGAGTTTCTGGTACTATGGAACAAAATTTCGGATTTAAAACACACAATAATTGTTATGAGCATACATATTTAAATTGTTAAGTCTAAGAAAGTCACCAACCCAGTTGTAGATGAAGTTTGCAAACCCCTTATGTAGCAAAATTCGTTCTTCCAACTGAAGAATCAAGTCTTTAATTTTGATTTGTCAATCAAGTCTCGCCAAATTTTTATCTGTTGCTGTATCTAGCAACAAAAAAAATCAAACTTCGATGAAGAATTTGGGTCGTACAAGAGAAGGTTAGTTCTCTTTTGTTCTCTATTGCTTTAATCCACTTATGACTTTTTACCACATCAGCTACTCGAATTGTTCACGACTCGTGCCACCGGCTCACTTAGCTTTATTATAAGAGCTGTAAACAATTGTTACAAAACCTAGATTCAATAACTTATACAACAATGCTTAACCAAATTCAGACAAACAATTAGTTTTTAGAAAACAACTCATTCAACCAATTTATGCATCAAACCAGAAAGCTCTCCTTTAAAACTTCCCGGTTAATTTCAAAACCAATAAAACATTTAGAAATCACAATTGAATCAGAAACCAAACTCATCATCACTATCACTCAACACAAAGTCCCCTTCATCTTCAGAAAACGCTGATGCATTGAACCTCCCAAACCCATCACTCTCCACTGTCACCTCCACCGTCTCATCCTCATCATACGACAACGAAAACAACCCATCTCCACCACCAAATCCTTCATCACTATCTTCCTCAAACCTAATTCTATTCCCTGGAACCAAATCTTTCTCCCCAATCTCACCATTCTCAACACCAATCCAAGGAACCCACAAATCAGCATGCCTTCCCAAAGCTCTATCTCTATCACTAACCACAACAGTCCCTAGATCAGCTTCCCTAGCTTTCCTCAACATATCAGCAAAATCCTTATCATCAGAAACCAAAACCAACCAATCAATGCCACGTGTCATCGAATGTTGTATTTGTCTTTTCACTGCCCAATCCGCCGCTTGTGGCTTGTCCTCCACCATCTTCACATAAACTCCAGCTCGCCGGAGCTCTGCTTCAAGCCCATATCCAACTTTAGGAGTCAATAACTGCCTCGCTGCTTCAGTATACTTGTCGTTCCCGGAGACATAACGTTCTTTAAACTTCTGACGTTTCTTACCTTTCAAAGATCTCATTCGATTCACTTTCTTCTGCCTCTCTCTCTCATGGAGCTGCTTGAAATGTTTCTTCAAATCAAGATTTGTTTTACACTTACGACCACATACACCACAGATGTAAGGATCAGCTGATGTCACTTCTCCTTTCCTCTCCATGAAATCAAGATTACGTCTTTCTCGTCTCTCTTCAACAACCCAATGAGGTAAATGGATAAAAGCATGACGATTTGCGTAAGCAGAGATTTCAACGACTCGTCCGAGTTTCTCAGCGACTCGTCTGAGAGCTGTAGCTGCTTCATATGGTGGACCTCGTGGTGGTTTGTTGTCTAAGTCCCATAAGACTACAACTTTCTTCTCCTTTGGTGTAAAGATTCCTTCTTTGTTTTTAACCATATCGATCTCTGATGAAGAAGCTGATTTAAGACATGTTTTGATTGGACAATTATGAAGGAGTGGGAAAGTGGTGAAACTAGGGTTTTTGAATTTGGAATTGGGGAAAGGAAAGAAGTGAGATTTGTGGTGAAGAAAGGGTTTTGGATAAAGGGTTTCAATTGGATTACAGAACAAACTCATTGGAAGATTCTAATTTTATGTTTGGGGTATATGTGAATTAGCTGTAAAATTGGGAGAGATTCGTTAGATCTCTGTGGACCAAAGTTTGAGTGAGGATTGTTTATGTAAGCATGTCCGGCGAGGAAGACGACGGCTGTCCGGATGGATATGCTGGGCTAACAAAAAGTTTATTCTTTGGTTTTTCATGTTTGAGAGCCTCTAGTTTGGCTAGAAGGTCTTGTAAAGAGAGACTTACACCAACCTCATCGGCAATTTATGAATATGGTTTCTTAAGTATTTTTTAAAAATATTTTTGCTGTTTAATTAAATTAAAATATTAAAGAAAAAAGTTGAACCAAATAAATTTTGAGCATGTTTCATATGAATTTCATATCTTGTGACAGGAAGTTCTTAAATTCTTTAAAAGTTTCTTATCTAAGAAACCGTTTTTATTATTTCTCTTCACTTTTTTTTTTTTTTAAGAAATTTAATGATAAAACTCCAATGGAATTGCTCTTACCTTATTCAATTTGTATATAGAATTATTCTAATCTAGGTATTGTTTGGTTATAACCATAGTTCTAAAAAACATTCCTGTAGACGATTTTATATGGTTTTAAACTATTTAAATAATTTTATAATAAAAATATAAATTTAAACACATATATATTAACATAATATAATATTTTGTAATTAGTGGCATTTCAATTTGAGATCATATTTATGGGTGAAAAAACCTAGTGCTAATTTATGTTTTATAACAAATAAAGCACAAATTATCAGTAAGAAATATTGAAACATCAAAAAGTTGTCATATACATATAGCACTTGAACACAGAGTTTGGATAGTTGCTGGTATCTTCCAAGCTCATGCGATAAACTTGAGCTCCGAAAGTTTAGAGAATCGTAAGAGTGTGTATCTAGTTGAAGAAGCCAAAGAAACCCCATAAAACAAAATGCTAGTGTGTAGGAATGGATACAAAATATGATATACAAACCCCATAAGCCCAAATATATCTCTCTTTTATTTCCGGTCAAATATGATAATATATTTCATTCGTTTCTATGTAGTGTTCATTAGATATTCATAAATATTAAAGATGTGACTGGTCTGATGGTTAAGTTCTAAAACGTTTTCTCGTTTGCAATCAATATGCCCTCACTTATCTTTCTCATATTTAAGTATGTGGATGATGAAAACAATAGTTTTCATTTTTTCCATTTAGATGTTTTAATTTTGTCAAAAAAACATAACCCATTAGACTCTGGTTTCTTTTTCAGATTTAAAGATATATAGAAGAGAGAAAATGGATGTGATTTTATTTAATAAAGAAATGGACAAGTCTCCACGAGCAATTTATGTAGCTTCTAGATTCTTCTATATAATTTTCTTTAAAAAATCTACATCTAGAAGCAGCATGAGCAATATAACTTTAATCTCTGTCTATATTTTGTTTCCTCTCATATAAATCAATATTTATATGAATAAATAGAAAAAAAAAGAGAAAACCAAATTCATAAAGCGATTTAACGTGCAACATAATTTTTCAAAAATATGAATAGATCATATAAATAGTCTATTTGATTTTTCATTAAAGCGACCCGAAAAGACAAAAGGGCAAAAAAAAATCTCAGTCGACAACTTCAATAGATTCATTTGTAACTCCAAAGATTATCTCCGCCATGATTCTCCGGTGAATAATCATCCACCGTCGGATTTGTCATTCTTGGTGGACTCATCAACATCCCTTCAGCCATCTCCGTCAACAAACCCGGCAAATACAACATTGCTTCCTCATCCATAAACTCTAACGAAGACGATCCTTCTTCTTCTTCTTCTACTACTACTTTCTTCTTTTCGGGTTCACCCGGATCCAATACTTGCTCAACTCCATCCGGATCCGGTTGCTTCATCTCCGCAGCTTTACTAGCAGCCGCTCTTATATCAGCAGCAGAGTTTGAAACCGGACTCACATAAGTCAAAGCCAAACCAGGAAAGTTCAAAACGGCGTCGGATCCTTTTAAAGCTAACGCCGCCACGTCATAAGCTGCGGCAGCCATCTCCGGTACCGGATAAGTCCCGAGCCAAATCCTTGTCGTTTTACGTGGCTCTCTAATCTCCGATACCCATTTTCCGTTTCGTAACCTAATTCCTCTGAAAATAGAATGCTTGCCGGATAATCCAGTCGGCGACTTCCTCGCCGGTGATCCACCGGAAGGTCTTGGTGAAGGTGAAGAACATGAGCCTGGAGATGATTGAGGAGACTGATCAGATGGTTTAGAAGGCAATGCGATTGAGTCTATACGAAACACCGTCGTTTCTTGATTCCTGATGGTCGGAGAATTATTGTTCGACATCATAAGCTTATTACTTTGGTTCGTGTAATAAAAAAAAATGAAAAATGTGACTGTGTTTGATTTTATATCAAAGTGTATTTGTTATATATACATATGTTATTGGAAGAGATAAATTATTAAAAAAAAAAAAATTAAACCGTGGGAATTTCGTGAGATCCTCCGTTTTTGGTAGAGTGATATGAGCTGTTACACATGAATACACTTTTAGATTATTTCTGTATTATTATTTTATGATCGTCTAAAGAAAATTGACAATTTTCCACTTCTCTCATTTCTCGTTTTATCGTATTTTAAAAAAGTTTTTGTCTATTCATTGCTTAAAATGTCAAAAAAGATTTGTCTTGTTAATTAAAAGTAGATTTGTGAACCCCATCTCGAGACAGCCACTTAAGATGACCAAATCCCCAAGTACATGTACACTTCTTGATTCGATTACTTACCACTTAGTAGTAATTTATTGTATAAATTAAAACCACTTTTAAAAGGGGTGGTACTTCAAATTGGGTACGAGCTTCTTCTATTGGCTTTGAGATCATAAGAGGGCTTGACTTATGGATAATCTATTCAGTCGCACCAAAAAAGGTTACAACTTACAAATTAAAGATTAAATATTCTTAAGGTTATAGTGAATCCAGTAGAGAATTGACGGGACAGATAACATTTTTTCATGGTTTGAATGAGCAAAATATTTGCAGTAAATATTTATGTAAAATGGTTATGGACCTTATGGTAGAACAAAAGGTGAACAATCGGATTAAGAAAACGAAAGCAAAATAAGATGAACACGAAACCGCTTAAAAACAAAAATTTTAAGAAATTTAAATTGTATGATAACTATTAAATTTAACTTTCGTATGTAAAAAGTTTGCATTATTAAAATGATAATAATAACTAGGATATATAGGCATGATTCATGTTACGAGTCACGACTGTTATTGTAATACCATTGGGCATTAGGAATTTGGGATTGAATATTAAATGTCTTTGACCAAAAGAGATATATAACAAAAATAAAATTTTCTTCTTTTTTTTTAACTAACTCATAGTACTCCTATGGTTGGTTGGTTAATATGGATATGTTTTTCCACGTCAGTTTGATTGTGAATTATGATTGATTGAATATGGTTGTAGTGATTTCAAACCCTAGCAACCACATGTCTATATTCAAAGTCTAAACAAAAATAAAAGCGTCATTGAACAAATAAAATTGTATAAGACCTTCCCGTTTAATATTCTAAATTGTATATTTAAATCGAGTATCAAAGAACTAGGAAGAAATTGAACAAATCAAAACTTTTCATTGTTGGACGATAGTGGATACATTTCCTATCAACTCCACTTAAATGAGTTGTACCAAAAAAAGGTCTTCTTTCCGCTTTTGCCAACGATTTATAAATGACCAAAGAGCAAGGCTACGAATCGAACACGTACGTTGCGCGATTTCGTTTTATTTATAAAACAAACTAAAACTAATTATTAATTCTCTTAAATACAAAAATTAATTAGGGGGACCAAAATATGCAAACAAAAAATAAATAAAAGTCAAGATAATGGGTAATGGTGAGCATTTTAGGAAGCCAGCCAAGCCAAGCTAGTCAGACGACGAGTCTATGAAAATGAATGTCCCACACGATTAGCTTCACCGTAGAATTCTCCCAAAGGCTTGTTTTCGTTTTTATTACTATCGTTTTATAATGATAATTACAGCCCACAAAATCACTCAAAGTCATGATGAAATGAGATAATCATTTGTGTTAGATATTAAACTCAATTTCTATCACTCTTCGTCCCCACAACCAATTCAAGCTTTTCCGATCGAAACTCGAATGTAAAAGATACAAGAATTTATTAAAAGTTCTTGAATCTTTTATGAAAAGTACGTGTGGACATGATTTTTTGTTGTTAAATGTATTTTAATATATATTAACAAATATTGCTTTAGAACTAAATATATGAATTTTGAAATTATGATATATAACATTGTCAAGATACCAGAAACCTAATATAGTAAAATCTCTATAAATTAATTATGTCTAGATCCGAAAATTTTATTAATTTAGATATGTATTAATTTATCTATAAGTTAATAAATTATTAATTTATAGAGAGTTTTCTAAATTTCAAAAAATATTACATAAAATTTTCAAAATATAAAGACAATATTTCAATGTGTTTTAATGTATTTACATATTAGGAAATAATCATTGCATATATGATTTTAAAATATGTTTTGATGTAATTTGAAAAAATATTATCATATATTTTTGATATTTTAAGAAAAATAAAAATAAACTCCACAAAATCACAAATTTACTAATTAATAAACAACACTAAAACCATGTTTCATTAAAATATATTATATATATAATACATTTATATGATTATTAATTTATGTTATTAATAAGACTATATATTTATATAAGAATTTTTTAAAAAATATTATCTTATTATTTTATCGAATGTTACTTATTACACTGGTACAACTCGGGACCGTAATAATTTATTAATTTAGAGAGATTATTAATTTATTGGATATTAATTTATAGAGGTTATACTATTACATTTGATGTTATTTTTTTAAAATTCTCTAAATATCAGTTTTAAACTTTGGAATATTCCTAGTGCATTTTACATATTAATATTGTAAAACACAGATGTCTACCAGAAACACGGATTATATCAAAATTAAAAAGATTTCCTCACTGTCAAACGTTTAGATAGTCAACATAATTAACTAAACAATTAAACATACAATTTTTTAGATTAGTCTAACTAATTTTTAATTAAAGATCTTGTATAAATCATGTTTAGGTTTAGCACATATTTTTTGAGAAATTGTATAAAAATGTAATGATACATATGTAGAGATCTTATAACTTAATACTATGCCCCTACTACTATATAGTAGTAATTGTACCAACGTTAAATAAGAGTCACATTTCACCATACGACAACATCCGCTCCTTTAGCTACTTCTGTTTCCTCTGTGAGCTTACTAATTGATTTACATGTTTTTGTTTTGTTCCTAATTTTTTAATTGCTTTTGTTCTCCATCACGTGCTAAGGTCTATGCTATGAAAGTTGTCTTACTTGGCGAACAAAATTGTAGTAAATTTGTGCAATTTGGCCAACTTTTACGATTTAAATTCTTGGATTTTTCGAGCTCCTACTTAGATGAACTTAAAACTGGATATACTTTTATTTTATTTCATTTATGCAGAAAATGTCTGAATAAAAATTATGAAAAATACACCATTTTATTCAATATCTAAAAGAATTTTGTGAGGGTTCCAAGAATTTTGAAAAAGTAGAAAAAGTCATTATTATCTTCTTCTAAAAGATTTCCTAATTGGTGGAACTTGGAAGTACAGTGCATATTTTTTTTTCTGACAAATATATGTTCTTGATGTTATCTCACCACTGAAAACATCACTAATGAATTTTTTTACATGATGGTTTTCGAAACTCATATTTCATGTTATTTCTTTTCATTATATGTAAATATAAATATAAATGTAAACAAGACTATGAATGTTAAATTGAGTTTTTAATCTATCTTTGCTGATAGAGTAATGTCGTTTGACGTTATAAATGTTTCAAGTACTGTATTGTAAGATTAAATCAAATATGGAGAAATTTCAAAAATACGACGTTTCATGTGTAACTTTTAAAACTATAACTTTTGAGAAATAAAATAACAAATATGTCCTCATAAAAAATTAACCTAAACTATATCACCAATTGTATGAGGACTACCACATTGATTGAAAATTAACATTGATTGAATATCCATGAAAAAGAAGAAGAGTATGCATCTTATGTGGTTTTATAACAGCAATTCTTGTCACTGGCTTTCAACACCTCTCTATGGATCTATGCAAGAAACAATCTACGTAAATGACACAGTTAAGCCTATAAAGAAACAATATGCAAGAAGAAATCAATTTTATTGCTTTAGTGATTCGAGATTCTCAGATTTTAAAAGAAATGGTAACAAAAAATAAAAATATTGCATTAGTTTTTTTTTTTTGAATATCAAGTTACATATTTGGGTTTGGTCTTGCAGCCCAATTTACAGGGTGAAGAAATAAAAAAACTGGTGAAATCGTTGCTCTTAATCCATTTGGACAATGAAAGAGGTGAGCTACTATATCTCTATTTTTGTGCTCTGAAAGACTGAAACAGGCAAATTTTTGAATTCGGTATTAATTCCTTATCACCATTTGGCATGAAGTTTTTTTTTTTTTTGTGATTCTTTACCGAATTTTAAGAACTAGCAAAGATGGCAATAATCGGGAAGTAATTTTTGATATTTGGACTTGTGAAAAAATCTATACATTAGAAAAAAAACATTCATCTCGAAGATGTGTCGTAAAGAGTCAAAAAGATAATAGACTTCCATGTTTGGTAATTAGGCCATAAACGTGCATTGTCTTGAATCACAAAAAACCCAAATGAAATCTAAACCAATCAAAGTTTCAATCTTTACACACAAAAAATATCAGAATTGTGAAACCAACAAACAAAACCTTGAATCGATCATCTCTCCGATGAAATTTCTTAGTAATCCACCACTAACCCACTTCCCCTTCTTCACTTCCTCAACTTCAAAACCTCTCAAACTCAAACCAATCAAAGTCTCAGTCCAAACTCCTCCACCTGACTTCGACTTCCGCAACGACATCGCCTCAAACTCACGCGCCGCCATCGCTAAAACTTTCCCGGAGTTACTTGACCTCGCCGATAACGGAACACTAATCCTTGTTCAAAAACAGAGCTTTGGCCCTGTTCCAGCTTGGCGTAAAGATTCCATCGAACCAGACTCGATTTGGCTCATTGGCACTTCTCATATCTCGCCGGAATCTGCTTCCGTCGTTGATCGCGTCGTCCGTACGGTTAAACCTGATAATGTCGCCGTTGAGCTCTGTCGCAGCAGGAAAGTTTATTTCTTTCGATGAATTTTATGTAAAGGTTGAGAATTTCAATAGATTGAAATTGAAGAAAAGTGAATTAGCATAAATTGTGCAGTGACCTGTGATTGAGAATTGTGGTTATTGGGGAACAGAAGGATCTGACAGTAACACATTGCAGAGGTTGTTGATGTTGCAGAGCTGGGATTATGTATACTTCAAGTGTTGGAGAGGTTGATCAAAACTTAAAATCTGGAGTGTTCTCATTAACTGGATCAGGATTTTTTGGTGCTGTTGGTCGGAGCTTAGACTTGGGTATGTATAACTAATCAAATCATAGGCTTTTTTTTTGTGTTTCATTGTTGATAAAATGTGTATGTTGGGGAATGGGATGATCTTTAGGAGGTCAAACTGCTTTGGCTTTAAGACTTCTATTAGCGGTTTTCTCTTCTAAACTATCTTCAGTTGCGGATCGACCTTTTGGTGATGAGGTAATCTTGCAAGAATTCATAAGATTTTGGATTTTGTGTGTTTTGGATATTTGAGACTCTTCTTGATCAAAACTTTTGCTTTGGTGTTTGTTTTAGTTTCGTGCTGCTCGAAAAGCGGCTGAGGAAGTTGGTGCACAGCTTGTTCTTGGTGACAGACCTATTGAAATAACAGTAATGATTTATAACAAAATGATCTTGTTTTTTTTTTTAGTTTATACATGGGTTTTAACAATAATGTTGTAGCTCCAAAGGGCTTGGAACTCTTTGAAATGGGGAGAGAAGCTTAATCTGTTAATGGCTTTGACTCGGGCAATCACGTCTTCGTCGGGTATATCTGCAACTGAGCTTAAGGTTTTGTTCTTTTTTTCCCTATACTTGGGTTTCTTGAACTTTTCAAGAAGATGATTAAGTTCGTAACTTTTGAGTTTGTATTATGCATTGTTATATAGGAACAAGAGACTGATGAAAGCAATGAAAGTTTGCAGCTTTATGAACGGCTAAGTTATTCATACCCGTCTCTCTTACTGCCACTGATTCACGAAAGAGATACCGTAAGTGACTACTTCTCTATAGGTTAGAGCATATAAACCATAAGGGACTGAACCAAAGATTACTTATAACCGAACCAAATCAACCGGATTTCAACTTTACTCCAAAACCAAACCAATCCAAACCGAACTATTAGTTATCGTATTTTATCTGGTTTGATTCGGTCTTGCAAGAATAAACCGTACTTTAACTATAATCCAAAACAGAATCGAACCAGAAACCTTTCCCACCAAAAAAAAGAAGATGACCGATGTCCTAGTTTAATATAAGATTATCTGAACCGAGAAAGACTAACCGGCCCAAACCGGAAAACAAGAAATGATAAAGTAAAGTTTATGCTTTGACAGTATCTTGCTTGGTCGTTAAAGAGGAGCAAGGCCGTGAATGGATGTAAAACAGTAGTGGGTGTGATCGGAAAAGGACACATGAACGGTGTGATCTATGCATTGATATCGGATTCTGGAGATCTCCGGTTTAGAGATTTGGTGGGAAGAAGAGATTCATCTGATACATCGAACGGTTGGATTCAAATGGCTTTAAAGAGTCTTGCAAGAGATACAGTTTTAGGATTCTTGTTATGGGAGTTATATGAACAGTATCTTAAGTTTATGATGATAAATCAAAACCCATCATGATAATAAAACATAATATATATGATTCTTAATTCCGTTTTAGAGTTTGTCGAGTTAACTGTACTTATAAATCAAGACATTCAGTTTTTGTACTAGTTAAGGGTTTTTGACGTTCATTTTAGCTTAGGCTACGTGGGATTTATCAATTTACCTTCACATAATATATGAATAATTCTCAATTTCACTTTCTCATAATATATAAATAAGTTTTTTTCTTTTGAAGTTTGACAATAAAAATGGGAAAATATCAAAACATAAAATTTTAAAAATTGAACTTCTGATCATAACTTTTAGTTGGTTTTTAAATTAAATAATAAATTTTTAATTTGAAAATTTAAACCAATATTATTGAATCAATTGATGGAAAAACTAAACGAACACTTAAAAAACAATATAATTTAAATTGTCCAGTCAAAAAAATTTCTATTTAATTTAAAACAACTAAAAGATTGTGTTGTAAATGAAATTTTGTAAGTACATAATTAAACATTTTTTAGAAAATCATGTTTTTTTTACATTTTTCAGTAAAAATATATACATATATTGTAAGTTATTATTATATATTTTGTTGGTTAAGATAGGCCCAAACCCAGGCCCAGAGAGATAGAGACAGTTTTAGACTTAAAAAAATAAAGTAATAAAAAAATAAATACAGAGCAAAACTTATCTGTTTCACTTTGATTACAGTCTACGGAGCCTCGAAGAAAGCAAAAGATCTAAAGAGCTTCTTCTAGGGTTTCCACTTCCGACGGCCGATACGATTTTGATTTGCCTGTTTTAGGTATAATTCAAATTGATTTTGTAGTCTTTAGTTCTATAAACCTTGAATTCGATCTCTAATTTCTTGTTCGCCTAATTAAAATGGATATCAATTTCATTTATTTATTTTATTTTTTAAAATTTTGTGTTGTTTAATTATGGATTTTATTGTATTTGTTTGAAATTTCTAGCTTCTCTTGCTTTGTTTTGGTTTATGATTTGTTTCAGATCTGAGGTTTTATCATTTGGTCTTCGGCTCTATTAGCTTGCTTACTTTAACCTGGATGGGATTATGGTGTGATTTTAGGGTTTGTGATGTGTTGGATTTTAATTATTGCTATAAAAATTTACTGTGATATGTTATATGTTGTGATGAATTGAAGTTTAATTATTAAAGTTATAAATTTTGAAAATTTGAAGTAAATTTGATGATAGCTTGCTGTGATATGGTTCCTGTTATGTTCATTTTCTATGATCTTAATCATATTTGTTTCTTGATGTGTTTAATTGGTCAATTTCTGTGCTTTGATAGGATTTTTTTTTTGTTGCTTTTGTTGATTGAGGGGAGCCATAAATCATTTCTGTGGTATCTTTATTGCGCAGGAAACATGAAGCCTGTATTCTGCGGAAACTTTGAGTATGATGCTCGTGAGAGTGATCTTGAGCGCCTATTCAGAAAATATGGCAAAGTTGAGAGGGTTGATATGAAAGCTGGTAAGTCTTGGCTCTTGCTTTTTTTTTTCCCTCTTTAGTTTTTCTTCATGGTTAACTTGAATGTACTAAGAAGTCTCGTAAACCTCTACAAATCCGATGAGCAAGCGAATTTCAAATGCATGTCTTTAAATTTCACTCACGTGCTCATTCCATGAGAATTATTTGGAGGACCTTCCTTTCAAAGTGTGCTCTCTGCATCCCACATTCCGTGTGCCCATCGGTTCTTCAGTCATCTGGTTCCAGCATCTGCTTAGGCACATGAAGTTCAGAGCATGCCTTAGAAGAGAAAAAGATCAGAGTAATTATAGGGTAAAACCGCCATACTCAACATTTGATTTTGGCGCAGGATTCTTTTCGATCTTGGGATGCCCATTCTCCCATCGATCTCATTGATGGACCATTTGGAAAATCCATTGCATGCTAAAAAGAGTAGCCCTCATCTGCGCTATGGCACTACGTTCCCATACCTGACTTAGTTGCATTTCATTCCTCTTGACTTTTCTACTCTTGGGCATGCCTCTTTCATAGAATCATACCTACCTCTCACAGCAGAGGCAACAGATCAAATGGAGTGCACACCACCCTGTTTCTGTTCACAATTCCGTCTGACCTCCTCGTTTTCAGTTATATATTGACATATTAATTCCATAATGCAAGGTCTGTAAAACTACTTTACTAGTCACTTATAGTTTGCAGAGATTTTAGGTTCTAGGAATTTATCAAAAATTAATGTCACAGAAGGTAGTGAAGGCTGGACGGTTTCGTGTTGGAAATCCTTTTGGTGGAAGTTTTTGTACTTGGTTTACTATCTAAGGCTGTTCTGCTTCTGATTTTTGCCTTTTGTTTCTCTCCCCAGGGTTTGCTTTTGTTTATATGGAAGATGAAAGGGATGCTGAAGATGCCATCCGAGCGCTTGATCGCTTTGAATTTGGCCGTAAAGGACGAAGACTCCGTGTTGAGTGGACGAAGGTAGGAACTTGACTATCATTTTTAGAGTTACTATATGAACGGGTTGAGTGATGGAATTCAAATTGTAATGGTTGGTATAGAATGACCGTGGAGGTGCTGCAAGGTCAAGTGGTTCAAGGAGATCATCGTCTGGCATGAGACCTTCCAAGACTCTGTTTGTGATCAACTTTGATGCACAGAACACTAGGACTCGGGACTTGGAGAGACACTTTGAGCCATATGGAAAGATTGTTAATGTTAGGATCAGAAGGAATTTTGCATTTATCCAATTTGAGTTGCAAGAAGATGCTACCAGAGCATTGGATGCTACAAACTCAAGGTTTGTTTCCTGTCCATTTCAGTCTTTCATATATCGCAAATACTTTACTTACTTCAGCTTCAAGTTCTCATTATGTTGTTTTCTCTGTTCTTGCAGTAAGCTGATGGATAAGGTGATCTCAGTTGAGTATGCAATGAAAGATGATGATGCGAGAGGGAACGGATACAGTCCTGAAAGACGACGTGATAGGTCACCTGATAGGAGAAGACGATCACCTAGTCCATACAGAAGAGAAAGAGGCAGTCCTGACTATGGCCGAGGTGCTAGCCCAGTAGCTCACAGAAGGGAAAGGACTAGTCCTGATTATGGGAGAGGACGGCGCAGCCCAAGTCCTTATAAGAGAGCAAGGCTTAGCCCAGACTACAAAAGGGATGATCGTAGGAGGGAGAGGATGGCTAGCCCAGAGAATGGAGCTGTGAGGAATCGTAGTCCAAGAAAAGAACGTGGTGAAAGCAGGAGTCCTCCTCCATATGAGAAGAGGAGGGAAAGATCAAGGTCTAGGTCAAGGTCAAGGTCGAAGTCAAGCCCTGAGAATGGTCAAGTTGAGAGCCCTGGACCAATAATAGAAGAAGAAGAAGCTGGAAGAGGATATGATGGTGCAGAAAGCCCGATTCGCGAGAGGTAGTAGCCTATCTATCTCAGACTATATTTGGATTACATTTTGACAAATATCAAAAGCCATACTTAGATTTGTTTTCTGGTTTTTTTTTTTGAACTGAAGCAGCCCCTCCCGATCGCCTCCAGCTGAAGAATGATTTGGATGCAGACCGATATGTTGTACCTGAAGTCAATTGCTATGTCATGTTTATTATTTAGTTGTCTCCTTTGGAAGCTTTTGCAAACTTTATTGTGACTCATTCGAATTGGCTTATGGTAGTATTTGTAAAACTTTGCTATTTACTATGGATTATTGTGAGCACAGCTTAATCTTTAAAATCTCTCTTAACTTGAAAATACATCAAAAGAGACTCGAAAGGATAAGAATAACTTTGGCCGGGTTTCAGTTTCGTTATTATTACAATCATTTTATATTTGAAATATAAATACATTTTATGTGTTTCATAAAATTTGTTTGCAAAGTGGAAATACTAAGCGAGAATGTAACTGTAAATGGTTATTTATTTATTTATATTGCTTAAAAATTGAAAGGTTACGAGTTTATTTATAAAACTTGTAAGACCCTAAATATCAAACGCAAGCTCAAACAAAATGACAAAACTATAATAATATCATAAAACTCATGGGGATTGTTAGTGGCTAGGTATGCACCTAGCTAGGAATCAATATGGTGATAATACTTCTCTATACATATATATTATTCTAATTTTATGTGATGGGTAACTAAAAATGAGGATGAAAAAAGATGGGGAAAGATAAAGTTAGGCAGAAACATTACTACAATGGAGAAGTGTTGTAAAGAGTTTGGTTACTTATTAGGCTAAAACTACTAAATAAAGTAAAGAAAAAGAAAGTGTCTCAAATGTAGAGACATGAGAGTCTAGAAACGTAACAACTCCACACACACATTGTTATCTTACGGATCGATCACTTATAAAATCCAAGTACTGAACGCAATCTACTACTAGCTATTATATCTTCAATTGATCTTGATTGATATAGACTTCATTTGTTATTGTTAGCTTTGTTTTTCCCCTACAAGTTTTATGTTCTTGAAACATGGAGAGTTAATGTCACCAAATCGTCCAAAATTTTGTCAAAATATTAAAGATGAGAGATTTGAAAGAAAGGGAGTTGAAACACTGTTTGTTTCTCTGCTTCAAATTGAATATTAATTAATCATTACTTTTGCCGACTTAATTAGATTGTATTATGTAATAAAATGAAAATACTTATAAGGGGAATGGAGACCCCAATTAAATGTGGACCGTTGGATGTGATAGCCGTCAAATTGATGTAATTGTTGCTTTTAAAACCAACAACGAAGCGCTACTTCTTTTGACTTTCACAACCCCAAAACTCTTTTTTTTCGGCTATCACAAACTTTTATTTTGTCTCTCTTTTTAATGTATAATTTAATACTATGAATCTATTAGTATGACTATGCTAGAAAAGGGGGAAACGGGTGTAATCACATGTCATAAATGATCAGATTACAACTACATAATATCAATTAATTAAATATTGTCTTAGCTAGAAAGATAGATTAGTTAACAAGATGAAAATATGGAAAAAGGGGGAACCAGAAGTTGGTTATGATTCATTGATTTGATCTCTAAGAATACAATGAATGAACTTAATTGATATACATTGACACCTCATGTTTTTACTTATTTTATATTGGAGTGATGTTAGCAAAAATTCTTTATGTCTTAAGCAAAAGTCGGAATGTTATCAGTCTATAATATACATCCATAGTCAACATTAATGATTCGTTTTCACCTTTTTAACCATATGAAGAAATATTCCGAGGAAAAAGAATCTATACTATTGTTTAAAAATAAAAATAAATAATCTTACACTGTTTCGATATTGAAATCAGCACTAAAATGTATAAGTTTTTTCTGATAAATAAATATACAACATTTATTTGTATAACTAGGAAATGATCCGAACTTTTACCACCCAATTAATTGTGCATATTCACCAGATTTTTAATGGACGTAAAACATGTCATTACTTTGACTTGTCAAGTGAACGTAATGTAAATAACTCTATACTTGAGGGAGGATTGATTCTTAACCTAAATAAGTTAGATAATTGATCCTAAAATATGAATCACTAGCACACCATTACCTAGTTTAAATGTACAATGTTTATCGAAACAGATTTTTGATAAGTACTTTTGTTACTTGCTATTAAAACTTGGAGTAAGATAGAAAACAATACTAAACCCCAAATTTAACCGAGTTTATATCAGAATGGAAATTATATTGGTTTTTGTTTTGAGTTTTTTTTTTAATTCTAAGTGAACAAAACTGAATTAAATAAATGTAGAACCAAAATAAAATAAGAACCTAATAAAACTAAAAAGATAAGTTTTTACGTTGTAGATCAACATCTAATGTATACATTATCTAGTCTAGACATTACCGACGTTTCAAAAGACATTAAAAAAAAAAAAAGAATAAAGCTAAGGTTATCTTTTTACTTAAGATATCAGACAAACCCTTTAGACCAAACATTTTCTCCATAAATAATTAAAAAGTTTTTCTGGCCTTTAGTGTATTTTGTTTCTTTCACTTTTGACTTGTTTTTATCATTTACATTTTTTTTTCTTCTCATTTGATCATTTGGTTATATAAGTGATCAGAGCAACACGTGTAATAGAACTTTCGGAATGAGATCTCATCTACCGAAAGGCGTTTTATATATTTGACTCGAGATACTTTACGAGAAATGTCGTATAAAGAGACTATGTAGATAAATATGTATACGAATGTATTATTTTTGTTGTTGTCAACATATGGGCAATGTATTACGTAAACTCCGATGAGAACGGAAGACCGAAGAGAGATATTAGCCACTCGCAGATGGAGCTAAATTTAAGATCAAATAATAAAGCATAAAATGTAAGCTAAGACAACCCCTGAACCAAGAATGAACCGAGTAAATTGATTTCAAAATTGGTGAAGTTAACCAGATAAACCAAAATATTATGCAGTCTGAAATATCACACAATCTTTTGAACAATAAGTCAATAACTAAAATATCAAAACATGATTTGTCCCAAAAGACAAGTTCTCTTCATTCTTTTTTTGATGTTGTTGTTGTTGTTTTTGGTCCCAAACGAAATCCTCTGTTGAACACTATTTTGCCCAAGGACTATTTTGTCTGGTCAACGTCCGACCGGCTAATCCCATTTCACAGTTTGCATATAAGTGTTATTAACTAACTTCCATGTTTTTATTGATTAATTTTTTTTCATGCCGTACTTAAAACTCTCCCTATTTTTCCAAAGAAAAAGTTATGATCCTAAAACTAAGTAACTAAAATACAAAATCAAGTAAGTACGAAGAACTAACAAAGACAATTAACAAAAACAAAAACGAACAGAAACGAGAAATTTAATGGTTTACCATTTATTTTAATATTTTGTATTTTCACAGTGTCATAAATTCGGTCTTAAACTTTTAATTTAGTTGTATGGTTGTGTAAGTTGTAAATGATATCAAATACAAATTTAGAAATTTCCGAAAAATTATTTTTTAGAAAATGAATATTGCACTTTTAAGAAAAATTTATTCACTTTTTTTTATGTTTTTAAGTTGTTATCTAATCTCCAAACTCCACTTGGCAACTTCTTAGTTGAGTCTAATTCAACGTGTGGGGCGCCACGCGTGTAAAATTGCGACTTCGAAAAAGCTATAAACAAGAAATTATGTAAATATTAAAAGATATATCGAAGAATAAGTTTAGGTTCGAAAACGCACTCGTCTATTAGTGGTGTGATAAACATGAGACTTTGACCCGTTCCTTGTTTTTTGTGTGTGATTATATTCCATGTCAATTAAATTATAATTATAATCGTATCCTGTTTTTGTCAAAGAAAATTAATATTATGAAAAGTAGTATCTTGTATATACGTAAAATCCGATGAGAACGGAAGACAGAAGAGAGATATTACTAATTCAGTTTTCTTACAATAGATTTATATATTAATGTTCAAAATTCAACATATTCGGATTCCATAAATATAAGAGATTCGGTTTCTTTATTTTACGCAATTCTAAATTATGCAGAAATTCATTGTCTAAATTCAGTAAAACATAACCAAACTGGATAATACATACGTATTCTAAAATAACTAGCATAAAACGTATTCTAAAGTTTTCTAAAATAACTAGCATACGTATTCTAAAATACTAACCAAACTGTAGCCAAAGCAGTAAACGTACCGTAATTATTAATTAGTATAAGAAATTAAATCACTCTCCATCTCTGTTTTCCTTTTTCTAAATTAAATTACTTCCATTTTGTTAAATCTATTCGAAAGAGTAGTTTTGGCATAACTGATATATATATATATATACAAGGTTTATATGGACAAAAAATATTATGTCCAATTCACCATAAATAAAATACATGTGTGGGGATATATATTGAATACAATTTGTTGACTGGAAACAAAAATATATGACCAAAAATGGAAAATAATAAATCATGTGTTTTAATCACCTCTCTCAGTTTGTAGATTTATACGAATGCTACTGTATGTGTCATTATATAGAAAACCCCGAGTAAACAACATATATAAATTTTTAAATAAAGATAACTACATGTGTGTACAAATTTAAATAGAATCTTACTGCAAGGATTTTAAATTCAATATAATATAATACGCATATGAATTGCTGACTGAAGAAAAAGAAAATGCATCTACCAACAATCGAAAATAAATGCTTTTCAAAAAGAAAATCGAAAATAGTAGATAAATTAAATAATTATTTGTGAAAATTATTTTTTTGACTTTAAACAAATTTTTTTGGGAAAACTACAATTTTGAACCTAACATCTAAATTTATACGAATGCTTCACTACATGAATTTAAACCGAGTAAAAGAAGTGTGTTAAGATTAAAAATACAGTTATACACTCAAATGAAACACAATAAATGTTTATTAATTAAAAAAAATGAGTTTAGAATACGTGTGAGAGCTTTTGACTGAGAATGAGCTTTCAAAACATATGACTAAATTTGAAACAATTAAAATATTCAAACCCATTAGCTACTTTTTTCTCTATATAAAGCCAATGCTCTTAACCAATCTTCTTCACACCCAAAATCTTCTTCATATCTCTCTCTCTTCTTCCTATATTGCTCAAAGATATTGACAAAAGCCAAAAAAAAAAAAGAATGTGTCAATTAAATTTTGTCAAAGAGGAAGTTAGATTACCTTTACTTCAAAAAAACTTTAATCAGAAATTGCATTTTCTCAAAAACTATTCCTCTGTTCTTTCTCTGTTCATAAATGAAGTAATCTCAATTTCTTCAATCTCTTACCCATTGGTTCTCACAGGTCTCTTTCTTTACTTTCGTTCTTTCGTGTCTTTGTTTTACCTCGGTGGTCTCGGAGATGCTACTCTCGCCGGTGGCTCCCTCGCCGTTGCGTTTGCTAACATCACCGGTTACTCTCTTTTCTCCGGTTTAACCATGGGTGTTGAATCAATCTGCTCACAAGCCATCGGAGCCAAACGTTTTAACCTCGTCCGTGCCACAATCAAGAGAGCAATCACTCTCCTTCTCATCACTTCTCTTCCTGTTATACTTCTTTGGCTCAACATGGAGAAGATTCTTGTAATGTTGAAACAAGACAAGAAGCTTGCGTCTGAAGCGCATACCTTTTTGATTTGCTCTGTTCCAGACCTCATTGCTCAGTCTTTCTTACATCCATTAAGAGTTTATCTAAGGACAAGATCAAAGACTCTTCCTTTATCAATCTGTACAGCGATGGCGAGTCTTCTTCACTTGCCAATCACGTTGTTGCTTGTGAGGTATCTTGATTTGGGCATTAAAGGTATTGCTTTGAGTGGTGTTGTGTCAAATTTCAACCTTGTTGCCTTTCTCTTCCTCTATATTCGTTTCTTGGATGAAAAGCTAAGTGTTGACGAGGACGAGGATGAGATTACAGAGGAGACATATGAAGAGAGTGTGAGAGAATGGAAGAAATTACTCTGTCTCGCGATACCGAGTTGTATATCTGTTTGTCTCGAGTGGTGGTGCTATGAGATTATGATTTTGCTTTGTGGGTTTCTTTTAGATCCTAAAGCAAGTGTTGCTTCAATGGGAATTCTCATTCAAATCACTTCTCTTGTTTACATTTTCCCTAATTCATTAAGCTTAGGAGTCTCAACTCGAGTTGGAAACGAGCTTGGTTCAAACCAGCCTAAGAAAGCAAGAAGAGCTGCCATTGTTGGACTTGGTCTCAGCATCGCTCTCGGGTTCACAGCTCTTACATTCACTGTCTCGCTCAGAAACACATGGGCTACGTTTTTCACAAATGACAAAGAAATCATGAAGTTGACTGCCATGGCTTTGCCTATCGTTGGTCTCTGCGAGCTCGGGAACTGTCCGCAAACTACAGGATGTGGCGTTCTAAGAGGCTCCGCGAGGCCAAAGATCGGAGCTAATATTAATGGAGTGGCGTTTTACGCGGTTGGGATTCCGGTAGGAGCAGTTTTGGCGTTTTGGTTTGGGTTTGGATTCAAGGGACTTTGGTTCGGAATGCTCGCTGCGCAGATCATGTGTGTGGTTGGTATGATGGTGGCCACATGTAGGACAAATTGGGAGTTAGAGGCTAAAAGAGCTAAGGAGCTCACGGCTGTTAATGGCCTCGGCGGTGAGGATGATGTGGAGGCTGGTAAGGTTGAGAATGAGGGAGGGTTGAGTCAACGGAGGTCTTTAGGAGATAATGACTTTGTTCTGAGTTAATTGATAACTCTTTTTTTTTTTAGTTTAGTGAGAAGGGAAGTAGTATTTGATGATTCATGTAAATTTTTGTATGATAATAATAACATTTTGAGAGATTCGTAGTTGCAAATATGTGCAAGGATTTCTCATATTTAAAGTTCCTTACTCAGATTCTCTTTTGGTTTACCATTAACTGATCTGATTTACTAGTAATGTCATATTGATCAAATAAGACTCTAATCTACTTTATAAACACTATCTCCTGGCTTTAAAATCTTCTTCGTTTAGATGTTGGAGCAAGTTCTTTTTTACCTTACCAATTGCTTCTTGGTCTCTGTTTTGGCCGCCGAGCTTTTTAAATAAAAATCTTGATTGGGTGGTAGTGGGACATTTCATTGTCATACCAAGTCTCATTTCTAACCATAACACAAACACACAATACAAACCAAATTACTCACCACTAAATCCTAAAACCAACTTTGTTGACTATATGGGTTAAGTGTATGTTACATGTGTGATTATCTTTTCGTTGATTGTACTTTCATGTCTGATTCCTCTTTTCCTTGCAAAACATTTAATTAAATTTTTACCAAACAGAAGTGACTTTAAATTGCCTATTAGAAAATTATTTCGAGTTTAATAAACAAATACTTTTACTTGGTATACAATGATCGTAGTTTATATAGATTCAGCCCCAACTCATTTTAATAAAATTATGCATTTGTTAGTTAATCTAACCGTACAAGGATTTGATTAATAAAATACGAAATACAGTGATTCGTATCCATTAAAACTATTAAAATAAGTTGTGAGAATATCCCTTTTTAGGTATTTCAAAGGCCACTAGCATTTTGCCTTTACAAAACAACCAAAGTCGAAACTTCAGAAGTTATGATATATTAATTTATTTGTACTTGTTTCTTACGAAACCCATGTCTTTACTGGAGATTCCCTAATGTGATATAGTTTCATTTCAAAAATATGTATGTACTACTGTTGACATTAGGCTATAAACTAATCAAATGGTCGAATGTTCTATTCGACAAACTTATTTAAGAATATTTAGGAAAAAAAGATTCTACATTCCATTAGACTTCTGTATCTAAATTTGTGACATGGTAAAGTACTTGAGTTAGTGCAGTTCTAGTTTATCTTTTTACATAGTAAAACAAAATTACATTATGACGTCAAGAAAGAGGCTAAGAAAACAATAATAAAACGTGGGTAAAGATACACTTAGAAGTTAGAAGTACACTATGGACTGTATCAATTAACTATCTATTAATTTGATATAAATGCAAGAAAAAAATAAGCAGCATCTTTTGTCTCAACGTGGCACATTGGCAGCTTACGAGAACTGATAAAGATTTGGTTAGAAAACACAACACCAAGAATAACTCATGTTTAAGCATTAATAATTTTACACATACAGCTCAAAAATTGTAATTAGCTTGCAGATTATTGATTAACATAGGGGGCACGTGCGACAAAGCCTTTGGCAAACCCATCAATATAATTGCTAATAAATAGCAAGTTCCAATATACTATATGTTGTTGTTTCCTATGAGAGTCTAGTTGTAATATATGGAGTTAGAGAAAAGTGTTGAAATAAAGAGTATGGAGGCTTAGGGATTGTTGAGAGAGTGATAGTTGTGGCGTGAGAATGATAAGAAGTTTGAGGTTAGGATACTTGGAGAATGTTTAGGATGAAGATGGTGGCGTGAGTATTGATGTAATGAGGGATTATTGTTTGAGAATGATGATAAGAATGATGATGAGAATGAGAATGATAATGGTTGATGAAATAAGATGAACTAAGGAGAAGCATGGCGCCGGAGAGCTAAAGCTCCACCGTCGCCTTTAGGGAGATAAGCAAAGCTTCCTTTTACTCTTTTAATCTTCTTATTCTCTTATTCACAACTCTTTCTTTACATTAAGTTTACATAGATATTTATAGAGAAGAGGTTACAAACAACAAGAGAAGAAGGAAGAAGAAGCGTGAAGGATAAAGGAGAGAAGAAAGAAATTGGCGCCAAGAGGAGAGAAGGGAGCAGCTCACTGTTTGCCTCCTGTTCATGCTGCGCCCATACCCTGCTGCTGACACCTCCATGCTTGTGTCCATGCCCCTCTCTGGCGCCCCATGCTCTCATTTGCTTCCTCTTTTCCACTTAGTTAGTCTTCTAGTTAGTATGTAACAGCTTCCATTCTAGTTGTAATATATGGAGTTAGAGAAAAGTTAATTAGGTATTAAAATAATTAATATATGAGTTAACTACGTAAGTTAATAAAATTTACTTCTTTTAGAAAGTACTTTTACTGAACTGCACAGTTAAAATGTTTGATGATAGCAAATGGTTTCGACATTCCTACTAGTATTTTTATGTGTCAAAGAAACTAAGAAAGTATTCATTCAAAATTACTTCTGATTTAAGTTGGTCTCATAAGGGAAGAACTAGTTGCTTTAAAAAAAATCTTAAGCGGTACTATTACTTGGTTCGACACACATAGTAGAACTTCTAAATTATCTGATGGCGGAGGAATAATTTGAAGTTGATGAGATAAAAACAGATAAAAGTATTTAACTAGTATGTAGTAAACTATATATTATCAATGTAATCACATGCATTAGTACCTTAATCACTAAATTCAGGAGATTCTTTCTCGTCAGCCTGCGATTATGAACACACATCCAAAATAATAATAATAATAAAAAATAAATAAAATAAAGGCAGGGCTAACCAAGAATCGTTATAGTATATTTGACTAATCAAGAATCGTTATAGTATATTTGACTAATCAAGAATCGTTATAGTATATTGAATCTTGACTATAAAGCGGCCTGAAAAGGCCAGGCCAACAACTGAATGTTATATCAGATTTAATAAACATTTACGTAGTCTTGGGATAACGGACACTACAGCATGATACATGTTACATGAAAAGCTAAGCGGATCAGAGAAAACCAATAGTTTTTCACCAGGAACATTTGTTGTATGTATATATATATATATATATATATATATTAATTTTGCATCTTCCGTAAAAAAATATATTAATTTTGCATCTACAGAATTTTATCAAAAGTAACCTGCTTTATATATATATATAACTATTATATATATATATGTATATGTATCTACATTACTTAATTGAATGATCTATTAAAAAGTTATTTGTAATACATGTGCAAAGTGGTAACGTAGTATAGAAAACAACTCGTGATTTCCAACAGTTTTTCCTAGTTTTCTACAGCGGTCAGTGGTGGAACAATATTCTGATAAAAATAAAACCAATAAATTGATGATAGTTATAGATATGTGGATGCCTCCTCTCAAGACATAAATGATCGAAGAATTACACATACTAGTTCACAAATCATGACTATTGAAATGGAACAATGTCGACGAGCACTACCACGCATTACCAAATAACACCTATGATTAAGCGACAATGTAAGAGATGGGAATAAAGTTGAAGAAGGGCGACTAGTCAGATACAACGGCAGAGCGACTAGTCATGTACAAAACCGAGGACGAAAGACCGAAAAACACTTTTATAAGTTCATAAGTTTGTGACCAACTTACAATTATAAAATGTGATTTTAGCGTCGAGTAGATTTTAATAATTAACAGAAATATTGTTTATTATAATATGCCCCTTTTCATTCAACAAGTAATAATTTCTATATTACAACATCCATTTTTTTATACAAAATAGTTAGATGAAAAAAATACCAAACAAAAATTAGATATACACCATCTAGTTGCTATTGATGCTTAAATTTTTCTAAGAAACAATAATCTAACCCTTAAAACATACGGATTCAAAGGAAGTAATTAACGGGATGATGTCAAGATAAGCTATTCGAGTAGCCTCTTTACACAAATTAATTCAAAACGTACAAATGACAATAAATTGTTAGGAAGTCGTTGAGCTCACCAATAAGTGATCGTTATCGATAGCCTTCCTTGACACTTCGCACTTTGGAGCAATATTAAACAAACTTGAATATATTTTTTTACAATGAACGAGTTATAGTGTAGACTCTAGATACAATTTTTCATTGAAGTGTTGAAGGGGAAAATATCTCAATGGATCCTAAAACCCCATGATTGAGAGATATATATACATGGGATTTTGAATTTTTTTTTTTTTTTTGCTATTTTGGGAATGAAATTAATTTTGCGACCAATGGTTAGTGGGCATTTGATGCAAATCGGCTTAACTACATTTAGTGCTGAGGCTTTTTCTCTAGATGAAGGGGTATTACTGAAAAGGCGCGTGCTTGTTACAAAAGAAATATAATCCCAATAATTTATCACTTTTTTCCATGTACCGATTCATTCATCACTTTCTAATAATTTATCACTTGCTTTCTAAATTACTAATAATTTTATTCATAGCTAAATATAATTTGTTGATGACACTCAAAAGTTGGCCTTTGTGTTCATGGATCAGCTTATCGGCATTTGGATATTTAATTTACGCGTAGATTAAAACATATACAGAACCAACAAATTCGTAGAATATACACATATTCTTGGATTGCGCACGTGTCTCGTGACTCCATTTATTGATAATATTATATAATAATATAAATTAACCAATAAGATACACCGAGGATGATTCCCTACTATGTAACACATAAAATAATATGGGAAAGAGCTTATAGTCATTTCTCTAACAAAAAACAAGAAAGAGCTTATAGTCATTTCTCTAAAGAGTAAAAATAAGAGCTTATATTATATGCCTCAAGTACCTTATTAGATTTCTCAAATTATTGAAGTCAAATCACAGGTAGAAAGTGGTGGGCTTGAAGGAGACATGACAGCGGAACGAAGAAAGAGGCTTTTTGTTGTTCGTTCCATGGGTCACTTTGGTCTTTTGGCTAGCTTCAATAGTCGCGTTTAATTTAAATGTACTATCCATTGTCGTATCGTAATGACCAAAAGCCGTACAGATATATATATATATATATTGATTGTATTTGTAGTTCTCTATCGTTAAATTTATTTTATTAGTGTTAATATTTGAAGATTCTTGATTCATTTGGAGAGACAGATTCCTTGTAAGCCCAAATACTTAAATGGACTAGTGGATGTGGAGTGTACTTAACAATAGCTGAAGTCTAAGATGCACTTTTGACTAGATAATTATTTTTTTTAACAAATAATTTTCATTATTTTTTTGGATAAAGACATAGCAAGCCTTGGTCTTGTCTTGTCAATAGTTAGCAGGTTTTTAGATTTTGTTTGCCGACTTGGAATTTATAATCATAACTTAAAAGAAACTGTCAAAGGACGTATCACGTACGGTGTGCATGCAACCCAACCCAACCCAGTACTCATGCAAAATTTGACTTTTCCTTTTGGACGTCAAAAATACGTTTGATATTTTCAAATATATGTAAAGAACTTAAGTATTTATTTAGTATTCAAACACACATCGACAAAAATAATACTAATCTTTAAAAAACTACGTAAATAAGGAACGGAAAATGCAAGTCCTTAATCTTGCGTAAAGACCATTACTTCATCAATGGATAATTAAATAATATGTTAAATTATTTGGTGTTTACATAAATGTATATATTTATTATACCAAATAATAGTTATGCCTTCAAGAAATTTAGTTTGATAAAGAATATCAAGAAAGTTAATAATTTTTTATAACAGAAATCAATATATGTATATATATATATATATTAAATAAAGTACATATTGATTTAGGTGAATAACATGGTACCCGTTAAAAAAAGGTAATCCATAATAGCTAAGTTGTAAGAAATTAACGACTAAAAACTTTTATTTGATAGATTAGAAATCGACATAAGAAGTTAATTTGTGAAAAATACACTTCCCATAACATTTAAATAGAAAACAATTGTCCAAAATATGTTTGTTGTTACTCACTGGTATTTTTCTTAATTTCTCTAAAAAATCATTGCTATTCCCCATAATTATTTTAAATATATTATTTCATAAATTCAAGTAAGACATAAGAAAACTACATATGAACATATATACAAGAAATACTTTTCATTTAGCGAAACAAACTACCAATAATAGTTAGAATGCCAAGCTGCCAACTATTGTGAAAAATGTAACTTAAGAATACTAAATAATAAAATAATAGCACTAGTTTGAAAATTACTGTATATATGGCCTCAAAAAATATGGCCTAATATATTGACTTTACCGGCGTTAAGCCACAGCTATAAACCTGATATACTATACTGACAATACACATAGCGATGCATTTTAACAAGATAATTGATTTCGAACAAACAATATGTTTTCATAGACAAAACAACGTTTGAAGTTCTACGTCGAAATTTAGCTCCGTTTGGTACATATTTGACTATGTTTTGGTATTTGATCTTGTTAATTGTATGCTTAAAGGCTAATCCAATAAAAGCAATACACTATATATACTAGTTCATCTGTTACATTTTATATGTAATTTAAAGTTTTTGCAAATTAATTGAGAAAATATAAATTTATCTCTTTTGTCCTTAGTTAATGCATTATTTAAAAAGTTTCATTGGTTGTTTCATTAAAATAATAAAAGTAAAAGTAGGAAATTTACTTAAAAATTACATTGGAAAACTAAAACCACACTTGTTAACATGAAACAGAATTTTATTAACATATGTTTTGAAAGCCGTAAAAAATAACATTATTATGAATTCGGATAACCTATATGAAAACCTTAATGCATTTTATATTGTTCCAAAAAATCGCCATATCTCTTTTTCTCACTTGAAAAACTAAAATAATCGACATACCTTATAAGAATAGTAATTAAACTTGATTTTTATTGCTAGTATACACCAAATCAAATTACAGTACACATTAATTTTGAATCATTTAAAAAATAGCATACTAATCAAATACGTTGGGACTAACACATCAAACAAATGACAAAAAAAAAAAAAAAAAAATCTAGGTAATCCTTGACTTTGATATTTGAGACTTCTGTCACGATCTTCAGTATCTCCCCAAAATCAATAATATACACATGACAGATAAAGTTTCCCTGAATATTCCAATTGATATATAAATTTGATGTTAAGATAATGTCAGCATTCAAAGAAAATGGCAAGTGCTTACTTTATATAGCTGTTAATAGTGTCACGCACCATGGTCCACGGTCTACGGCCAATGGGTACACTATAAAAGTCTTCGTACATATCTTTAGCGATGTCGAACGTTTCAACTACCTTTTATTTTTGGCAAATAAACATTTTTAGAATATCGACATCATCAAATATATATTACAATAAATTATTTTCATATCAAAAAGTTAACCTTTTGAAAATTCGTAAGATCAGGTTAACTTTTTGATATGTATATGCTAATTCAGAATATATTTAAGTACGTATCGCTTGAGTTTTGATAATGTTCCAAAAAAAATACTTATTCAATGTTGAGTTTTTTTTTTCATTTCAAAAATATGAATTTTCACTAAAGTAAAATGTTCGAAAGATTTAGATTCGTCCAATGATCTGTCCCACAAAAAAAAAAACTATTCTGCATTACCAATTGTATATATTAGGAAAATAATTATGATAGAACTTCAATTTTCGCACTATACCTATATAACCCGGTCTTCTGAAAAAGGTCAAAAAATCGAAAATTGCAGTAATTAAAATGTTCAGATCTCGATCTACCTCGAATTCAAACAAGAATATCTATCTCGTAACTTGGATTATGTTCTGAAATGCAGGAGTAATTTAAGTGCAACATTTAACACTTTTCTCAACTTGGATTATTAAATGACCACCGGCCGGATCTGTAAGCTGTAACTAATAACTGTACTAACCACTCTCTAGTCCTGCGTGGTTATTATTAAAATAAACCCAAGACTTTAAATAAACATGTATGGGGCAAGGCCCATTTTACAAGGTATACCAATAGTAAACAATGGAAAAATCCCATAATGACTGTTTTATATCAATCACTATTTTACAAGGTATATTACATTGTGGAACGGCATGAAACTGTGGCAAAATCAAATTTGGGGGCCATTTATATGCCAATATTTGGTCTTAAAATTTAAAGGCCCTATTCTCATGTTTTGTTTCTGTTGTCCCAAGCCCGGCTTTGCTTGTGGTGTGTACATGCAAATGTCATAGGAGGCTTTGCACAAAAATGGAGAAGAGGATTTTGAATTTTGTGTTCTTTAGATCACAGTATCAAACCCAAGTATATACTCTATGTTACTTCCTCCACCATTTACTTTTGACTCAAATACGCTTGTTCATTGATTTCTATGTTCTTCTCATTGGTTATTATCTACCCTTCTAAATCCTCAGAGTGGAACTGTAAGTATTTTGGTTAGATGACTAAAATGTGTAGTGGTATACTCACTTGGAGTCAACTTATTCATGACAAATTTTTGTGTTCTCTACTGCTATTTTCGAACCCCTTTTTCCTATAATACTTGGGATTTGAAATTATCTTCACTCCATTTTTTTTTTGGTATATGTAAAATATGTATACATAAGTTCCTAGACTACCAAGAAAATGTTTCCCGTCCATATTCTTCTCCTTATTCCAAAAACCGAGCTCGATGAACATTGCAATATCTGCTATTGGTTTAGCCTGATGAAAGTCGGTTATGAATTAACTTGTAAGGTCCTCAGTATCTAGTGCTACCCTATATATCAGTTCATTATTTAATGACGAAATAAAATCATAAACTCGTTCAAGGGGCAGAGGTTATACATCTTTTTGGCTGGAATCTTTAGTTAAGCTATACAATTGGTAGTTTTGTTTATGTTGATAAATTCCAATATTGATGTCTTAACAACAGGGTTAGGTGGTTCCAGCAACCTTTAACGTTACTATCTTGCATTCACTTCTCTGTCTGAGCTGATCGAACTACCAGAAGAAGAGCTGATCGAACAGAAGCCATATAACTTAACAGTTTCAGATTTGGATTTAATTCCATCTGCATCGTTTATATTAGCTTTTCTTACGAGAATAGAATATAAAACTAGACTTAAGTGGAAGCTCACAGGCTTTGTTCACCAACCCTATAATATATAGTGGGGTGGTTTTGGAGTTTGTTTATTTATGTAGGCTTAGTTGTGTTCTATAACCATTGTTGTAGACTTAATATATAGATGATTAATATAGCAACTCAAAATTTCTAAATTATTAATAAAGGCTTTTTTCCTAGTAGTATTCAAAAAGTATGACAAAAGGGGAATTCAACTTTCAAGTGAAGTGAAATGAAGCAAAAAGACGGCAGAGTTTGCGATCTATCTATACTAAGCTTCATGGATCCCGAGATTGACTTGTGTGCCGATTATATTGGAATGAGAGCATCTTCCTTTGTTGTATTGTGATGCATTTTAGATTGTACTGTTCGTAGACGGCTAGTACCCAATGTGGTCTTGGAGAAACCAGATATTGCTATGAGTATTGCTTAATGATGGTATCATGTTATTGTATATAAAAGATTAAACTCAATGATATATAAAAATATACATTCTATAACATTTAATAGAATACATTGTTTCAAATTGTATTTCATGGCATTCGAAGACATTCATTCTAATAAATGTAATATCTCCACATGAGATAAATCTTATTAAGATTTGGCACCGTTTAGACATCGGCTAATCCCCACACCAACTGGTTTAACCTTGATTATTAATTTTAAAACATTTCCAAATAGCATTCCCTAACTAACAATTCTACACATGTTCATGAAACATCCAAATTATCCAATTTACGGAATAAACACAAAGATTCGTGGATGGAATTCTATTTCACCATAATAGTATAATTTGGATTTTTATATATTTAAATATCATTCTTTTTATCTGATGACACATTCAGTCCGATGATATATATTCCTAACAAATATTTTCGTTTTCACTGGTAGAATTGTCTCTTAATTCTTCGATGCAATTCACTTTCGTCTTCTAGCAAATAGCCAAATAATGCCAAGTTTATTAAATTACTTAATTTCCTTTTAGCGATGGTTACATCTTCAATAATATCTTAATTTTTATATATAGTTTTATTTTAAATTAAGATTGTTATTTTTGACTATATATCCCAAATACTTTAATATATAGTTTTGTGATTCCTTTTTGTTCAATTAATTTAAGAAAATGCTGAGAACAACCTTAGACCCCAGTACATGTGGGGAGATACATGCTTATGTTTTATTGTGCTCAGAAACTTTCTCATAATGTATGAACATCTCTAGATGCAATTACAAACATGAAAAAAACAATATAACTTTTAGAGCATTGTGTTATAAGTTTCGTTTTGTTAATCAATTCCTATTGACCACACAAGTTCATATTGTGGTATTCACGTGGTAATTATATCAAGATTAGTCCAAAATCTGATCTAGTAGATATATACAAAGCCTTTACTATTTATTGTGATGCTTCTTTGATATTTGCATCCAACTACCTACTTGTTCTGTCCTCTTCTACCGACAGTCGACCATTTACTTTATCTCCTACCGATTTTTTTTAGTGTCTTTTAGTTTTCGTTTGATGATTATATTTTTGGTCCACACTCCACAGCACAATCCATCAATTGGTCGACTCATCAACTCGTGGAGACACCACAACCACTGAAATTACATCATTTGGAGAAATATTTTATCATGTTCTTGCCAGTTTTTATATATTATTCACTTTGTTGGTCCCCATGATTTAGAGGTCACGAAGTTTGAGTTATTCTTGATTACTGTATACGTAGAATATATAGTTTTTTTCAGTCACGAATGTTTCATTCGTTATAGTTATATATATATACTATGTCATCTATTGTAATTGTAAATATACTTTGTTTATTTGCATGAAAGAATTCATGATTTGGATATGATTGTCGGTATATATATGCGGCCTTATTTTATTAATTTAATTACGAGAGTGCATATGTACTTCTTGTCAACTATATTGCATGATTATTTTCCCTCATGATTATAGTTTTTATAACCGTAATTAAAGATTATTTGATGGGGATATAAAATTGACTTTGTCTATAACTCAATGATTAATTGATTTTTGGTGGATATGATTTTCATACAACTTGCAGCAGCTTGTAAAATTATGCCCCCCTCTAAATTCCTATAAGTTTTAGTTATTAGAGACCATTAGTCCGAATACACAAACCGATTTTTTTTTTTTTTTTCTAAAGATAAAAAAATTGATCTAAAATTGAAATAAGACTCAATTTCGTTAGATTAGATTTACTTTTCAGATATCAGAAAAACCAAAATTAAAAGAATAATGTAATTAACTTAGAAGGGTAAACTAAGCAGTAAACGAGAATTTGTTTTTAACAAAACCTACAAATACGTTGAGATGGTCCTAACTAGCTAGTAGCTACGATGTCATGTTGCGTATGCCGCAACCTGCAGATTATGACCTACTTTTCATTCAGCTATGACATCTCTGACCAAATCATCCAAACCCCGGACGAACAAGGATCATCTATCTACTGTAAAAAACATTTTATTTGTATCAATTTTTTTTTTTTTGAAATTTGTATGCTCCCAACCAAAACATTTTCAACGTTTTCATTTTATCTGTTAGAGATTTTTTTTCCTATATAAAACCTTTTCATGTTAAAGACATATTTCTTGTTGATATGAATTTTTAAATTAATATTATTAGGGTATGCTATTCAAATTAATATTAATAACTAAATAATATTTAATGACATATTAGCATATTAAATAAATAAATGAAAATCAAAGAAGAACAAACATTGAAATTCGAATTACTGTTATTGATTTTATTTTACTATACACTCAAATAACTGATTTCATTCCTCTTCAATTTATTTCTTCTTTATCCTCTTAAATATCTATACTTAATTTTGCATATTCATTTTCACTTTCTTTTCTAGTGTTTCAAATGTGTCTTGTGATCACGAGTTGAAGCTAAATAATGTATGATGAAACACCACAAATTAAGCACATCATCGTTGTGATGTCGAAACCATGGTCTAGAGCGGTTCGTCACAAGCCCACAATTTTGTGAGACCGGGTTTGTTGTACTCACTCTCATTTTCGGAGGATATAGTTCTCAAATTTACCAACTTAAGCACACATAATTACTTACAGAAAGCATTTGCCTCTATTCAAATTTCTCTTTTTACCTCCTCATTTTTGTAAAAAAAAAAAAAAAAAAAAAAAACCAAATGGCTCACCTGTATATATATGACTTTGCCTCATTAAGGAAACGTAAAAATTGTCTTATTGACAAAAGATGAGAAGAGAAAGGTTTGTTTCACACTTTTATGTCAGCCTGAAATGATAATAGGACTTGGAAGACCCACTCATTGTCTACTTTTGATGAATCCTTCAAACTCAAAAAAAAAAAGACAACCGACAGAGAGAGAAATAAACCCTCTTTTTCACTCAAAAGGTTTCAGTCCCTTGTACCAAAAGTAAGTAAATCAAATGAAAACTGTAAGAAAGAAGAAAGAGAAAAACACACAAGAATCACATATTTTTTTCATAATCACTTCTCTGTAGCGTTTGTGTTTATTTCCAAGAACGAAATAAAACGCCAACAAAAATCTAAGTACATCAAAAGAATCATAATGATGAAGAAGAAGAAGAAGAAGCCTGAAAAAAAAACACCTCCACACAAGAATTAAGCATACAAGAGAATTGAAAATATGAGTTTTTTTTTTTTTCAATCAAAGAATTCCCAATTGAACCTGGCTGGGGTTGTGTGATTATTTGCATTAGTCGAGCTCAAAGGTGTCAAAGGATGATGATCAAATGTTTCCCATTTAGTAGAAGAACCCAACACAAATGGTCCTGACCCTGAGTTCCTTGGCTCTTCCTCAATCTCTTGCTTCTTCTGCTTGTATTGTATTGGCATATCCATAAGCGATTGTATCGGTTTCTGTTCTTGTTTCTGTCCATTGCTATGTTCTTGAATCGTAGCAAGTCTCTGACCACTTGACTGCTTCTGCAGGCCATTAGCCATTGAGTTTTTCACCTTCAAAACATCGACTGTTTCGACATAATTTTGCACTCTCTTCACCTGTATATACATAGAAACCAAATGTTACAACTAAAGAACATTGCAAACACCTTTGGTCATGAGATCATTTTAATTACATACCTGCATCTTTCTTTGTAACTTCACATCTCCTTCAGCCACAATCCCATCTAACTTAATCAACTCATTCATCAACAATTCAATAACCGTTACAAGATCTTTCTCTGCAATCTTCCCTCCTTTCTTAATCACCATCTCAAAAGCCGAAACCTACACACAAAAAATCGCCAATCAAAACACTGCGATTTCATCGAAAAAACATTAAGTAAAAATGGGCTTGGCGAGTGAGAGGGAGCATTACACGTCCACCGAGCCTATCTACTTCAAGGCTGATATCAGAAATCGCTTTAGACGCCTTTTCGGTTTTGGCAATCTTCCTCATCTCCAAGAAACGTTTCTCTTGACTAATAGGATCTTCGAAAAGCACCATCTTAGATTTATCTTTAACTCCAGAAACATCAAGAAAAGCTTTCGAATCCCTCTCTTTGTCTTTATACATTAGCTTCTGATCTTGATGATGAAGACCCGTTGGTCCACTCAACATCTTCTTTAACTCCCCTGCATCAATCAAGAACCATCAAAACATAAAATCTCTATGCCATTCTAATTTCCAAATTCTATTAGTTATAGAAACAGAGACTAACCAAAAGAAGCTTGAGGACTAATATTGATCTCGTGGTACACCGCACCATACTTGATTCTAACTCTGATCATTGGAGGTGGTGGAGCTCCGACAGGATCCGAATCCGGATTCCGTTTTTGAACCAACATTCCACCAGGTCTCATCTCCCAATCATGACCGCCTGACTCCCTGCCGCCGCCACCGCCTCCGGAAACTCCGCCGCCATTAGTAACCGCCGCCGGAAGATTTGTCGGTTTAGTTCTCATCATTTTCATCATTTTTTTGTTTGGTTAGTTAAAACTATTTATCTCTTCCTCAAAAACAAAAGAAACGGATCTGAGGATATTTAGTAATCAGAGAAATAAGACCAAAGACATTGGGAGAAACAGAAGAAGAAAAATGTTACAAGAAATCTGGGACTTGGAACATCATCAACAACAACAACACAACTCCAAAGTCAAACCCATTTCGCCACGTGGACAACAAAGATCAAACTTGAGATCTTTCTGATCCACAAACAAAACACAAGTTAAACTCTATCTCTCTTTCTCTCTCTCTCTGTGTTTTCTTCTTTGAGCTTTCAATTTGAAGAATCTGAATTGACTTCAGATCTTCTATGTGTAGAGGACAATGGAAAGTTATTATTATGAAGTTTGGTTTCCCGAGAAAATGGGTTTGGAAAACAAGTAAATTAGGAAAGAGTAGAACCAGAGAAAAGCATCCGAATTCTCTGTTTTGAGTTTTGAGTTTCAGAGAACCACTTGGGGAAAAAAATGGAAATATTAATTATTTTAGAAAAGCAAAACCAGAAACGAATAATAACGAATGGCCAGCTAATTCAGCTCTTCTGCCTGTGACATATATGTCATACATTTAATTGTGTGTATATATATACTATATGTTAGTTTTTTTTTTTTTGTCTTTTGTCTTTTCATTGGATTACTATTTTTTTCAAAGTGACAAAAATAATTATATTTAAGATGTAGTATAATTATCTTAACGTTTACTTTCAGCTTAGTCAGGCTTGCTCATTGGGCAAGTATCGGATTCGTATATCAGTTAGGTTCGAGTGGATATAGAGACTCAAAAACAAGAGTATTATTTAATTGTAAAATATCAATTCAATCGCAAGACAAGTAAATTCACTTTCATCTCCGAAAACGTGCTTCTAGTATGCATAACTTAAATGAATTTACCCCAAAAAAAAAAATTCTTTCATTTTTTACATAAAACAATCATATATTTTTCAATAGTGTTTTTTTTTTTTTTGTGAATTACAATCGTTAAGCAATTGTTCACAGACGATTTTTCCGCACAAAGTACTATCTAATTTTCAATAATTTTTTCCAAGAAAATGTCGGATTGTTCACAGTCAATTTATTGGCTACAATTATTTTTTTCATCTCCAAACTTGCAAACTTCTATGTTCATAGCCAACTATGTTCAGGTTATTGTAATAACATGTAATTTATAACTAACATGACCCACCAACCAAATATGTACGCGAAAGATCTCCGAAATTCTTATTAAGATATAAATCAGTCAAACCTTTGATTATTTTCTTGGCCCATCGTGAAAATACCAGCCAGCTAACAGTGTTATATAAGAAATTTAAATTAGTTTTAGTTAAAAATTAATTAATTATTCAAAGTATGTAAATTCTAAAAGCATCAAATATTACAAAATTCAGAGGACCTTTTTTTGTAAAACACAAGGATTAATTTTAAAAAAAAAATCCACAAAACGAGCTAGTAATATATATATTCACAGTAATACGATGGGCATGAAGTATCTATAAGGCTGTCCATCTCTGTATAAAGCTTGTTCTAAGAAAGAAACATTATTGAGATTAGAAAGAACATAAATGGTAAGATCAGCTATCGAAGCATTAAAGCACCGAGTGGCTTCATTACGCTTTTATACATAATATTAAAAAATAAACAAAACGTATGACGAATTGGGGATATGTTATTGTACGACGAGGTGCAGGTAAGACCAATAGAAGATGAGTTCGTCCTGTCGTCCACGTGTGATGGCTAATAACAATTAGGGAAATTCAAATGGATCCAATCATTGACTCGTGAACTACTCTGCGTTGGGTGCTAGACAACCATGTGGGTCTTATCCTATGGACACGTGTCCGTGTTTGACGCCGAGCCATATGGGATCGATGATTTTTCTCTATTTAACCCCAACGACATTAATCTTGGTCTTATACCACTTTTATTTTCTATCAATTTGTATTTTCAACGACAATATGTTCATATTTCTTTTGTAATTACATAATACTATATTACTAACGATCTAATTTGATCACTGATGTTAGAAATATATATTTTAGTATTGCATGTTGCGATATACAAATTAGTGTTTGATAGTCTGCGTATTTGATTATCTTTCTAGCACCAAACTTTATTTTTTGGGTCAATTTCTAGCACCAAACTAATTATTGCACCATATGATCAATAGAGTCGAGTTTTATTTCCTCAAATTGTGATATTGGCCAGTGTGGTCAACATTCGTTTCAAGACTATCATCCTCGTCTCTTTTTCGATCTATCAAATATTTTACTAATTTAAAAAATCTAATCATACAAATCTAAAGTTCCATGAACCATTATGTGCGAAAACGAAAACAGAAAAAATAATATATTCTATAATCAATGACCAATTGATTAGCCTCCACTAATATCATATATAAATATAAATATTTACGATAAAACTGTCTTGAATAGCGACAACAGCGATTATGTGAAATATGTTACATGATAAACATTAGAAAAATTGAGCATAAAATTTCGGAAATTTTGTCTCTATTCCATTGTCATTTTGTAGCTAAATGGCAATGGATTTAATTTGTAATCATTCCGAAATAAATTGTAATGCATCGGGGTGCAATAGAGTTTACTTAATCGGCAACGGGAAACACAAAAACTTGTGTAAATAGCTATGGTTTTACACTTTTACTTGGTAGCTATTTGATGGCCACTTTGCGAAACTATAACAACAAGCAATCCATAGTCAATTTTATATTCGTATTTACAAGGTATTATATTGTCTGAGTATGGATACCAATTAGCTTAAAACTCTATGTTTTTACATTACTTGGTATGTAGTTGTTGTTGAAGGTTGGCATAATGGTTTTTTTATCAAACTGTTTCTTAGGTACAAAGCTCATACTCGGTCTCACGTCCGAGTGCTCGAATAATATGTGCATATTTTTGGTGTCCCCGACCATTATATAACAAAGTTAAACTTACAATGTCAATAATATAGTTCGAAGTAAGGAAAACGTGGTTGTATTTAAGACCACTAAAATATTCAATGCAAAACTTTTTTTTATATATAAAGAAGATTTCGTCGACATTATAAGTAAATAATATAGGAGTTAAGAGAAGAGTAGATAATATAATAAAAAGAAAAAGTATTACAAAAACCAGAATTTCGATCTTCTCCTTTCTTACTTTGTACTTTGTATTACAAAAAATATAGGAGTTAGGGTCGTCAGTCTCATTATCGATCGAACGTGCAGCCACCGACACTTGCGGCACGTGCTACTCACACGCACACAAGTTCCGAGTGGTTTGTTCCTCTACTTCGCGTTGGTTTTTTTTAAAAATCAACTACTCACATCTCTTTAGGCGACGCTGACGATGGCCGGTGCTTGGATTTATCCAACACGTCTTTAATTTGCCTTCTTAACTACTGATTACCTAATTGATCACTTCTTTTTAGTGATTAGTTCTTGAATTATGTATTACAAACAACATTTTTTAAATTAAGTGGAATCTTGTACGTTTCTCACATTAAGATGGTTCTTGATTTTTGTAATTGATATAAATAAAAACACATTTGAATATATAATTTTTACCCGACCTTGTTAAGTTATATGAACTTCTAATTCGAAACCAATTATCAGTGAGTGGATTTGTTTATATTCCTTATATTTTAGTATTGATCTCTTCATTTATCCGATGTGGGATCCATGATAGTTCTTACTATCTCATCTCGAACCGAATCTCACTTTAGGACCGGTCATAAGCCTTTCTTGGGCCACCCTATTTGAATCAATAAGGTTTTGATACTTCTATGAGCTTCCAACTCAAAATCAATTCACAATAAGTGGATTCACCCATATTCTTTGTATATTAGTGTTGATCACATTATTTATCCGGTATGAAATCCTAATAATTCATAATTATATAATGTCGTGAATCAAATATCATAATATTTTATATACAGTATACATGAGTTTTTCGTTATGGTAATTATGAATTGATTACCATAACTTTTTATATTTAAGAAGACCAAAAGACCTGATTCATTTTCTTTTATATTTTAAAGTCTTATAGCATACAAATCAATATTTCAAATGCGTGTATGATGTGTGTTGTATACTTAAAAAAAAAAAAAAAATCTATAATAAAAACAAAATAAGAACAATATTTTTATGTACTAGTTCAAGACTATGGGCTAATAAACTCTAAGTTCATCATCTATTTGGTTAGCCCTTAGTTTTCAGTCAACAAACTTTAGAGCCATTACCAAAAAACAAAACAAGTATTGTTTTTTGTCGTATTTAGAATAAAGATACATAGCATATTAATTAAAAGTGAAGTTGAAGATTTTTTATTTATTTATAATTTCTTGTTCTGACAACATTAAAGAAGTATAAACTAGTCATTGTGTGTCGGATCAGGGTAATTACTAACTACTTTAAGTTTTTATTTGGTTTACGTTTTAATTTATGAAATCAATTATTATATATATATATATACTATAAACATAGTTGTATGTTTTTATCAAACATCTGTCGAAATTTTAAATGGAAAAGAGAAAATCAAACGGAAATAAATGATATATTTTGAATTTTACGTTTGCATTATTGTATTAATTTCCAAATACTTTTCTATAAAGTTTTATAAACAAAAGCATGATAATTTAATCGCAAATGTAGTTTAAAACAATATATCAACAGACAACAGTAGAGGTGATATATACGCCAATCCATGTGTGACAACTGAATTATACGTGAATCTTATAATTGATGAACGAGAAGTTTGGACAAAAAAGGGTGTTGTAAGAGCATCCCAAGTCCTAAACACAACTAGATCCAATAATAACAGTATTTAACTCTAATAATAAAGGTGCAAGATGTTACTAGAGCCCTTGATCTTGACTCTAATTATGTTCTTTGTATGTTAGCTACATGCATACTTATACACATAACTACGTCACGTAGTCTAGTCTCCCGACAATCTCATGTGACAATCAACGGATCTTCCAAAACATTCTTACCCAATCCACCTGTTGTATTTCGTCCTCAATACAAACTCGTATCATGATGCTCATTAAAACAGTTAGTCATGTCTTCTCAAGTCCCACAATAACTCATATATAGAAGACAAAATAACATAATCTTAAGACAAACCCATTGTGCCAACGGTCCAAAAACATTGTTGATATTCGAGGGATAGCATGATGTGTCTTTTGTCTGTTAAGTATTCCTTTCTAGCATCGATTTCGTTTCAAAAAATCATGGTTTGTTCCACACGTTTGAAGTGAAAATTGATAGAACGAAAGAGAAAAATACAACGTAAAATACCCATTGAAACGTATAACAGCTCCAAGCCCGAGCGCTTCGCTTAACTTCTTTTGTAAAAGTCCCAAACATCTATTAAACTGCAGTATCTAAAAAAAAAATCTGCGGGAAACAAGAGAAAGAATGAACTTGCGAAAGATTATTGAACTAGTTAGCAATTGAGTTATATTGATTATTGAACTAGACTATCGATATATATATATATATATATTTCCATATATGTTGGTTTATATTAGTGTAGTTTCTGTATCAAAATTTACATTTAAATTTGGTAAAAGACATTTTTATATACACAAATATTAGAACATTTGACTTGTGGACTTAGAGATGAATGATTCACATGATAAAAAAAAAATACTCAATGAACAATATCATCTCAGAATGGTATGGGCCTAAGGCCCCAATACTTGGGCAAAATTTTGCTACGTGCCACCAAAATAAAACAATTATCTAAAATATAGAATATAAAAATGATGAATTTTAATACATAAAAATTAAAAATTAAATTAATTCACTATGAAACTATTGAGCCCGAATAATAGGGATAAAGAATATATTAAAAAATTTAACAGCAATGACATTGCAACACGTGTCATAGTATAGTATTTGAGCCTATTAAACTCAATGTAATACAATTCCTTTTCAACATCATATTAGGCGTTGATATACTCATAAACTGAATGTTATATTAGATTTTATATTTTATTTTATTTTTGAAAATATAATATAAATTTATGGAGTTATTATATTTTGTTTGTGTGTTTATTTGATATATTGTAAACTTATGAAAGTTAAATATTTTCGTTGTGTTTTTTGTGTATACTTATATATATATATAACTGTGAATAGGTATTTGTAACGGCTTATTTTTTTGTGTGTTGGTGTTTGTTAAATGGCTGCAAAGCATATGATATATCTTTGTTGGTTTATTGTATGATTTTCTCAGAAAAAGTTTACGCTATAGGTGGTAGACCAGAATGAAATTGAAAATAAAAAAATGCGGGACAGTGCAGTTGTAAGTTTTATGAATAATTCACTACTTATTTTTTATAAATATTAATATAAGTAAATGACAATATAGATGTTTGTATTTACATATAGAAATATAGATTATCTAAAAATATAACAACAGATTTCAACTATAGGGAAAGAACACAGTTCATACATGTAATGTTTGTGTGAAGGTTTAAAGAAACGCAAAATGGCAATATCTTTGTGTCATTAAGGAGAAGCTCCCGTCCCATCAGCATATTACCTTTTGTGTGATTGCATAAATCTCCTTGTAGGGCAGCCAGAGTCTTCATATTAGGTGTTTGAGTAGAATCTTTTTGAGTTGATTCTGCCATAACATAGTTCATATAGAAGTCTGTCGGAAGCGTTTTTTTTTTTTGTGGGGTAGGTGTATTCTTTGGATGCACAACCCCCAGAATTAATAAGGTGTGAGTATGGAGTTCATGTGTCTGATTTAATAGTGTATTATGAGCATTGATTTGAGAATTACGACTTACAATAGCTCATTTTAGTAATAAGAAGAAGTGGGACAATAAAGTGCAATGGGTAAGCTTGTGGAGTTACATAAGCACATTAGTAGAGATTTAAAAATTTGTAGGTTAAGATATGTGAACAATAAAAAAATTTAAAAATCTTTAATTGTACAGTTACATTTTTGGTTTAATAGTGCATCTGATATGTTAGTTTTAGGATATTATAAAAAATGCTGAGGTGTACAGCTTATGCAGTTTCAAATTGCCCCTTTGATTAGTAGGGATTCAACACTCCCATTGATTTTAAATCAGTTCAACTGTTTAAATGTTTTTCAACACATCCATTGTAAGATAAGTTAGAAGGTAAATGTAACTAAACAGTTAAATTGATTTAATTGCCATCTTTCTTTTTTTTTTGGTCATTATACATACGCTCAAGTTTCCTATATCTATATATATATACTGTATATATTTTGTTGCTATCTTTCCATATTCCCGGATTTTCTGTAAATTCTATTTCTATTTCTCTTTTTATGATTTAGGATCAATCATATCAATAGAAACTAGCGGATAAGATTTTGCCATGCTGGATTTATTGGAAACGATTTTGTAATTATACTAATTTTCTTTTTAAATTATACTTAAACGCATATATTTTGGACCCGAATATTTCCTTTTAAACAAAATAACCGTTTTCGTTCGCAAATGAACAAACGTACATTTTTCATATTTGAGAATTTATTTATTTGGTTTATATATTTTTGAGAAATTTCTTTCGAAAAGAAACAGAGCCAAGTGACGAAGCACCTTATCCATTCAGACAACTCAATTGAAATGACATCGTTTTGACTAGAGGTCAGTTATACTGAAAAATCTCTTATCATCAAAGCTAGAGGAAAGCACCACGCAAAAAAAAAAAACAACTATCCGGAGGTTCGAGCAATGGCAGCTCTAAACTGCCACGTCTTCAACCTATCACGACATATTAAACCCTCAAGGCCTTCCTTTTCTTGCTCGGCTTCTCAACCTTCACAAAACAACATTAAGGTAACCACATCATCATCATCATGAGTTCTCATACAATGCAGCTTTAATATGATAACGTTTATAATATCTCTATCAGGTAATCATAAATGGAGCTGCAAAGGAAATAGGAAGAGCAGCTGTGGTTGCTGTGAAAAAAGCCAGGGGAATGGAGTTAGCTGGTGCTGTCGATAACCATTTTGTTGGTGAAGATATTGGCTTGGTGACTTTAACTTAAAACCCATCTGTTTATATTTTTCCAACTAGTTGATTTGACTCTCTAACTCTAAATGTTCTTGAATAGCTGTGTGACATGGAGGAGCCTTTAGAGATACCTATAGTGAGTGATCTAACAATGGTCTTAGGCTCAATATCTCAGGTTCCATTCCCTCTCTATGTTTCCACTAGATTTAAGTTCTATGCAACTACTTAAACGGAAAAAAAATCATTGGTAGGGAAAAGAAGTCGGAGTTGTGATCGACTTTACAGACCCATCAACAGTGTATGAGAATGTAAAACAGGTAACAGATTAACTTCTTTTTCTATGAAGCTCTCTATATATCCACTAGTAAGAGTGTTACTGATTTCTGAATTTTATCAAGGCAACGGCGTTTGGGATGAAGAGTGTGGTGTATGTACCTCGGATTAAACCAGAGACAGTATCTGCGTTGTCTGCACTTTGTGACAAGGCCACCATGGTGAGCACAGGGTGAGATACTCGCAGCAATTTCATTATGTTTCCTTTCTTTGTAAGATCGCAACAATTGTTAGGCGAGAGATGGCCAGGGTTAATCTAATTTACTCTCTGCTTGTGTTATAGGGGTGCCTTGTAGCACCAACTCTATCCATAGGATCTATACTTCTCCAACAGGCTGTGATCATGGCCTCCTTTCACTACAACAATGTAGAACTCGTGGAGTCAAGGCCTAATGCAGCGGTATGAAAGAAAGAAAACAACAACTTAGGTTTTCCTTGAATTCTGGATTTTATATGAAGTTTTTGACATTAAATCACAAGAAGAGACTCAAATGATACCTATGAAATGCAGGACCTTCCTTCTCCAGAAGCTATACAAATTGCAAACAACATATCAAATCTTGGTCAGATTTACAACAGAGAGGATAGTTCAACTGATGTTCAGGTAAAGCATGGATAAGCTTGCAAAAAAAATGCCGGAAAGGCTAAACAAAGATGGACCAATTAGGATCCTGTACATACAATACATAAACAGAGATGTTTTTTACTCTTATTTACAGGCAAGAGGTCAAGTAATCGGAGAAGATGGAGTTCGTGTTCACAGTATGGTTCTACCAGGACTACCATCTAGTACACAAGTCTACTTTTCAAGTCCAGGAGATGTAATTATAAAAACTGCCATCTATTTCAAAATCAAACTGAAAATTGGATTCAATATTTTTAAAAGCTAGGCTTCATAGCTCATAAAAGTTCTTACGAAAAAACTGCTGTAAACAGGTTTACACTGTTAAACACGACATAATTGACGTAAGGTCCCTAATGCCTGGTCTACTCTTAGCTATCAGAAAGGTGGTACGCCTCAAGGTAACAAGGAAATTCGCCAGAATCTTCATCCATCGATGTCTTACTGTTATCTACTTATCTAATTACTTGCCATTATTCTCTTTTGGTTTTACAGAATCTGGTTTATGGCCTCGAGAAATTCTTGTAGGAACTGAAGTGTTTTCGCCAGTCATCAATCAAGATACGGGTCAAAGATTACATTATCATGAACAGCTAATGTCATCCTGCAATGAAGGAAAAAAACATTAAACATAAAGTTTAGACCATAGGTTGATATTTTCTTTCATGATGATAAGAGTTTTCATTTTCAAGGCGAGAACACTAACAGTGTTAACTGAAAAAGCAGTATCTTAAGGATTTTTCATTAAACGACTACTACATTACTAATAGCTTCACGGCCTGGAAAATAATATGTTCAATGCTTTTGGTTATGGATATCAATATACTTTTCAAGTTTGCTTCAAATGTAGTTTGTATATTGCCAGAGCCACGTAGTCTACCAGCAAGGATCATGACATCCTGAAGTCTTATCAATAAAATAGTAAAAGGAACTAAATGCTTGCTTCTGGCCCAATTAACGTTCTACGCAAATGAACAAAGTTCTCCCATATTCAGAGAGAACAGCGACGAAGCATACATACGAAGATGAAAGTATGTCAAAGGTGTGACTGCACAATTTCAAATTAACCAAAGCCCACAAAAAGAGAAGATATAGAAGCAACAAGTCCTTATTTCATTCTGATCCATGAATCTAACCTCTGAATTTCTCAGCCATAGCTCCAATCCAGGCTCTATCTTTATCACTATATGCATATCCAGCAGTAGAAGCCACCAGCAAAAACCCATCCATTTTCTGCGGCTCATTTAAATTTTGTACAAGAGGTTGCACAAAAAGAGAACGTGTCCCATCAGGAAGAATATCCCAAGATAGTTCAGAACCTAAAACCAAACAGACATTTCAAAAACAGTGTCTTTCAGCAGCCCAAAAGAGTAAAGTTCCATGCCCTCATCCCTCAGGTATATAATAGATCAACACTAGTAAACAAATTCAAAGCAGCGCGATTGAAGAAACCACAATACCTGCATATTGAGGGAAATAAAGAGTCTCCTTCACATCAGCCAAGCCAATTTCATCTACTTTTTTCTTGAACCAGTCATGTAGTTGAGCCTTTGACATCTGAACAGGACAATTCCAGTACCCACGAACACAAAGCTCACCTTGAACCGATATCAACTGAATAAAAAAAGCATACCTTTTTAATTAAAAATGGAGAAGCAAGAACACAACTAATCAGAAGATAAGATCAATGATAACACCATACCACAGCTATAGTACTTGTATTCCTCAACAAAACATAAGTTGCCCATGCTAAATCCTCTTTCAAAAAATCACCAAACTTTGATGATATAACAAAAATCTGATCTCCTTCTTCAGGTAAAGTTCTCCGCTCCACTACAGAACCCTAAAACACACACCAAAATCTCCCTTCACTCAAACATAATTTAGCAAAAAACAAAGCAGTAGTATACATACAATGTAAATTATAATTTACCTTGAGAAATTTCCCAATGTAAGGTAAAGCTATTGAAAATGCAGCAAGTGATAATCCCAAAGCCTCTGATCTCTATCACCAAAACAAAATTCACAAAAAAATTGCTAAAAAAATCAAATAATCTCAAACACTGTGTTAATCCATTGCTACTAAAAATTACCAATTGAGATTCACTGATAGGACCAGAAGCTGAGAAATGGTTAAGAAGAAGAAGCGATCCAAACCCGTACCCTATCCATCTCGGTAGATAAGATTCATCAAACCCAGGAATCCCTAACATATATGAAGACACAATTCGAATCTAAATCAATTATGAAAATTTTGAAATGGGAGAAAGAAGAAAATTACCGAAAGTGAAACGGAGAACAGAGAGATTGAGTTGTTGCTGATCACTTGTCTTTGATTGTGAAGAATCATTCTCCGTGCGAGCGAAGATTCGTGTTGGCTTTCTGGAGCTTTTGGCGCGAAATTGTGGCGCGTAGGTTGTGTGGAAAGGGAAATTACAAACTTGAATACTCATCTCTCTCAGATGTTGTTGAAGAGCATAGCTTCTGTATCCGCCATTGATGACTCAGCGAAGAACCTCTGCTCAGTACGATAAGCCCACTAAGGACAGGCCCAACAACGTGTTCTTGATGTTTTTCGTTTTGTTTTTGTTTTAGGCTTAACTTGTTGCATTTAGATTAGAGAAGTAACTAATAAAAATTAATCGAAATTGTATGTATATTTCCCTCTATACTCAACAGGACATATGACCACACAATCTAAACATAACCCACCTTTGGTATGTGTACAATCTATCTGGAGCATTGAGAATTTGACCCAAACCGGTGAGTTTTGATTCTCTACAACAAAGTCACCAACATGATGATAAAACCACCTCCCAGATTCATGCAAATATCTTTCCGACATTAAGCATTGCCCATCCGATGTAGATACTTGAAACCGGACCGGTTTGATTTCCCAACCATGAACTTGGTCTAAGTTACATGTTTTCCTCCCACACTTTTTAATAGGTTTGCCTAATTGAATCTTGAAAAGTAGACTGTATTTTCCGGGTGCAAATTCGAATTTAATAGTTCCAACTGCTTCTAACCACCATATTTGCCGGAGATAAGCTATTGATCCAAATCTGGACGAACAACAAAAAAAAGTTTAATCAAAATGTGAATGATTGTAATAAATCAACAATGAAAAGAGTCATCATTAATGCTAATGATGGTCCAAGTGGACAATGTTGATTTAGCTCTCTAGCTACCACTTCATTTAATCTATGTAGACTATAAGGTCACTTTATGAAATCACAAGTGGATGAAATATTCTATCTCATCTAATAGACTTATAAATAAGTACTTACTTTTCTTATTTAAGTCTTATCTAAATGCAGCACTAATGAAATAAATTATTAGCTTCTAATTAACGATGAGGCTTACTAATTTACCACAATCTACCAACCAAGAGTGATATATATGTACCATATTTATGTGTGTGTGGATTCAAGGGATACAGTAGGCTTGATGATTAATTGATTATGTATATTTATATTCTATTTTTCCTATTTTGTTAAAATATTCGAATTATGTGGATAGAATCCGGATAATGTTTCCAAATTGCATTTATGTAATAATGATATATAAGAAATAAAAAAGGATGGATGTGGGGAAATAGAAAAAAAAAAAGAGATTGTTGAAAGAAAGCCATCCAAATATTGATATGACCGAGCAAAAATTGGGATAAGAGAAAATGACATTTTCGTCGACGACCCAAAACTTTCCCTATTCACTAAACAGACAAGCTATTTGAGCTTATCTAAGGATTCTATATGTATAAATACATCTCCTGTAATTTTGCGTACTTATTTATACTATATGTACGTCATTATACATTTCGTATACGTGTTTATAGATATCTTCTATCTAAGATTCTTATAGAAAACCAAAATTTAATATTACTTGATCACAGTTTACTTCAATTTTAATCATAGATGTCCACAATATTACTTAACGTATAATTTTCTCATTTATTTCAGAGTTCCTACTTTTAGCAATATGCAGATTTAAACCCAGAGAATTACATAACGACCCTAACATAAAATATCAGCTTATATATCTTGGTTCTATTTCAAAAAATAAATAATTATAAGAAATATATGATGTTTGAGCTTTAACGAATTATGAACTTATGATATTATTTAGTTTCCAAGATAAATGCTCCTTATTGATGGATGTTTAAGTTTTTTTTTTCTTGTTTCTAAAAATTGATTTTATAGTTTTTATTAATATCTATTCTATTATATAACTAATTAATGAGTAGATTTTGTTTTTTGGAAAATGAGAAAAAGTGATGAGTAAACAAATAAAAAAAAAGAAAAAGAAAAAGAAAAGAAAAAGAAATGTGAAATGATTAGATATATGAGGTTTGTCTGCATCAACTATTGGAAACCATAATTCTAGATCAGGTTTATCTAGAAATACAAAAAATATGTTTGATAAAGTAGTTGTTATCTATTAAATCATATAATATTTTCATATTTTTACATTTAATATATATATATATATGTTTCGAAAATTCTTACCCAATTGATGCAAGAGTAAGCTATTCTGGTTTACCATCTTTTTCAAAAAGAATTAAGGCTTACTTTCCTATAGGTTACTATATATATATATTTATTTATGTATAACTGATAAACTCGTATATTAAAATGCATGTACAGAAATAGACTTTTGAGTTTTACGTTTGATGTACGTAATAGAGTGTGTGAATATGAAATGTGTAATTATCAACTTTGACCAAGGTCATGATATGTTTAAATGATATGTAGACAACACTAGTATTGTTATTTTTTTTGTTTATATTACCCAATGATTACCTTTGAAAGGGAAACAAATAAATGTTGACAAAGTCTTTCTTTTTACTAGAAATAATGAGAGCCTACGGCACAATTAAATATATACTCCGTTCTGGGAGAGTTTATGTTCAAATTATAAATCATCCATAAAATACTTGATTTAGTGTCGTTTTTTTTCTCCAAAAAATCAGAAAATATATTTTGTGTATATTCGCTTTTCAGGTTAAAACCTCCTAAATTTGGGATTTTTTTATTGTTATTCTTTTGTGTCTGTGTTTTGGTTTTGATGCAACTATAACCAATTCTTAACTGTTTAGAAAATAGTATCGAGCCAATTTTTATTAGAAGGCTTTAGACTAAACCATATTTTACTTCTATAACTATTTGGATCGGATAGGGCAGTTGTCAGTTGGTTAGACTAGGTTTATAGTGTCTAACTATTATGAGGAATAAAATCATGAACTTTCAATTTAAAATTAATTGGTAATAAGCCCAAATAACTATATATTAGTATATATATAGTAGTGTAACAAGGACATTGTATATCTTAGTAGTTTATACTAAAACATCTTCGTTGCATCACTATTTAAATTTAAATCTGTTTAATGCATCCTACTGATAAAGGAAAATAAAAAATTATTTATAGTTAGGATAAAGGGTATTCGAACAATTATTGGAGATATATTATACATATAGAAAAATAATCATAGAAAGAGAGATTTGAAAAGCACCTGGATTCGTCGGAAGAAATATGTTCCCAGTACCGGCGATCATCAATGCCGGTTATCTTCATTGCCTTTGGTGATATCGCCATACACACTTTCCCACTTCTCTTGTCCAACCATGCTTCCTTTTTAGTATTACAATCCAAACATTTACTTTTGTCAATATTTTTCTTTATTAATTTACAACACACATATATAGATGTATATATATATATAGTGAATAAATCGCAAACAACTTGACAAGATTTTAATTAAAAACTTATATTATAATTTTTTTATGATAAAATATAATAATATATTTTTTGCTTCTTCTTTCGTACACACCCATTTGTTCGACGGATTTGTAGATTGGATATTTTAATATTTGATTTGCAGGTCAAAATCCAAATCCACCGGAACCAATGATAAGAAAAATATATATAATATACGAACCAGATTGTATTCAGATTATTCAATTTTAGTTTTCTAGACAATGAAATGAATTTGTAATGAAACCAAATTAAAATAAAACTCTAAAAGAAAGAAACCGAGTTATAAAAATATCTTTCAAACTAGTGATGCATGCATTATATTCTATATTCACTTCAGTTTTGCTAATTCCAATTATGGCTGGAAAAAATATTTGTTATATTCGATTCGATTCGGTATTCACTTCAATTTAAATCGAATCGAATAATTTCTGAATACCTCGGAAATTTTTGAATATTCATATTTTCCGAATATTTGAATTTTCTAATTCTAAACGAATTTTTAAATTAAATATTCGGATGAAGTAAAGTGATTCACGAATATTACAAATTTTCTGAATATTCGATTTGTGTCCAGCCTAATTCTAATAGTTCATCTTCGTATACATATCCTATGTTTTGTTTTCTACATTACGAAAGATATGAATATATTATATAAAGAATTCTCTTTGGTCCAACTCTACGTACATTAATATTATACCTATAAAGTAAGAAAAGTGTGGAAAATAGTAATAACTTTTATCTGTTAACTAATATTCTTTGAGGTATGATGAGAATAACTATTATATATACTTTAGGCATGAATGTCTAAAACTAATAGTTGGCAACTGATTTTTTGTCGGTTAAAGAACATTATCAATGGATTCGTAGAACTTATTCTACTGCATCTAGAGAATTTTCTAATACTAACTTTTTATTTAGTTAGTAAAATTAAATAATAGACTAATGTAGACATCTACAAAAAATCACCCAAAGAATATTATTTTTATAACCCCGACGAAATATATTATTTATTTTCCTATACTACACCCCAAGAAATATCTGTGGGCGCGTAACTGACTATCATATATATCACAAGATTCTAAACATTAAAAATATAAAAATATATATTATTTGACAATTGTTAAAAAAGGAAGAAAAAAAATATGGAACCTTTGTGCCGGCGTCGAAGAGGTTTGGTCGGCACAGCCTTGCATAGATCTCTTTCTTGCGGCTGATAAGTTTGTCTTTTTCTCCTTTTCGTTGTTGATCTTCAAGAATTCTTCGGACAAGAAACTTGTAGTTACGAGGAAGCTTGTGTTCCCACAACGTGTCGGATCTTGACGCCCTATGAAATGACCTATTCAGCCCCGCTAATAGGCATATCTCCGGTGGTTCCATGTACATGAACATTGTTGTTATACAGTTCTCAGGCACGTCTTCGAGACCGCATAACTTTTCGGCACAAAGGTCGGATCCGGCGAGGCTCGATGTAGAAGCCCCCATAGATGAAAGATCGGATGATTTATAATGAGTCCTCTCTGATATTTCTTTCACTTTTATCTTTATGTATTCAAGATCTGGGTTTTGATCTGGTGTAGTAGTAGAAAATTTAAGGATGAAATGAAATAAATGGGTATGACATATTTAAGATTCTTTTGTTCTTTGTCTAATGGGAGAAGTTATTGGCTTTCTTGGTTTTAAAGTAGAGAGAGGGTACGTGGGAATGGGATGGGGAAAAGAAATTAATGTGAATAGACAATTTTTTTGTTTTGTTTAATAAGTTTCTTTTGTCGTCTTAATAGATTTCTTTGTTAAGAATTGTTATGATTTGGTGCAGTTAAAAGGTATCTCTATCAGGAGTTTCCAAATTTTTAGAGACTGAACTCTTTAGATGTGAATTCCACTATTTATTATGACTTTTGTCGACTATATTTGTTGGACTACTGATTTTCCAGAAAATGGTTTTGAGCACATGTTGTTTTTGGAAACTTATTTATTTGTACGAGTAATAAGATGGTAGGGTGATTCAAATATTTAGTATAATTGATGAAAATTTAGTTTCAATAGACTTAAATCAATGAAAACTAGGTATGCTCGTTTTTTTTTTTGTTAGAATTAACTTTCTCAATTCTGTTTAGTTTTTTTAAATACATGCATGATTTTAATGAGAGTGAGAGAAAAATAGATGTAAAGAGTTCTGGGTAATTTAATTCTACGATGGCAAAAATAAAGAGACCCGATGGGGGAAAAGTGGAAATTAGAAGACATTATTTAAAGAAAAGAAAAGAGAATGACATGTTGCGAGAAATTTATATGGCATATATTCAAAGCGTATGGTTTCATGTGACAAACTAGCTAGTGCCCATGAAAGATGCTAATCATATTCATATCACAATCCTAGTTTTCGGTAGCTGAAATAGAATATAAATTCCATCTTTACTATCTATCTAAGCTGCCAATGGTTTGTATTATAAAAAGAAAATTATTCATGTAAGCTGCAAATGGTTTGTATTATAAAAAAATGATTCATGTAAGTCTTATTATGACGAGTGAGTTATTTGATCTTCGTCTCAGAACATTTATACCTCATAAATAATATGTAAATGTCTTGTTCAAATTTTAAAATTTTTAATGTGAGCTTTACCTACTAGAATATCCAGATTTAAGAATGGTGAATATATGACGTTAAGAAAATAAAATTAAAATGATAAATTATTTTTCCCTTACAAATTGAAAAAAAATTATATAATTCTCGTTAACACAAAATGTCTTTTATTCGAGAGCTAGTGGTTGCAAAAAATCTAGAAATAGTTGATGAGCGCGTGTGGCCAACGCATTCTGACCAATACGATGGCGAGAATTAGATACTATCATTTATCAAATGTTTAATAAATTAGATCTAATGTTTGAAAATTCACATATACACATAGCTTGATTTTTTTATTTTTTTATAACTTAGATTTCGAATTCGGAAATGTTCGGAATAATTTTCTGGAGGCAGTGCAATTTATGAATGATTTTTTTTTTAATATTCAAATAGGTACATATCCACGTGACCAATCTAAATAATCAGTAATTCTGCATCTAATCTATTTCTAACCTAAATCAACATAATAACTCCTAAAAACACTTTGTTAGATAGCTTGAAGTTTCCCTCGTCCAATGGAGTGTGTCACTTCTTTGTGGGTAGTTAAATTTCTTTTTTTCACGGATGTTAAATGTAACCACTCACAAAAGAATGTGCGTGGTGGACCATTAATTTCATTTCAAAAGTAAAAGAAATTCTAGCAAAAAAAAAAAAAAAACTAAACGAGTCTTGACTTAATAGTCATATTTTAAGTTTTATGTTAAAACTTTTAACCTTATTACAATGATTGGAGTGGACACCGTGCAAGTTAAAGTAATTAAACATTGGTTACATTGGATATGTAATTGATTAACGTGAATCACGTCTAAGCTAGAAAAGTCAAAATCTGTCAGGGTCTTACATACTAGCTTTCAAACCAGTGACCTACATATTAATATTAAAAAGTATCACACCAGAGAAACGAGCATTTGAATAATATCTAGAAGTGTAACCGGATTGACAAAAGCAAACGAAAAATATATATAGAAGTGTGACTATCGTTCGAGGAATTTAGAAATTTAATTTCTGAATTCATGTTTTACTAGAGAGTTTTCACACAAATCTTCGAATAAATTTTATTTTTAATCGGTCTAATTAGTAATGCCGATGCTGCAATTCCATCACAATCAAACAAATTTAAACACAAATATGACTGGCTGCATATTAAAAAGGAAAAGAGTGTGAAAGGAAATATTCAGCTAATTTCATGACCTTTTTTTATTTACGCAGGTAAATTTCATTTTACTTTTTCTATCTCTTGTAAATTTCATGTTACTTAATAAAAGAAGTAAAAATAAAATTCTAAAATCTAGTGTACTAACAAAAAAACATGAGTTTCAGAGAGCATTTTTTTTTTGAAAATCTAAAAACTTAAATCAATTTGTAAAAATTAGGAGTACTCGGAGTAATTTTACTTTTATATCATGTTCAATTGCAGATTAGAAACAATGTAAACTGAAAAACAAAAAAAAACTACAGAATAAAAAAAAACTTCAAGACAATTCGAATCTCAGTATACAACTATATATGCCTTCTTTTGATTTGCACTCCTGGACTAGACTTAGAAAATAAGAGAAATGTGTTTGATTTCTTGTTGTGAATTGAATGGATAATTTTAGAAAGATTTTCTTCTCCAATGGATTCATAAACACTAAAAACTAATTATGTGCAATGTTTTGAAAACTCGATTGGAGTACTGCCCGATTCACGGTATAGGCAAAACCCAGATTTGAATTAAATCAGTAAAACTGGTCAAAAAAAACTAAGGACGGGTTCGATACCAAAACATATTTCACAAAGTCTAAGTCATAGTTTTGATTAATTAGAGTTTTTGAGTCAAAATATAAACCACAATTTAAGTCATCTTTTTTTACCTAACAATATTATTGTTATTTAAATTCTAACAGGGAACTTTTCTCTTCTTCTTATTTAAATTAACTTTATGTTTTAGCTTGAGAGGTTCTCCTAAGTTTTTTTTTTTTCTTTTTTTGTGAAGGATGATTACTATGCTACTTTTTGTCGCACGACAGAAAAATTTCAAGCTGAGTTGGAGAAGATGCGAGCAGAGCGAGCCTAGGCCAGCTTGATAGATTTTTGTCCATTCCGCTCATTTTCTGACTTCACTAATAAATATTCAAATCCGTCAAAGAATTCTCAGGTAACATAAAATGTATGGTTTGATGTGCAAAAGTTGATCTTTAACAAAAAAAAAAAAATTTAGTGCTGTGCTTTATAATCTCACGTTCCCTTACTTAGCTGCAGATAGAAAAAATTTATAAATGTTCAGGCAAATTCTTTGTTTTTTTTTTTTGTAATGGAGCATCACTTAACTGTTTCTTGTCCCGAGAACAGAAAATTTCAAACCAGGGCGGAGAAGATGTGAGCAGAGCGAGACGAGTTGGTGAATATACGACACAGGCAAGTAGTTATGTAACCGGCTTTTTTCAGTTTAGTTGGACTCACATTTTTAAGGTCTTGTAATAAATATGCTTTAACCAATTGGTAGCTAAAGTCCTCTCACTGGAAACAGGTGTAAATATAAAATGGAAATAGACACACGATATAGAAAGGTACAGATCCTTTTCTTTTACTCAGAAATTTCATTTCACTCTTTAGCTTAAAACATAGGAATTGATCAGAAAACAACATTTGATACGTTTTGGTGATTAAGAGAACGAAAGAATACCATAACGAGATTTCCGCGGTATTTTTTTCCTTTACTCAGTAACATATTCATACTCTTAATCTTTCAACATAGGAAGATTCAAAGGCATATATAATATGTTTTGATTTGATGTTTCAGAGAATTCGTGGGTTAAATGCTAAGTTAAAAGCTACACAACGCCAGATCGGCATATGGGGGCATAGCTACAACTATCTTGACGCCAGTTTCCCTAATTATTGTAATCGCTTTCAACAGCAAGTTGTAGGATGCAACAATAACAAGTTGGAAACGAAACAAGTTAAGGTGAGGCTTTGATATGTGATTCACAAGAAAATTTTAGACAAGTTTGTGATGATGTACTGAATTTAAAACCGCTTGATATCAGCTAAGAAACGTGAGATGCTTGCGTAAAACTAAAACGTCATTTTTTGTACCATAATACCAAATAAACATATATTCAAGAAGATGATAAAAATTAATGTATTATTTTTTGCTAATGCTATTTTGATATTAAATCCAACAATTGTCGTTTATCTAGATACTTATTCATTTATTCTCATTCACGAAATGAACTCTAAAAACATAAAACTCCAACTCGCATAAGCATCATAGGCTAACCTCCACTGTGCAAACGCAGCAAATCTGGATAAAGAAAACATTAACATATAAATATATACTTATTATAGGTACGGAGCTTCACTTCATAATAATATTAATTACATTTTATACTTAAGATTCAATTTGATTATGTATGTATGTATGTACCTTGTTATCCTCCAACCATTGTGAAATGCAATCCTTATGATAGGTATGACCACATGGCAAAGTTGATAACGTATCTCCTCGCTTTAACTCGGTAAGACATATCGAGCACCTTCAATATCCCCCAAGCAAATTTAAAAACCCAACTTAAACCGGATTGCACAAAGATAAACCAAATATTTACTCTATTACAGCCAAAAGTGCATTTGAGATTTTACTTTTGTTTTACAAAAAAATGACTTAATATATTTTAACTAGTTTTCAATTTTAATATTATTTAATATATTATATTTAGTATAAAACTTATAAGTTATAAGTTTTTTTTTTAAATATAGTATTAGCTATGGAATCAATCTGAATTCGAGTTGAAGTACTGATAACTTTGGCCTCTAATACCATGAAAAATTTATACATTTTCAACTAAAAACTAATTAAATTGTGATAATATTTATATAGCAATAAGAGAAAAGATAAATCATAGATGATCTTACTTAGAGTCTTCGGCTACATCAACTTTCTTTTTAAACCACGAAGAAGTCTCGCCGAATTTATGAGTTTTTAGTTTGTCAATTTTCTTCTTTGACAATCCTTTGCTGACCTTGCCCATCGACTCTCCCAATTCAGTTAATTCCTAAATTATTCAAACCATAGGTTTAATTAAGATAGCTTTTTTTTTTTTAATTATGTCATGCCATTTTATATTATCAAAAATATCTATAAACATCATTGCTATATTGTGAATACCTCGTAAGACATATTCTCAGGATCGATATCATCATTAGGAGGAAGAGACTGATTACTATGAGAAGAGGAACCTAAGCTTAAGGAACTCTCACCGTGAACGGAGCTCGAACGGTTCACTACAGATTAAAAGTGAAACGTGTATATGTAAAATATTTCGACATTATACCAAAAGAAATATTTCAACACTACTTTAGAAATTATATAGTATTGAGAATCCTATGTTTAATACCTTCGAGGACTTGGAATTGATTAGTAACTTGGTTAACATCGTCCGTTAAAGCAACCGGATTCGTCATATCTTGGGATTGAATCAAATTTGACAGACAATATTAAGGTTATACATTAACCAAAACCCATATACAAATACATACCACATTTTCAATGGAGACAAATAGCTAGTTTTCTTCAAAAAAAAGGATGGGTAAATACTATTTACACTTACATTCTTCGTCTTGTAACAATCTAGCGTAGTTCTCATCATCGCTTAGAGAGATTTGTGGATGACCTACATTCAACAAATTTTTTTAAGAAATCATATAGAGAGATCTGTGGATGACCTTATATTAATATTAACGTTATAATATATTTAGGTAGGACCAAAGTAAAAAAAAGGTCGCTTAAATTTTAAAATTAGAAACATAGCAAAATTACCTTCCATATCTTGTAATTCTTTTGCCAGAGCTTCATCAGCAGCTAAAGAAACCCTACACGCTTCTTTATAGTCTTCTAACATATAAGAGAAAAAGGATGGTTATAAGATATAAGTTAGTGTAACTTATAACTAATCGTCAAGCACTTTGGATGATAAGCTATGATTCAAACTCGTATAAATCTAATATCAATGATTTTTCATTAGATAAAAACTATGATGGTAAGGTTTAAATTTTAATTTCAAGGCCAAATAAAAGCGGAACTCTCAATCATGGCTTAGATGACAACAAACAAGACCGAATAGGTTTGGACTTCGGATATTAATTAGTCTCACATTATGAGAAATCTTTAAAAATGATTTACCTTCTTCTTGTTGAAGCTGAAGAGTAGTAACTCCATCGTAAATTGTCAACTCAGGATGATCATACAGCAAAGACGCCGCCAAGGCTTCATCAATATTCATTTGGTTCGATTGCATCCTCGGTTGTTAAGTCGACAAAAAGGATAACTTAAGAGATTGTTGTCGAAGGTTGATTTATGTTTTGTCAATTTAGACAATAATATTTATCATCATTTAGCTGTTTTATACTAGAGGATTAAAGTTCTTGATCGTTATTTTATTGACATTGATGAGAAAATCACGACTCACATTAATTAAGTCAATAAAAGACACCTTTAGCATGCCATATGAATTAGCGTCATGATGTGTGTGATCAAGAGAGAATTTGATATATTCGATTCATGTTATCTCTATTAACTTGTACTGCCTCTACCTCAAAAGATTGATTTTCTAAATAATTCATACAATTTAAGAAATAATGAATAAATAATAATAATAAATGCAATTTTTTACATTAAAAATTTTCCAATATGTATAAACCAATGATAATTCATCAATTAAAACACTTTCAATTAATTTTTCGAAAGTTTGAATTTATTAACATTAACTATTAAAAATTATTTTAAAATGTAGAAAATCAAAATTTATGAGACAAAACAAAATTCCTAGAAAATCAATATTTTTAATACATAGTGAATATTAATATTATTTGTGGGACCATTTTTGATCAATTTGAAAAATTTGGATGAATATTGTTGTGACAATAAATTTTCTCCGGTCTTAGTTTTCCATCTTATACAGATATACCACTTCGATTTCTTATAGATGTTTTTGTTCACATTTTAATTTTACTATTATTAGCTAGAGTTAATAATAAAGGGTAATTTCATTTATTTTTACAAAGTTGTAAATTAGTTGCTGAGTTTGACAGCAGATTGCCAACCCACATTAAAAAAAAAATCTAAGACTGGCCCCATCAATATAGCTTTGTTGGCTTATTGCAGCTTGGTTCGGAAGTTAGATGTAATGAAAAAAAAGAAGTTATCGATATAAAAAGAGAATTAGATTCTATCACGCATCGTGTGAGAGGTAATTCTTTCTAGACAACACAAGTATAAAAGTCTTAAGTTAGTCAATATCTATACTTCTATATCATAGTTTTCTAAAAATGGAAAAGTCCGATTTCTAAGTCCCTGAATATAAAAGTGTGAGTTATATGAACTTTTGGTAAGCCTTTTATAAAAAAAAAAAAAAAAAGTCCCTATGAACATTAGTAGTACTTCTCAGTGCCTGTGAGATACAAAGTTGCTTGTCAAGAGAGTGATTTGTCTTTTGAGATAAGCCTTTACCGACATCTCGGATAGAGTCTTCTAACTCATTTCTAACTCCGATAGAATCATCAGTCTATTGTTTTATTTTTTAAAACTCTTATCTTACTAATTTCGAGGTAATTTTTCTTATCTGTGATTTTAATTATAAAAAAACTGTACTCAAAACTTCTTGGTTGATACCTACTAGGATTTTGAATTAATTGGATATTATGTTATCTTCATACTTTTTCTCTTTTTTTTTTTGTTAAATATCTTCATACATTTAAGCGTGCATTGAAAATATTAAACTAAAGCGTGATACACTGATACGACATTTTCATAGAAGCATAAAGCTTAACTAATTAACTATCTATGGCTTCCAATATTCCTGCAAATTGTTCTACATCATTAATTACTTTATAAAGAGTTCATCCAAGTAGAGATGTCAGTTGGGCTAGAATTGGGCTAGTCCGATCCGATCTGATTTAAAACCTATAAAACTTACATATATTTGATTTTGGTGTGTTGTCGCCAGTACGAATCCTTTTTGTTTTATATTTTGTGGTCTGATATGCCCTTAGCAAAACTACAAAGTCATTTTGATTCTTACGTTTATTTCTTTAAAACAACATAAAAATTTAAAGATTCATCCATCAATTTTTTTTCAGATATTATAATCGATTATATGCCTACAAAAAAAATCGATTAATTTACCTTAATGTGTTTGAAACGCATGAAAGGCAGCATGATCGCGAAACATGGAGATTTACTTTGAATAATTAAGATGGCCAAGAGATCGTTTAACGATTATTGGTTTCTAAGTTTTCTGTTAATCGAATGGAAAAAAAACTACTCACGCCTTGATCTTTCTCATATCTCCCATCAATTTATGATAAACATATTTATAATCTTTTCTTGCGATATATTTTTGGTAATCTGGATATCTAAGAGAGATTATATCAATTTAAATTTTCATTTGCACACTTGTTGAATTTATGTAAAGATGGATATCACATAGCATAGCATGATTTTATATATATTTATTTATGCTTTAAAATCCAGATAAAGTTATATATATATACTATATATATGTAATAAAATTTAATAATTTTCTCTGTGTATACAAGAAGATATTTTGTTGTGAAAAAACCAAAAAAGAGGCCTTCTTCTTCAAATTCAAGGTAAATAGGGACATATAGTGAGATTTTGAGTGGTCCAACAAACATACAAATTAACATTCCAAAAATATACATATCCAATTCCACACCTTAGTTAGTAAAATCATATTTTCTTAAAATAAATAGATTATTTTCGCCCGTTCTTATAGTGCATAATACCATATGTATGTCTATATATAAAAATTAATATACCAATATACATTACGGAATCACAAGTTGATGTAAGAAAAAAAAAAAAAGGAGTCATAAGCATGAATATTCTCTCGCTCCCACACACACAAAAAATGGTGCAGCTTAACGTGATCTCTCTCGTTAGGTAGCTCACAAATGGCGAGCCTAGACACTCTTCACAGTATAATAATCCAATCCTCCACTACTCTATATAAATATAAATGAAACCCCTAAATATATCTAACAAAAATTCCACATTCTCAAAGTCATATTTTCATAAAATATATAAAGAAGAAGATGGCAGCCTCATACAGCTCTTCCAAGTCGATCATAAAGGTGTCAGTGATGGTTGTGCTGGTGGTAGTGGCAGCTACAATGGTGGATGGACAGAGCTGCAATGCGCAGCTTAGTGGACTGAGCGCGTGTGGTGAGTTTGTGGTTCCCGGAGCTGACAGGACGAACCCAAGTGCCGAGTGTTGCAATGCTCTTGAGGCAGTGCCTAGTGAATGTCTCTGCAACACGTTTCGCATTGCTTCTAGGCTTCCTTCTCGCTGCAACATTCCTACTCTTTCCTGCAGCTGATTTGGGTCGTTCGTTATCAAATCTAAAACGTTATATGTATGCAAGCAAGACTAAGAGCATATATATATATATATATATATATGTGCCGTAACGTTTAATACCTTAATTGCTATATATATATATATGTGTATAATTATGTATTTGAGATATCTCTTTTTGTATTTTAACAGGAGAAGCATGAAGGGAGATCAGGGAGATGGATGTCTAAGAATAAAAACTCGGAGTTTGAGTTGTTTTCCTTTTTATTTTGATTTTGGTGTAAAACCAATGGGATTCGAATAAAAAATGAATAATACTAAAGTCAAATTAAAAATGGTTTGAATGGTTATTCACAACATTAAATCAAGAACTACTCGAATGGTTGAACTCTAAACCAAAAATAAGGGACACAATTAAATTACAATAAAGTAAAATAAAATAATTTTTTTATGGGCTTCAAACTTGATACATTGAGGGCATTTTACCAGGCTTTAAAATTCTTCTTACTTTAAAAATGGTTTGATCTTGTATGACAAATCTATCACAGATGAATGTGTAATATAAGTCTACTGATGTTGTTATTGTAACTGAAACTTGAAATGGCTGGCTACATGAAAGACCAAGCACCCTTACCTGAAAGCGCGTGTGACTGAACAATACTATTTGCGCGTGGAGGTTGAAGTTGAACCACTCGGCGGACATTACGAGCTCGGGCCACACGCTTCTCGACCACTGGCTTAGCATTAAAAATATAACTATATGGCGTTTGTTATTTTCTTAGACTGTAGTGTCAATTCAAGAAAGACTCTTTACATTGGTTATACAATTTTTAATTTGAAACTCGAATTTTATCGATTTTAGTTTTTATATTTGATGTTACAGTTACCCATAGTTAAAAATTAAAATAATTTAAATTTTTGCAGAGTCAAACTAGTTATATCTTTTAGGCTTTTAGCTCAAGGCTTTGTTTTTCTCGGTTTGAAAAAGTTGCTTTTTCTTTCTAATTTGTCAAAATCTTGAAAGAAAATGACAAAAGAAGAAACCAGTTTGGTCAAAATCGAAGCTTTTTGTTTTTTGGTCCGAGTAAAATTAGGGTTACAGTTTTTGTTTTTTTCCCACTTTCTAAATGTTCTTGGAAGAAATTAGATTAAAAAGGTCAAAGGCAGAATTTTGAAACCAAAAAAGGAGACAAGTCATATGATATAACAAAAGACACACCTTTGTCTTTTCATTTTGCTGATCTCACTCTTACGATAGATAAAAACTTGTCTTGTTTAATCGTCAGAAGATTTGATTGAAAGGTCTGAAACTTGAAGAACAAGTAAACTTGAGTACGACACAAATATGTCGAGTCTTGCAGTTTCTTCTTCTTTCTATATATTGGTGGGTGGTGGCTTGTATGTTTTTGTTATTTTTCACTCTATAACTTTGAGTATTGTCTGTTTTTTTGGTTGCAGAAAGGGAAATGAATGGTGATCTTGATGTTGATATGGCTAGAGAAGATTTAAATCCAAGTTTTCTTGGGAGGTTTAAAGATGATGAGTTTGAGAGTAAATCACTGAGTGATGATAGCTTTGATGCAATGTCTGGTGATGAGAATAAACAAGAACAACGACCTAAGAAGAAGAAGAAAAAGATGACAAAGTACCATAGACACACTTCTTACCAGATTCAAGAACTCGAATCGTAAGAAGTTTCTGTTTTTATAAACATAAAAATTTCCCATATTTATCAAATGGTTTTTGAGTTTATTGTTTTGTGTTTTCTGAGTGTAGTTTCTTCAAAGAGTGTCCTCATCCTAATGAGAAGCAAAGGTTGGAACTTGGAAAAAAACTTGCTTTGGAGAGTAAGCAAATCAAGTTTTGGTTTCAGAACAGAAGAACTCAAATGAAGGTGCTTACTTATATCGAGAATGAAAGTTGTAATTTTGATGGAGAAAGTTGTGATGATTCTTATGTGAATGTTGTTGTTTTTTATTTAACCAGACGCAGCTAGAGAGGAATGAGAATGTGATTCTCAAACAAGAGAATGAAAAACTACGAGTCGAAAATGGTTTTCTTAAAGAAGCAATGAGAGGTTCTCTATGTATTGATTGTGGTGGAGCAGTTATACCTGGTGAGGTTTCATATGAGCAGCAACAACTTAGGACTGAGAATGCTAAGCTTAAGGACGAGCTTGATAGGATTTGTGCTTTAGCAAACAGATTCATTGGTGGGTCTATTTCACTTGAGCAGCCTTCAAATGGTGGGACTGGCTCACAGCATTTGCCACTAGGACATGGTTTCAACTGTGGAACTTCTCTGATGTGTATGGATCTTGCCATGGAGGCTATGGATGAGTTGTTAAAGTTAGCAGAATTGGATAATGGTTTATGGATAAAATACTCAAAGAATGAGAAAGAATCGATGAATGATGAAGAGTATAGAAGCATTTTCATGGGTAGTAAACATATTGTGAGTTCAAGAGAGACTGGTTTAGTTCTTATCAATAGCTTGGCTCTAGTGGAGACTCTTATGGACACGGTATGAGAAACTTGCATACATATATACTCTGTATACGCGATTTTATCGATACATAAACTCACTCAATAATAAACATCTCTTGCGATTTGAGTTGGTACAGAACAAATGGGCAGAAATGTTTGAGTGTATTGTAGCTGTTGCATCAACCATTGAAGTGATATCCAATGGTAGTGATGGATCAAGAAGCGGTTCTCTTCAACTGGTATGTTGATCAAGCACCATATATAAAGTTTTATCACTTGGCCACATTGTTAGTTTTAATGATCTTTTTGTTTGGGACAGATGGAAGCAGAGTTTCAAGTGATATCTCCATTAATTCCAATCAAACAAGTGAAGTTTCTTAGATATTGCAAGCAACATGGAGATGGTTTGTGGACAGTGGTCGATGTTTCTTATGATATAAACAGAGAAGAAGATGAGAACTTGAAGTCTTATGGTAGCTCTAATAAGTTTCCCTCAGGTTGTATCATACAAGACATTGGCAATGGTTGCTCCAAGGTAACTTCTCAATTCTACATTTTTGTAAGTGTGAAAATTTTGGTGTCTTGGATCTGTGTGAGATTTTGTTGAATTGTTTATATGAAATGAGGCGACAATTTAGCCTGAGAACCTGAAGCCTTTTTATATATCTTATCATAAAACGCTAAAAGATTTGTTTGATAAAATATTAAATCAAATTAAAGGCTTCATTTTTCAAGGACAAAGCTTGCTTCTTGTCTGGGCTAGTTCTAGGCTTTATATAATTATAACTAAATAACTTATTTTGTTTACTTATATCGATGGAAACCTGGGAATGTTGTTCAAATTTGATTAGATGAATCTTCTCTGTAACATTGCTTAGTAAATGGGTTATTACTTATTACTAGTCACATTTGGTATAATACACAAAGACTTTCAACAGGTGATATGGATAGAACATTTAGAGTATGAAGAGAGTCACATCCACTCGCTTTACCAACCTTTGCTCAGTTCTTCAGTTGGGTTAGGTGCAACCAAATGGCTTGCCACTCTACAGAGACAATGCGAAAGCTTCACAACTCTGTTGTCTTCTCAAGATCAAACAGGTCTCTCTCTCTCTCTCTCTCTGCATTTGAATCTTGAGATGTTGAAATTTGAAAGAGAGATATGATTCAAGAATGTTACTAGTAGGTTTGTCACTTGCTGGAACCAAGAGTATACTAAAGCTCGCGCAACGTATGAAGCTCAACTTTTACTCGGGGATAACTGCTTCGTCCATTCACAAATGGGAGAAGCTTCTTGCTGAGAACGTTGGACAGGACACAAGGATACTGACAAGGAAGAGCCTTGACCCTTCGGGTGTTGTCCTGAGCGCTGCAACATCTCTGTGGCTACCAGTGACTCAGCAGAGACTCTTTGAGTTTCTCTGTGATGGTAAATGCAGAAACGAGTGGGATATTTTGTCTAATGGTGCTTCAATGGAAAACATACTCCTCATCCCAAAAGGCCAACGCGAAGGAAGCTTCGTATCTCTTCTTCGCGCTGCTGTGAGTTTATAATCTTTTGTGAATCTCTGTACATTAAACTGTGAGGAGATCTCTGTTCTTGATTATTGAATAGAGCAATTCCAATTTGCAGGGGAAGGATCAAAATGAGAGCACTATGCTCATCTTGCAAGAAACATGGAACGATACTTCTGGTGCACTTGTGGTTTACGCGCCTCTGGATGTCCCATCTATGAACATTGTTATTGGTGGTGGAGATTCCGCTTCTGTGGCACTTCTTCCTTCGGGGTTCTCGATAATACCTAATGGATCATCGTCCCTGTCTGATCAGATCGACACCAAAGGATGTCTCCTCACAGTCGGATTTCAGATCTTAGTGAACAGCCTACCAACTGCAAAACTCAACTTGGAATCTGTCGAAACTGTTAACAACCTCATTGCTTGCACCATTCACAAGATCAAAGCTGCTCTTCATATACCTGCTTAGCTAAATTTCTAAGACTTGACTCTTGTTTCGCTTTATGAAACATTTTGTGAGAGTGTATGAAACAATAGAAGGTCAGAAAAGTTTGAGACAAGTAGCAAGTAGAAAAAACAAACAAATGAACCAAAGTTTATATTTTGCAAAACTGATTTGTTGTTCGTGTTTCAGCCATTTTCCTCTAATACATTAAAATGTTGGGGGAAAAGATTCAGCATTCTCAGGAAACATATAACACACCTCGACGATAAAAGACAAGACTTGCTGAAGCAAAACTCGACCAAACAAATAAAACCCACCAAGACATCAACAAACCAACTTGCCTAATGACATCACTGCAAGGCAAAGAACCACATACCAGTTGAGATACAGCGAAAGAGCTCAAGTCAACCTGAGACAAACCGAGGAAAAGAATCACAAGAACCGATGGCGCCAAAAACTGCAGAGCAACAAGGCATAAGAAGTGATTATGAAGAAACATCTTTGCTCGACTAAACTCCAAATCAGGAGTTTTACTTCCATGTAATCTCTGATACCATGAGAGCACTGCTTCGTTCAAAAACATCTGAAGGTTAGGACGAACCGCCATAGCTTGTAGTAAACCAGCCAATAACAAACACAAAACCCGAAACTTTCCAAAATCATCACTTGACATACCAACATTACCAACCAACCCAATGTGACTACCACCACCTCCACCATTATGACTTCTCTTCACCAAAATCTCAGCCAACGGGTGAATCCAAAGCAACGAAGTGAAAACCGATACAGCATAATTCACATACAGTATCATTCTACCAAACCATCCACAAGAAATGATGGATAAATTACTCCTAATCTGATCAGTACCAACCCAAAACGATCTAGCACTTCTCCCAGCAGGCATATACAAGAATCCACCGATACAAGCCATCGAAAACGATATAAGAATGCAGCAAAACGCATCAACAGAACCAAATTTGAAATCAAATCCTTTAGGGAAAACACCAGCACTAACTATAATCCCAAAAACAAACCCTAAACCACCAAAAATCAAACTCAGTTTCTTCTCAGATATCTTTGAAGCAGATCTCTCAATTGAAACTTTACCCAAAGCAACCAACACCTTACACAATCCTATAAACCCTAAAACAATCGGAAACATCAATCCATTACCTAAAACTCCATGACTATCCTCAACACCGAAGTAGTACTGAAGCATAAAGCAAGAAAAAGCTAAAAACGATAACACGAAAACTGAATTGTATTCATTGAAATACATTCTAGATCTAAGATGATCTTCATCGAGTTTAATTCGAAAGATCTGAGCATTGGTTTCATCGAATTCGGATTTATCTTTGGATCTATTTCTTCTTCTTACTTCAACATTGGATTTAGGATCATCGGTAGTTGAAGGACGTCGAATCGCTGGTCTGAGACCATTTCCGGCGTTGTTTTGGCCGAGATTTTCAGGTTGGATGTAAGTACAGAGACCATGGAGGAAGATGATTGGGAGTTTGAGAAATGAGAGGATTAGGGTTAAGAAAAGTGAGAATAGGGTTTGAAGTATCAGATTCCTGTAAGTTCCAAAAAGCTCCACCATTGTTGTGTTTTTATTCTCTCTTTTTTGTTCACTCTGTTCTTCTCGAATGGTTCGTTAGTATGGTGTGGAAGATGGGAACAGAGTCTGATTTGGTTTTTGAGATTTTTGAAATTTGCTTTTAATTGGTTATAAGGCCTAATGGGCTTTTTAAATGGTTTTAGTTGTATGACCTCTCACTCTTTTAATACCCATTTAACATGATTTTTTTTTTGGTTCCTACAGTATTTAAGAATTGTGAAACATTTTCTTCTAAATCATAAGAGAACTGGTTTCTTGGTTTTCAGCTTTTTGATTTTCCAAAAAAAACTTTTATTATTTAATTAAGATTATGAGAAAAGGAAATCTAGATTAAGATTTTTGTAAATGTCTGAACAAAATCTAAAAACTATTTTTTGAGTTTTTAATGAGATTTTTGTTTTAAAATTTTCCATTTATTTTATTTTTCTCTTTTACAAAATTCAAAAACAAAAATCCACAAGCTTAAAATCTAGAAACCACTTCAAATTCTCATGCATGATTTAATATTTAAATTTAATAATAACTAACTAGAATAAAATATCCTAATGAATTGTTATTTAAACTCCTTTACCATTTTTTTTTCTTTTTGTAAATTTAGCACCAGTAGATCTCCAAAAACTTTACAGCGGACAATATTCGCAAGTTTTCTTCAAGTTTGACTTCAAATTAGTAAACGATTTCAACAGTGTTACTTTGTAATGCATCTTGTACAAATCCAGATCACTAGATTGTTCATCCACTTTCTAACTATGATTTTTAATATTTACACAAATTTCTTATCGTTTTGGCAGTGGACGTTTGTGGAAGAAATATTTCTTTCTTATCTTCTTTTCCATCTTCAACAAATTTATACACTAATATATTTAAACTTTGCATATACAATAAAATTTAACTACAATATAAGTTAAAAACTCATAGATTTTTATATTTTTTTAAACAAAAACAACATACACCCCGAAAGTCCTAAAGAGATATCCATAAGTTTACATGGCACGTAGTCAAAGAACCCAAACCAAAAATAGCAACCATTGCTAAACCAGAAAACCAAAACAACGCAACGTCTCGAATTAAATTCTTACGTCACTCAAGATTAGTATGACGAGAACGCACAGCATCAGGTGGTTCAGACAAGATCTCACCCAACTTGTAAACAACCATCTCAAACAACACAAACAACGCTCCTTCATACACACTTCCCATCGGCAACAACTGTCTCTCTCCGATCACCGCCGCATCTCCGTCGTCACTAGCCATAGTTTGAGCAGGTACATAACACACAGCCGTCGCGTGTTTCACACAAGATCCTCTCTCCGGCTGTGCAGTGAGGAGAAGAACTCTAGCACCGTTAGATTTAGCTACAGAGCAAATCGCATCGACGGTTGAGAATCCTCCGGGACCAGCTGAAGCTATGAGAAGATCGGAAGATGAAACTGGAGGTGTTGTCATATCGAAGACGATGTGAGTGGAGAGACCGAGGTGGAAGAGACGCATCGCCAAGGCTTTGAGCATTAGACCTTCGCGTCCGACGCCATAGAGGAAGATACGAGAGTTTCTGCGGCGGGAGACTTCGGTTAGTTCTGTTACGAGGAGATCTAACGGTGGTGGATATGGTGAGGTTGAGTTGGAGAAGATGGAGGAAATTTGGTCACAGATTTGAGAGGATAGTTTCGTCATTTCATTCTGAGTTTTCTCGTTCGCCATTGATGTGTTTAACAAAGTTCTGTTTTTGACTGTTTTATGTTATATTGTTATATTTATATTATCATCTTCAACAATCGTGGTTCGTGCAATATGGACCACATTTAGTGTTTGCTTTGCAACTCGGTTTAATTCGGTTCTAATCGGTTATACTACAATTCGATTCCCCTTAAAATATTATACCGTTTGTATTCGATTTCTATAATGTAAATTCATGGAAGAACAAAAGTGATTGAAATAAATTGCATTAAAAATGCTTAAAAAGACAATAACATAAATTCAGTACATTAATGTGCTTTTTATTTTTCATAATTTCAGAATACTGTATTGATGGGGATTTTCATAATTTCAAGTTGAGATAAAGAGCTCTGTAAAACTTGGACCAGAGTCCACAAAGGTTCATATCAACTTGAGGAAGAAGATGACTTTTTCGAGACTGTTGTGGCTGCATCTAACTCTTTTTAACGCCTTTACTGTGTGATTTACTGCCTTTTGCAACATCATCCTCTTCCTCTTCTTCCTCATAGAAGGATCCTGAGGATCTCAGTTCCTTCACTTTCCGAAACTCGTCGTAATGTGCTCTTCTGTGTTCGTTGAAACGTGCATTTTTCCCGCTTTCGGAATCTGTTTTGTACAAAATCAGAAACATATGGAGATATGATCTAACAAATGAAGCTTTAAACATGACTAATGTTAGTTTGGTTTTGAGTAGGACCTTCTTCATCTTGATCCACTGGATCTGCTTCTTCTTCCTCAGATGAGCTCCAGCCACCACCACCACCACCACCAGAACCTTGGCTAGTATTTCTACTGGAAGAAGCTGCTGCATCATTCAGAGCAACTCTCAGTTCTTCAGCAAGTTGTATTTCATCAACGCATTCGTCAAACGCGTTTCCTCTAGGAGATATAGAACCTGGTCCAATCAATCAGGAAACACCAAAAGAAAAGGTATGTGTTTAGAAAATACCAAAACTAGCTCAAGTTAATCTTACAACTAGAATGACGGATTTTGAAATCAACCAACCAATAGCAGGTACAAGGTTTACACCTAAAAGAGTAGTAATCTGTAATTGTCAAACCTCCTAGATGAATACAACCTTCAATAAGCAAAACATTTAAACTTATGTGTACTTTAGGTCTGACATACATTCTCTTTTTCATATATCTTTGGATGATGACAAGTATATATCAACAATACATGCAAAACTTTCAACTATATATGTGTGCTCAAATGTGTATCGATAAGTTCTCCGCATATACAAATACAAACCAAAAAAGGAGAAAAGACAAACCATCATCATCAATCATAGGGTGGTACGGAGTCTTAGGTTCGGTAATCTTCTGCCTGACAGGTTTATTAGATTCAATTTCCACTATATTAGCTTCATCCCATTGTACACGCCCTCTGCAATAAAAACGAACATCCTTAAAGTTAGATCTCATGACAAAACTATCCTAAATCATACAAACGACATCTCTCATTACAGAAGAAATTCAATTTCTAAGCATTTTAACTAAGAGACAATAAAGATCCCAGAATCTTACAGTTAAACAAATTCAGCTGGAACATGAAAATCTATGAACAATAAACACAAATCCATTTCCTTTCCAATGGGAGTAGTAGAGAAAGATCTGTCATACATGGCTTATAACTTCATATTTAAACACATTCAAGGTACTGTTGAGATGCTCAACATTAATATATGATAACTAAAGTCACAAGCCAAAGAAAACTCAGGCTAATCCAGCAAAAAACAATACAATAAACTAACTTTATAAAGAAATCTACACAAAGGTTTAAATGAAAACTCAAATCATAAACCTTTAAAGACAATGAAGCAAGCAGCTCACATCATTAATACAAGACCTCAATTCAGTAAAGCTACTATCAAGCCAAAATCATCCAAAACCTAAAACCATTATCTCTTCAAGTATCATTGAGCTAAATCATGTAACATAATACAAAGCAAACATCTCATAAATTACCAGTAATGGTTTTAATCAAAAAGTGGTTCAAATCAAAACACTGTAAGAAACCCTAGCCTATGTTTAGTACTACAGAGACCAAACTAAAATCAACAAAAGATCATTTGAGACTGTAAATCAAAAATTTGAAAGAGGAAACAAGAAATAAATTTACCTCTTTGGATCGGTCATCTTCAATCTCCAGCAACTTTTTTTTGTCTCTCGATCGCAAGTTTTTAGATTTTTGTTTTTCCTCCTTTGTAACTGTGCTTTGGGGAATCTCGAATTTACCCTTCCCCCAACGTAATGAAGACGTAAGGCGTTCAATGAAAAGAGATGTAAGAGAAGCCGTCCGTTTATTTGACTTTGACAACAATAGCATCCAGATTTCGCCACGTGGGGCTCAACAAAACCCGATCGATTTCTTTATGACACGTGGCGGGATCAGACGCTTGAAGACCCAGTAAGGGTAGTTTCGGAATTAAGCTTTAGAAGTTTTTTTTTTTTGACGGAAAAGACGATCGAATCGAAAATCAGCAGTTAAGTGGAAAACGAGTTTGCTTAAGTCCTTCTGCGAGATCTTCAGAACTGTAAGAATTTCTCAAATCTTCTTTTCTTGATTCCGGATTGAAAGATAATTTTTCTGATTTTATTAACTTCAAGGAACTTGTATTGATCTAGTTCTTTGCTCACTAAGCTATTTTGATCTTCCTGATGTGCAATGTGAATTTGGTCTTAGTGAATTCACAATATTTTTTGTTTTTTGATCCATAAGCCATCTCAAGATCTAATTTTTTGGTTGCTATAATGGTCGAAATTAAAACCCTTTGTGATTTTGCTAGTTTGATGTCTCTTTGGAATAACAAGACGTGTAGATATGATCTTGCATTGTGTATTTGTACCGGGAAGGTATTTCAGAATGGATTCTTGTGATTTTTTGTGTGATTCTTCTGTGATGCTTACTGAGATTATGATAAGGAAGATAAGTTATGTTGAATGTTGATGCTGATGATAAGCTCCACTCTTATTTTTGGTTCATGTAAAAGCCAAGGGAAGATCAAAGTAATTAAAGAAGCTGAAGTAGAAGGAAGTGATGTTTTCTCTTATGTCTGGATTATGGAGTTACATGTTCAGTAAGACTGAGTTTCATGTGCTCATTCTTGGTATCGACAAAGCGGGGAAAACGGTAATGTTTTCCTCTTATGCTCTTTATTTATTACTTCAGCTTGGATTCACCTCTAATGTACTTGCCTGTACTTCAATGTCTTAGACGTTTTTGGAGAAATTGAAGACGATATACTCAATCTCGGAAGGTCTTCCTCATGATCGAATTGTTCCTACTGTCGGGCTTAATATTGGTCGTATTGAATTCTCCAATGCTAAAATTGTCTTTTGGGACCTCGGAGGTCAGGTAAGCTGGAAATGCCTTTGGTCATATATATCTCTTTTTACCTGATGATGTGTTCTTAGTTTATCATATTCCCTGTACTCAACTAGTCACCTATATCACACGAACCCATATGCTTGAGATGATATGAGAAATATAGGTTACATGGAAGATCTGTTTGAACTCTCCTTTAAGAAGCTTATGTGTTTTAGCCTTTCTTGCATTGTAGATTGTTTGTTTTTATTTGCAAACCCTGATTGTGAAAAAGGATCAGTCTTTCTAATCAAATAACTGTGCCTTTTACCACTTTATGGCAGCCTGGTTTGCGGTCGATATGGGAGAAGTACTATGAAGAAGCACACGCATTGATATATTTGATCGATGCAGCTTGCCCTACTCGCTTTGAAGATTCAAAATCTGCTCTAGGTAAGTCTGCACACACATATTGGCTCCAAACACAGCATTATAAAGCTATAGCTAAAATACTAATTGCCGTCACCAGAAAAAGCTCTGCGGCATGAAGATTTGCAAGGAGCCCCTCTTTTGATTCTGGCAAACAAGCAAGTAGGAAGTTGCATTGCCTCATTTGTTTAGCATAAGTTCTCCAAAGAATATGTTGGTTGTCGATAGTTTTTGAATCTGTAACTTATGAACAGGATCTCCCAAATGCTGTATCGGCTGAGGAACTAGACCGGTACCTAGATCTAAAGAAATTGGATGAAAGGGTGTACATGTTTGAAGCAGTTTCTGGATATGATGGGTAAGTAAATACCTAACATATATCCCAATAGAAACACTGGAAGCTGCAATATTAAACGTATGTTTTGTGAAAAGCAGGCGAGGAATCAAAGAAAGTATAGAATGGCTAGTCGGAGTGATGGAGAGAAGCAAAAGAACCGAAACATTAAGAGCCCGCGCAGGGTACGCTCCAGTACCAACTGCCTAATCCTAGACTTGAAAAGAACTCGCAAACTCAACTCTCAAACCAACTGTTGTAGATAAAACAGACCAGAATGTTGCATTGTTTTGGGCTAAGCATCAAAAACATATGATGAGTAGGACTAGTAATCTCCTTTTTAATGTTATAATTCAATTAAGATTGAGGTCCTGATTGCATTTAGTTCTCCTCCTTTGTACTGCAAACCATTATGTAATCAAGTTTTATTGAGTTTAAACTCATTGAAAAGAAAGAACAAGAGACTACATAGTTTTCGCATTTCTATAGCTTTTAAGACCAGAAGAATGCGGAAGTAAGAAGCAATCAAGAAGTTTCAGTTTGTTCCTGAAATAAGGAAGATTTGACTCGGATCAAAGTTAAAGCAAAAAAGGTTGAGAAAGCAATTAAGAAGAGAGAAGGAAGCTTGTACCGGAAATGAGAGGCTTAGGTCTGGTCTTAAACAAGATCTTTGTTCGTATAATCCCAGCAACTTCTAGTTCCGTTGCTTTCCCTGGAACTTGAAGCTTCTTCAAAACCAGCAATGGCTTCTTCAGAGTCACCTTAGATCCTGTTAGTTCATGGTAACCCACAGTGAACGTGTAGGTTTCCTGCACCGGTTAAACAACAAATTATCAGCGAAATTTTCAAATCTCCGGCGATTACAGTTGCGATTCAAAACCTGAGAGGAACCGGAGTGGCAGAGACGACCGATCTCAAGATTCTGAATAGATCCTTGGAACGAAGCTTGAGTCTCGACGACACCTTGAAGTTCTACAATTGTCCACTCGCTACACTCATCTTCTCCACATCTACACTTCACTCGAATCTCCATCTTCTTCTTCTTCTTCTTCTTCTTCGTTTTCTGCGTTTTAGTTTTCTTTTTTCTAATATATACCAAAAAAACAAAAATGGCGGAAAATACGAAATCTTTCGTGGGCTTTTTCGTTTTAGATGACGTCACATCAAAGGCTTAAAAAAGCCAACTTTAAGAAGAAGAAACAAAGAAGCATCAATTGTTATAAAGAATAAACAAGATCCATTGGATGGTTCAGAGTTTTTATGAGTTTCCAGGTCCTGTCGATACACAATACTAATACATATGTATTTACAGAACATGACCCAAACTGAAAAAACAAAGCTAAGACACTGCACATGGAATTTAACATTATAGTACCCATGGGGTTATCAAAAACCTCTAAAACACATGAATACACTAGGTTTTAGTTTTTTTGTTATTGTTAGTACTAAGAGAAAGATTGCGTAAACCTTAAGTCTCCAGATTTACCAACAGTCTTGTTCTTCTTCATGTTACATTGTTGATGAACCAAATAATCACAGTTGCTTTGTCTACCTTCTGGTTCCTGTGTTGCTGCTGCGGTAGTAATCGTCATATCCTCGGGCTTCAATTTAGCATCTGGTTCATCTATCCCGATAGGGATTGCGCCTGTCAAGGTTTTTATAGCAAAGTCTATACACGGGTCTTTCCAGATATCTGCAACTGGTAATTCCGGGTCTGTGTTAACATTTCCGGAAGTTTCAGGGAAAAAGGAGACTCCTTTCTGCTTGGGGTGATTGTTTTTCTTGGAATCAGAAGAGATTTCTGGAGTGTTGGGAATGCGCAGTGGTTCTCCGGTTAGTGTTTGGATGGCAAAGGCGATGCAAGGATCTTTCCAAAGATCTGCAAGAGTCGTCTCATACGCAGAGGAGAAGCTGTTGGTATTCTTCTCCATCACTTCTGAGCATGCGCCTCTAACAACAAACGGGTTAGATAACTCGTTGCCTAAGTTATTTCTACTTTGAATGGTATTAACACGATCAGAAGGATGTGGATGCTTGCCTTTATCTGAGGATCCCAAAGGCGAGATCTCAGTTGTCTTCGCACTGGTAAGTTTAGCCTTTGGACTCGACCTTCTCATTCTTTTGCTTCTTGGTGTCTTCTCATAGTTTGTTGCAGAAGTTTGGTGAGACAACGGTGACACTTGCGACATTTCTTCCTTCTGCTTGTAACCGTCAAGATGAAAAACTGGATTCAGTTCCACCTTGGATATCAACTCTGGCGTTTTCATTTTCAACTTGTCTATATAAGGACTTATGCCAACTGGTTTGCCGATCATTTCTATTCTTACTGCCATGTCTGCATTCACATGATTGTTACTTGTGGCAGTAACATCAGTAGCATTTGGTTTCCGAGAGGAATGTTCATTATAGCTTTTGGCTACTTCGTTGTTGAGGGATATATCCATCTTTTTCAATCCACTGGTTGCAACAGGATTCACAGGTTGCTTGCACTTTCCGGCTGTGCCATCCACAAGAGGTACTATTCGTTGAGCTTTGGTTATTGTCTTAAGCTCAGGCGGTGGTTCATCATCAGGAGGTACTATTCGTTGAGATTTGGTTCTTGTCTTCAGTTCAGGTTTCGGTTCAAGCTCAATACCAGCTAAACGTTTTGATGCTCTGCGGGGTACACTCTTAATTAGCTCAACCTTTTTCACTTTAGCTTCACTCTTTGCAATCCGTTTTTCAGTATAATTTTGTTGTACTGCTTCCTCCTCCATAACAGATTCCTTCCCTGGAACTTGTGAACTTGCACTTCTAAGTCTGGATTTGACAATATCTACAAATACAAAGAACATTGAAAATATTTGGCATACTCAATACTTTTGTTACCTTCTTCTGATTTTGCATTCGGTAAAACCGGGTTTTTTCTTTGTAAATCTACGTCTTGCACATTTTTACTGGATTTAGCTTGGCTCCTAGTAACCCGTTTTGCTATGGGCTGCTTTTCAGTAGGATCTGCAGATCTCTTTTCCACATCTTCCAGATAAAGCTACAATCAAACGAATAAATGTTGAGCTAAAACCATCCAGCTATATATCATTCCACTTAACTAATAATAACAAAAAGAAAAAAGGAACTCACATTGGTCTTCCCATTTCCGGAACCATTATCTTGGATATAGCTTTCCTTCAATTTGCGTGCATAACTTCCAATTTTACCAGTCTCAACATACCGTAATGCGTCTTTGAAGGATCGAAAGATATACTCACTTTTAGGGTCAATGAAGTACTGCAAACAAAAATAAATAAATAAACATACATTTGCAAAATATTCTTTTGAGATCAAAGATAAGAAAGGTTGAACAAATAGTAGAGGGTACAAACTGGATCTCTTCTGTCTTTACGGCCTGATCTGTTTGTTATTTCAAGCTTCTTGATCCATCCTTTAGGTAAGCCTTCAGCTTCAGATTTCTCAACTATAACCTATAACATTTAAAGATGTATAAATGTCAAATCTGAGGGATCACAAAGAACTAAATAACATTGTTTCCAAACGTATAAACAACACAAAACTCTCAGATATTCTGTGCTAATGAACTTTCCAGTGAACAATCTGATACCACATCTTCCACAATATGAATCAAATCTTCACAAACTCAAAACAACTTTAGAAACTAACATCTCCAATCAATTCACTAGTAAATAGTGCTATTTTTCAAAGCTACAGGACTACAAGTACAAGCAATAGAGTAAAGAACCTAGCTTCATAACAAAGCTTTGATCTTTGTATCTATCTTTCCCCCAAAAAGCTAAGCATTGCATGCAAGATAAAATCACAAAAGATTTCTCCTTGTTGCCATTATTACACAATCATACACAGAATCAAATAAATCAATATTTCAATTAAGATACTACGGTTTCCACAAGTAAGCTACAAAATACAAAAATCATTCAGTAACAAAGAGAACCAAAACATGCAACAGAGAGAGAGAGAGGGATTAACATCAAATTAAGGAAATAGGATTTAAACTCATAATCATCACCTTATCCTTTCTCCCATTCTTCCTCACTCTAATTTCCACTTTCCTCTCAGAAATCCCTTCTCCATCCATTTTCTTCTCGCCTGAAAACTCACCTCCGGTTAACCGGAAAACCACTTTCCTCTCTTCTCAATCCCGGATTCTAAGACAACCCACTCAAAACCCAAAACCCATCAAGAATTCACCAGAAAGCAACATCAAACATACTCGGCTTCTGAAAATGGAGACCGTCGGAAAATAAAAAAAGGAACCTTTATTATTTATATATCAGACTGTGAATTTGGGTTTGTCTCCACTGAGGTGAGATGAGGAAAAAGATAGGTTTTAATTGGGAAAGAGAAAGGGTTTACACGTGTAACGGAGGAGGATCCATGGTGATTCTTGCCTTGATTTGAGAGGTGAGAGGGTAACGGAACTGAGTCCAGCACTAGCACGCGAGTCTTCTGGCCCAACGCCGACTATTTTCTCTCTTCTTCTTTTATATTGCTAAATTGGTTCATTTCCTATTTTCTCTCAATGTTACTGTTAATTTTGTTTTAATTGTCAGAATTCAAATCTTATTACATTTTTTTCCAAAAAAATATTACCAGTTTTGTAATGGTTTCCTTTTTCCTTGTTTTGGTTAAAGAATTTAATTACAAATCTTTTTTTTTCTTTTGGTGATAGTTTTTGGGAAACATCTTTGTTATCATTCTTACCAAGAAGAGGGTATTATTATAAGTATTAGGATGGGAACTACTGATTTTTTTTCATGGAAAATATATGTAATATAGTCAATTATAGATTTTTGTAATTTAGATATATATATATATATATATGTATATTAAATTTTCTATTAGAAGTCCTGTTATTAAATTTATAGTTTTGGATATCATGTTTAAAGATTTTCAGGTATGATTTTATTCTATTTAAGAATTTTAAAATGGGTTCCAAATTAAGAACTTTATAAGTAATTGTTTTGATACTGTGTGTATTTAGAGATTGGTTTTGTGCCTTTGTGGATTAGGTGGATAAAAAATAAGAAAAATAGGTGGTATATGGTAACATTCAAGTTCTTTGTACGCATTAATGGAAATTTTTTTACGCATTAATTATTTTTTTAAACTTTAATATACTCACTACTGTTTTCTTAATTTTTTTAAATTAAAAGATCTCACCAAAACAATATACTATATCATTAGTCTTTTTCTTTATATCCAATATCATTGTAAAATGTACATTACGAATTTACTATTGATTATGTTTCATCAAAAAATGAATTTAGGTTTATTCGTGAAAACAAAGATTATTGGCTAAAATGTAAAAAGCCTAAAGTAATCAACAGAGTAAACATATTTTACTACTAAGTACTAACCCACTAAAATAAAAACATAGCAATCAACAAAAGCGTCACACAACCCAACTACATTACTTTTGCCCAAAAATCTGACTTTACGAAGACCAAAGTGACGAAACCTTTTCAACAACACTTGATCTGTCCTTCTCTTCAACCATGGCTCTACTGCAACTATGGGAAACTCTCAAAGAAGCAATCCATGCTTACACTGGTCTCTCTCCAGTAGTCTTCTTCACCGCTCTCGCTCTCGCTTTCGCCATTTACCAAGTCATCTCAGGCTGGTTCGCCTCACCGTTCGATGATGTTCGTCGACACCAGAGAGTTAGATCCTCGGCTGCAGAGGAGGAGCCACCAGTTCCAACGCCTGTTCAGGTTGGTGAGATCACTGAGGAAGAGCTTAAGCAGTACGATGGCTCTGATCCTCAAAAGCCCCTTCTTATGGCTATCAAACATCAGATCTATGATGTTACTCAAAGCAGGTGATCTTTTCAAATCTGAAATCAAAATATAGGTTATGTGTTTGATTCATCGTTTTTTCTAATTTCGTTTTAGCTTATAAAAACTTGAACTTGCATACTTTTTTATCTACAAGTTGTGAAATTGAAAAGTTTTTCACTTTGAGCATAATTGTGTTGAAATTTGCGAATTTGATTCTTTCTAGGCTATGTTTTTCTGGGTTAATCAAGCTTTTCATACATATTGTAAAAATTTATCATTTTGCTAATTCATACAAGAGAAGGATTTAAAGGAAACTACAAGATGTTCTTGTTGTTAATGTTTGCTAGTGATTGAGATCTTTTGTGAAAACTCTTAACTCATCTTTGTGCAGAATCAGTTTATCATCTTCTTATGACACTTTAGAGTGTGTGTTTCTTTTGTGTACGAAGTTGTTGTGTTTGTTATGAAAGGTTGGATATTTATTGGTTTTGTAGGATGTTCTATGGACCAGGAGGACCATATGCTTTGTTTGCAGGGAAAGATGCGAGCCGAGCTCTTGCAAAGATGTCATTTGAGGAGAAAGATTTGACTTGGGATATCTCTGGTCTTGGTCCTTTTGAGCTTGAAGCTCTTCAAGACTGGGAGTACAAGTTCATGAGCAAGTATGCCAAGGTTGGTATTGTCAAAGTAGCTGGTTTAGAAACCGAAGCCTCATCTGTGTCTGAGCCCGCAGAGACTGGTGATCGAGATGCTCATGTAACCACAACGCCTGAGAAGACTGTTGTGGATAAGAGTGATGAGGCTCCTGCTGAGAGTGATGTGAAGGAGTAAGACTCCATTTGTTCGGTTTATTTGTTTTCATAAAAACTATAGATTAAATGAAGGATTGTAGAATGTAATATGTTGAAATCTTGTTTTCTTTATCCCAAAAACCAAGTTTGATGATTAATGATAAGGTAGAAAAGCATAATGATCATTATAAAGTGCACAAATAAGAAGGCCTTGCAATGAAATAGTTTAAAGGTAGTTGATTTTATACTTGAATTTAGTATTCTAATGTAAGTATATTTTATACCTTGAGACAGTTGCATTGCGAAGTCAGGCTACGCATTGCCCATATTGCATTTTATAATTCGAGATGAAGCCTTCGGATACACTAAACCGAATTATCTTGATTCTTGTTTGATTTTCATATCCCAAAGAGCTACTCTATTTCTCTCCAATGTGATCTCCAATAAGTCCACCCCACAAAAACCAAAGCAAATAAAATAACAACGACATTGTATCAAGGCCAAGGGCATTGATTCAACCAAATTCTTAGAAATGTAGTTATATTTTAATGATACTGTCACATCCTGATTTCTCGAACAATGTTCAAATGTAACTACTAACCAACAAGCAAATTAGTAAAAGAACGTTTGAGTGACCAGAACCAAAATCTGCAAAATTTGTTTTTTTAATGATTACTATTGCATAAAAAGTTGCTCATAAATAATGTACACAGTTTGATCCATCAGAGCGTTAGGCAAGTAGAAACCAAAATGAACACTAAAGATGAGCCACTTAGGACATGGAACATTTTTGGTACATCAAACAATACTTTTGAGACAGATCGCTCAATATTTGAGAAGATTGGCGAGTAGTTGAAACAAAACACAATACTTTTAGAAGGAGAAGTCGATGTGTGTAGTGAGGATTAAAACTCGTGTCGAAACAAGTCATGAAGACCTGACCATGGTCCTTTGCAAAAGCTATATCACAAAAGGACTCATTCTCCAAGATGAATGTTCATTGATAGCTTTTGTGACAAAGCTCAGAAACCATATAAATAGTTGTCAAATTCAAATGATTTTACATTCCAAATGGAAATTGGTATTAGAATTGCTATAATGCAAGAAAAACAAAACCCTAAATATTATTTTCCAAGTCTAAATCTACATGCACTTTTTAAAAACAACCACAAAAGGAACTAATGCTCCAGGAAAAAGCAGAAGTTGGAAGTCGTAATTAGTGTTGTCAGCACGTACACGGGCTTCCTCCCGAAGCTAGACTTTTCCAAAGCCATACTGAAGTTGCATCTAGGCTTTGCACTGCTAATGGGTTTATTACACTCTGAGCTAAGAAAACTTTGTCATTATTTCCATTTGTACTTCCATAAAAAGCATTTTCGTTTGCGATTAGCATCAAATTGCTTGGTTTAGTCCTCCATAAAGCGGCCTCGAAAATCTCCATATCTCTCAGACCTATTTCTCCTGAAAACATATAACAAACAAGAAAATATATAGATATGGATAGATATTATAAGTAAAAAAACAATTATAAAAGAGAAAGAAAATTTTACTTTCATGTATGGTGAAGGTGAATGAATCCTTTGGGGAGAAGGTCGTCCCCGATCTTATTTTTCTTACCATATGCTTGAATTGTCACTTTACCACGATAACCCTCATTCGCAAGAGCTGATTTGATGTTCTTGCAAACCGTTTTAATATCGAGATCATTAGGGATCTTGCACTCTTCCATGTCCCAGAGGACGAGTGTCTCGGCCTCTTGATAAACAATTACGACAGATTTATTAGATTTTACTATGAAAGATCGATAAGATGAAGTCTTTAGATATAGACAAAAAAAACAATTCCGAGAAAGAACTCACCAGCCAGGGATGACATAGTTTCAATGGAGATAATTAGAGACTAAACGATTCTACACACAAATAAAAGAAAGCTAGGGTTTTATGATAACTAGAAATATACCCGCGCTATACAGCGGAATTGTTTTTTTAATTTTAAATTTAAATATGGTTTTACTTGTTTTAATTTTTTCATAATATTCTGTTATAGTTGAAGTACAAATTTAAAATTTTTGTGTCTAAACAACTTTTATTTAATTTATATGACCAAAAAATATATATATATATATTAATACAATTTAAACTAACAATAATTTCAAATTTATTTAATTTTTTTTTAATTTAAATCAATAAATTATATTAAAAGTAATTATGAATTCTCTTTCAAATTTATTTGATCTTATTTTTTTGAATCATTATATATATAAGTAATAAATAATTAGATTTTATGTATATTTTATGCTTTAAAATTTCTAAAACATACATAAAATATGTCATTTAGGTTTCAAATCAGATTTGATTTGATTTTGGATTCAGATAATTCAGGTAAAATAGTTTAGTACCCGTTCAAATTTTATACTATCGATGTGCTGGTTACGGGTTCACATCGATTTAGTTTTAAAATTTAAACTAAACAAAGAATATATAATTTAAATAAAAATTAGTTTAACTTTAATAAATTTGGTTAAATTTTATTAAATATGGCAGAAATTGAGACAAATATAACTAAATCCATATTTATAGCTATTTAGCATATTTCTATAATTTAGAATTTTTATATTAATAAGTGTATATAATATAATATAAATATACATAATTTATATAGTTATTATTTATTTTGGGTATATGATTGGTTTTCAACTTAGTTTGAATAACTTTGATTAAAAGAATTAGAAATATAGAACATATTTGCGTTATATAACAACTTAATTTGATTTTGGAAACAATATTTTGGTTAGATTTTTTTGGATTTCATATTTTATACTAAACGTACATATATTACATAATCGGTAACTAAAATTTGTGTAATTATATTAAATTGATATAAAATACTGAAAACATATTTATCATATTTGTATACTAAAGCCTCTATAAATTAACACATTTAAGATTTTGATATTTTAATTTGTAGTGTTATAGATAATTAAAAATCAAATATTTAATAATTTATATAAATAAATTTTACTTTTATCATTTAAATTCTAGAATAATATTAGATAATTTGATATAATTTACCTTTAAATTTAAAAACTTAGTTGGATTATCTGATCTAATTTAAAATATTTGATATATAAAAGTAATTAACGATAAATAAAAATGAATTCACTTATAAAAATAATATACACAAACTAAATATAATATAAATATAAATAATTTATATAGTAATTGTTTATTGTTCAGTTTGATTTAAATAATTTGGATTAAAATTAAAAATATAGAACATGTTTGGTTTATACACAAACTAAATATATATAAATATAATATAAATATAAATAATTTACATATTAATTGTTTATTGTTTAGTTTGGTTTAAATAATTTGGATTAAAATTAAAAATATAGAACATATTTGATTTATATGACAACTCTGTTTAGTTTTAGAACCAATTTTCTTGGTTAGATTTTCGGATTTCATGTCTTAAATTAAACGTACATATATTACATAATTGGTAAATAAAAATTGTGTAATTATATTAATTTGATATAATAGAATGCATAAAGTTTCCAATGGATAATAAATAATACATATTTATCATAGATATATAGTAAATCCTCTATAATAAGAATTTAGGACTTTGATAATTTATTAATTTGTATTGTTATAAATAAATTAATAAATCTAATATTTATTAATTTATATAAATTAATTTTGTTTTTATCATTTAAATTCTAGAATAATATTAGATAATTTGGTCTTATTTACATTAAATTAAAAACTTAATTAGATTATTTATTATAATTTAAAATGTTTAAAATATAAAAATAACTAATGATAAATAAAAATAAATGCACTTATGCAAATAATATACACAAACTCAAATTTATAATTAATAATCTTATAGATCAATTTTTAAATTTGATTAAAATGATAAAAATATAAATAATACATATTTATCTTATATGTATAAGTAAAATATTTTCATTGGATTTATGTGTATAAATGAAATGTTTTCATGGGACTTATAAAGGTTTTTTATTTATTAAGATGGTATTTCTAAAAACTATATATTTATCGTACATGTATAATAAAACTTCTATAAATTAATAATATTAGAATTTTGATATTTTCTTAATTTTTAGTGTTAGAAATAAATTAATAAATATAATATTCGTTAATGTATATAAATTACTTTTATCATTTAAATTCTATAATAATATTAAATAATTTGATCTTATTTTCATTTAAATTAAAACAATTAGTTGGATTATTTGATCTAATTTATTTGATATAAAATTTAAAAAAATATTAAGGATAAATAAAATGAATTAATGATCAATAAAAATAAATTCACTTATAAAAATAATATACATAAACTCGAATTTAAAATTATTAATCCTTTATATTAATTTTTAAAGTTGATTGAAAATTTTAAAATATAAATAAAATATATTTATCTTATGTTTATAAATGAATTAATTTTATTAGATCATTAAAAAAAATTATTTATTAACATGATATTTCTAAGTAATACATGTTTAGCTTAGGTGTATAAATGAAATGTTTTGATTGGATTATAAAATTATTATGTATATAATTGAAATGTTTTGATTGGATTATAAAATAATTTATTAAATGATATATCAACACCATAATCAACAAAAAATTGAGCTGATGTGTCACAAAATTGGAAAGAAACTGGCTTAGACAGAATTATAGTGCCCTAATAATATCGTATGACATCTCCTTTTATAGTCTCATAAAGATTGTTGACTTCACTCACTGTTGCAACAACAAAATGGTAAATCTTCTCACGAATAATCCCAGATTTTGGTTCCTTGATTAGCTTCACTGATACATAAATTGGATTCTCCCATGAACAGATCCCTTCTTTAACCTCAGCTTTCTCAAGCTTAAATGTTGGCTTCCCAACATCATCAGGAACCAATGAGATCATCAAAGCAGTCTTCTTCAGCTTTGGCACCTTCAAATATAAAGGTAAAATTTTCCCCACATCAAAAACAAAACAAATCTTGAAACTTGAAATGACAGATCTAGGACTATAAAGAACAACATTGCCTGAATTTCACAGAGAAAAAGATGAAATTTTTAACTATTGGGTCTCGAGATATAAGAGACTGTTACAAACCTGAGTTGCCTGAAACTGAAGCTTGAACACAGCCTTGATCTTGTTCTTGTCGTTCCTCCATGACTTAAACATTGTTAACGTTTTCTCGAAAGAAACCAAAAACTTTACAAAACCTTCACAACTCCAAAATTTCTCAGATTCATATACAACACAGGTTTTTTCTGATTAGTATCAGTTTCTGAAGAATGTAGGAGGAAACAAAAACAAACACACAAAACTGATTTACAGACTGATCACTTTTCTTGTAGAATATAAAGGTTGATTGGTACACTTTTTAATATAAAACTTAATCAGTGAGTTATAATTAGATTCCATCTAAAGGTTTTTTTCCCCCTTACTGCTTTAATAAGTAGATTGAGTAGGAAATTAACTTTTATTAGTTTAATATTGAATTGAAAAGTGCTTTTCTTTTTAATCCAGTAAGGCATATAATGGTGGGTGTTTTTATGGGTCCTTAAATTTAATAGACGCCTCAACCTCCCTTTACTTTGTTTGCGTGACTTCAAAAAGTCTAAGATTGTAACCAAACTTGTATAATATAAAGTATTTTTATCTGGAAATTAGCATTTTAGGTAAAGGGAAAGAATAGCTTAGCTTTTCTCATGTTGGTAATTGTAGGTTTAGTAATCAGCTTAGATTTGCTAGATAAAAGTATAATTTTGGAGTATAAAAATGCAATTAGTTTCTATTGGCTTCTAGTTGTGAAAGAAATTTCAAATACTTTTAACGAAAAGAATACTCCATTAATTAAGTGATATTTTGTTTTTATTGTACCATGATAAATGAAAGGCAACGATATTATTGAGACAATTGGTGGCCGTGGCCCCAAGAAAAACCAGAGACGCCTTTTTATCTGCATGCCACATCCTCGTCATGATCCATCATGCATTATGTTATATACTTACAGCTGGACACACTATAGAATATATGTATGTTGGCATGTTGCGTCTGTTATATTAATGATACACATTTATTACAGAATTATATATACATGTATATGTGTATGACATAAGGATCCGCACTCATATATATAATGGTTTGATAATTTCAACACTTAGTCTTCATTTATTTACTAATTCGCAATGTCAAACAAATTTTGAAATATGCACATAATGATTCTATTAAGTGTGATTAAATAAACCATAATCAACTCTTTAACAGCGTACCACTATCAAGGAGACCTGAAATTATTCAAATCGAACCAACTCATCAGAATTAATGATTTTGATTTTCTAATAATGAAGATTAAATATTTTTAAAAGGCTTATAGGTGATTAAAAATGATTAGAAGCTGGATTAGATGAATATAAAATTGCGCAAATATTGGAAGCACATGAAGACATGTGCGGCAAACAATGTCCCTCTCTTAAATGCATTCATGCTTTGTCTCCTAATTTAACTTCAGTTTACACATCTCTTATCATCTGTCTCTCTCCTATAATTTCTTAGATTAGGTCCAGAAGAGTTTTCAATTAGTACTATTGTGAATAAATAACAAATAAATATCGGGAATAACGTCAAAATAACCCGAAATAAAGACTTTCCGCTTTATGTATGAAGAAATCTGGTTCACTAGAAGACATATTCTTCAATGGGCCATTTAGTAGTTAAGCTTTGTAACAAATGTCAAACAACTTTATAAATGAAAGATTTATATAAGTTTTCTTAGTGAAAATTGCTCAGATAATCCAAAAATTATATTCAAAAAATGTTAATTAATCTTTTAAATTTTGTCCTCATCCAAGTAATCATAATATGTATGCTAGAAACTATATATCCCCTATGATTGTGGCAGAACATTTTTGTACTTTTGTCCTGATTTAGACAGATTTATGGCAATTCTAACTTAGTTCTAACTAATTACAATAATTTGCTTTGGAAATTTCCTATCATCATTCATCACTTAGCAAGACTTATGACAAAGATTATGTAAACTACGTGAGTATGCGACTGACTTAGGCCCGTAGGTATAGGTGGGCTGGGCTGGGCTAATATAGATTGAGTTTAAGCCTGTATAATATATCTAGCTAGTGGCATATCTCGTAAATTCTCCATTGGTTGACTATTGTTAGGACGTGTAGGTTTCGTAGTTGACTTTCATTATATACTCCCAAAAGAGCTCATGTTCTTCTTGATTTTTGGTTTCCACATTCCTCGTACATCAAGACAAACATGGCTATCGGAATAACACGAGGATGGTGGCGTTTGTGGTATACGCGCTCGCCCTAGTCGTATCGGCAATGGTGCTTTTTTGGTCAATCAGTTACAGAGGTGGATTTGCATGGGAATTTACTAACAAGAGTCTCATCTTCAAAATATCATTTTCTCTCTCGATGCTTAATTTTTCAAGTTGGCCTCTTTTGATTTTGTTTCCATTGACGTAACATATTTGCTTTCTTGTCTATGTCTCTCGCATCTACGTTAATCAATCTTGTATTGTGTATATTCTTAGCCAATCTAATTAGATTAGTATATCTAGTAATCTTTTTTTTTCTCATTATTGTTAACTATCTATATTTTATCTGTCTGTCGTTGTTGTTGTGCTACTTAATCAGCTGTCCTAATTTAAGTAATGTTTGTTTATTCATCTTTATTTAGCTTCATCCTTCATCTTTATATAGTCCTACTTAATCTAGTAATGTTTGTTACTTTTTTGAAGGTAACAAAAGTAAAACAATCAGAAAATTAAAAAGAAAAAAATGAAGATATATATTAATATTTTATACAGTCTAAAAATTACGTTTTTTACCAGCAATTATAAGTTACAAATGGCTTCGACTTGAGCAACGAGAGAAGAAATTGATCCACCTTGTTTTCCACGCAACTGCACTGATTCTTGGAATCTTGGGAATCATTGCTGCTTTCAAGAATCATAACGAGTCACTCATCCCAAATCTCTATAGCCTCCATTCTTGGATTGAAATCCTTCAGTGCCTGTATAGCTTTATAGTCTTCTTCTTCCCTAAAGGTTTATCATCTCTCAGAAGCAACTTGCTTCCATGGCACGTGTTTCTTGGCCTCTTTGTTTATGTTCTTGCGGTTGGAAACTCGGCTTTAGGGTTTCTTGATAAACTTACTTTTATGGAAAAATCAGGGCTTGATAAGTTTGGATCAGAAGCGTTTCTTGTCAACTTCATGGCTATTATCACAATTCTCTATGGTACTTTTGTGATACTCATTGTTTCTCCCAAGCATGTTCCTTCCTCTGATGAAGATAACTATAGCTACTCTGCTATCTAACATCTTCAAATCTTACTTAATTCTCTTTGTGTATTTATATTATAGGCCTTATCTCGCTTTTTTCTTCCGTGATAAGTTTTCCAAAAATGGTGTTCAAACTTCGATTGATTTGAAAAATTAAACCTTCCTTGTAATTGCATTTGATGTAATATATGCAACGTTTTACTGTGAGGTAATTCTAAACAATACTTTAATTGATGCTCTGTAGATATGAATCTGTATGGACAATACCGATCTAAATATTGAACCAAATCCTAATATGTATAGTTCAAATAACTTCACCTGTTTTATTTAGTTTATTCTATTATTTGTAAACCAAAAATCCAAGAAACTCAAACCAAAATCGAACCACATGTATTGGATTAAACATTTGCACTTTGCAGGAATGAGAAGAATCCATAAACAAGGAAAACTAATATTCTTTCCCCTGCCATTAAGGTATCTTGATGAACAAGAAATCCTAAATCTTTAACTTCCCACCACTAGCCTACCCAAATGGTTTATTTGCGTATCCAAATGGAATACCTTTATCTTCCATCCTTCTCCTATAGAGACTAAACGATTCTAAACACAAAGAAAAGAAAGCTAGGGTTTTATGATAATTATAGTGCCGTGATAATATCTTATGACATCTCCTTTTATAGGCTGTGGAGAGTTTCCAGGATGGATTACCGACAAAAATTACGTACATTGTATTGGGCTTGTGATGTGTAAACCGCTGGGCTTCAAAAACTACCAAAATATATTTTAGATAGATCACATGGAGTCATAAAGATGACGTAGACAGAATTCCAATTTCTTTTCTCTGGAAAAGCGTGACGTTGTTTGTTTGGAGAGACATGTTGGAACTATACTACAATGTTCTTTTATAAGTGGTACAAGTGGGAGGCTTTTGACATCTCTCATTAGCTAAAGCACGTCACTTGAAAAAACCGGGATGAGGATTCAACGTTCAATATTATGAAAGTCTATTTCTTCCAAAGAGATTAGCTTAAGAAGATGATGATGATGAGGTTAACCTCGGCAAAGTTAAAAAAAAAAAAATTCAAAACTTGCCCCATGTTTTTATGATATAACATGAACCAAATGAAATCCACATTGTACTAATTAAAAAGTATGGATGTTTCAGATTTTGTTATCTCACCTCTCCTTTGTTGTAATCTTCGATGGCTTTGCTATAGGACCAGTCTTTTGGTTTCAGAAATTATATATGATAAGAAGCTACGTTTGGTTATGCTATGGCCCTTTCCTTACTCTTCAAGAGTAGCTATCGGTGTATGATCACTTCCTTACCTGATCAGCTCTATCTCTTCTGCAACAAAATTCAACTTATAAGTGCCTCACTTAGACAAATCAGTTAGTTATACCCTGAGCAACAGACTTCTTCGTATATTTCTGAAATATACCATGGCTCGACCTGAGCTAATTAACCAGTCGACGATATTGCCTAGCACTTGGATGCAATCTTTGATTGCTAAGTATTCTCAACGTTTAAATTTACTTGGTCTCCTATACATATATCACACATACCATTGTACACAGAAACTGATTTACTTATCTCATCAACATATATATATATATATATATATACTTTTGTTGTTTAACACAACATCAATATATAAGAGTATATGGACATATAAACTCTAACAATCGTTGTTTTAAATTCACTACCGTACATAGAATATTATTGATTTAGAGCTGAAGAGAGATTGGAATTTAAAAGAAAACTTTATTTATAATAAAACAAAAGGGTACATAACTAAAAAGCATAAAAGGCATAGACCATAGATAAGAGCACACAAATTGACATGCCCATTTCTTTCACCTAACTCCAGTGTTCTATCTTCTCCTTCTGCTTACTCTTTAGTATTCTTCTTCTTCTTCTGATTCTTATTTCTTCTTTCTATATGGAGAATAAATTCTTGACTGGAGTAGCTTTGCATTGTTAACCAAATTTAGATCCTCTATGTGGTTTACAAAGGTGTAAACCTGATTACTAAACGCTTTATGGTATTCACCAAAACCTTGGATTTCAACACGTTGGATAGTATTCCTTTCGGGATTGAAGTAATAAACATAAATCGGTTGTTCAGATATATAATCATCCATCGACAAAATAATTTCACCTGTTGCAGTAGCTCCCACGACGGAGGTGTTACCTCTGTCATACCTCAAAGCGTATGCATATTTTGACCATTCTTGTTTCTCCACATCCTCTAGAACCCACAAACGCAACTCAATGGCATCATCAGTGTAATGATTGTAAAAAATCACACCTAGTTTACCCTTATAGTTTATCAATTCATCACAAAGAACTTCCGTGTAAATAAACTTAAATTTCTCATACCTAACATCAAAACAAATAATCATATTAATATCATCAGACGTATTATCTTCAACCCAACCTTTACAATCACCTAAGTAATACAAAACCCCATTGATGCATATTCCTTCACTCACAATCTCATGTCTTATGGAACATTCTATCCTTCTCCAACTCATTTTACCAGTACCAAAAGTCAGAATTTTATTAGCATCAGGACCAGATGGATAAGCCATGAATAATACCTTGAGTTGCTTGTTAATGGGATCAAACCCGAAAAAGCTATAACACTTTCTGTACCTTAAGAGATAAGGTAAAGTCGCATAAGGTCTCGTGTTAGGGTTACATATCACAGGCTTGTAACGGTGATAATTCTCCCCTTCCTTATACATACCATAGAAATAGGTCAAACCAGAGGCATACCCACATGAAAATTTTCTTGACCGAAGAGATAAGATCTGCATATTGTCTGGAGGGAACTTCATGTGAAATTATGCTGCTACTACAAGAGACGACGATCTCATCTGATGTTGAGGCAACGAGAAGAAGCTCCACACACCGTCTTCTTCCAGGGCGAATAAGAGACGCGGCCGAGCCAATGACCTGGTGAGGAACAACTCTGTGAAAGATGGAAGACCTAATATGGACGCCCACAGCTTCGACACACAAAGGAACCTGACGGCTGACTTTGCGGGCAATCTTGATAATATCTCAGTGATGATTTCTGAAATCATCATCGTTTTTTTTTGCTGACCCAACGGAAGGAGACATTTTTTTCTGTGTGTGTGTAATAAGACCTAGAGAAACCTAGCTATATATTAAGAAATCTAAGATCATCCTCAACGCTCGTATATGTAGGTATCTCAACAATATCATTTTAATTATTTTACAATTAAAATTTTATTTATTTAAATTATAAATTATGAAAAATAATTTTGACTAATTTTATAAAGATAGTTGTTCATATACGGTTTCTAAAATCTCTTATATCTTAACTTCTCTCCTAAATTTTTTTGTTACAGATGCTGTAACAACCATTATATATCAAAATAAGAATGAAATAGGAGATATGGAAAGCGGCGGGAAAACAAAAAATAGGTCGACTACTAAGTTAGCATAACCTAATTTTTTTTTGTTTTACAGCGAGTGCTAACCTAATTTGTTAGGCTGCATGTACATACATGAAAGAGTTGATATTTTTTTTTAACCAAAATAGATAATAAAAGTTTACATTTTAATTCTTTCTAACTTTTTTTTTGATAAATTTACATTGTAATTAATTTTGGTACATTATACTTTTTTTAGAGATGCTGGAATACTTCTGATTTTGCTGTATATTCTACAATGAAAGTTTTTGAGTAATGTGACTTGAATCTTTTCTTTCTCCCTATTTTGAGATTTTATCCTCTTGACATATATATGATTTGGTTCTGTTTGGATTATTATTGCTAATTCATATAAAGATGATGTATATTAATAGTAAACTATCGATTTCTGAAGATGTTCAAAATGTCTAGCTGGTTAATACTATACTTCCTTTAGGGAAAAATCTCAAACAATTTTGGGAAAAAAAGGAGGAAGCAACCGCAACCAAATCTATTAATATGTTAAATTCGACAGTAAAATTATATACAAAAATGTGCAATGATTTTGTGAAGACAGAAACTTGATGTTGAGAGGCAAGTAAAAACCACAACGAGGACTAAAGATGAGCCATTTAGGACATGGAACGTTTTGGTACATCAAACAAGTCCAGCTTTGAACACACTTGGAGAAGACTGACCAGTAGTTGAGACAGAGCACAGTAGGTCTGGGACGAGAAATCTCTGAGTCGATGTGTGTAGTGAGGATTAAATCTAGGTGTCGAGACAAGTCATGAAGACCTTTAGACCATGGTCCTTGCAAAAGCTATACCTGCAGTTTTACTCACAAAAGTACTAATTGTCCAAGATGAATGTTGATTAGTAGCTTTTGTGAATCCATATACATTAATATATATATATATATATATATATATATATATTTCTGTATTTAAGATGTTAGGGTTGGAGTTCTCAACAGAAAAATGATTTATAGTGCTGAGCCAAAGAAGAGAAAGCACTCTCCCACCATATACGTCTCATGAAGGTCAGCCCAGTTCAACTTAACTGATGGGCTTGGTCAGAGTTGCTACCTAAACGAGTTTAAAAATATTATATTCACTGGTGGCGACATCTCCTTTTCCTGTATCCGTCAATTCTACAAGTGGAAATACAAATTCGGTTATTTAGGTAGAAAAAGATTAGTAGTTTTACTTTTAAGATTGAAGCGTTTCTCAGCGATCCAGATGTGTTGGACTTATTTATAAGCGTAAAGATGATGAATATCTTAATTTAAATATAGTCTTGAGTCTCAAGATACATTGAAATCCTCAAAATAAGCCAAAAGCAACTAGATATCAACGCACATGTAATTACTATATAGCTATAACATTCTTACGTAATGGGCCGTCGATCGACGTGTACTTTTTGCGTTCACTTTATTTGTCTTGAAGAAAAATTGAAAATAAGAAAGAAAGAGGCTAAATATGACCCACGTAGGAGTTTGAGATCTACGACGACCAAATTAATCGTTAGGAAAAGCTTCCACATTTGAGGTTCTTATCCAACCAACGCTAACGTAAAGCTAATCTCGTGTTTCATTTCTTCCTCTTTAATGCCACATTTTTTTCCAATGATACGATTCCTCTCTGCATCCAAAAATAAAAGTAGTTCACTTATCATTTTTTGTACGAAATATTAATTTTGCAACTTGTTTGTCCTTCCCATGCTAGTTACTACCCTTGTCCCTTTGGTCTAACTTAAGTAGTGATTAAGATTATAACTAATCAATCAATCTTAAGCATTTGATCATTACAGTGATCAATGATTATAACTAATAATCAATCTTAAGCATTTGATCATTACACTGATCAATGATTATGGTCAGAGTGGTAGTTTAGCCATGTGAATGGTCTTATTTTGATAGATTGGGCCGGATTTTGAATATATATAATTTACATATGCACATGTAAATCCCCTAATTTTCATACTAGTACTTATAACCATTCCCGAGACACAAGTATCAATAATGTAAACCATGATTCCTGGATGCATTTCCATTAAATGTCACACAAAACAAAAGCTTCATATATCATAAATTTAGCATATTCTATTCATTTGATATTTATACTTACACATGGTTTCATCATCATCTAAGAAAAAGAAAACAATATACATATGTTTAAACCATTATCATACCAATATGAATACGCATTTATATTAAATTAAAATATAACTCACTTCAAAGCTTATACATCCACATTCACACGCATGTATGTATATGTATATATATATATGTAACTAATGTATGTATATACAAACAGTGTCGTGTGGACCAAACTAAAACGAATCGTAACTCATTCATGGAGGCTTTGCTCTGTTCAGAGATACCCACCAACATCAGATCCTCCCTTAACGTTCTCTCTTCTTCTTCATATACATGGCCACTCCTGACATCTTCTCCCACAATCATGGACGGAGAGAATATACCTAGATGCGACTGGGATCTCTCTTTATCCGCCGTCGTTTTCTCCCCACCCACCGGATCAGACGCTATCGGAGCAATCGAGTTCGACCCGGCCGGAGAAATCTTGGCTACGGGAGGAATCGCAAGAAAGATCAGACTGTATCGTTTGAGTTCTTTGTTAGATGATCACGTGACGGCTTCAGAGAGCTGTATCTGCACGCCAGCGAAGCTTAGTAGTCTTAAATGGAGACCTGATTTAACCGGTCGGGTTATCGGGTCGGGTGATTACGACGGAGTAGTCACCGAGTACGACGTGGAGAAGCAAGTGCCTGTTTTCGAACGAGACGAGCATGGAGGTAGAAGGATTTGGAGCGTGGACTACACGTTCTACAATGGATCAACTCTTGGCGCGTCTGGCTCTGATGACGGAACGGTTCAAGTGTGGGACCCACGAAACGGAGGGTTAGGGGAAACGGTTAGGCCTGGAGGTGGAGCGGCGATCTGTTCGGTAGAATTTGATCCGTTCGGTGGTTTTTCCTTAGCCGTCGGATGTGCTGACAGAAATGCTTACGTGTACGACATCAGAAGACTCGTTGACCCGTTAATTGTGTTGGACGGTCATACTAAAACGGTGACCTATGCTCAGTTTATGGATCCTCATACAATTGTCACCGGTTCGACAGACGGGAGCTTAAAGCTATGGGATATTGATAAAGAACGACGCGTGGTTCGATCGTACCGAGGGCATGTCAATAGCCGGAACTTTGTCGGGTTGTCGGTATGGAGACATGGTGGTTTAGTCGTGTCAGGATCGGAGGATAACCAAGTGTTTGTGTATGATAAGAGGTGGGAGAAACCGGTTTGGATACGTGAGTTGGGTCAACCGGACCGGTTTGATTCTTATCAGCGGTTCGTGAGCAGTGTGTGTTGGAGACAAGTGGATGAAGACTGGTGCATGCTTGTGGCCGGAGGATCCGATGGGGTTTTAGAGATTTTCTCGGGCAAACGGAGCTAATCAAGATTTTATTTTTATTTTTATTGCTCATGATTTACGAAATTGCATTTCAGTTCGATTTATAAACTGTCTATAATTGTAAAATGATTGAATGTTCCAACTATTTTACAAATATATGTAGCTTATGTTGAGAACTTTTTCAATCTTTGCAATTTCAATATAGGGAATTGACAATACTTCATATTGTTAACAACTTTTTGTGTGTTTCCCTAAAAGAGTGTATATTCACGGATATAATTTATATATTAACCAGATAAGTAATTTATAGAGAAATTACATATAGAAAATGATTATAGTATCAATTCTCTCAGACGAGAATATATTATATTTAGCAAAACAATTCTATTTAGCATGAGCATGTACCGATATTCCTTAAGTAAATCCAATACGTTTATTATCTAATTCGTCCACTATATTTATTATTTATTATTTATTATTTGGTAAACGTTTCAGACAAGAACATCAACCAAATAATTTAGTTTTAATTTTAAAGTACGGTTAAAATTGATAATGATCATGTTTTTGTTTCCTCACTCAATCATTCTCACCCTAAAACTTGTCGTATCTGCCCATTTAGCTCCTTAATTAGACGATCGATATACCCTTAAGGCCTTAACCTCTTTATCATTCTTCTTCTTACACTCTTAAGTTTTTTCTTATAGTCCTCTCTTAATTTGTAGACAAAGACTCATATAATATAGAAACAAATAGCTAACATGGAGAAGAGGCGGATAAAAAAATTGAAAATATTTGACGGGTCAATACTGAGTGATCTTTCTGTTGTGTCATTATTAGATATGGGCTTCCAAGTTCAGAATATTTGGCATTTTACAATTTTGTCACTGTTTTGTAAAAATAGTTAAGTGCATCTCGTGGTAACCATATTGGATGAATAATACACAAAAATATCAAAAGTGTCTCGGTTAATTTGGGTTGGTTCGAAATTTGTGGTTTTCATATGTACATATTGTCTTATCCGATAAAATTTAAATATTTGTATCATCATCATTTTCAATTCTACTTGGTCTGATTGAGTTCAATTATTGATTGGGATCATCATGTTTGGTTTATGTAAAAGATAACTGGTATATCAACATGAGTGTAATTGTTAAAAATGTATTTCTAAGTTTGGACAAGAAAAACTATTTCAGAAATATTTCATACATTCTTTATCAAAAAAATATGCATTGGGTAGATTTTTGGATGACAAATATTAAGACCTTGAAAATTCAATATTTTTGAATCCAATTATAGATCCAAATAAAACACGCGCCAAATATCTATTGGGTAGAGTAGCTGGACAAAACTTTGCCACAGGCCTGTGACTCTAGTAACCTAGAAACAGAACGGGTCTATATCATATTGTAGAGGTAGTAGGCATAAGTAGCATGACCATAAAATCCGATATCCGAAAACTCGATCTAACCCGATCCAAAAATATCTGAATCAAATTTGAATCAAATACCTTATAAAATTCATTCGGCTTTTATTTTATAAAATATTTGATATTAGTTATAATCCGAATCCGATCCGATATACGATCAGATATCCAAAATATATAATCTATAGTTATATATAATTATATATACTCTTAAATATACAAAATATATATTAGTTATCAATATTTATAATTATATGACATATTAGAAAAAGTTTCCTTATATTTTTCGATTAAAATTTTATTTTCCAATTAAATTTCTAATTTATTTTTAAAAAAATATATATAAAAATTGGATTTGTTTTCGAATTTTTTTGGATTTTTGGATTTTTGTGAATTTTTTTGGTTTTTCGGATTTATTAACCGAATCCAAAAAAATTTCGGTTTTTATCGGTTTACATATAAAATTTGTGATCCGATCTGATAAAATTCGACCCGATCCAAAAATACAATCGAATAGTGTTTACATTATAAAACCTCATATCCAAATAATCCGAATATAATTACGATGCAGACCTAGGCATAAGTACCAATCAGGTCCATCTTACATCATTATCTCTCTTGTCAACAACGTACGAAAGTCTTCTTCAGGCAAATATATATATATATAAACGTGGCTTATTAAAGAATAACGAAAAACGCTAAGAGTATGAGATATATGGAAGCATTTCAATATGAAAACATCCAGCAAACCCGTTTAGGTGGCGACATATCAAACGCATAATATTCTCTCTCTCAAATGAAAACCTTATTGATATATTTGTAAAGTTATTGTACACTTCTATTATCAATAAAATCCAAAAATAAAATTTAAAAGTACAAATTTTGCAGCAAATTACAGGGAAGTGTTGACTTACCTATTAATATTTATTACATAATATCCTAACAAACAAATTTTCATATAGATTATTTGAAGAAATTTCCCAAATGAGATATATATATATATAAACATTGGTTCCACTCATAAGAGGTTGACATGTATTAAAATTATAATTAACAAAATCTGAACATGTATTGATTGATCGGTTAGATTAAGATACATACAAAAAATCATTTCCTTAATCAAATAGGAAAACCAATTACGAAACATACAATAAACTTTGCTTTTCATTTTCTCTATTACATGTTTATCTTATTATTTCAAAAACAAATTTCCATTTTAAATTTAATAAAAAAAACTTTTATATTTTATTAATTAAATAAATAAATATTATATGATTTTTTCAACAAAATTATTTTCAACCAAAATTAAATATTTCATTGAAAATTGATTATTTTGTTGAAAATTAATTACTAAATAAAAATTATAATGCAGTTAAATTAATTATTTCAACAAAAAGTTGATTGAGTATAATACAAGCTAATTAATTATCCTAATTGGTCAAATGTTAAATAAATTGTTGAGTGAAGTGATTAGATAAATAAATAAGTATATCTAATTTAATGGACATGAATTAAAACATAAACTTATTTAATTGCATGGACCGAATTTTGGAATAAATCAAATAAATTTAATCATAAACTAATAAGAATTAACTTATTTCGTAAACGTCCAAACCCGATCGCTGATAACAAATTAAAAACTGATCACTATAATTGCTAAATAATTGCACTCTTAACTAATTGCATATACAATAACAAAATTCAAAACTAATCTCTAGACAATTATGTGTTTCAAGTTTATGAATTAAAAATAATACTTTTGTCGGATTGGAAACTGAAAGAAATATTATTTTTGTGAAAAAATATTTGAGTAATTGATTTATGTGTTAGTGAAAAGTCACAATTAATTTCTGTCAATTGGAAAAAGCAGAAGCAAGAGAAAACCCCATGTCAGTGGGGTTTTATTGGAAATTGAAGATGATGGTAGATGATGAATCTGACGACTGAGAAGAAAAAAACTATCAAAACCAAATATCGATGGGCATATATATAGTCCGTAAAAGAAATAAAAATGAGATATAGTGACCAAGTAGATGGGTTAGAGAATATTACCACGAAAATGCAAAGACACAAATATTAACTAAAAATTATTACATTATGAATATGCCTCTTCCAGACAATAATTATTCTCGGACAAGTATTGGTAGACCAAAATTATACCGATTAAAGATTAAGTTTTAGTTTTTGATAACATATTAAATTATTTGATTCCCAATTAAAACTAATTGATAAGTGAAGTAACTCATATCCATTATATACTAGTGAATATCTCCTTAAACATATGATGTGAGACATTTATCTTTTTTTCAATGAAAATAGATGTAGAAAAAAGAAAATATATTATATTAAAATAAAATTGCAAAATAAAATTATAAAATAAACCTATTTAAATAACCTTATAGCGAAACACATTTTTTGTATGTTCTCCAAAATTATTTTAAGATAATATATATATCACAAACAAATTTAAAATTTTGTATAAATAAGATACAACCGTACCTTTCCACAGATTGGATGATTCTTTACATTCTTTAATTCAAAGTTCCTTTTCAAAAACGATCTTTTTAATTCAATTCTTTCATAATCGTTGATATATATATATATATATCATACCAAAATTGTTTTGTCAGAACATTATATTCGGTTAATCAAATTATATCATTTTTACTTTTACATAACGAAAGTGTTGATCATTTTTACTTTAATACATATCTGATACCAAATTACTTAAGTCAAATTTTGACACCAATCCATTTGACATTGATAGTGTTTTAAAGTTCCCTTTTATATAAAGATATGGAGACAACAAGTGATATATGGTTTACTCATGTTATTACGAATATATAATGTCTTGCAAAGATTGCTTAAAATATTTAAGTGAAAACAATTGGACTAGATGCATTACTAAACTTCAATAAAATACTTGGTCCCGAATTGGCCAAATTATTAGAGGCTGGTAAGTTTCTCAACAATTTGAGACCATCTAATTTTATATTAATTTTCTGTTTGAAGAGGTCTTCAATGCGCTTTTACCAGAAAAAACCACTGGTTAAATTATACACACATAATATATATATATTACGATATAGGACACTAAAATTGAAAAAGTGGCAAAATCATATATAAATAGTGTATTTTACATGAAATTTACAAAATAATGTGAGATTATCATATTATGCAAATTATAATGTGTCATCGGATCCAATAAAATATGATTTTCGAAAATACGCATGCAATTTTTTTCTTGAAAAAACATAATCATAAATAAACTAACTTATGTACGATTTTATCATCCATCATTTTGACAAATACGACCGGAATAACCATTTACCGTTACCACTCTAAGAATATCATATATATTAAACACTAATAATAATTATATCACCGTAACAAAAGTTTCCTTGTGATTGCAATATTTCAACATCTATCTATATTTTAATTAGGCGTTCATAGACTTTCTTCATAGAAGAAAAAGAAGAGAACAGAATATTTTTGAAAGCAAAAGCAAGTAAAGATTCCTTCCTTCTCTCTCTCTTTGTCTTGGTTAATTAGGTGTTATTAGTTATCTTAATTAATAGTTTAAACCAAGTGACTTGGGTCTACAACGAATCCTGGCTTACATATTCCACCAGACTTTTGATCCTGGCTCTTTTTGCACAATTAGACACAATACATATATATACACGTGCCTACGTTCAATTTCATTTGAGCCTGCGTCTGTATAAATTAATATTTATGTACTATGCCTATGCCTATATTAGGTCTGGCGATATTCTTTCATTATGGGATTGAATTAGGTTCGAATTTAAACGCTATCTTACTGTATGGGATTTTATAATTTAAACGCTATCTTACTGTATTTTCGTTTGGGTTCGATTCGGATCACAAATTTTATATATAAACCAATAAAATTCGAAAATAATTCGGATTCGGTTAATAAATTCGAATAACCCGATTTATCCGAAAAAATCCGAAACAATCCAAAAATCCCAAAAAAATACGAAAACAATAATTTTCAAAGATAAATAAAAAACTTAATCAGAAAAAAACGAGAAACAAAAAACATAAAAAAAAATCTCGAATATGTCATATAATTCTGAATATTGATAGGTAATATATATTTTGTATATTTAAGATATATATAATTATATATATAATTATATATTTATATGTGATATATATCGGATATCAAATCGGATATTAGATCAGATTCGGGTCAAAACCAAAACTGAAAGAATTAAAATATAAACCGATCGAATTTTATAAAGTATTTTGTTCGGATTCAGTTCCGATATTTTTGGATCACTAAGATATCGAATTTTATAGTCAGACCTAGTCTATATTATACTAAGCAGCCTCATTTGGCAATTTCTTAAAAGTCTCTAGACGATGGTTTTTTTTGGGTTATAACGTAATTTCTAGTTTACGTTAATTTGCGTTTACATAAAAATCAATAATTGTCTCTCTTTCTATGCATAATTAAGTCTATGTTCATATATAATTTCTATGCATGTCTCTATCCCTCTCTCTTTCATTCATCATTCACATAAATTTTCTCGACTTGAGAGAGAAAGAAAGATAGTTGAAGATGACTAAATCCGGAGAGAGACCAAAACAGAGACAAAGGAAAGGGTTATGGTCACCTGAAGAAGACCAGAAGCTCAAGAGCTTCATCCTCTCTCATGGCCATGCATGCTGGACCACTGTTCCCATCCTCTCTGGTCCTTTTCTAATTATCTCAGACTTAATTTTCATCAATTATTATTAATTTTTTAAACTAAGATTTTAATCTCATCCTTAACTAATTGTAATTATTGTGGCAGGGTTGCAAAGGAATGGGAAAAGTTGTCGATTGAGGTGGATTAATTACCTAAGACCAGGTCTAAAGAGAGGGACGTTTAGTGCAGAAGAAGACGAGACCATCTTGACTTTACATTCTTCCTTGGGTAACAAGTAAGGAAAACCCTAAGAAACTTAATGTTATTTTCATCTACAACCATACTAGGTTATGATATAACCCTAATCCCATACTATTACTACTGTAACCCGCTAGTATTTAGTAGCTTTTTCATTTTGATTTTATGATTTGGGTGAATAGGTGGTCTCGAATTGCGAAATATTTACCTGGTAGAACAGACAACGAGATTAAGAACTATTGGCATTCCTATCTGAAAAAGAGATGGCTCAAGTCTCAACCACTACTCAAAACTCAAAGATCAGACCTTACAGAATCTCCTTCTTCACTACTTTCTTGCGGGAAAAGGAAACTGGAAACCGAAAACCTAGATCACGTGATCTCCTTCCAGAAATTTGCAGATATTAAACCATCTTCATCACCATCACAAGAAAGCAACAGAAACATGATCAACAACAGCAGTAGCTTGCCTAAGCTGTTCTTCTCTGAGTGGATCAGTTCTTCAAATCCACACATCGATTATTGCTCCTCTACTTTCACAGATTCCAAGAATATTAATCAAAATCAAAGTCAAATCGATGAAGAAGAACTATTGATAATCAACAACAACTACTTTTCACTTGAGGATGTCATGCTCCATACAGAGTTTCTCCAGCCTGATCATGAGTATGCAAATTATTCTTCTTCTGGTGATTTCTTCATCAACAGCGACCAAAATTACGTCTAAAAGGATCTTTATTTAAAAACTGGTTTTAGTTATTTGTTTTTTCACGACAATCTGTATATATACAGATAGAATAATAAATTGTGTGTTGAGTGTTGTGTAATTAATTGGTTCATATATGTTTCTTAGTCTGTCTGTCTTCTTCATCTTCCTCCATGGAGTTTTAATCACTATTGTCGTAGACTTACTTAAACAACAGTTCAAAGTCAAAATATTTTTAATGAGTAACGATAATTATATGACTACTAGGGTGTTTCGTATATACACTCTTCTTGGTCTTCTTCTATTATTATTTTTTAAAATATTACTTGATCATATCGTCGTTGAAATTATTAAATAATCATCTGTCATAATCAAGCTTGCTTTGAAAAGAACAAGAATAACGAGAATAATAATCTTCACTGGTGTCCATTTTAGTGCAATATCCTGCAAAATTTGTAATAAAATAAAGTAAAAACATAATTAACTATAACCAAAGCCATAGATTCAATACATTAAATTGAAAGTGTGAAACTTTAGTCCTACTTTGATGTACCATGTTTTGGATTCTTATTTTCACATACCTTAAGACATCGTGAGCTCCAAATGATTGAAACAGACATTTTAGGATCCAAATACGATATTTCTGATGTTTCTTGCAATGCAACTTTCTTTAGAAAGCTAAGCTTTAGAAGTACAAAAGAAGTTAGTTAGTTTCCCGGGAGAAAAAGTCAGACAAGTACCTGAAAGTTGTCGTCTTTGTATTATAACATTCAAATGCTCAGTGACAACATCAAGTTTTTGTATCCGTGAAGCATTCAGTTTCGAAAGATTAGCCTGTGTTCTTGTGCCAATATATTGTTTCCTTATTCTCCCTGTGATCTTACCAAACCTAACGAAGCTAAACGGTTTTGAGATTGTCTTGATCAATGTTGTCTCGTCGAAATTATCAAGTTCCTTGTGTAGATCCTGCAGGTAATGAAACAGTAACTTTCTTGGGTACAAAGAATCAGATAGCGCGTTGTAACATATCTTCTTCTCCACCAGGAAGCTTCACGGTTGCAAAACATGTGAGATTAGTAACGAATAAATTTAACATTGAAGAAAGAAGATGGAGAAAATCAGTATGAAAGGATAGTGGAAAGAATGATGATCCACCAAGATGGTCATCTTTGGATGTAACAATGAGTCTTTGGAAATTTGTTTAAGAAGAAATTCGGCATGTTGCTTGTAGAACAAGAAACTAGCGTTGTCTTGTTGGTTTACATAGGTTTGATCTTGTGCAAGAGATCTTCAACCCTACCAACTATTGTTAACTACACCATATATTATTGCCTCTTGAGTTATTAATAGATCAATCTTTATATGATTTAGCAATAATAATCCAAACAAAACCAAATCATATGTCAAGAGGATAAAACCTCAAAATAGGGAGAAAGAAAAGATTCAAGTCACATTACTCAAAAGCTTTCATTGTAGAGCAGCAAAATCAGAAGTATTCGAGCATCTCTAAAAATAAGTATAATGTACAAAAATAATTACAATATAATTTTATCAAAAAATAAATATAGAAAGACTTAAAATGTAAACTTTTATTACCTATTTTGGTAAAAAATAAAATAAAATATCTACTCTTTCATGTAGCCGACCTATTTTATTTTTATTTTTATTTTTGTTTTCTCCGCCGCTTTCCATATCTTCTACTTCATTTTTATTTTGATATATAATGGTTGTTAGGTCTCCTAGGTTTCTCAAGGTCTTATTACACACACAGAAAAAAAAATGTCTCCTTCCGTTGGGTCAGCAAAAGAAAACGATGATGATTTCAGACTCCATCCCGTAAGAATCATCACTGAATTATCGAGATTGCCCGCAAAGTCAGCAGTCAGGTTCCGTTGTGTGTCGAAGCTGTGGGCATCCATATTAGGTCATCCATATTACACAGAGTTGTTCCTCACCAGGTCCTTGGCTCGGCCGCGTCTCTTATTCGCCCAGGAAGAAGACGGTGTGTGGAGCTTCTTCTCGTTGCCTCAACATCAGAGGAGATCGTCGTCTCTTGTAGTGAATTCAAAACAACGATTGTTAGAGTTTATATGTCCATATACTCTTATATATTGATGTTGTGTATAGAGCTGATCAGGTAATGAAGTGATCATACACCGATAGCTACTCTTGAAGAGTAAGGAAAGGGCCATAGCATAACCAAATGTAGCTTCTTATCATATATAATTTCTGAAACCAAAAGACTGGTCCTATAGCAAAGCCATCGAAGATTACAACAAAGGAGAGGTGAGATAACAAAATCTGAAACATCCATACTTTTTAATTAGTACAATGTGGATTTCATTTGGTTCATGTTATATCATAAAAACATGGGGCAAGTTTTGAATTTTTTTTTTTTTAACTTTGCCGAGGTTAACCTCATCATCATCATCTTCTTAAGCTAATCTCTTTGGAAGAAATAGACTTTCATAATATTGAACGTTGAATCCTCATCCCGGTTTTTTCAAGTGACGTGCTTTAGCTAATGAGAGATGTCAAAAGCCTCCCACTTGTACCACTTATAAAAGAACATTGTAGTATAGTTCCAACATGTCTCTCCAAACAAACAACGTCACGCTTTTCCAGAGAAAAGAAATTGGAATTCTGTCTACGTCATCTTTATGACTCCATGTGATCTATCTAAAATATATTTTGGTAGTTTTTGAAGCCCAGCGGTTTACACATCACAAGCCCAATACAATGTACGTAATTTTTGTCGGTAATCCATCCTGGAAACTCTCCACAGCCTATAAAAGGAGATGTCATAAGATATTATCACGGCACTATAATTATCATAAAACCCTAGCTTTCTTTTCTTTGTGTTTAGAATCGTTTAGTCTCTATAGGAGAAGGATGGAAGATAAAGGTATTCCATTTGGATACGCAAATAAACCATTTGGGTAGGCTAGTGGTGGGAAGTTAAAGATTTAGGATTTCTTGTTCATCAAGATACCTTAATGGCAGGGGAAAGAATATTAGTTTTCCTTGTTTATGGATTCTTCTCATTCCTGCAAAGTGCAAATGTTTAATCCAATACATGTGGTTCGATTTTGGTTTGAGTTTCTTGGATTTTTGGTTTACAAATAATAGAATAAACTAAATAAAACAGGTGAAGTTATTTGAACTATACATATTAGGATTTGGTTCAATATTTAGATCGGTATTGTCCATACAGATTCATATCTACAGAGCATCAATTAAAGTATTGTTTAGAATTACCTCACAGTAAAACGTTGCATATATTACATCAAATGCAATTACAAGGAAGGTTTAATTTTTCAAATCAATCGAAGTTTGAACACCATTTTTGGAAAACTTATCACGGAAGAAAAAAGCGAGATAAGGCCTATAATATAAATACACAAAGAGAATTAAGTAAGATTTGAAGATGTTAGATAGCAGAGTAGCTATAGTTATCTTCATCAGAGGAAGGAACATGCTTGGGAGAAACAATGAGTATCACAAAAGTACCATAGAGAATTGTGATAATAGCCATGAAGTTGACAAGAAACGCTTCTGATCCAAACTTATCAAGCCCTGATTTTTCCATAAAAGTAAGTTTATCAAGAAACCCTAAAGCCGAGTTTCCAACCGCAAGAACATAAACAAAGAGGCCAAGAAACACGTGCCATGGAAGCAAGTTGCTTCTGAGAGATGATAAACCTTTAGGGAAGAAGAAGACTATAAAGCTATACAGGCACTGAAGGATTTCAATCCAAGAATGGAGGCTATAGAGATTTGGGATGAGTGACTCGTTATGATTCTTGAAAGCAGCAATGATTCCCAAGATTCCAAGAATCAGTGCAGTTGCGTGGAAAACAAGGTGGATCAATTTCTTCTCTCGTTGCTCAAGTCGAAGCCATTTGTAACTTATAATTGCTGGTAAAAAACGTAATTTTTAGACTGTATAAAATATTAATATATATCTTCATTTTTTTCTTTTTAATTTTCTGATTGTTTTACTTTTGTTACCTTCAAAAAAGTAACAAACATTACTAGATTAAGTAGGACTATATAAAGATGAAGGATGAAGCTAAATAAAGATGAATAAACAAACATTACTTAAATTAGGACAGCTGATTAAGTAGCACAACAACAACGACAGACAGATAAAATATAGATAGTTAACAATAATGAGAAAAAAAAAGATTACTAGATATACTAATCTAATTAGATTGGCTAAGAATATACACAATACAAGATTGATTAACGTAGATGCGAGAGACATAGACAAGAAAGCAAATATGTTACGTCAATGGAAACAAAATCAAAAGAGGCCAACTTGAAAAATTAAGCATCGAGAGAGAAAATGATATTTTGAAGATGAGACTCTTGTTAGTAAATTCCCATGCAAATCCACCTCTGTAACTGATTGACCAAAAAAGCACCATTGCCGATACGACTAGGGCGAGCGCGTATACCACAAACGCCACCATCCTCGTGTTATTCCGATAGCCATGTTTGTCTTGATGTACGAGGAATGTGGAAACCAAAAATCAAGAAGAACATGAGCTCTTTTGGGAGTATATAATGAAAGTCAACTACGAAACCTACACGTCCTAACAATAGTCAACCAATGGAGAATTTACGAGATATGCCACTAGCTAGATATATTATACAGGCTTAAACTCAATCTATATTAGCCCAGCCCAGCCCACCTATACCTACGGGCCTAAGTCAGTCGCATACTCACGTAGTTTACATAATCTTTGTCATAAGTCTTGCTAAGTGATGAATGATGATAGGAAATTTCCAAAGCAAATTATTGTAATTAGTTAGAACTAAGTTAGAATTGCCATAAATCTGTCTAAATCAGGACAAAAGTACAAAAATGTTCTGCCACAATCATAGGGGATATATAGTTTCTAGCATACATATTATGATTACTTGGATGAGGACAAAATTTAAAAGATTAATTAACATTTTTTGAATATAATTTTTGGATTATCTGAGCAATTTTCACTAAGAAAACTTATATAAATCTTTCATTTATAAAGTTGTTTGACATTTGTTACAAAGCTTAACTACTAAATGGCCCATTGAAGAATATGTCTTCTAGTGAACCAGATTTCTTCATACATAAAGCGGAAAGTCTTTATTTCGGGTTATTTTGACGTTATTCCCGATATTTATTTGTTATTTATTCACAATAGTACTAATTGAAAACTCTTCTGGACCTAATCTAAGAAATTATAGGAGAGAGACAGATGATAAGAGATGTGTAAACTGAAGTTAAATTAGGAGACAAAGCATGAATGCATTTAAGAGAGGGACATTGTTTGCCGCACATGTCTTCATGTGCTTCCAATATTTGCGCAATTTTATATTCATCTAATCCAGCTTCTAATCATTTTTAATCACCTATAAGCCTTTTAAAAATATTTAATCTTCATTATTAGAAAATCAAAATCATTAATTCTGATGAGTTGGTTCGATTTGAATAATTTCAGGTCTCCTTGATAGTGGTACGCTGTTAAAGAGTTGATTATGGTTTATTTAATCACACTTAATAGAATCATTATGTGCATATTTCAAAATTTGTTTGACATTGCGAATTAGTAAATAAATGAAGACTAAGTGTTGAAATTATCAAACCATTATATATATGAGTGCGGATCCTTATGTCATACACATATACATGTATATATAATTCTGTAATAAATGTGTATCATTAATATAACAGACGCAACATGCCAACATACATATATTCTATAGTGTGTCCAGCTGTAAGTATATAACATAATGCATGATGGATCATGACGAGGATGTGGCATGCAGATAAAAAGGCGTCTCTGGTTTTTCTTGGGGCCACGGCCACCAATTGTCTCAATAATATCGTTGCCTTTCATTTATCATGGTACAATAAAAACAAAATATCACTTAATTAATGGAGTATTCTTTTCGTTAAAAGTATTTGAAATTTCTTTCACAACTAGAAGCCAATAGAAACTAATTGCATTTTTATACTCCAAAATTATACTTTTATCTAGCAAATCTAAGCTGATTACTAAACCTACAATTACCAACATGAGAAAAGCTAAGCTATTCTTTCCCTTTACCTAAAATGCTAATTTCCAGATAAAAATACTTTATATTATACAAGTTTGGTTACAATCTTAGACTTTTTGAAGTCACGCAAACAAAGTAAAGGGAGGTTGAGGCGTCTATTAAATTTAAGGACCCATAAAAACACCCACCATTATATGCCTTACTGGATTAAAAAGAAAAGCACTTTTCAATTCAATATTAAACTAATAAAAGTTAATTTCCTACTCAATCTACTTATTAAAGCAGTAAGGGGGAAAAAAACCTTTAGATGGAATCTAATTATAACTCACTGATTAAGTTTTATATTAAAAAGTGTACCAATCAACCTTTATATTCTACAAGAAAAGTGATCAGTCTGTAAATCAGTTTTGTGTGTTTGTTTTTGTTTCCTCCTACATTCTTCAGAAACTGATACTAATCAGAAAAAACCTGTGTTGTATATGAATCTGAGAAATTTTGGAGTTGTGAAGGTTTTGTAAAGTTTTTGGTTTCTTTCGAGAAAACGTTAACAATGTTTAAGTCATGGAGGAACGACAAGAACAAGATCAAGGCTGTGTTCAAGCTTCAGTTTCAGGCAACTCAGGTTTGTAACAGTCTCTTATATCTCGAGACCCAATAGTTAAAAATTTCATCTTTTTCTCTGTGAAATTCAGGCAATGTTGTTCTTTATAGTCCTAGATCTGTCATTTCAAGTTTCAAGATTTGTTTTGTTTTTGATGTGGGGAAAATTTTACCTTTATATTTGAAGGTGCCAAAGCTGAAGAAGACTGCTTTGATGATCTCATTGGTTCCTGATGATGTTGGGAAGCCAACATTTAAGCTTGAGAAAGCTGAGGTTAAAGAAGGGATCTGTTCATGGGAGAATCCAATTTATGTATCAGTGAAGCTAATCAAGGAACCAAAATCTGGGATTATTCGTGAGAAGATTTACCATTTTGTTGTTGCAACAGTGAGTGAAGTCAACAATCTTTATGAGTCTTTTTTTTTCTGACAAAAAAGTCTCTTGAGCTTCATTTTGCAAAATTTCTTTCAGGGTTCTTCAAAATCTGGGTTTCTAGGAGAAGCTTCAATTGATTTTGCAGATTTTCTGACAGAAGTAGAGCCAGTAACTGTCTCCTTACCTCTCAAATTTGCCAATTCTGGTGCTGTCTTAAATGTAATCTCTCTGTCTCTTCTCTTGTCCTTATGAATCCTGTGTTAGAATTAATGAGAAGTTAAAACAACAACAGTTTTGAGGATCAAAGGCTAAGAGAGTTGGTTAAATATATAAATTGTTTGTTGTTGGTGCAGGTGACAATTAAAAAGATACAAGGAGCCAACGATTTAAAGTAAATAGTTTCTTCTTATGTTGTTGTTTTCTGCATTTTTCTTTTGTTATAGATTTTTGACTTACAGTTTTTTTGCAGATTTATTGAGGAAAATAAGGATCAAACCCTTAGCAAAGAAGACAGCTTCAAAAGTCTACCAAGCAATGATGACTTAGAAGGATATAACCAAGATGTAAGGTTCTTGGTTCAGAGAGTTCATTAAACCGTCTTGTCTATTGAGAAAGATTGTGAGTTACCGATCTTTTGTGTGTTTTGAATTTTTTTTTGTAGGAAAGGAGCTTAGATGTAAACATGGCTAAGAATGCTGGTCTAGGAGGTTCTTTTGATTCCATTGGTGAATCGGGATGGATAGATGGAATGGATGGGAATGCGCGGTTACCTCAGCGGCATAACTCAGTTCCTGCAACGAAAAACGGGCATCGAAGATCAAACACAGATTGGTCAGCTAGTTCAACATCAGATGAGAGTTATATAGAGTCAAGAAACAGTCCAGAGAACAATTTCCAAAGAGGATTCTCTGGTGTTACTGAATCAAGTGACCCTATTGAGAAGCTCAAGATGGAATTGGAAGCATTGAAGAGGCAATCCGAGTTATCCGAGCTTGAAAAGCAGTCTTTAAGGAAGCAGGCAATAAAGGAGAGTAAACGAATACAAGAACTGGCTAGGGAAGTTAGTTATCTTAAGGGTGAAAAAGATAGAGCTTTGGAAGAGTGTGAAAAGCTCAGGATGCAGAATAGTAGAGATGAGGCTGATGCTGAAAGCAGATTGAGATGCATCAGTGAGGATTCCAGTAATATGATTGAGGAGATTAGAGATGAGCTGAGTTGTGAGAAGGATTTGACTAGTAATCTTAAGTTGCAGTTGCAGAGAACACAAGAGTCGAACTCTAATTTGATTCTGGCTGTGAGGGATCTCAATGAAATGATGGAGCAGAAAAACAATGAGATATCTTCTCTTAATAGATTGTTAGAGGAGGCTAAGAAGCTTGAAGAAGATAAAGAAATGGATTCTGGACAGAATGAGATAAATACACTAAAGCAACAGATCGAAGATTTGGATTGGGAGTTAGACTCTTACAGGAAAAAGAATGAAGAACAAGAGATTCTATTGGATGAGCTTACTCATGAATATGAGTCCATAAAGGAGGAAAACAAAAATATGTCCTTAAAATTAGAGCAGCAACAATGCTCAAAAGCGGAAGGCGAATTCTCGGATTCTAAGTATATGATAGAAGAATTGGAATCTCAGGTAGAGATATTGGAAGGCAAACTGAAGCAGCAATCGTTGGAGTACTCGGAATGCTTGATTACAGTTAATGAACTTGAGAGTCATGTCAAGGAGTTAAAGAAAGAACTGGAGGACCAAGCACGAGCTTTTGATGAAGATCTTGACACAGTGATGCGTGAAAAAACTGAACAAGAGCAAAGAGCTATCAAAGCAGAGGAGAATCTGAGGGAAACAAGATGGAAAAACGCTATCACAGCAGAGCGGCTTCAGGAAAAATGTAAGAGGCTTTCACTAGAAATGGAATCAAAGCTGAGCGAGCATGAGAGTCTGACAACAAAAACATTGGCTGAAGCAAACGAACTTCGTCAACAGAACAAAAATCTTGAGGAAATGCAAGAGAAAGCACACAGAGAGATAATAGAAGAGAAAGGGCTAAAGAAGCATGTGGAAGAGAAGAACGAAGTTTTGTCAATGAAAGTCCAAATGCTTGAAGGGGAGGTTGTGAAGCTCACGAAGCTGAGAGATGAGTCGAACACAGCAGCTACTGAAACCGAGAAGATAATACAAGAGTGGAGAAAAGAAAGAGATGAGTTTGAGAGAAAATTTGCTTTGGCTAAAGACGAAGCCAATACAAGGCAGAAAGAGTTAACTATCAGTATATCGTCAAACGATGAGAAAGAGACCAGGCTCCGGAATTTGAAAAAAGAAGTGGAAGGTCTAAGCCTACAGTACAGTGAATTACAAAACAGTTTTGTTCAAGAAAAAATGGAGAATGAAGAACTGAGAAAACAAGTATCTAACTTGAAAGTCGATATTCGGAGGAAAGAAGAGGACATGACTAAAATCCTAGATGCAAGGTACATTGACATATACTAACTAAACTGACATGTTATTTTTCACTGGTGAAGATTTGAGTTATTACGTCTTAACACGAAAATCAACAGGATGGAAGCAAGGTCACAAGAAAACGGGCACAAAGAGGAGAATCTAACAAAACTATCAGATGAATTGGCTTATTGTAAGAACAAAAACAGTTCAATGGAGAGAGAATTGAAAGAAATGGAAGAAAGATATTCAGAGATAAGCCTGAAATTTGCAGAGGTAGAAGGCGAAAGACAACAACTTGTGATGGCTGTCAGAAATCTCAAAAACGGTAAGAAGTTTTAGTATTTTGTATGTTGCTGCGAGTACAATTGTCGTAACATCATAGTAGAAAATTACGATATAACTTGTGTTGTTAATAGAATTCGTTTTTCTCATAAACCATTATTTTATAAACTTGTCAAGAAATCTATATTTTCCTATGAAAAGCATTTTGACTAAATCTTCGTTTAAGAGTAAGAGTAGACCCATGAAATAGTATGAGAACTTGGCTATAAGAACATTAGAACACTATTATCTCAAACCTATGATTCCATTCCGGAGAGACTCCATAAGTATTTGGTCAGTTAATTATGATCTTCAAAACACTGAAACAGTAAGCTTACATAAAGTTTATGATATACCGACCTCCAAATCTGATCACCACACTGAATTTCTGACTTGTTCTTGCTTAGTTTTCGCGTTCTACGGCCTGTTTGATTCTTTACTTCCAGATTAGTTTTGTTTGGCTTCCAGTTCCATTCACTGCGAAAGATAGAGACTGGAAAGAAAAATGTTACGTGTTATAAATTATAATGTAAAGAACAATCACTGGTATGAACAAGTCACATATATAGGAATAATATAGAACAAGTACCTGCTTAGCTCGCTTATCAAGTGGTGTACACGACTTAAGAGGCGTGTAAGATCTCTCGTTTTTTGGCGAGGCTGAAGAATTTTTTGACCGCTTCTGCTTTTTCTCTTCTGGAATTTGTTTGCCTCCTTTATACTTGAAAAACTCTAGTATGGAAGGACTCTTTCTCTTAGTATTAGGTTTCTTTATATTCCCTGGAGTTTCCAAACTAGAAGGAGTGACATAAGAAGGAAGAGACTGTTGTTGTTTCCTTGCTCTGCTTCTTTCTCGGACTCTGTTAAGAAACTCGATCGTCCAAGGAGAACCTTGAACTGTATTTGGAGAATAGACTGCGTTTGATAGTGGAGATCCACCAAAGTGTGATATCTCTTCTCTAAATGGAAGCTCGGTAGTTGGAACTGTAGATCTCCGTGTAAAGACTTCCTCCAAAAGGGTTCTTTGGCGTTTTGCTGGATAGTTATCAACATAGCCACGCAAAGAAGCATTGTTGTCATTTTTTGAATCTTTCTCGGTGCCTAACCTTTCGGAACTCGAGTTAATCTCAGCCGCTTTTGGGAAATTAGGATGGAGAGATTCAAAGAAAGATAACTTCCTTGCAGATTTTGTTCTTCTTGGAAGTTCTTCTTCATTAACATCAGATACTATTGGTGCAAACCTATTATAACCAGGAGAAGGCGGGAAGTCTTCCTCGAGAAATTTACTATCCGCTATGTTGATAACTTCACCTTTGTAGTTTGCCATGAAACTCTCTGAATTCCTAGTATCATGCAAGTTTATATTTTCCATTACTGGAAATTTACATCCTCTGTTCTGGCTCTTGAAATCCTCTTTAACTGGGAAATTCCAATCTTCTAATTCAGGAATTCCAGCAAGACTGTCCTCCATTGAAAAATCAGGTAGATCCTTTTCCCAAAAGGCGTCCGCTGACGATGAACCAGACTTTGACTTCGAGTCAAATCTCTCTGGATCTTTAGATGGCCAAGAGTCATTTGGATGAATGATCCCAGAAGATCTGCGAGGTACATTGGAGAATTCAGTGACAGGGTCAAAATGAAATATGTCATTATCTCTAGATGACCAAGAATCATCCAGTTGGAAACCCCTTGAAGGCTTGAGCTGTGCATCAGCAAATTTTGTCGAGGGAACAAAATGGACCAAGTCGTCCATATCTATATCATCTTTCCCATTAATGTACTGTTTCTTTTTTGAACCTGAGTGGGCACCGAAATGGTGTATGTCTGAGTCAGCTCCAGAAGATACCGAAGAAGAACTGTCTGTCATTACAGACCTAGAGTCCTCCCTCGCACCATATTTGCATAGTGAACTAAAAAGATCAGCACTCTCCTCAGGTACATGATACTTTTGCAACCTTTCAACTTTGCTACTATGTGGGAGCTTCATGAATTCGAGAAGTGACCCAGTAGATGACAGAATTACTTGAGCTGTAAGTGGATTCACAGAAGGAAATTTGACAAGAAATGATTCTCCAAGCGATTCGGACTCAGGCATTTTAGCTTGGAGTCCAGAAAACTTGACAGAAGATCTGATACACCTCAATATAATTTCATCAGTTAAATCAGCTGACGGTGAGCAAAAAAACTGTAAATTGATTCCCAGGCTACCAGCAGCTGCATACAGTTCATCAGAAGAGTCCATTATTGTAGCCAGGCAGACGGGCTCCCCTTCAAAAACCTACAGGAAAATAAAATAAAAGCATTTATTAAGAAGTGCTGCGGGCTCACTCTTAGAAGAAACCATCGCAGAAAAATCTAGTAAGCTTGATTTCATCAATTTAGTGAAAGTATCAGAAGAGATTAAAGTGAAAAATAATATCGATTAAATAGAGTGCAATGTTCCCAGGAAAGAGTGCTAAGAAGCAAAGTTTAGAGGAATTTACCATAATGCAGCTGCTGAAACTGAAGCTCAATGATGTCAAAACATTGGTCGCAATATCCCCAATCCATGAAAGTGAGCTTGACGAAGCACTAATAGTTGCAGCCGACTTTTTACTAGTATTTTCACAATCATACCATAGTAGGCAAATTGCAGGACTTAGCATCAGGTCCACAGGTAGATCTGAATCGCGCTCCACAACTTGCACTCCTTCTTTTTCCATTGCCAACACCTTCTGGTATGTACTTCTTCTGGATATAATCATCTCCTTATCAACATTTTTTGTGTTCACAACAATCACAGCTCTTTGGTCAGAGAGAACTCCCTGTTCAATCATCCCACTTTTTCTTCCAGATTCTTGAGGCATGGAGACAAATTTAGAATCCTTTGTAGTTTCTGAAGATTCTGTGTAACACACACTTTCAAGTGGAACAAAGTTCAACACTTCTTCCAGCCACTCAGTTTTAGTCTCGAGTTCATCTCCCTACAAAAGAAGCATTAAAGTTCAGTTATAGGTTCTCGTACACTGATGCATATTCTGGAATATTATATTGAAACAAAGATTTAAAATACATGCAGTTAAGGAAGTAACTTTGAATACTAGTGATGAGACAAAACAATTTTAGGTTAACCTTATGTGATTTTCAGACTCGCAAAAATTTAGGTATGTCATATGTGCTCTCAGGGAAAAAATATTTGTGCTATAAATTGCTCCTCTGCTCTGGATTAGATACCGTCAACACAGACTCTTCAACCATATTATACAATCTACAGATATGATCTTTATAGTAGAAAAGGTTGAAAGTGACTGCTGCTCACCTTTCGGATTTTGACACCATAAGGTACTGTAACACCTGCAGAGAGTTGCCCGCATGCACTGGAAATATCCAGCTCTACTTTTATGAAATGGAAGCAAGGAAAGGAAGAAAACTTCGAAAGAGAAGAAAATCTGGATGCGGCATTTGAACCTCCATATTCTACAATGATGCTGAAATTCTCCAGAGGAAAAGATGGAGAAATTTGCCTTGGATCAGAAATCACAAACTAGTTAGCTTAACTACTCTCCAAAAGGACCATCGAACTAAGTGTTATTCACCAAATAATAGTCAAAAGTATGTTTCTTAGCAGGATAACCAAAGACATAAAAAAGAGTAGCACTTTCACGAGCAGATGGCATCAAAAACTGTATTTGGTTCCCTTTCCAGTTCCCATTAAAATTAGTTTCGAAAAGCTAAGATAATTGATAAGGATACAGTTGTAACAAGAAATATTACTCACTCGTATGAGACAATTAGACAGTCTGAGATCGGCAGGAAACCAAGCTCTGTGGTTTTAAACTCCTTGGCTTCATTAACATGTGGTTGATTTCCACTCGGGGAGGGACTGTTGAGCTCATTGTTAGACACCCCCATGGAACTCAATAGTCTCTTCAGCGAGGACCAAAAAGCTTTCTCAGCCAAAAATAATGCTCTAAAGTTCCCCTGAGCAAGTTCCGACTGTAAAATCCCCTGGATAACAGCTAGTGATGGGTGTGATCTTGTGATGTCTGTCTCAACTGACTTGTGTTCTGTTTCAACTGATGAGTAGAGGGTATGCAATCCAAGCTTCATGGAAATTGAGCTCCGACACAACTTGTTAAGATAGAGATATGCCACATGAATACCGAAGAAACACATATACCATGTCATCTGTTTAATCGCTAGTAATAATGCAAATGTGAAAGTCTTATCATCCGCCAACTGTGTTCTGTTGACATTTGCCTTTCTAATGCAGTTAATAAGCTTTCCTTTAGAGATGCTGAGTAACTTAATTTTATCTTCTGATAAATTTGAAATCAATTCTGACTCATCTTTCACAAGAGTTAAATAGCTCTTCTCAAATTCCCAAACCAGCGCCACAATATTTCCTGAAGGGCACACACTGTGAAGTATCATATCATCTGTCTTCGGGTTTGGGTGAATGTCACCAGATATAGATGAAGCCTTAAAGTCAGTAGACATAACTTGATGGCTGGTATTCTTAGCAGCTTCGACTCTAGAATCCAGATGCTCTTCAATCACAACCTTCTGAGGATCCATGAAAAAGGTTAAGTCATCAAAAGCAGACATTGATTTGAACAGCAAAGAAGCCTTCTTGGCATTATTATCCTCTCCACAATCCTTGGCCCCTGTTTTTTGACAAGGTTTTTCCAATAACCCATGGGAAGTATTAAGAGGAGGATGCTCATCAATGGTAGATATAGGATATAAAGGTTCTGTACATCTCTCTGCAAGTGGCTCGCAGAAAGCTTCTTCAGAGAAAATGAAATCATAAACCCATTTGTCTCCTTCTGAAGATTCCCACTCAAAATCGATGCTGCATACAAATATTTCTTCATAAGGATAATCACCAAAAGGGGCTTCATGGTTGTGTTTTTTTTCTTCAAGAAGGTTCCAGGTCAAGTAAATGTCATTTAATGCAGACAAGGATTGAGGCTTGATTTCTGACAATGCATCCTCATAAATGAAATCCAGAGATCTTGTAATCTCATAATCATATAAAAGTGGTGTAGGCAGAGACTTGAAGGCATCATCTGTGAAGGCAAGTTCAGAACTGACAACTAATTCATCAAAATTCTTGAAGTTCATGTCTTCACTGAACATCCCATGACATATTTCTGTTTCAATGGTTTTTTGAAGACAAAGGAATACATCAAAAACATCAGATATCTCCAGATCCAGAATCTGAAACTCCTCAAAAGTTACAGGGACCGTGGTAAAGTCATGATCAACAGCCACCTTTCCCAGTTCAAACTGAATGTTCTCCTTAGCATTTGATATTTCCAGGATAGTCACTATATCTGTTTCAGAAAATTCATCCTCTGGTACCACACCAGATTGGAAACTCTTGTTCGAATAGCAATCTATAGAGAGGAAATTCAATAGATCATAATCCTTAGAGCTTATAAGCTCCTTGGAATTGATAATGAGAGAACTCTCTGCATTCATGTCTTGGGGTTCAATTGTTTTGAGAACAGTAAATAAATTATCAAGCACAGGTAAGCTTGATGGTACACTCAACTGACTCAAGTTTATTTCCTCAACTTCTAGAATCGGAAATCTAGCACCTTTGAACCATGGTTGAGTCTTGCATTCATTTTCTGGTACTGAAGCATTGCTCTCTGTGAAGTAATCAGAAGAAATGTAATCAACAGAATAAACCTTTTGTTGAATGTCATTTGAGTTCTGTAGGATAATATCTGACTCGTCATATTTAACCTGCAATAAGAAGACTATATAAAATCAGATGATGACTGGAGATGAAAATTCAGAATCAGCTTAACAAGGCCAGAATGTTGAAATGAGGTGCTAAAAGAATTTTCGATGAAACTGTTTTAGAGTCAAAGACCTTTGCCAATTGGTAAGGAGAATCGAAACCAGAGAAGAACAGGATAACCAGTTACAGCAAAATCAAAAACTGATGTGGTGCAGGGTAGCCAGGATTTACCGGCTCATTTACGATTTCTAGAACTTCAGAGAAACATTGAAGATCCTCCCTCTTGGATAAGAGCATTTCCTCCTACATATAAGAAGACAACTTATCTTGCAAGGAAAAAGAAACAGTACATGTTTACACTACTTGAGCAATACCATTTCAAAATCCAGCTCCGGAGTCTCCAACTGGATAATTTTAAATGTGGCTTTTTCCTCAATTGAATTTCCATTATTCTTCTGCAATATAACACAACTTAGGTTATTCAAACTCCCATAAGCTAGCAGAATTTCCATCTCAGGTATGAATGTGAGAGCGAAGAAACAATCATTACTAAGTGATGACACTACTACATATAGAAACTGAGCAAACACACCACAAATTCAGCAAAATCTAAAACCATTCTCACTATAAGAATTAGTCATAGACTGAAGAAATTCGAAATTTCATCTCCAGATACTGAGAATCCACACATCCAAGGAACTTTACCTCGTCTGAAAAATAACCTCCGAGGGAAGAAGAGTTGTCGATTTCAAAAGCTCCATAGTCAACACTGACGCGATCGGGAACCACATCGGAAAGAAACTTCGACAAAACAGCTTCAATAGGCAAATTTCCGATCGGGAGACAGACATTTTTGACGGATACAAATCGAAGACGGTCATCTTCGTCGTCGTAGACCAGATGTTCCGGGAAATTATCAGGAGGCGAAAGATTGAGGAAGCCTAGGGTTTCAAATACAAGAGAAGATGGAGTAGAGAAGTAATCGATATTAAGAAATCGAGTTTGCATTGTACTTTTCCAGATCCTTCTTGGAATATGAGACTGTAACAGAGATGATGAAGACGAAGACGAAGAAGAGAACGAATTTGAAATTGGCGGTTTAATTCTTCGAATAAATTAATAAAAATAAATACCTTCGCCGATTTCCATAAGAGAAGATAACAAAGTAACGTTCGCCACATGCCGTCTTTTGCCGTTTTAATTCTTTTAAACAGCACGCATTTGGTATCGAAATGTGCGCCGTTTTGGAATATTTAAACAACACACAGTGCAAATGTAAAATAACCACATGATGGGCCAATTAGACGTGGACCGACTATTATCGACTAGGTTCGTTCTTTAAAGATTGGATAAAAGATAATGCCACATAGCCACGTAGAGAGCAAATGGTTTGAGACGTGTCCGGAGGAAACGGACGCACCGTACGTGTCACAATTCTACAGAAGTAAAGAGACAGAAGCTAGAGAGAGTTGGTTCGGCCATATGTCGTCATTCTCTCTATAAACTTTCGAAAACCCTTTTCTAATTTTTACGCAAAGAAGAAAACAATAAAAACAGAGAGAGTTTGATTCATTCCATTGGAAAAACAGAAGACAACTTTAGAAAATAGATATGCAGTCGCAAATTACACGTCCTTATGGTCATGATCAGGCAGATGAGTCAATAAGAATTCACCATCCAGGTATGTATATTAGTAGTATTAATCTAAATTCAAAAAAAAAAAAATCATCTTTGCCTTTTATCTATTGTGATTCGGTTACAGAGGAAGAAGAACATCATGAGAAAAGAACTTCTAAAGTGTTAAAGAAAGTAAAAGAAAAAACTAAGAAGATAAAGAGCACTCTCACTGGTCATGAGCATGATCACGATGTGGACGAAGAAGATGAGTATGATGAGCCAGACCCAGAAGTGCACGGTGCACCAGGTTATTGTTTGTTTTGTATTCCGTTAAATAAATTAAAATCAGTAGTTATGTTTTTTTGTGTATTAACGGTTTTTTTTATGGGTATGCAAAGTATATGAATCATCTGCCGTGAGAGGCGGTGTAACAGGTCAACCTGAGTCTCTGAGATACGCCGGAGAAACTACTGTTCCGACACCGGAGGAGATTGTTCCTCCAGGGACAAAGGTTTTTCCTGTCGTGTCTTCTGATTACACCAAACCCATTGAGCCTGAACCATTACAAGATACCTTATACGGACACGAGGCACTGTCTCATCCTGCAAGAACGACCGATAAATCGGACAAAGAAGAGAGAAGAGAGGAGGCACCGATTTATCATCCTCTCAGAATTTCTGAACTGACGGAGAGAGAAGAGAGCATAGAGGCTCATCATGAACCAATGAACACTCCTGTTTCTCTGCTTTCTGCAACAGAGGATGTGACTAGAACGTTTGCTCCTGGTGGTGAAGATAAACATCTTGGTGGTCAACGTAAAGTCAACATTGAGAGGCCTAAAGGATTGGAGGAAGATCCAGCTGCTCCTGGAGGAGGGTCTGATTATCTTAGTGGTGTATCGAACTATCAGTCTAAAGTTACTGATCCCACCAAACAAGGTAACGAACCTTGACCGAGAAGTTAAGATTGTTTTTAAGGGTTTATATGAATCTGTAAGTAAACTCTTGTGTGCTTGTGTTTAATCTAGGAGGTGGAGAAATTGGAATACCAAAGATTGCTGAGTCCCTTGGTAGGATGAAAGTGACTGATCAGTCTACAGAACAAGAAACAGGACCAGGGTTAGAAAAAGACTTGCCGACGAGAAGCCATGAGTCTGATCAGAAGAGCGAATCTAAAACCGGTAAGGATTCCCCGACGATATTTGGAGAGAAATCAGGAGCTGCGCTGGGGGAAGATTTTTCAACTACCGAGTTGGTAAGAGACTTACCAACGGGAACTCATGATCAGTTCTCACCTGAACTTTCACGTCCTAAAGAGAGAGATGACTTTGAGGAGACCAAAGATAAGGCAACACAGGAGACTAAACCCAGAACCTATGCAGAGAAGTTAGCTTCAGCTACTTCGCCTATAACCAACAAAGCTATAGCGGTTAAGGATGCCGTGGCCTCAAAGCTAGGGTACTCCGGAGAAAGCGGTGGAGGCGAGCAATACGAGAGCTCAGCAAGAGATGAAACTCCGAGATCTGCTACGGGCTACGGGCAAAAAGTGGCAGGAACTGTTGCTGAGAAGTTGACTCCGGTCTACGAAAAGATCAAAGAGACAGGATCAAATGTGATGACGAAACTGCCTCTTTCCGGAGGTGGAAGTGGAATGGAGGAGACGCATCATCGGGAAGGGAAAGGTGTGTCGACTAGAGATTACCTATCGGAGAAGCTGAGACCTGGAGAAGAAGACAAAGCTTTATCGGAGGTGATAGCTGAGAAACTTCATTTAGGAGGAGGAGAGAAGAAGAAGACGATGACAAAGGAGATGGAAGTGACGGTAGAGAAGATACCTACCGAGAAAGTATTGGAAGAAAGAGAACACGGTGAGGTGGTTGGGGAGGAAGGGAAAGGAAGAGGAGGAATGGCGGGGAAATTTAAAGGAGCGGTCACTTCTTGGCTCAGTGGTACGAAGCCGAAGTCTCCACATTCCGTTGAAGAGTCTTCACCATCACTTGGCTCCACCGTTGGTAAAACTCTCACATTCGTCCTTGTTATGCGTTAAATTAAGATTTTTATGTGTTTTAAGTGTTTTATTATATTTGTACTCGAATATGTTTTTTTTTTTGCAATGCATGATAGGGCCTACAGGGTTTTCGGATTCTGGTGGAAGTGAGGTGGGAATGACTGGTGTTGGTAGCGGAGCCGTGCCGGTGCAGAAGGGACTTGGGAACTGAGAATCGGTTTTGCTTTTGTATGTTTTGTTTGATGCTTTTGTTTCTGACTTTGTATGTATTTTGATGTTATCGTTGTTTGTATGAAAGGTATTTGGGTTAATAAATTATCAAAATGCAAAACACAAGAATGTCTATCTCAAAAACAAAGTATTAATGAAAGTAACATGTCAATTTCTAGTTTTCTAAGGATTAACAAAACACTAAGTAATAAAATCATCTTAAGTTTTTAATTTTATTTATTTAACTCATCTTAAGTCGAAACATCAAATTCTAAATTAACTTTTCACCTCAACATACTAAATCCTAAATTTTAAAAACTAAACCATAACATGAAACTTAAGTTTTGAACTAACAATAAACTCTAAATTTAAAAGTAGTTTGTTTTTTATTTTTGAAAAAATATACTATATGTTTTCTGTTTAGTGTAAAACAAAATAACTTTCATATAATCTTTGTTTATACAGATAAGACATTAAGAATAATAAAAAAATACTTATTTAGCGCTAGCCACATGTCGTCTTTCAATTTCAAATGAAGACGATCTGCCAATTATCTTTTCGAGTAATGCACAGTTGGTGGCTAAATAAATTTGAAAATTTGAATTTTCGAATGAGAATGAGGTTACGCTTGTTACATTTTAAACAACACACAAATATAATTGTAAAGTAACAACACAATGGGCCAATGGACCTGGACCTAGTACCATTAATAGAAAGTTACACAATGATTCTCATAGGGCGACTAATAAAAAGATCATACCGACATCAGATTAAAAAAGAAAAATCATATACCGACATAAGTTCAAAAAGAAAAGAGAAAAGATCAAGTCGACATAGACAGACACACGTAGAGAACAAAAGTCTGAGACGTGGCACCACGAAACGGACACTTCGTTCGTGTCATTGTTCTCTCTCAGTCTCTCTATAAACTTTAGTGAACCCTCCTCTGTTTTTTCTCAGATAGATATGCAAACAAGAAAACAATCCACAGGAATTAAGAGTTTGATCGGTTTTCTTGGAAAGAAAAAATTCTTTGGAAAATGGATCAAACAGAGAAACCAATCAAACCCCAGTTCCCAGAGTCAGGTATATATTTATACACAAGTAGATTCTAATTTCATAAGCTTGGGTTTTATTTATTTATTATTAATGTGACTTACTTTATAACAATTCCTCTTAATTTGCCTTATTATTGTGATTTGAATACAGAAGAAGAAGTACATCATGAGAATGGTGCGTCTAAAATGTTTAGGAAAGTGAAGGCAAGAGCGAAGAAATTTAAGAACAGCATTACTAAACATGGCCAAAGCCATGAGCATGATCACGCTGTAGTCGAAGAAGACGATGAAGATGACGAGCTAGAACCAGAAGTGATCGGTGCACCAGGTTACTTTCTTTACAAGTTACTTCAATTTACGATAACATGATCATGTTATTTTTTGTGACATTAACAGTTTACTGGTTTTATATATGTATGAAAACAGTGAGAGGTGGTGTAACGAGTCAACCTGAGTCTATGAGTCATCCAATAGAAGCTAATGTTCCGGCACCGGAAAAAATTGTTCCACCAGGAACAAAGGTTTTTCCTGTCTTGTCTTCCGATTTCACCAAACCCATTGAACCTGTATCATTACAAGATAACTCTATCGGACATGAGGCACTTTCTGATCCTGTAAGAACGACGGATAGTTCAGACAATGAACAGAAAAGGGAGGAACTGACTCATTATCCTCTCGGAGTGTCGGAACTGACGGACGGGGACGGGAGCAGAGAGGCTCATCATGAGCCAATGGACAATCATGTGTCTCTGCTTTCTACAACAGAGGATGTTACAAGTACGTTTACTCCTGATAGTGAAGATGAATATCTCGTCGGTCAACGGAAAGTCAACGTCAAAACGCCTAAAAAGTTGGAGGAAGATCCGGTAGTTCCAGGAGGAGGGACAGATTATCTTAGTGGTGTGTCAAATTATCATCAGTCCAAAGTTAACGATCTCACCCATGAAGGTAAGAACTTTGAGCGAGAATTGAATTAAGATTCGTGTTTTTAGGGTTTATGAAGAAGATGTAGTAACTCTTGTCTGTTGTGTGTGTAGATGGAGAAGCTCAAGTACCAGAGATTACCGAGTCTCTTGGCAGCTTGAAAGTCACAGATGAGTCTTCTGATCAAAAATCAGGGTTTGAAAGAGACTTATTGATGAGAAACCATGACGCTGAGTTGGAAAAAGATATTTCCATAAGAAGCAATGAATTTGATCTCAAGACTGAATCTGGAGTTAACAAGAATTCTCCGACGGGCTTTACCGGTGATTTAGGAGATAAGGTGGGGGAAGATTTTCCAAGGAGAAGCTATGAATCTGATCAGAACACAGAATCAGAAATCAACAAGAATTCTCCGACGGCATTATGCAGCGCGTCAATCGTTGGGCTTGGAGAAGATTTTCCGGTGAAAAACCATGAGTTAGGTCTGAAGAACGAATCTGGAAGCGGCAAGGATTCGCCGGCGGGATTTATCGGAGAATCAGAAACTAGTCTTGGGGAAGATTTTCCGGCGAAGGAAAGCAATGGATACGGAGAGGAATCAGAATCGGAACTGGAGAAAACTTTTCCGGCGAAATGTGATGATGTGAAAGTAGAAACAGAGTTGGGAAGAGACTTAACAACGGAGACTCATGATACGCTCGCACCGGAAATTTCTCGTTCCAAAGAGAGAGATGAGTTTGAAGAGAGCAGATATAGTTTTGAGGAGACGAGAGATGAGTCACAGGAGTCAAAACTTAGCAGCTACACAGACCCAATAGCTTCAGCTACTTCAACATTATCTAACAAAGCTATAGCGACGAAGGATTCTGTAGCTTCAAAGCTAGGTTACTCCGGAGAAAGCCCCAAAGGTGATGAGACTCTAGTGGCGAGAACTTTTGATGAAATTTTGACTCCGACCAAAGAAACAGGATCAACCGTGACGACGGAATTGCCTCTCTCCGGAAATGGAAGTGACTTGGAGGAGAAGCAACAAGAAAAAGGTGTTTCCGCTAGAGATTATCTTGCGGAGAAACTGAGACCTGGAGAAGAAGACAAAGCTTTGTCTGAGATGGTCGCCGAGGAACATCTCGGAGGAGGTGAGAAGAAGACGACAACAAAGACTAAAGAGGTGGAAGTGACTGTGGAGAAGATCTTTAATGAGAAGGAACCGGAGGATAAAGAAAACGGTGAGACAGTTACAGAGGAAGTGAAAGGAGGAGGAGGAATGGTGGGGATGATTAAAGGATGGTTCAGTGGTGGTGCGACGGAGGAGGTGAAGCCGAAGTCACCACATTCAATTGAAGAGTCTTCACAATCACTCGGTAGCACCGTTGGTAATAAACTCCCTCGTCCTTGTGTTGTTCGTTTAATGAAGATTTTAGTGTGTTTTATTACGTTTGTGATTTGGTCAAATATTTTGTTGCAATGGTTAGGGACAATGGGGTTTTCTGGTTCCGGTACAAGTGAGTTGAGAGAAACTGGAGGTGGTAGTGGAGTTGTGCCCATTCGGAGGGAGCTTGGAAACTGAGATTTGGGTTTTGATTTTGAATGTTTATTTGGTGTGTTTTGTTTGGTGTCCCATTGTTTGTGGGCTGACTTATGTATTATGTTATAATATTTGTTTGTGTGAAAAAGTTGATATTGAATTAATAAAATATTTGCTTTTGATTTAAAATATCTGCTTACAGCTTTAAAATACAAAAAAAAAAAAAACAATTGAGGAGAAAAATGTTAGCGTCGGATATTTTATAGGTGTAAGCTGATGATGGTAAGAGTCTCTAAAAAAAGTGTGTAGTATTATTAGTTGATATACCACACAAATTGGTCTTTCCACATTTTTTCTGGTATTTTCTGATCTTATTCTATTCTATCAAAATGTTTATTTGATTTCTTATTTATTTATGGGATGAATAATATTTATATCCAACATTTGAAAATACGGTTGGAATTTGAACAGTTTTTGAGTGTATTCCTTTTTCTTTACTTTTTTTTTCCTTCAAATGTATAGTCGATTTTTATTCAAATGTTGTATTTTTAAAAATATACCCAAACCATGGCAAATTTTATTTAATAGCAAAAAAAAGAAGGGACCCACAAAATCACCTAAAAATATGAAAATAGCGAATCTATCGGTAGAGGTGGGGTCACCAAACAAATTCGCATGAACTTATTATTATTCTCACAAATCGCAGAGAGCGTCTCAACTACACCCATCACAAACACATTTTCAATTTCAAATCCCCCAAAAAAAAAAAAAATCTAAAATTTTCACATAAAAACTCTTAAATTTCACCAATCCTCCTCTCTTCTTCGATCCAATTCAATCAAAAATTCAAGATAGAAGAAAAAAAAGATGGGGGTGGCTCAAGCAATGGAAGCTTTAACAGAACGAGCAGGTCTAATGAAAGAGTCTCTACAAAAGAGCCAAACCATTACTGATAATATGGTTGGAATCCTTGGCTCCTTTGATCATCGTCTCTCCGCTCTTGAAACCGCCATGCGTCCCACTCAGGTTCTCTCTATTTCTCTTTTTTTTTTTTTAATTAACTAGGGTCTCTGAAACATTTTATATGTTGTGGAATTTTAGATCTGTTCTTTTTTTTTTTTTAATCCCATTACTGAAATCGAAATCAGGTTCTGAATTTTGAGAGAAAATTTCTGGCTTCTTCTTCTTCTTCTTCTTCTTCTTCTTCTTCTTCTTCCAATTTTGCTAATTTTAAATTGTTATTTTTTTAATGTTTTTTTTTTTTGGTGTGTGATTAAATGTGTTTTGTGTAGATAAGAACACATTCTATAAGAAGAGCTCATGAGAATATTGACAAGGCATTGAAAGCAGCTGAGGTTATTTTGGATCAATTTGATCTCTCTAAAAAGGTTTGTGATTCTCTTTTGTTTTCTTGTCTTTCAAGTTATCATTTTTCACTAAAAAAAAGATTGATAATTTTTTTGTTTGTTAGGCGGAAGCTAAAATATTGAGAGGACCACATGAGGATCTCGAAAGTTATCTAGAAGCAATTGATCAACTAAGAGGCACTATCAAATTTTTCAGCAACACCAAGATGTTTAAGAGTGCTACTGGAGTTATTAGTCATGCTCATGGTTTGCTTTCTAAAGCTCTATCTAAGCTAGAGGATGAGTTCAGACAGATACTGCAAAACTACAGGTTCTTCTTTGGATATGCAGATTAAGACTTGTGCCCAATTGAATCTAATTCGTTTGCTCATGAAAGGATTGTGTTTAACACTTGTTTCTTTTTCTTTCAAAATTTTAGCAAACCAATGGAACCTGATCGTCTTTTCGAATGTCTTCCAAGCAATCTTCGACCATCATCAGAAAGTGAAGGTGGTGGTGGTGGTGTTGGTGGCAAGAACCATGATCCGCATAACAAGAGCTTAGAAAACGCTATTTTTACAGTTCCAACAGTGATTCCCCCGAGGGTTCTTCCTTTGCTTCATGATTTGGCCCAACAAATGGTCCAAGCTGGTCATCAGCAACAACTTTTCAAAACTTACAGGTCCAACTTTTCCTAATAAGTCTCATTCTCTTCTCAGTTTTATATCAAATAGAGAATCTATAGTCTCTTTCTTGTTCTGTTAGGGAAGACTCCTCCTTTCATAACTTAAAACCATTTTTCTCTTGGTTCATGAATTGTATATTGATCCATATTAGTTTTGGTAATTTACTAGGGATACTCGAGCTGCGGTGTTGGAGCAGAGCCTACGGAAATTAGGAGTGGAGAGGCTTAGCAAAGATGATGTTCAGAGAATGCAATGGGAGGTCTTAGAGGCCAAGATTGGAAATTGGATTCATTACATGAGAATATCTGTACAAAACTCTTCCAAGAAACAACAATAACTTAATATATAGATTACCTTTTTCCTTCATTAACACGGCGTTTGCTTTCGTTGCCTTGAGACAGGTCAAGCTGTTATTTGCTGCGGAAAAGAAGATCTGCGACCAAATACTCGATGGTGTTGAGTCTCTCAGAGACCAATGTTTTGCTGAAGTCACTGCAAATAGTGTAGCTGTGTTGCTTAGCTTCGGGGAGGCTATTGCTAAAAGCAAGAGATCACCGGAAAAACTTTTTGTTCTGTTAGATATGTATGAAATAATGAGAGAGCTTCAGCCTGCGGTAACGTTTAATGTCTCACATCATCACACATAGTGTCAATTAATGTGTATTAGTGCAACCTAATTGTTTTTTATTTATAGATTGAGTTGGTCTTTGGAAGCAAACCTTGTACCGAGATGAAAGAGTCTGCGTTGAATCTAACAAAGCGATTAGCTCAAACAGCTCAAGAAACTTTTGCTGATTTTGAAGAAGCTGTTGAAAAGGATGCTACCAAAACCGCAGTTATGGATGGAACAGTACATCCCCTTACTAGCTATGTCATAAATTACGTCAAGTTCCTATTTGAGTAAGTAAATTTACATATATACTAGCAGAAGTTGTCATTTTGTTGAACTAATCAGTGAACTTTGGAATTTTGGAACAGTTACCAATCAACGTTGAGGCTACTTTTTCAAGAGTTTGACAGTAAAGATCCTGATAGGGAGCTGGGAGATGTAACAACGAGGATCATGCACGCTTTACAGAACAATCTGGATGGTAAATCAAAGCAGTACAAAGATGCAGCATTAACTCAACTTTTCCTTATGAACAATGTTCACTACATAGTGAGATCTGTCAGGAGGTTCGGTTCTGTTTCCCCCCTAGAGCTATCTTAAACAAAACCTTAAGCCTAAAATAGTCCTGAATTAGGCTTACATTTTCACAGGTCAGAAGCAAAGGATTTATTAGGTGATGATTGGGTTCAAATACATCGAAGAATCGTTCAACAACATGCAAATCAGTACAAGAGAGTTTCATGGGCAAAGGTTTACTGAATCTTTTCAGGGTTATGCTCTAAAATGCTTAAAATGTGTTTTCTGATTTAAGTCATTTCTTCTGCAGATTTTGCAATGTCTCACGGTTCAGTCAAGTGGGAGCGGTCCACTAGAAAACTCAAATATATCAAGAGCATCGGTAAAAGACAGATTCAAGACTTTCAATTCTCAGTTTGAAGAGCTTCACCAAAGACAATGCCAATGGACAGTTCCAGACAGCGAGTTGCGTGAATCTCTCAGGCTTGCTGTTGCAGAGGTTCTTTTACCTGCCTTCAGATCGTTTCTCAAACGTTTCGGGTATGATCAAAAACACTTTTAAACATCATTTGGTTTCGTGCTCATCTAGAAAGTAATAAAAATGTTGTTGCTTTATTTGTGTTATCATATCTCAGGCCAATGATAGAGAGTGGTAAGAACCCACAGAAGTACATAAGGTTTAGTCCTGAAGATCTTGAGCGAATGCTTAATGAGTTCTTCGAAGGCAAGACTTGGAGTGAGCCCAAGAGATAAATATGTATTAATGTCTCTTTCCATATTGGTGTACATTCTCTTCTTTTGGTTTTTGCAACCTTATTATTTATAAGTTCTTCTGTATCTTTTTTTCTTGAAGGTCGTTTTCGTTTTAGTTATCTTTTGTCTCTTCTTATGTAAAACTGATAAGGACATCAAACAAATACTTTACTTTTCCCTAAGCTGTAAAGGTGAATTGGCTATATCCATTAACTAATTATATAACAACTGTTTTTAATGATTCAACCTTTTGCATTTTTTATTGTATCATACTAAAATTATAAAAGGTTTACAGTATCAAACATTTACTAAACCCTCCGCATACGTGTGATCATTTACACTAATTTTTTTTATAACTCAAGGTCTCAGATCTATGTGAGAACTTTGACCAACAGTAGTTACAGTATGACTATCACCAAGTGAGTACTGAACCATTAACTATAAGAAATCACGATTAATATGCTATTAGAATATGAAATATTCTTAAATATACTTTCATATACTTGTATTTTGGAGTTTCTTCTATTAGTTATAGAAAGTGTGGCTATTCTTTAGATTATAGTTTTGTTCAAATAGTTTTAAAAGAAATACTAACATGCTAAGTCAATGTCAAATGAGGAAAACCAGAAGAAAAAAAAAATCATGCTGATTTTATTGAAAATTAGGGGCTAACCGCTATTCACGCGAATTTTCATTTGTGATGACTATACTATTACGGTTCAAAACTATCACAAATTAGTTCTAATATTTTTATTGTGACAAAATATGTTTATTATAACAAAATATTTTTACTGTAACAAAATATGTTTATTATAACAAAATATTTTTACTGTAACAAAATATGTTCTAGCCATATAATTATTTTCTTGTAATATGTGCCTTAGATGCTACTCATTCTTGCCTAAAGTTTTAGCGTTTCTTATTCAAAAATAACCTACAATTATTTATATCGGATTTTCACAACTACACGTGATTCAACACAATCCAACTATCCATAAATCCAGTCTCCAAGTATATATATATATATATATATTCCAATATAAGCTTTTGAATATCACATATTATAAAGTAATTGAATTTTAAAAAAATATTGAAAACTTCTATTAGAGAACAATGAATGTTAAAACAACTCTGTTTGAAAAATTGAGATAGATGTTTATTTATCAGATATTAATGTATATCCATAAACATCTTAATTATTTTCAAAATTATTGACGATGTCCGATTGTCCGGTCTCGGACAACAGCGGGCCTTATTTATGAGTTATCATTGTGTTGGGTCTAACTCGGCCAAGTCAAATGTAATTTGGGAATATTTTTTTTGTTAATGAAAAAATCATAGATTTTTATTTTTCAACGAAAGTATGTAGCTATTATTACACGAGAAACTACATGGGTTCAACTTGTCCCAAGCAAAAGTATAAAACCCATGCAAATTTTAAATGTAAATAGAAAAAATAGTCGAGAGTAAAAATAAAAATAAAAAATGAAACCAATATTGAAAGTTACATAAGATGGGGAAATTGTTTGAATGACGATGATTATGGATATTATATAATATCAAAGCAGTGAGATTATATATGAATGATCTAGAGAGCTCGACTTTTGATGATGTCAAAACTCATCTCGCTCGGGTCAGTGGCTTGCAACTCCACCTGAATCCCATCCAACTCTCTCTTGAACCTATCCTTTGAGCTTGCATACACCATCTTCATCCTTACCCTCGACGAGTCCGGTGACCTAATCATATAAACATATATATACATAACCCATAATATATATAAAATGACATGAAAATGTTCAAAGTTGAATATTACCATGCTATGAAGAAGATCTTGCTCTTCTGGCAATTCTCAGCAGTGGTGAAATCGAAGTCATAAACAGCGTAACGACATTCATTGGGTGGTAGGGAACTAGAGAAATCGTCGTAGTTCTCTTCAGGGTTTCCCAGCTTTTCAACCACCACTTGTTGTCCATCTATTCTGAATATTATGAACCTATAGTTTCTCTTTGCTTTTAGCTCCAAAAACTTGAGCTTACACTCATCTTCCACCGCCATCCCTGACGCCGCGTTCGCCTTTTCATATAATAAAATGAGTCAAGATACAAAATATATAAACATTTCATTACTTTAGCCTATGAATTTACGTTGGATTCAAACTTCAACTTAAGCATTTTGCATTTACATTACAAAGGAAATAAAAAAATAAGTTGTGTCCCTCTGAAGTTTCAATATTACAATATATTTTTTAGGGAAAATGAACTGATTCCAATAACTTCTATAGTAAAAAACTTAAAAGATGACTGATTCCAAAACAGAATATTCATTCCTAACATTGAACAAAATCATGACCATATTTTTCTAACGTCATATTATATACTCATCTAGATCACATTTGCCTTTATTTTGATTCGTCTTGCATTTAATATTTGAAGCCATTTGAAATAATTCTAAATAAAGTTATGGTTTTATTTGTAAAAAAAAAACAACACTAAAATGTGTAAACGTAAAGAATTTTTTTTGGAAATAAACAATCAAGGCATAACAAAAAACAAAGCTGATAACTCTAAAACGAAACAAGAGTAAAGAAGAAAAGGAGAATAGAGAACACACCATTGCGTTTTGTTGATGAAGGTAAAACCTAAGATAAATTAGAGAGATGTGACTTCTTGTTTTTCTTTTTTGGTCCTCTTTTTTTGATAGGAGAGATGAAGAATAAGGAAAAAGAATGTAAAATTTTGGGAGAAGAAGAGATTCTTAATTTGATAAGAAGAGGCCAAATGGAGACGAACTCGGACAACCATTAATGCTTCTCCATCTTTGAAAATTAAAAAAAAAAAAAAAACCACACCTTTTTTCCCTCTCCATCCTTCAAATTCGCCTAACTATCCTTTCTTTCCGGACAAACATTTCCATTCTAATTTTAGCATATTTATATCATTATCCATAACTATCTCTATAAATTAGTTGATAAATCGAATTAGCACTTGGATTAATACGGATTTGACTTGTAAAGTGAAAACCAAAAAAAATAAATCGTTCATAAGGATTCAAACTTTGTTTGAATAAGTAGTAGGTTCAAACTTCTTTTTTGGATATATGTAGTTTAGAAGACTTTATGATCTTTCTTCTTATTAAATAACAGATCATATTTCTGTGGACCTAGAAGAGAATAAGTAGTAGCTACGTTCAAGCTTTTTTTTTTGGGAAAACAAAGTACAATAGTACTACCACCATATAACTCCAAGATCCAATTTTGCTTTCTTTTGCTCACATCATTTTCCCATTAGTAGTTCAAAATTGTATTTAGTTCTAGGCCGGTTTGTTCGGTTTAGAAGATATCTGAAACAGAGTTTGACTTTGTGGTTCCATTACATAGCATTTTTCTGAATCATAAATAGCAATTTGTCTTTGCACAAATCTAGAGGCATATAGAACACAAAACAAAACAAAAAAAACTGAAATTTCCTACAAAATTGACGACCCTTTTAGTTTCTCTTTGTGATCATCCTACGAAATTGATAATCTTTGGACCTTGCTTCTTTTTAGGGTTCTTAACTTCGATGCTCTTCTCATCTGAATCATCAGAGATCTTCATCTTCTTGCTGCTTATAGGCTCTTCAGTGAAATCGTCCTCAAGATCATCTCCACTTAACTTAGTGAGCTTTCCTCTTGGTGTAGCATCAAATCCTGTCGTTTTAAGGAGGAGATAACGTTATGGTATTTATACGATAAAAGAGATCACATTTCATGAATCACTTGATCGACGTGATCAAATGAAAACTAGGATCAAACAATGAAAGTGTGAGGAAGAAAAGAATATGTTACTTGATCTCTTTGGTTGGGCTGACTCTTGGTTGAATTTATCAGGGCAATCTTTAACCAGATGCGCCACACTACCGCACACTTTACAACACCCGCCCTACAAAAGAAGCCCACCAAATTCAATGTTCAACATAACAAAATCATCCTCTATGAGGAAAAGACAAGATTTGAGCATTGTACCATTGGGTAGATTCCGTGCTTGCTTTGAGGGCAGTTCTTGCTTATGTGCCCTTGTCCCTTGCATATGAAACAACTTGCAAATTTGGTCCCTCCTAACAAAGTATCAAGATAACAACCAAATTTATACTTTTCAACACGCAACAGATGAATATAGTAGAGCCTCAAATACGACTTCTACCAGAAAGTACTGTTATCTCTCTAAATATCATTAATTACAATTCAGAATATCAGTCGAATAAGATTAAATTTGGTTGATGTTTTGATACTTGTGCAAGTTTGGTAACTCTTACAGAAGTATCAAAACACCAGCTAAATCTAATCTTAACGATATTTTAAACAACAAAAGAATATAGTAGAGTCTCAAATACGATTTCTACGAGAAAGTACTGTCAATGTCAACTCTCTAAACAACATGAACCTACACTTCATAACTTCAGTCAACTATCAGTGGACAGAAGTAAAATAAACAACTGTACATGCTTAAATCTTTTGGAACCGGATTCAACACATAGTAGCTGACAAGTGAAGATAAACAAAAAAACTTACCATCTTCTATAGGGTAAGGACAACGGGAAAGCGAATGATCACTATCTCCACAATTGTAACAGATCTTCTTCTCAAAGCTGTCATCTTTCTTGTCCGGACAGTTTTTAAGACTATGCCCTCGCCTCCTACATTGCAAGCATATCTACAAACAATAGAGCAAACATCAATAACCCAAAACTATTCACTTTCTAGCAACACAACAAGGGTAGTGATCATCAAAGTATCAACATTCAATATTCATCTTTGAGTTCATAGTGATTAAAAACACACAGAATTTAGTCTGAGAAACAAACAAAATCTAATATTTTCACTTAACTAAACCCTTGATTGAATCAAACAAGAGCTGTCAAAACCTATTCACCAAAATGTATATACACAAGAATTCAAAAAAACAAATTAAACTAAAACCCTTAATCCAGAGCCAATGATTAAAGACATAAAATAAAGAAAAGAGCGAACCTTGTTTCTTTCCCACTCAGATTTTTCAGGGCAGAGCTTAGCAATATGAGTTTTGGATTGACAGATATAACAACCTTCTCCAGGTTTCATACCAGGAACTCGAAGAGGATGTTTCGAGGAGCTCTTTCTCTGAGGTTTATCAGTAGAAGATCCAGGTTTCTTTTTCTTGAACAAGCTCTTCTTTTTCTTCTTCTTATCAGGGTCCTTTGGTGGCGTTGGCTCTGCTTTTGGAAACAGCTCTGGGTGAGCTTCCTTGTATCGTTTATGTGCAAGTCTTCGCCTTTGGTTCGTCATTTTCAATTACTGTATCCAGAGAGAGACGGTTGATTTCGCCGGCGGCGATAGAGGCAGTGAAGAGGAGAAAGATACAGAGGTTTGTAAACGACTAACGAGACTTGTTTGTTGAAAGACACCGAAGAAGGGATGTTGTAATTGTTGTTATTACAAATGGGCTTTAGGCTTTATGAGGCCCAATACTAAACTAGGTCCAAATTTTCTTAAACGAAGTGGGCTTTCAGGATTTTTTTTTTGAATATTGTGTTGTTTGCTACGACTAGAAATATCAAAATACTTTGTTTTTTTTTTACCACGACTGATGGCGCTGGCGCACAACAATAAACGACGTGGAACTTTGTTCTATTACTCGTTTTGATGTTGCCAACTACGAACAATAGCGATAAAAATCATGTTTGTTTCATAAATTTTGTTTAACAAAGAAAATTTCGTTTAACAGAATTTTGTTTGACCATTTTTAAGCTTGTCACAGGGTATCTGGTCAAAACTGATTTTTCAAAGCCGACATTAGAGAACTACTTCCAAGAGTGAGTTTAGCAAGAACAGACACATTAATATTTTTCCCCAAGGAATCGAACGAAGGACCTAAGAGACAATGTATTTGGACGAAACCTATGAACACCCAGATGAAAGCACACCTGGATATATAGATATATGTAAATATAACACCAGACCTGTGTCGATCTTAGTACGTCGATAAACTCTTAACGTAGACATTTCAACAAAAAAAAAGAACTCTTACCATAAAAAAAAGTTCTTGGCATAACCTCACAATATTTTATTGGATGATCTATAAAATATAATAAGACGTTACTCGTATAAGCAACACAAGAACGAGGAACTACTTTCACTATCTCTTATGCATTGCCTCATAGTGTATTTTATCGAAATATATATAAGTATACATTGAACGATGTAACCAAAACTATCAATCGAAGCACAACTTCTTATATGTTTTCTTCGGAATCTCTTGACATCATCGTACGTGTTCTCCCCATTTTCGATTGCCTTAATTAATGTACGGTGAAGGTGTCGGCTCGTTAGGCATGTGGTCCATTGAAGGAGCCGGCTCCGGTGCCATCTCACCCAACCTGACCGGTCCAACCGGTCCAAGAGTGTCCATTACAATTCCTGAGCTACTAATTTCCGACATTGCTCTTCTTGAATTCCCTTCTTGTGATTCACATAGCTTTGGCAAAAACACTCCTATTGTGAACCAAAACATATATTATAGAAACATACGTTAGAGAAAATACAAAATAGTAAATTGAACCGAACAGATCTCCGCAAAACCGTACCTTCGCCAGCAGCAAGGTTGAAAAAGAGATCTACGACGTTAGGGCATTGGTTTAAGCACTTAACCGAACAAAGTCTCCGGGTAAACCGGGATTCTAACAATGCATCTGAAGATATACCCAAAGATTTCCGGTCTAGACCACACGCTTCAATGCATTCGTCAGATTCAATAACGTTCGTGACATTGTCTGCTTCTATCTCCGATGATCGACACGTGTACACTTCGATCCCACTCCTCCTCATACTCGTTTCCAAAACGCAGCGTTTTCCAGTCGATGACACTGCAAAGGCGCACGTCTCTTTGTCCAAATTCTCGCACTTGACTTCGTACCCTACCAATTTAATTCCAATGCTACTTAATATTTGAATATGGACTAACAAGAACATACTTTTATTAGCTTTATAATCGAGAAGCTATTATAGCTTTATGATAGAATTATACTTTGTATATATACTTGTAGATATTTTCCATGCATATACAACAACTGAGAAATAAATAGCGACTAATGATATGCCAAGAATCGTACCTAGCGTCGTTTGCAAATAGATGGCAAGGAGAAGCATAGAAGCAACAAAAACTGACTTCAAAGCCATGTTATGAAATGGAGATACAAAGAAACCAAAAATGAAATGCTGAGAGCAAATTTGCCTAACGAAGAGGAGCTCTTTTTGTTGGTGTGAATCTAGTGATTTTAGGTGATGCGGCATTAGCCTATTTATAGAGATGTGGTAAATTAATATATTATAAAAAAGTTTACAGAAATTTGAGTTATATTTCCTTAATTTCAATGAGTTACGACAGTAGTGTTGACAAATGAACCCCCACCCCCCAGGAGAGTTTACATGGATGGTCACTAAAAAGTCGTTGTCATATTAATTATGTAAAGACTTGTTTATTTGATTCATTAAAAATAACTATGTATCTTTCTGATTCATACGATGGAATAAATAAGTGTCTATGGATATTTATAATATTAAAGGGTTTTTAGTAATAAAACCCTTCAAGATTAATCTTAAAAAAAACTCCTCAACTTTTGTTTTAATGAAAAAAATCCCTCAACTATAAATTCTTTAATTAAAAAACCCATAAAGTATAAATCCGTTAATGAACAAACCATTCCGTCTACAATTCTGTTAAAATAGTAGACACATGGGTTTTTTCATTAACATATTTATTGTTAAGGGATTTTTTCATTAACATATTTATTGTTGAGAAGTTTTTTCATTAAAAATAATTGAGGAATTTTTACAATTTATCTTTAGTTGAGGAGTTTTGATATTAAATATCTAAAAAATATGACAAAAAATAATAAATTAAAATAATTTTTACTACTCTTGCAATCTTAAATGTACAAACAAAAATACTCAAATAAAAATAAAATACTAACATAAGTATTTAATATATTTATATATATACAAAACTAATTAATAATATAATATATTTATTTATAAATACATATTATATAAATAAATATTTGAATTGAAAGGAATATTTGGTGTTTTCAAAAAATGATATTTGTTATTTGCTTCACTTTTTATGAATATTATATTTTAGTATTTGCTTTGTTTCGTAAGTTTACAAATATTCGATGGTGCATGTTCCATCTACCAAATTACATCTAATTCAAATTGACTTTATAATATGGTGTGCATCTTTTACTATTAGGTATATTGTATCCATTAGTCTTGGGCAAAAAATTCAAGTCAAATATTCGTTTTCAAATCGAAAAAATCTGAATATTCGTAAGATTTCAAAATAAAGTAAATACTGAAATAACAAATTTCATTTTTTGAAAACACCGAATATTCTTTTCGATATATATAATCAACTAATTAACGAAAACAGAAAACAGTAATACTAATCAATCATAATAACAATAATACCAATCAACCAAAATTTTATAGATAATATGTATTTATAAATAAAAATATTATATTATTAATTAGTTTTGTATATATATAAATATATTAAATACTTATGTTAGTATTTTATTTTTATTTGATTATTTTTGTTTATAGATTTGACATTGCCAGAGTAATAAAAATTATTTTAATCTATTATGTTTTTGTCATATTTGTTTAGATATTTAGTATTAAAATCCCTCAACTAAAAATTAATCGTAAAAAAACCCCAAAAATATTTTTAATGAAAAATTCCTTCAACTATAAATCCGTTAATGAACAAACCTCTCAACTATAAATTTGTTAATGAAAAAACCTCTCCGTCTACTATTTTAACGGAATTGTAGATGGATGGTTTTTTTTATTAACGGATTTATAGTTAAAGGGTTTTTTCATTAAAACAATAGTTGAGAGGATTTTTTACGATTAATCTTTAATTGCGGAATTTATAACTAAAAACCCAATATTAAATAAGAATTATTTCATATTTATTAAGAGATCATTTATTTGCAAAAAAAAATTGAACAATTTAAATGCAATTATTGTATATGATGGAGCTTGCTCCCAATGCGTACGTATAATATAGATGAAAATTTAATTAACAAATAGAATAATTTGTTATACAAAATTTGAATTTCAACAACCTAAATTAAACAAAATGTCTCCAAAATTCAGCGTCCTTTTAGTTAACAAAAATATATCCCCTTGAAAGGGGTTGAGTAATTTATCCCATGTTCGGGTATACGCTATAGAGGAATGATTAATAAATATCATTCAAGATTGGTTTTGAGCCAAATAAAGTGAATTTCAAGTGCAAAAATTATTTTCTTATAAAAAAAATAACTATAGCATGCTAATCTATGGGTTATGTTTGGTTATGGTGTGTAGTTTGTATTTTAAGGACCATATATTACCT